>CM060957.1:123112595-123272595 GCA_030765055.1 Mantis religiosa | reverse complement strand
TAAATTCTACCCTATTCATCCAAAAAGCCGCTTATAACAATATGCTTGCTTCAACAAGATCTCTATTTTTCTACGTAATGGTAGGTATCATTTTGTATGTCTCTTAATATGTACTATTTATACGAAGCTCATTGAGAATGAAAAGGCTATTCTAAAAATTTCGAAATTTTCATTTCCTTCATCGTGCCAATATTCTTAACGTACAATATTATTAAAAAAATTGTTAGAGTCATACTTATTTTTCTTTCTTCTTGTTCTTCTTCTTCACTTCAGGGATTAGGCATTTCTGCCTCTTCCGTCTTCACATTCCTACACCTACTTCTAGGACGTCCTACATCTCTTCTTTAGCGAGGATTGTATTTTCATATTAAAATTGGTATTCTTTCTTCACTAATTCAATTTATATGTTCTTTAAAATCCTGTTTGTTTTCATCTATTTTATCATGTAGTGCGTATCTCATAATTCCTGAAGAATGTTTTTACTTATTATTAAGTCTCATCTAGTGCATTCTTTAACTACTCTTAACAATCTCATTTCTGCTGTCTGTATTTTACATTTGTCTCTTTGTTTTAATATACAGGCTCGCTTCCGTATATGAGTACTGGAACTGTTATGATTTTGTAAAATTACAATTTTGCTTCTTTTCTTGTTTTATTGCTTGAAGTGTTTGTTCTGGTGCCGCTTATCAGCTGAAACTTATTTATCTTGCTTTCTAAATCTTTTTCTAAAGCCTACTTCACAACCCAAATAGTTAAAACTCGAGAGCTGTTCCAGACATTTAATTTCAATACACATTTTTGATCCTGCTGGATATTTTCCTCGAGTCTCTTCTTCTTTAACTTCTCTAGTTATACCATTATCGTGATGTTAGGGGATTCTACCCTTATGCCATTAGGCGTCGGGTTGAGGAACAGCAATTCTGGATCAGACAGAGAAATCCAGGATAGGTGAACAGCTCGATGCCTGTTATGTGAGTGAGTGAGAGAAGTAGATGAATGGAAGTATGATAAAAGAGCAATTGATGAAATGACGGCGGGAGAAACCTTAGATGCAGGAGAAAACCTGCCCCAAGCGACACAAATCTCACATGTGGTGGTCTGAGATCGAACCCCGGCCGCCTTGGTGAGAGCCAAGTGATCTATCCGCTCGACTACGGCGCGGCCCGAGCTATATTTAATAAAATAAAATAAAAAATGATTTTTTTCCATTTAAGGGGTAGTTTGGATGGGAGTATTTTATTGTCAATCTCCATGTGCAACTTTGGAAGCAATTGCATTTAAATACCAAGTTTGGTCGTTTACATTTTGTCTTTGATCTTATGTGGCTCACACACAAGCACATAAGGGCCTTTTTCTAAAAATGCTTTTTTTGGGTTCAGGTGGTCTTCAGCAACTTTTTTACTTAAAAGATTATGTTAACTTATTTAGTTTAATAATCCTCAAATTCACTCCAATGAATTAAACATTTTTTCTCCAGAGATATACTTCTGGTAAAATCTCGACTTTTAAATTTTGGTTGGAATATTTAAGTCATTCAATAATTAGTGGCAACATTTAAATTAACAACAAATAAAACATTTTTGGAGCTGTCACATTATTGCAGTGTTTAGAAACAATCTTCTCCAACATGAAGAACTCGCCTCCATACATCAGGGAGCCAACAGATGCCATACACAGCGTCTTTCTGTCCTAATATTAGAACAGACGCCCTACTGCTGCTATAATTGCCTGTCTGGTTCTAAAGTGAGCTCCTCTAAGTGGTAATTTCATTTTCGCAAAAAGGTCGAAATCACATGAGCTCATATCTGGGAAGTATGGAGGATGCTCCAGAATTTCCCAGTTCCATCTGCAAAGTAAATTAATAACAGAGGCAGACGTGTGAGTACCAGGAGCAACTCCAACATCACTTGCTAGTTCAATACAAATCCAACAACGATGTTCTTCCAGCGGTGCTCTAATAGCATTCACATGCACATCATCACTCGCTGATTGCGGCCTGCCAGTTCCACGTTTTTTTCTGAACATCTTCCCTTCCTTTACGAAATACATTCGGCCACCTAGCCACGGTATGATATGGTAAAGTTCGTCTACCAAGCTTCCAGTAATTCTGTATGGCACTGTCAAGCATTGATACCTCTTGCAATGTGAGTTTTAATGACGCATCTTTATTCATATTTACTAAACATATTTAGAACACTAAAAGTAACAGCCTACAATTAAACTCACTAAAAATGTATTATTAAATAAAACTATTGTCTTCAAAATCACAGCTAACAAACATTAGATGCTGTTATTTTTGTTATCAGCTTACATGATTTACCGCCGATAGCGCCAAACGCAGGCAGTGGTGCCACTAATTTTGAAAGTCCCATGTATAAATTAATTTCCATCTACTACGCGTTATGTAGGACTTTAAATTAAGAATATGTAAACCGGATCAACAATTGAGTAGGGAATAACTTTTCATTGGAAGAAAACTTCTACGAAGGTCCGAACCCTGCGTAATGACAGGCCAAAGAAACCGAAATCCATGCAACATGTTAATCTTAATGCAACTATAGTACATGTACTTGGGAGTTTACTCCAAATCCGTATCGAAACATACAAAAATGTAATATCACAAGCAAAGGCTATACTTAAAACACTTAGCATAACTCTTGGTTTTGTGTTTCATATATGATTACGTGTTGTGAACACACACAAGAGTTTAGGAAAGTTTCTTGTAAGTAAGCAGTTAATTTTGCGACAGATACTTTCTCTTGCATGCAGCCGAATGATGAATGTCTTGTTTTAAGGCCACAATCGACTACCGCCATCTGCCAAGCATTGATACAAACAAGCACAGACATTCATTACTCATTAAGGGAGGGGAGAGAGAGACTTGATTTATTCTTTGTTCTTTTCAGAAGTGGGAGATGTTAATCTGAACTAAAGAGGGAAAAAGTGCTTTGCACGTAATGGGCACTAAACATGCGACCTTTTTCAAGTCGACGGTGGATTTTTTTAAACGTGCAGGGGAGAGAGAGAGGAAATAATTAGTGTGTGCGTGTTATCAGCGTGGAATCTTGAGCCGCCATTTCGCAGGAAGTTGACCGAGGTGTAATTTGCCATGGTCCTTGACTCCGATATTCTCTAACTACACAGTTTAACTTTTTTTTTCAGAATGAGTGAAGTTGGTAGCACCGTCGCGGATTAATTCTCTTGTTTCTACTTCAGACGTTATGTAATACTGACTCTGTTTACATTATTACTAAGTTGCTTTGAATCAGTACCGTTTTATAAAATACACATCTGGTGATGGACCATCTTCCAGCGAATCCTTCGGAAATTTTCACTTCCGGAAAGCACTTGTAAACATATTTTCCAGTCGCAGGACAAGCATCTCTATTCGTTCTTCACCGGACCGGGTAGTGTTGATTGCGACATTTGAGCTCTAAAGGGTACAAAAATATACAATGCAGAAAAGGGTTTTGGGTGGGGAGAAGTAAAAAGGAATGCAGCTAAAATATAGCTAAAAGGTAGCTATAGGATGTACCAAATTTATATTATACCTTTCTATTAAGCTTTTAAATCACCAAATAAGTACCATACTGCAAAATATAGTATGGAGACTACCTGAACATTATGTTGGTGGTTTAATAAATACATTTGTAAAATGTAAACACATATAGCTGCTGAGAAGTAAAATACTATCAAGTTTATGTTAAAATATGCATGAGATTTACAGCTCTTATTACTGGTGATTTAAAATATGACTATAAGGAAAATATACTTTTTGAAAATGACAGTCAAGCTAATATTGCAAAATATTTCATTACATTTCATTTAAAATATCGCTGCAAAAAAGAGAAAACCTTCTCTGGTGAAATACTGAATTGCACGGTGGGAGGATGTTTACAAATGCAAATCACTAGACTAGTAACTCTTTAGAACAGTTGGTAACACATTCTGTAATGTATAGTCTTCTTTTGTTTTGTTGTTATTGAGAAAAGATATGTGCTTCGTCGTAACAAAATAGAAGCGTCTTTCTTAGAAGCAGTTTTAATCCATCCCGTAACATTTCCTCATTTGAACAACAACAAAAAAGTAATAAATTCACTTAGATCGCAATAATGTTTTTGTTCCGTAAGGTTTCTATAGCAGATTCCAACCAGTGTCTATCGCTGACTTGAAGAAATTTCAAGGAACAAGCATGAACCAATGGACCATGTTATATTCGGCATAAAAAGGAAACATGGAGTCAGAAATAATCTCTCTTAATTTTACATTCATCGCTATAAACGATCCAAACGCAATGCAATGTGATTAACGATTCAACAATGTATGTGACGCGAGGTGGGTGTAAAATCATCTCCAGCTTCAAAAGTTGCAATCATTATTTCATATATTATCTCTGAAAGGACATGGAAACTATAAAATGTTGGTCATCATCGAATAGAGATGTAGTGTACATGTGTTTGCACAGTGGAGTCCTTAAATTATGATTGGGCGCTAGTGTAGCTTTAGTGCAGAAGATCGGATAGACCTCTCGACCTAGAGGAAGGTATTTTGAGTGTTAAAGACGCTGTCAACTGTTAGGATCACAACAGCGCAGCCGGTGTACCGGAGTGTGGTCTCCCAAGATATTGAGCTGTAGCTTTAACACACTTAAGAACCATCGGTCTGAGCCGCTTGAACCGGAAATCTTGGGATTGGTAGGCCATTACATAACCAACTGGGCTACCCAGTCGATAATATCAAAGTAGTGTTATGAACATGTAAACAGAGCTAAGGTTTGTGTGCGTTGAGACTACAAAGCACAGCAGTTTGAGCAAAGTGCAAACATCAAGAAATAATAAAATGGCGTTAAGTCCGGGGAACGGGATGGCCATGTAAGTGGTCCTCCTCTTCCAATCCAATGTTCGGGATATTTGCGATCTTGAAAGCACCGCACATTGACCACATAATGAGATGGCGCTCCATCCAGGTGCATCTACGCCTGCTGTCTTAACGCACTTGATTACTTCTTCTGGGAACACATCAAATATGTGGTGTATCAGACACCACTGGACATTCCAAAAACACTAGTAGCCAGAATAGTTAGGGGATGTGGCGAATTTTTGCACATACCTGGGAATACTGATATTATTTATAAATACCAACTCTGTATTTAAGGACTTTTCTTTTCTAATTGTGTTATTCTTGGAAAAGACACACGGAATTTTTCTAAAAATTGCTACTTGTTATTCACTTGACTAAAAACATACATTTCCGGTGAAATCTTGATATCAACATTGTGGGTGGAATGCAACAATTTCTCTGTCGACAGTGCTTATTATTTTAGAAATATTATTATGAATTTTCGATAATAATTTATGCAAATAGCCGTGAAGAAACTTGAAGATTTAACATGATAGCTGTGCCTTGAAGAACAGTTCGCTTTTCACATCGACCCTGCATCGCAGGGACAGGAGTAAATGAAATTAAAGCTACTTAACAATTATTGTAAGTGATTGAAATTGTGAATACCTGAGTAACTTTTGGAAGTTTCAGACATATAGAAGTAAGACTCACGATAAAATTTAAAACAAGTGGATATGGCTACATATGAAAAATTGTTTCCAGTCACAACGTTAAAGGTGAATGTTAAGTAAAACATAAAAAGTTTGTTTTATATTAACAAAGAAAACCTTATGACGGTCTCTCACCAAAACATTCGGTTTCTCAAAAACGAAGTGGCATCTCCTGTTTCTCCAACCTTCTCTTCATTCATTGCGCCAATATTTAATACTATTCTGTTTTGTGCCACCATTCAGGTATCGGCTGATACAATGTTCTATATTTTCTTGGATCCAGAGTTCTTCTGCCCCTTCATAAGCGTATGATCCAACTTGTAAGTCCTCCTTACCAGGAGAGTAACACGAAAATGCAAAAAGAAGAAAACGAAAAAAAGAAAGAAAAATAAGAAAACCTCTATTACCTCTGCGGTTGAGTGGCAAACGCACTGGTCTTCCAACCCAGATCCCTGTTTCCATTTGCGCTGAGCTTAGAAGTATTTTAGTCTACTTCTGTGGTATTTGGATAGCGTATCTGTTTAAGATTCAAGAGGCCTCGAGTTGGAATCTCTGTTATGAAAGTTACAAAGACAAGTTTTTTTTTTCCCGAGATTTTCCCTTATCCTGAAAGATGAATGTCGGGTAACTTCAAGCTCTATGGACTCTGGGTTCATTTGGGTATCATTTCACCCTTTTCATTCATCGCCCTATATGACTCAACTGGTTAGGTATGGTTAAACTTTAAAATTTTATTTTAAATCTGGCATTTTCCACACAAGACACATTGTAAATTAGCCGACGAATTGCAATGGTGCATTTGAATGCTTGTATATTATATCACACCATATCAAATGGGTTGATTTATGTGGCTCGCGTTCAGAAAGTCATGGGTTCTTCGATAATCCCTTGGTCGTTAGCTTAATACTGAAAAAAAAAAAAATAGTTACATCGGCCAGATCGCCTGTCATTTTACTCATTTAACTTCAACTTTGATTCTGGTTGGATATTTGAAGGTTTATAAATGCCTGTTTTCTGGATCGACGGGTTGGTCTCTGGGGTCACTAGGGATGTGTAAGTCTGTAGGGGCGAGAGGGTGGCCGGTTGCACGTGCCGCCAGCGGGGAATTTCAGTAACTAGGGTCTTCAGAAGCCTGTCTTCTGCTTCTGTCCCTCCTCAGTTACACTAACCCTTAGTATCCTTTCACACACCCTGCCATCCCAGGGATGGAGAGCACAAAAGACCTATAAATCGAGGTAGTAAGTCCCATCCCCTTTTGTTACAGTCACACCGCGGCATAACGAGAGTTTTCCAGGTAGATGTTTAAAGAAAACGAGAGAAGGTACAAAGACTTGTTCTGGTGTCCAGAAGGCCATGGAAATAAATGCGTACTATGTAATGCACTAATGACATATCTTTCAGCGTTAACGAGGAGTCATGCTCGTCGAGTGCTTTATGACAACTTTGTAGCGTTTAATTGTGCACAATTAGAGAGAACAATAAAATACCTGGCAAAACTTACCTACGCGATGTCGCCAGTTCTATTTTAAATACACGATTTACAGGAATGAAGAAGAAAATATAATTGCTAATGACTGTTGATTGCAAAGTAGCTGACATTTCCCATGTGTATTTTCCCTGGCCAATTAGAGGAACAACAAACAAATTACGGCGAATGTCGTGAATCACATAACACACCTGGCAAATGTAGATCCAACTTCCGTATTACAGAAACTCTTTACACCGGCATAGCTTATCATTCTGTTTGTCATTTGACTCTATATACATATATGATTACAGAAATATTTTTATTACATACAGTTCGTTGTGTAAGAGGGACGAGGTACTCCAAACCAATACCAGAACAAATATAGGAGGTCGATAAGACACGTACCGAGATCCGCAGTTCAAATCTCGCCAGGACCTCCTCCCTGACTAATCCTTGTTTCACATAAGCTTTCCCCGTATCTCTTAACGGTCACGTGACCTTATCACCTCTCATTGACTGCTGTTGTAGTATAGAATGTTGTGCGATCAAAATTAGTTCGTTATCTAACATGGTGATATGTCTTTATATGTTGGAAGAGAATTGTCAAATTTATATTTTCGTAACTGTTTTAATTAAATATATTACGCAACAGAGTTGATTTATCTGAAATGCATGTTAATTCTTATACGAAGTAAAGAGGAGGTTCCTTTGCTCTCAAGCACATGGCACGATAGCACGTGATTTAGCTGTAGTGATGACATATTTGTTTATATGACTTTCATCACTGACTTTGTTTTGAACTGGATTAGTCATATATCGCCATTCGAAGGTGTGTTGTGCCGAGTGCGAGAGCTAAATTATTTTATTGATCGTTTATTGCGCGTGTACTTATTATATGTATAATGGCAGAGTCTAGCGCCAGTTTTCGCTGAAGCATCGCAAGGGAAAACCTTTACAAAGCGGCGAAAAAAAGAATTGTGGTTCATGTGTTTAATGCACTCACAGAGAGGAATCTATCTTTGACAGTGAGAGAAGTCGAACAGCTGTGCTCTGAACTTACAGGTGTGTTAGATGCGTAGGAACATCGCAACATGAAATTGAGACAATCACACTGTACCGAGATACAAGTCGCAAAATACACTACCTTGACGAGACTTGAGTGAATGAAGAACACACGACAAGTATGGCGTGACACGACTTTTAAGACTGAAAGACAAGCATTTTTGCAAGGTATGTGTGCTGATTTTAAAAAAATATCAGTGGAAAAGGCCCAAGGCCTTTCATTATAAATTAGTTCCAGTTTCATTGCTCATTCATTCAGTTTCATCTTGCTCATTTTCATTATAAACTTCATTATTTTTGCATGCCTTCATATTCTTATTTGTGTGATTTTATCCATCTTCCTGGCAATTATTATGGTGTTTACTGCAGGTTTCAATGTGACGGGAAGCACCTCCTATGGCCTATGGCGTGAAAGCATTAGCCAATTGGGATGAGGGGGAAGGAAGTTGCACGCGGAGTGATACATGTCAGCGGGGCAAGGTTATATGAAACAGAGATTAGTCAGTTCTCATAAATAATGTCGGAGAGATAAACTAAACTTAGGCCATAGCATTTACTTTCCTAACTGATTTCAGATTATCAATGTCACCGCCCGCAGTGCCTTATGAAGAAAGACACACATGACTGGTGTTCAAAATCGGACTGCTACATGATGATACAAAACTAGCGGATTATCTTAACGAGATATAAATTTTTGTGCAGATAGTTTTTGTCTATTAGGTACTCCAATGGTTTACAGTTATGTAAAATTAGTAGGTCTCATTCAAATAAGTGTACTGTTCACTGAAAATGCATAATATAGTTTTGAATAGCCTTGCAAATATCTTAATTGTGCAATATTTTTTACAAAACTATGGAGAGATTTATCAGAAACTTAACAATGAACAAAGTACTTTAAATTGAAGGGGTAGTTAGGATGGAGACTAATCTTACAAAACTTCTTGTTGCAATCTTGGAACAGGGTGTGACACGATGAAATGCCAAAACGTTTATCCAACTTTATGTTTATGATATGCTTCAAACAGACACACAGATAGAAATATACACACGCGCACATACACGCACGCACGCACGCACACACACACACACACACACACACACACACACACACACACACAATTTTAAATGTCGGTAAATTATTCTAAAAATTTCATTGTTTAAATCATCGTTGACAATTTTGTCCATACTATAATAAGTCTTAATAATTACAAAATAATAAACATTAATTTCGAAGCATATTAGTGACACAGTTCTAGTATTATCAGCATAATATTCTAATCTTATTTCACATAAGCTTGCCCTGTATCTCTTAATGGTCACATGACCTTATCACCTCTTATTAGCTGTTGTTGTGGTATAGACTGTTCTGCGGTAAAATTTAGTTCGTTATTTAACATGGTGATATATCTTTATATGTTGGAATAGAATTGTCAAATTTATATTTTCGTAACTGTTTGAATTAAATATATTACGCAACAGAGTTAATTTATCTGAAATTCATGTTAATTCCTAAACGAAGTAAAGGGCAGGTTCCTTTGCTTTAGCCTGCCATTCACTTGACACGATAGCACGTGCTTTAGTGGTACTGATGACATATTTGTTTATATGACGTTTTGAACTGGATTTGCCATATATTGAAATTCGAAGATATGCTGTTTCGAGTGTTTCAGATGACACGGTAGCACATGTTTTAGCGGTAGTGATGACATATTTGTTTATATGACTTTTATCACTGACCTTGTTTTGAACTGGATTAGTCATATATTACCATTCGAAGGTGTGTTGTGCCGAGTGCGAGAGCTAAATTATTTTACTGATCGTTTACTGCAAGGTTAAATGTGACGGGATCACACCGCCTATGGCGTATGGTGCGAAAGCGTTAGCCAATTAGAGTGAGGGGGAAGGTAGTTGCACGCGGAGTGATACATGTCAGCGGGGCAAGGTTATATGAAACAGAGAGTAGAAGTTTCCCAGCTTTAGTTACTTTAGGTGTTCTACATTATTTGTCACCGTTTGCTTGCATCTATTGCCGCACTATTTCAAAAAGCGGAGGACGATAAAGGTATATGCATTTCATATATGTGGTATGTGTGAATTCGTAAGAAATAGGGAAGGTTGAAAATAACATATATTTAAAACTCTTTGTTATCGTTGTATAATCGTTAGCAAATAATAGAGTACACAAACGTTGCTTTGCAGTTTCTGCCTCCTGGTTTTTTCCCCAAAAGCAAATCAAAACAAATACGATAGTAACTGATAAAATAAAATGTTACAGCGTGGTTCCGCTGGAAACGCAGCTGTTGAACACACTATACACTTGTCACTGCATGGGAACAATTTAACCGAAATAATCCAAGCTCTTTGTCTGCCTGATGACAGGAAACAGTGAACAAAACCCTAAACCTGCCTTGCATGTCGACACAGTTTGCGGTCACATTATGATAGGTAAATGTCGTATTTTTGGAATGTTGTACTTCTAGGAAATTTGTTACATCGAATCACATTAACTAACCGACGCTCAGCGTCCTGGGAATCGCATGCAGGCTTTTTAAAAAGGCTTTACTTAGCATTAACTTCTTATAACATCCATAACAAGATACGTTATCCAACAGTTTCAGCTTATTTCAAATAGGTTGACGAGAATTGGTAGTTAATTTTCATTACTGAAATGTTTCGAAAAGAAAACGTTATAACACAATTTGATAAAAAGCTACTCCAGAACGTTGTAAACATGTACTTGTTTGTTTAACCCTTTCATGCATGAATTATTTTGCTACTTATGCCATTATGGCTTTAATTCATATGCCAGTTTTCATATTGGTTTCTGCGGTATCTGTACTCAATCGATTCGAATAGCCACAGTGTTTAAAGCGATATGTAATGGACTGGCCATCCATTTGATGCCGAATGACGTGAGTTCGAATCTCTGAAACGTCTGTCAAATGTGCCTGTGGTAAAGGATGGGTAAGTCTGAAAACGAGCACGTTGGGTGTATCAGAACCGTACTGAGCTTGGCAAGCTGGAACTGCAACTGGATTATTTCGGAGGGAGCTCGGCACGGAGTGCCAAACTTGGTTTGTTGTACCTCTGTTCCCCCGAGTGGGGCATCTCTGGAAGGATGAAAAGACAGAGGGCGGCCGTGCCAAAGAGCCATGACAGTGCAGAGGGTAGGGTCCCTACGTTTTACTTAGATGGAGACCTACCCTGTTAGGGCAGGGCAATGGACGTTCCCCCTACTGTGGTTCGGAAACAGTCCCTCCGCGAGATCTGGGTTCGGAGACCGGCAACCGTCCTACTAGAGGAGGAATTGGTTTAGTTCTGCTTCATGGCTTTGGACTTTTCAATCCGTTCCGACTCCAATTTGGTCCGCCCATCTTTTCTTCGGGCTTACCTAGTTTCTTATACCTACTTTGCGTTTGTAGTTTATGGCCATTTTAGGTATTCTGTTATTATCCATTCTTTGAACATATTTTCCCATTGATTTCTGTTGTTGGCAATAATATGATTTATTTATAATTCTTTCCTAATATCTTGACTCCACTATCTGTATATCAGAATTACTACTGCCATTGATTTGTAAAATTTTACAATGGAGTCTTTATGCACCTTATTTTTTAATGTTCCTTTTAATGTGACTTTTATGTAGTTAAATGCATCTATTATTGGTTTATTCAGAGTATATCATTCTGCCATGCACCGCCGACACTTCTATCCTGAAAGAGAAGGTCAAGTAAGAGATGATATGAAATGATAATGGAGGGACAGGAAATTCGGGGGATGTAATTAACCTACTCAGCATTCGTCTGGCGACCCGAGAAAGTCCCGATAAAACCTTTGGGTCAGGTAGGTCAACCACGGAAATCGAACCCAAGCATCCCGAATGTGCACCACAGATTAAAACGCCTGAGATATTCCGCAACCACATTCGCACAATGACATTAGTATATCCAACTCTTATATAACGACATGGCTCAGAAGTAACTTTTGGGAATCTTCGGTTCGATTCCCTTTGACCATCACTGTCGCCTTGGACCTTTCGCAGTTTTCGCTGGTCGATAGGTAGGTGAATGCTGGAGGGATTTCCTGTCTAACACGGTTTCTTTTCCAACACTTCCTTTTTATATTCCGTTTTCGTTTCATGTTCCAGGTGTGACTCTAGGTGTCGTGGTGTATGCCCGTGACAGACGCATAAATATGATGGATGCTTACTCAAAGGAAAGTATTGGATACCAAAGTGTTGCATGGTTGATGGATTGTTTATTGAGTTGTAGAATCCTAACTCTAACAGTAATGTAACCTATTATTTCAACGTGTTTGGAAGATAAACTTGTACAAGCATGTGATTATAACAATATATTATCAATATATTTGAATATCACGTATGTTAGTTTGGTCTTAAGATTTAGGGTTCTCTCACAACTATTGCTGTTTGTGCTCGCCACTGATATATCTAGGACTTGGGCATTTAATTAAATCATTTCTTCATTCATTTACTTCTATGAATAAAAATTAGAAAGAAGAAAGAATAAAAGCATTTAAATAAGAAGGGGTAGAATAAATGCCCTGTAATTTGCGGACAATGTCATACTAATGGCAGAATTTGAGAGGGGCTTCCAAGTGGTGGCCAACAGATACAACTTCAAAATATCAGTAAGTAAATCAAAAGCAATGGCATTTATAGGTAATTATAGGATAAGAATTAAAATTGTTTTGGGAAAGAAATAGTGGAACAAGTAACACACTTGAAGCATTTAGGATGCGATATTACCTATGAAGCAGAAAGGGAAATAAAATACGAAATAACAGGAAAGAACACGAAATAAGCAAATAAGAGAAGAGTTAAACATATACAGTAAAACTCTCTAAAATAGGACGCGATCAATCCGGAATTTATTTTTCGTTTACACAGGTTGCCGTCTTATAGGTTGTTCGGATAAAAAGAAATGACGAAATAGTCACATAGGTTTACAGTGAAGGAATATTACTTACAGACTTAAGTGTACATAATAATAGGCTGGTATGTATTATGTACTATATTTTCAACTTACGTGCAATAACTTTAGTTTCTTGCCTAGTTTCTCTGTCTTTTGAACTTTTCCTTTCCAGTCTACAGCTCTCTGCATATCAACATCATTGATAACAATGTTATGGCGATGTTTCAAACTCTCAAGGCATCCATTGGAAGCTATGATATTGTATTTGCCTAACTTTGTTGCTGTGTCTAGAGCTTGACTCTGACGTAATGGTCCAAAATGAGAATTCCTTTAGCGCGTACACTAACAAACCACTCGAACACAACACGATTTAACTCGTTATTTTCTGTAGATTTTGTGATGTGTTTCACATGTCCTGCTGTTCCCTTTAGCCACTCGTATTTAATTTTTATTTTTTAAAAACTCATAAATCTGAATTTTCCCCAATTTAAACAACAGGGTTAATTCTTTAGCAAGAGATTGTTCTTTTCGTGTTCTTCAATAACATTAGTTTTTTCCTCCAGTGATAAGTATTTAAGAGCTCATATTACAGAATTGTGTACACACAAAGTATGTTTTTAAAAATCAACAAAGTTAACAGTTTTCTTCCGCTCGTACTTGATCACTTTCAACAACGAAACTGGTAATGAACACAAAGAAAAACAGTTGTATCCTTACCATATATTTGGGAAGAAACTTGAGAGAGCTAATGGTTTTTTTTCCCCTCGAAGGGTTATAGTTTATGACTTTATGGTTCATGAAACTAACTTAGCTGCAGGTACAGTGGCCCTCAAAATTGTTGCCTTTTTTAAAATACGCACTTGTAACTCATTACACATAAAGTAATCTGTTTTAGTCAGATTAATTACGCAAATGGTTTCCGAAAAAGATTTCCGTTTTCGCGTTAGACTGTTTTCCACCTAAGCGGATAATTTTACATGGAAATAGCCATGGCCAGAGTGGAGAGGAACGCGGATGTACGCCGTCCCCCCACTATTTTTCGGAGGGGGACCGAGTCCTCTTACTAATAATATTTAAAACAAATTTTAAATCATTACCTTTCTTAATTTAAGATTCAAAACACTGCAAAAATACAAAGTATATACATTCAAATAAAGTTTATGACTATTAACGGATCTCCAGTGCATATGTGGAACCCAGAGAATTACATAAAAAAAATGGACAAAAGGTCATACGCATGCTGAGGACAACCAAAGCATGAAGGGAATCTACAAGTGCAGACTTCTGATGGGTTCTCCAGCATCTGGAAAATTTTTAGGTATGCGCCTCACACTTTTTCTTTTGTTAGGAGTACGGCCCTGGAAATAGCTCCGTTCCGAAATTTAATTTCTGATTTTCCGGGTTTCTGGCATATAAGGGGTCCCTTTTAGGCAGGTTTTACTGTATAAATTAAAGAATAACATTAAAAAAAACAGGAAATGGACAGAAAACTTAATGTGGATGAGTGAAGAAAGGATAGAACCATTCTTAACTTAAGAGGAACACGAGATGTTGGCCGACCTCGCAGAAGATTGACTCCACTGATGAGTTCGCCGGAACGGGCTGCAGAGCCCAAACCATGTGGAAGAAGAACAACAAGAACAAGAAGGAGAATGATACCGAAATTAAGGGGTGCAATGTATAAAGACACGTAATGGATTTCAAAGGAGTCTTGTATGTTTGTTACGACACGAACAGGTGCAGTTGGTTTAGTCGTGTAACAAAAGACACGGTAAAAACAGAATTCTAAGGGATAGCACTTGTCTTTGTTGAATAAGGCATTCTTCGAACCCTAATAATGCCAATGGACAAGATTGTTACAGAGGGAATCTTTGTGGGTAGAAAGGGCTTCGAGAAAGTGAAAGCTAAACACTCGCGCGCAGCTGTGAGGACAGTCAGTCCAAGGCGTGAAGCCGATTAGGGCAGTCCTATTCTTCTATGTTGGTCGAGGGCAGACCAGAAGTGGCAAGAGAAGATATTTGTTGGTTCATATGTACGTGAAGAACGAATTAAGTTTATCGAGTGATAAGCATTCCACCTTCAGTCTCTCTGAACAGTGATTTATTGGTAATCCTTGGTCGGCAACTTCAAGGTTGATGTTCTGATAAAAAGAAGCAGTCAATAAACCAGTTTGAAACGGGCATTCCAGTCTCATTAAAACTATCCTTCTCATACATATCCACGCATACCCTGTGAGAAACCTCATTGCTTTACCCTGAGCTAAACACCATTTGCTTCAAACTGCCGCCCCAAGTGGAGCTCTTTGCTCGCCAATATATTTGCATCAAGAAGGAGGAGGAGGAGAAGAAGAAGAAGAAGAAGAAGAAGAAGAAGACACTGTTGAGCTATTTTTAGAAAGTAGGTAAAAACTGCATGTGAATGTAACAAAGGTGCTTTTTTCCTCTCGTGGTCTCGTGGTCATGCCAACGTATAATGTTTAAAGATGTTATTCTCACTTCATCACTCATCCTCTCTTCATCCTATAATGAAATGTGTAATAACCATTTCTACGTAAGTTTATCCTAAGTATATGAACATTAAAATAATATTATTTTGTAAGAAGATTTGGTAGAAAAAAGGTCAGGGAAAATTACGAACGTTTAACAAATCTTACTTAAAAAGGTTTGCTCTGAAACCTCGACACGCAATGTTTTGGCTACCCAGGAAAATAAAGTGTTTCAAATTATTCACGTGTGTTATATGAAATGTCCCGTTGTATATTCCACAGCAAAAACTGCCATCACGACCATGACTGACACGAAATAATTATTAAAAACAACAATGGGAACAGAAAAAAGTAATGAAAACACATTAAAAACGTTGAAACATGCCAGGAAGTTTGAGCGTTGAGCATGTGATAAGGTGCTTGTTTATTTAATGCGGAACTGAGCATAACGAGACATATATCGCTCATGGGAATCTCACTACCACAATAACAATGTTGCAGTGTCTGTGTATCATCCGGAACACAGAGTTCCTGGAAATGATTATGCCTTTCTGATATCATTACTTCCATCGCGCCCCCCTCTAATGTTTCATGCAATAATTAGAGCGATATGAATTTGTAAAAAGTGGTTTACGTAATATTCTGTGCACTTTCTTATGTAACTGAATAACACGAACACTAGTATGCTAAATGACTGTATAAACATGTGATGAACCAACGGGCTTTGAAACTAGTGTCTCGTAATGTGTTCGTACGAATTGGTTATAACGACCAATCGCATTTGAAAAAAAAAAAAATCTGGTATGTTAGAATCACACGCTTTCTCCATTCATACACAAACTATACTTAAACAATCATTCCTCTGTTTACTTCATGTTATTAGAAATAAGCATTTGGCATTCAATTAAAGTCTCAAAATGACCGAACAGGTTAAAGAATTCATTAACGTGTACTAAGGTGCGTTGAAAAATGATACAACAATCCCAATTTTCAGCTGTAGCGCGACATAATTACCTAATAAATTTGCATAGATATATCTAATGCAACACAGATGATGAGCGTATACAGTACGCGCAAGATAAGTTGAGCGCTGGATTTACGGTGTGGTGCGGGCAGAGGGGAAGAAGCGAGAGCTAATGCTCTTGTTTCTGCAGTGTGATCAACCTTGAAAAACACAGTTCAGCAAAATAGCGTGTAAGATAAGCGAAGATATCAAGTAACGTTGCATCCTCTGAAAACATTCCTTAGTTTTGCCCACGCCAGCTCAATTGCATTCAGATCACAGTTATACGGAGGTAGACGAATAATAATGTGCCCCGTGCCCCCTTTCGAGAGCCATAACATTCACAAATTTTCATAGAAATATAAATCGTTTTCAAGTAAATTCTGATGTACATTACCACCACACACTTAACAAGGATAAACTGGCAGTTCGAGCGCACCAAACTAGCCTTTATGAAGGAAGCTTTAACTACAAAGGGATAATGAAATATAATAAACTTCCCAATTCATTTAAACAAACTGCATCATTAAGGCACTTTAGGAATAGGGTTAAGAAATGTTTGCGTGCACATTCTTTTTATACGGTTAATAAATTTTTAGAACTGTAACCATGTAAATGAGCACTGGGAGCATAGTACATTCACAAACCTGCAATATTCATATTATAACATTTCTTGTGGTAAATTGGTCTATGCAAATACCACATGAAACCATAGAAAAGCTGCTTACTTTGTATATTGTATGTAATCAATTTGACTTTAAGTATATTCTGTATTTATACATTTTGACGTGTCTCATAACATGTATATGTTGCCAAGGTCAAACTAAAATTCTAATTCTAAAACACGATTGCTAATTAACGTTAGCTAATTAACCTCGAAATTGATCAAAACGAAATATGGCGGACATGATAAAGCTTAGCATATTAGCTACTAGATGCCAGTGTATAGCGCATTTCAAATTTCAAAGTTGTATGTTTACGGAGTTAAAACGAAACTTGCCGAATGAGGACTTGCACGCATATAGCACTTATTCATGACAATCGACGGAAACATTTCACCCCTTTGCCTTACAGTAAACGACGAGACCATTCGACTGTTGCAAAATGATACAGCAATGCTTCGTATCCAAATCTCCCCGTTTCATCCCTCATGACAATAGTCTTAGAGGGCGTAAGTATATTGAGTGGACTGTTTACGTGGCTGCACACCAATAATCGACGTGAATAGTGGTGCGGGAAGCGTTAGGGAAAATGGGACGTCCACCAGTGTTATCAGGTGCGGATAAAGGGCAAATAGTCGCTTATAACAAGGAAGATTTGTCGTCTAGAGAAATAAAAAGAAGAGTTCACAGATCTCCTTCCATGTGAACAATTATTTGCGCCTTTGGAAGAATTATGGCACGAAGAAGTCCTCTGGAAGACCACGGAAATTTACACCCAGGCAGGAGAGAAGTGCGGTAAAACAATTAAGTGCAGATGGAGCATCCCTGGGAAGACTGGCTCAAGATCCAAACATTCTCGTGCACAAGTCTACGCTATCCCGAATGGTAGCCAGGAAGAACTTCATGTTGTACAAGAAAAAGAAAGGGCAGCCTCGGCTTACTGATATGCATAAAAAAGACGAATATCCTGGCCAAAGGAACATGTGAGCTGGAAAGCCCAATGGAAGCAAGTAGTGTTCAGCGATAAAAAAATCAATTTAGATGAACCTGATGGAGCAGGTTAGTACAGGCATGATTTGCGGAAAGAAGATCAGATATTTTCCAAACGGTAGAAAGGAGGAGGAAGCAACTGACTACCAAGACCTGCTGCATGTTCATCTTTTCCATTTTGGGGAAGCAATTGGAGGTCCATGTTGGATTTTCCAGCAAGGCAATGCTAGTATTCACACTGCAAACTCCCTCTGGGAATGGTTTCTACAGAATGGTGTGCATGTAATGGACTGGCCTGCAATTTGGCCAGATCTGAACCCCATGGAGAACCTATGGGGCATATTATGTGATCAGTGTATGCTGATGACAAACAGTATTCAAATATCACAGAGTTGAAAGCTGCCCTCACATCTGCTTGGGAAAATATGGAAGTGTCCACGCTCCAGAAACTTACAGACAGCATGTGTGATCGTGTTTTCAAGGTTGTGCTCAAACAAGACTCCTACACTGGCTATTGAGATGAGCTGATCGTATCATTTTGCAATATCAGAAATGTGGTAAGCGTTGATTTATATCTGAGTACTGGACACTATGCAGTTTGTGACCCACAGATGCATTACATAATGTTAAAATATATCTAATAAATACCTGAATCATATGTATAAGTTTTCAGTTACATATTTACCTATCCTATCTATTACCACACAGGTAGTAATATCATTTTGCAACGTACCTTATTAACACTTTATTAGCCAATTTTGGAGTAATTCAACTTAAATTTATTTAAATTTAAAGACTTTAGGTTTTAAAAATATTTTTTCGTAATAATAAGACGATATGAATATAGCCGTTAGTATTACAAACATTAAGTTAAACTTGTCCTTTTAACTTAATCCGACCAGAGTCTTTAGCCGCTAGGGAAGAAGTCGACAATCAATCACAAATGTGCACTTTTATAAGACTAAAAATCGAGGAAAATTCAAATTTTAGCAATGCACGCTTATTAGCTTAAATCCTACCTAAAAACATTACAACAACGTTCCTACACACATTGCAAACTCTTAAAATTGGTGATTCGTATCTGAAATGGGACTGTAACGGTGTGTCTGCTAAAATACCAAGAATTTCCTTGGCTCCTAATTTTCAGAATTTTGTATGGTCTTGGCAACAGCCAGTGACTCAAGGATCCAACTATCAAGGTTTTCTGGTTACTGAATTCACTGGAATTCTTTTTACCTGAGCTACACTAAAGAACTCTTTAAGAACAATTGCTGCATTGCGTAGCTGATGACATGTTTAGGACATTATCAGTTGATGTTAACGTACGGAAAATTTATTGGCAACATTTACCTATATTCCCATTATTTCTTTATAAATCTCACCAGCTGAAGAATAATTTTTAATAATAATGAAGAATAATTCTGGTGTTTTATTCTGCGCCACTTTGCTGTCCATGAGGAGAGTTTTTCGACAGTGCTTGTTAGGAAGTCATTTGCAGAAGAAATTCTTCGTTGAGCTGATGTTTGGAATGAAATTCTCAAAATGCGTGATAAAAAAATTTGATTTCAGAGCCGAAAATTATTTAATATTTTTATTAATTTTAAAATTTTGTTGTTAGAATTTTGTTTTGTTTACTTAAGTTGGTGATCAATCTTGAAAATTTGACTGCTTAGTCAATTTGCACTCGTATCTACTTAACTTTCTTTCGTATCGTTTAGCTTGCGGTCGACTTATAAGAACTTTTATCTCCAAGTCTCAGTCTCGGATTTTAGTAAATCCTAAAGTAGGGATTTCAGAATTAATCTATCATTTGACTCTTCGTTCACATAATTTTAATATATCTTTACTAAACCTAGCAATATGAGCACATTTAAATTAGGCTTTTCCGATCCCTTCACTAGCACATAGAAGAAACATGTCTTGTCCTTTCGACGTTTTCTTTTTTATTTCCCCCATTTTTTCCAGAGGAGAGACATCATTGATTTTTTATTATATTAGCAACAAACGCCTCCACACATACTTAAACATCCATAAACTTCACCATAATGTGCATTTATTTCACTGACAAATCTCGTTCACTACATAAATACTTAAACGTTTTAAATGCCTTTAACGCAAATTTAAACTGACACAGATAAACAATCATGTTTGGGGCTTAAACAAGAAACTGTTTCACCGTCATTTATTTCGGTATCGTAGTCAAAACTAAACAGGCCTCCTTTGTTTGGAAAGTCAGTCTAACAAAGTTTTCTGACAAGTGACAAAGTACAAAGTACAAGACAACAATGTACAAAGTCGAGCGAGCGGTTGTTGCCCACAAATCGAAATCTCCTCTACGTTACTGCCCTCAATAACTGAACTGTATGTAACATCTTGCAGCCTGAGAGAACATTACCAACGTTTCCCACGGCAAAGTTCGTGATGAGGAAGCAAAAGGGCGCACAAAGTCTGTTATTTTCCTACAGATTGAGAAAAGGACCGTGCGAAAGCGCTCCGACAGCTTTATAGAAGCTCCTATTGCACAGAAAGGGCAACACTGTACACCTATGCCAAAACTATTCTAATGGTATCGAAACTCCACTCTCGTAACACACTTTAAAATCTTTATATCTGTTCTTACAGAAGCACTCCAGAGAAATTCATAAAATCTGCATTATTTACTTTCCCGATCACATCAAGCCTGCACTACAAAAATGCGAACATGCTTTAAGAATAAAACAAAAGAGCAATGTTTATCCACATCGCTATTTTTCTACAAGCTATTTTCACAAAACCGTTATGTTCTATCGAGATAAACTTTCTTTACACATTTGCACATTTCGTTGCCTGTACAAAAAGAATATTGTGGCCCAAAATTATAGTTCCATTTTAAAAAAAAAATGCATCGCTAAGTAATTACTTTAAAATACTATGCCTACAATTTGTATGATCATAAGAAAAAACTAAGAGCGACTTTCTACTTAAATTTTTTAAAGTATTTTAGCAAAAGAGCATCTCCCAAGTGGTTAATCTCACAAAAAGTTAATTTTAAATGAGCCGTGTGAAACCACATATTTTGTAGTAAGATTTTGTATAATTTTGTACAATTGGTGAACTTAAAGGAATAAATAATTAAATAAAAAAAAAGCAGCTACCAGAAACAAAGTACGATTCTGAAAAGATCGGAAGCACTCTGACGCTGCTGCGTTCACAATATACGCTTTAATACCACCTTAGCTTCATTACAAAGCTATACGACTGAGGGAAGATGCTCTACGGCTTGGTCGTATGCATGGTAGCCGAGCGGTAAAAAGCATGTGTCTCGCAAGTAGGTCAGCATGAGTTCGAATCCCTGATGTGCATGTTACTTTTTATTATTGTTACTTTAACAGCAATGCCTTATGTCTTTCTTGCAGAATATAAATAATAATATTTTAAATACATTTAAATTACATTTAAATAACATATACTTGTTATTTACAAAATAAATGCAATGTTACTAGAAAACTGCCTTAATATTGGTTGTGTGAACACTCGGTTCATTCATCTGTTATGAATGCTGCTGGCATATAATACGAAGTATCCTCTCGTGAACATTTTACTAAGCATTTGTTCTGTTCTCATCCATGCCCCACAGAATGAGGGTAGTAATAGAAACAGAGGCTTTACACAATCAATCCAAGTTAATTTATATTTTAATTTGATTTTAGATAGAGGAATAAACATTTATTTATTTAATTTAGTTTAAAAACAGGGTAGAGGGTTTCAGTTTCAATTTGTGAGCATAAATGTCATAAAATCAAGTAATCCTTAGCAATTGGAAGTTATATAACATTGTGCATAATACACCTTGCATATTTCTACAATAAAAATATCAAAATGAGAGATTAAGTTTTTGTTCTTAATAGTTCTTTACATATATCTGTTCCTATCTTTAAGTCCAAAAGATGTCATATAATGTAAAAGGAGAACATTGAACTTTTTTTCTATAAAAGGATCGCAAATAAGGAAATAACATAGCTATTGACATTCAACATTATTTTATGAAGAAGATCCATAATTCTAGAAGCTTTAAATTATATTAAAATTCAGCTATCATTGGATATTCTCTGCGAGAGCATAACAATTCATAAATTAACATTAATGTGTTACATAAATTTTCATTCTGCAAAAGTTAAAAAGTAACCACTAACGTACCTTGTTTATAAATAGCTTCACATTTAATGCATTCAGAGTCATTGTGTCCTGCTAATATTTTAGAGACTATAAATATCTCTTTGCTTAAAATAATCAAATGAACTCATGTATTTTAGTTGTTAAAATATTAAATATTTTCTTTCAAGACAACATGTTTGATGAAACATATTTGAGAACCAGAACATCACCCAACAAAATAAATTCATCGTCACAATTAGATTAAAGCACGCATGCACTTACCCAAAGGAATTTCAAGAATGGATGTTGAGCCTCTCTTCCGATAGTGTTTCCCACGTGGTAGCTCCCAAGGTAGCTGTAAAGCAGAAAACAAGAGAAATAAAAGCAAATAAAAGATAAAGGCAGGGGAAAAGCATGGCGTACAGAAAAAATTCCACTGTTTCATTGCGTAGCAACACCCACAATTTGGATTCCAACGATTCAAAACGCCACCACTTCACACAAGTTGTGATTACCAGAGACTTGTACATCTGTATATTAGATCTCGGTCTTGGAAAACGTTAAATCTCTCTTCAAGAAAATAACACGTTACTTGTGTGCGCTTTCAGCAGAGTATGGTGGAGTAATTGATTCGAAAAAGTTTGAAACGCAAAGACCGCATGTAATAGGCAATTACATCCTACCGCAAGCGGGCCTAATGCCGGATGAATTTGGATGTTGGTAAATAACACCCAGAAAAAAACACATCACGAAATGCTAATTCCCTTTTTCTCCTTTTGTTTAACCCAACATCTGTGAAATTATCTCAACTTGCATAAATACAGTGAAAACGTCTTGAAAATTAGCGTTTTAATACAAAAAAGTATTACAAGAAATGTGTAAAATAGACATTTTTCTGCTCTTGGTGGGAGAGCAAAGTAAATTGTAACCCCAAAACTCGCAGTGTGGTGTTTGCGTTTATTACTGTAAAATTTCAAATCAAGAATATTTTATCATAAAGTGTTATTTATTATAGAAAGAGCATCATTTACTGATCTAAACAAATTCTAGCAGGCTTCTTCTATCCAGGCTAATGGTTCAAAACAAAGCGTGCATATGTTGTCGGGGTAGCTGACTGATTTCATTCGCAGTGATTTTTGTTCCTGAATCTCCTGTCGGTAGGTACATAGAGAAGTACGTCCTGCTTCAGAATCTAAATAAACTGTCATTACACATTTATACATTTAGTTGTAGGTGTAAAATCAATACACTAGGCTAAAGAGGGTCAGGTGTTTCAACAACGTGCCACTGTGATGGCTTTGAAATTATATGCTCTTTGGCGACCATAGAAAAAAAAGCATTCATTCCCATATGTTTGAACTGGTGATACCAAAACAGATACACATAAAGGATCTTTGATTAAGAACTTTTGCTTTTCTTCATTCCAACAAATTTGTCATCAATTGCTTTCCACATTCGATATATTTCAAAATTCAAATCATTATTAAATAATACCTTGAAAAATTATTAAAGCCACAACAAATGTTATTTGGAATCAACTGTGTTTAACCTTATCTGTAAACCTTTTGTGTAGTAAGATGTCCATGCCTTACTGTTTACGAATTATTCAATGTCGTCCAAAATGAAAAGGACTTCGCAGACTCTTCAATATATATGTACACTTTGTATGCAATGTAAATATATAGAGACATTCATTTAAAACCTAACGGAGCACATGGTGTTTCGTCTCTCCCGCGACCTAGCTGTATTCCGCCACTACCGGCTGCTGTTGTGGGCGGTGGCTAGCGATGTGCATTCCACTCGGCAATATTGTACCGGCCTCCAACATGAACAGGTGCTTGACTCTAGAGAAACACATTTTTGTGTGTACAAGTTATTATAAATGGGAATCACCAAGCACTGATCACACAGTACATATTCAAACGATCCCTGGTGAATTGCCTCCTTCCAGATTTAAAATTAACGAGATTGTGAAGAAATTCAAAACCACTGGTTCTGTGGCAAACAAAACACGGAAGCGTAAACGTGCAGTGTTAACAAAGGAAAAGTTAGACGACATAGGCGCATGCTTTGAACGTTCACCAATCAAATCCATCCAAAAATTAGCTCAACAGACAATTTCGGAGTCTTCTGTACTTAGAGCAACCAAATTATTAAAAGTAAAACCGTATAAGTGTAAAATGTCCATGTTTTAGAACAAGGTGACCTAGTATTACGAATGCATTACTGTGAATGGTTTCTATAATTAGTGAATGACTTATTGATTCACAACCTCTGTTCTTTACCGACGAGGCGTGTTTCTATCACAGTGGTCGTGTCAACACTCATAACAGCGAGTACTGAGTCTCTCTAAATCTACATCGTGTCAAAGAAATCCCTCATTACGATCGCAAAGTTGGAGTTTGGTGTACTGATAGCGCTAGTCACATAATCGGTCCAATATTTTACGAACAGACTGTAAATGCAAAGAGGTGCTGACATGATACGTATTTTGACCCTATCTTATCTTGAAATGACAGTAGAAGAGAAATCATATGCGTGGCCTCAATAAGATTCTGCTACTGCCCATACAGCAGAATAATCCATAAGTATAATTAGGGAAGTTTTTGAAGCTTGAGTGATTAATGCTGATGTATGGTCCTCTCGCTCCCCCGACCTAACAAGGTGTGATTCTTACATGTGGGGTATTCTGAAAGATAAAGCTTACGAGACATACTACTACGTCAAAAAAGTTCTGGGATTTGGTCAATAAAACACAAAATAAACATTATTCATCCAATTTTATTTTATCGCCTTCAAAGTAGACCCCTTCCTAGAATTTACATTTATGCCAACGAATAATCGGAGTATCAAAGCCATTTTTGTAGGCATTTTTTTGGAATCTTTGTCAATTGTCGCCGCGAATTTTCTTTTCTGTCTCCTATGGACTGAGAACGGGTGCCTCGAAGTGGTAACTTGAATTTTGGAAAGAGAAAGAAGTTGATTGGTGCCAGATAAGGAATATGCATGTTGTCGGATGATATTTGTTGAGTTTTTTGACCAGAAATTCGTTTTCAATATAGTCTTGTGAGTTGATGCGCTATCGTGGTGCACAATCCATGAGTTGTCTTTCCACAAATCTGATCTTTTTCTCCCAAACAATCGTTTAAAATGGCAAGAATCGATTCATGAGACACAGAAAGTTCAGTGACAATCCTCTCAGACCTAAATGACGATTTTCAGACACCATTTCCTTCTCTTTAGCGATGTATAGTTTAATTGAAACTGTTGATGACCGACCAGAGCGAGGCAAATCTTGCATCACATCTCGACCACTGGTCCACTGTACCACTCATACGCACTTAATTTTGATAAAGTCATTCGTCTTAAATCCTTTGTAACATTTTCAGCGATTCGGCAAACGAAATGCCAAAATTTGAGACAGATTCTCTGTTCAGTATTTTTATTCATTGTAAAATCGCAACACACCTTTGAGATGCACTAACAAAATGGCGCCCTGTAAACAAATTAGATGACAGATGACAATCAAACTCCGCATAGCTATAGAGGAAAGATGTAACAACTTACCGACAACAATATTTTGAATATCCTCTTACATGACATTTTTATATCATCAATTTCCACTACTTTCTTGACCGAAAGTAATTGGAAGAACTAAAACAAAATATTAGAAATGGAATCGGAAACTTTACCTACAGTGGCCCAACTTAATCGTGTGAATTAGAATATGTTCTCCCGATATAATGCTTCTTTGGCCAGGGGTGGGTGACATTTCCAGCATCTTCTACCACTCTTATTAGGTAAGTGTGTTATACTTAGTTTACGTGGGGAGTTTATGTTGGAGCAAAGCCGGCTGTGGTACACGAAATCGCGCACAAGGAAATGCCGTGCAGCCATTAGGTTTTAAATGAAGAACCACGAAAGTATGTGGCACTCTAGTAACATTATTAAAGTAACCGAAAAATAGCGAAACATGTTCAATATAAACAGTACTTTAGTGTGGGGGCTGTTCTTGAAATTCTTAATTAACAAGTCTTGTTCATTTAACTTTTGGTATTTGACTTGCGCTGCTCGCAGACCAGATACAGACACTGTCCTTTTCCAAAAAATATTTTGTGGTTCCATGGGGCCTCAATTATATATTTAAATCTACACATGAAATGCTGAACACAATTCAATTCTTGCACTCTCTAGTCCCATAGCTCAGATGGTAGAGCACCTGTCGTTGTGCGAGAAGTTTTGGGTTTGATTCTAGGTTGGAGTAGGAGTTTTTCTTTAGCTAGTAGCTTATTTTTTATCCTCCACAGAGTATGGAAATCTTATATATTGTACACAGCCCAAAAAAATACCACAATAATGAGTTAACACGTAGATAATATGTTCCAAAAGAAAAGGGCCACCGATATGACATTACAGTCTTAGACTGGATATAAATGCAGCAATTAAAAATTAAAAAGGACTTCAGTGCCGAAGAAACCACAATGTTAAAATGTCAGAAAACAGAATGGATATAAAATAAATAGAAAGAAAGAAATGAAAAGAAAGAAGGAGGCGGTTGCATGCCTGTGGAGATGCCACGCTAGTGAGTTCCCACGCTTGCGCAGTCCACAATTATAAGGGCAGCAAGCGGAGGAAAAATACGGACGGCCATGCAAAATAACATGCTTTAACCATCACAAGATTGAGCACAATTTCCAACTGTTTTAGCATTGCAAAAGACGCTCTTACCATGACAACAAAGGGAGATACTCTTGAAAAGCGTTCATTATTTGAGAACTCGTGCCGACTTTTTTGTCGTTTCGTAATAACGCTGACCAACTGTTGAAAAGAAAAGATCGCCTCACATCTGTAAATTACGCATGTAATGAATAATGACTGACAACATAACATTCAAGTCATACCTGCAGGAAACAGGCCAAAGATGAAGTAGATTCTTTAACAAAGGTTCAACTTAACTCAGGAATGACGCAATTATGTTTCGTTGTTTATGTATACTGGACACTGAAGTTTTCATAAAATTTTGGGTGAAATCACGATTTTAATTGTTAGTTTATCTACTGTTTACCTCGAGTAAGTGAGGCTGTACTGCATTCCAGCCAAAAATTCCGTACTGAGATTTCACTGAAGCTTACGTTTTGAAGTCCCATGATGAAGACAAAAAAAAATTCTTTTGAGAAAATTCTTTTGAGATCTTGTAAAACGAAAAGTTAATGCTAAACTTGCTATTAAGTTCCGAGTCCTCCAAGGATGTCACACTAACATTTTCAAGAAACTCCTCCCATCTCAAAATATCAATTACATAAAAGTATTCCTTAGTTTTAATTTTATTAAAAATTGCATAAACGAGTTTGATTAAAATAACATATATTTAAGATACTAAATATCACAAGGGAAATTTACATACTGAAGTTTCTTCGAATGTGTGTGAAGTTCTCTCATTCTGAATGACTTTTACATATTTGGGGAACCATGAGATATGCACAGGCTTTTATTTCACAAAACTGTAATCTCGGTAAAACACACTATTTATATAAAATTAATTTATATCTCATCTCGAAGATATTCTCTGTAATTGATTTTAATTGTCAATTCAAGGTTGCTATTTTTTTAAAAAAAAATAGAGAGAGTTAACTACTGCCTCTATAGTCTTGCAGGTTCTATAAATGCTATAGATTTTGCAAATGTCTTTGTGCCTCCACTTTGATAAATAGCTATTGAATAACATATCGAAGCGAAATAGCTCCGAGGTATCAACGCATTTGGAATGTCCCAGGTTCAGTTCCTGTGACAGCCAGCTTTTGCCTTTTTTTTTCTTTTTTTCCCATGGTTTTCCCTTCTTGGCCAGGTAAATGCTACAAGGTGTCTCTAAGGCTCTCCTCTCTCCCATTTACCGTCATTCTGTTATAGTACGACATAGCCCCGGTAGGCAGTTGGCGAAGAGGCTTAGCAATTTAGAACTTCTCGTCTCCGCCAGAGGGCAGCCGTTGGAGCCTCCACTGCCAAACCACCTCTGAGCCAGCCTTCCTCCCCCCAGTTTCGTCTCTTGGTTATTAAAAATATCAGACGAACACATATTATGGTATACTACACATAAAACTGTCATATTATACAGCATAAACTAGATTTAAATGCAAAGAGGAAATACAACCAGTTGTTCCTACATAGGAGTAATTATAAGAATTGTACCACTTACATAGCGTAGATTTTAACCAGGAGCGATTGTCATTTAGTTGATACACCTGTTTTCTAAGTTGCCAACTCCTGACCATCTATGCTTACAATGAAATTAATTTATATCCCATTTCTTATTTCTTCTGTCTAGTAACAACAGGTTTCTATTCTATGACATTTCCATGACTTCTTGGTCGGGACACTTTATGACTGAAGCATATTCACATTGTAATATTCAGACATTGTAAACTAATCATTAGAAATGGAAATGTATGCCTATCCATTTACAAATAGTCTTAGTTCCGTCGGAAAAAATAGGGATTTTCAGTGTTGAAAGAATTATCACAATGCATTTACTGGTTTCCAAGATTACCGTACGTGCACACACAAAGGTATACATTTTCTCTCTTTACAATGTTAGTGAAAATAGGATTGGATTGGATACCAACACTCCCCAGATGGCAAACCTTGGCCTTCGGGATAAACTCGTCCCACCATGTGATGACCGGACTCATTTCTCAGGTGGAGGCACCTAGAGGGCGGTGTCCATTACCTCCAATGATAGGGTGATAGTGAAGATGACGGTGAGGCGAGAGGAACTACGGCTTATACAGTGGACTGCGAACCACGTTGGGCATAGGGGGACACCTCACATGTGCTGGACAGAGGTGAAGGCGTGGATAGGGCCGACTTAAAATCGGAATCGTGGCGCTTAGCATGGGAGTCGTGAACGAAACCACTACGTTACCCGGGCACCCTTAGTGAAAATAGCATTCATATAAAAACATTTCTTCTGAATACGTTTTATTATTCAACATGCTTTTTCTGCTAAGAAAATACCTCAAAGTAAGCATTTGCACTTGTTTGCAGGGGCGATAAAAAACTCAAAGCACTTTTGTTCATACGTAAAAATTTTATTATTAGCGAACTCGTTTTGGGGCAAACAGGAATTGCATAGTCTCAGATATTAGAGACGGCGCATCTCTTTGCAATATGGTAAAACAAGGCAGTCCAAAATCTGAAAATATGGTCAAGTTTATACATTTAACCTATTGTTTACCTATAATTCTTTGAAAACTATTTAAATATAATTTTGTAATATCTGCTAAAACTTTCAAGTTTACGTGGTAATTTAAATAGCATAGTTCAGGATTATGATTTGGGAACATAAATTAAGCTTTACTTTTTTAAATAGAATATTAGGCCTCCTCCAACAGTTTAAAATGCTCTTTAGGGTGACATTTTTGTTAGAATTGTGAAATTTTGCCACACATACCAAATGAAAAATAGTATTTAATATTTGTTCCCAGATGGATATTATCCTTCACTAAGGTGGTAATTTCAAATTTGTACACACGTATTTAAACGTTTAAGGGTATACAAAAGAAAGATTAATATAAAACACTGAACTCTGTGTAACATTCAGTTTTAGTGTATTTCTTTCCAAAACCAGGCATGTAATTTTTTGACACTCAGGCCATTTTCTTCGTATCTTCCTCCACATCGTGTGTTGGGGTGATTAGAGATTGCCGTGACAAAATTGATAAGAGAATTGCTGGGCGGGCAAACTGGAGAACAAAACAGTGGGCTGATTAAATGTCACAACAATCCTAAATTTACTTAAACTCTTAAATGTTATTACAACAATTTGAATATTAGATGGTGTATATCACCTTTGCAAAATCCTTGAAATGTGTATAAAATTATATAATTTACCATTTGTTTCCGTTACAAATATATAACTTTATATCAGCAGATGTCCCTCGAACCTAAATGATTCTGGTAAAACACAAGTCTACTGTGGAAGAAGATCGTGATAGAGCGGAATTTCAAAGACATCGCTTGCCTTTTAAAGATTTGACTACGCTTCAGCTTGCCGCATCCCTCATGAATATATTATGAGAGATACATATGTAGCTAACTCTTCCTATTTTTTTAGTTGTACTGTCCCATCTCTTTATCGCTTCTTTTCCTAAAATGTCGTTTTATTCAAGGGACTTCTAAAGTGTGTACATCTAATTATAAGATTTTTGGGTAGAATGCCTCCGTAGGTAAGTGCAGAAGTAGTTTTCATTTATACTTAAGATCTAAAGCCATATGGACAAGTGTGTGTTATTTTCCGTTTCTTCCCATCTCTTCCTCTATTATTCTTCTGGTTATTTTCCATTATTTACAGGCACATTCACATTTATGAGTACACAAACACCATGCTCGACATGGGAACTGGTACCTTTAGAGCAATTCTTATCGACACTGACGATCTTTCTATTGTGTTAATCCATGGTTTTTTTAACATACTAAACCGTCTTTCAGTCTCTCTCTCTCCCACACACACACTTACACACTCACTCATACAGAACCGAGGATGGGAAGTAATCCTAACGGAAGAAAAATCCCCAATCTCCAACCTGGAATCGAAAAACGCGACCTCCAAATTCGGAATCTAGCATACTAACCAGTAACACCATCGAGGCACTCCATAGAAATATTGTTGAGACAGCAAACATGAAGTTATTATTTATTTTTCGTTATACTTTCTGTGTGTATGTGTGCGTGTGACAACATTACTCAAAAAGGAGAAGTGGTTAAATGTCCAACTTAAGTTCAGCAAGAATGGCACACGAAGAAAGCGTGTTATAAATGAAATTCCCCATCTTTATAACCTTTATATGAAATAAATGAGCGTTGCGTTCCAAGAAAATAAAAGAAATGTATAGTGTTTAAAGCCCACTTTTACTACATACGGCACCGCAGGCGGTGTTACTGATGGTATATGAGATGAAGGTGAAGCACCAGTGGAATGTAATGGCGCCAGAACCCGGAGATCGCGGAGAAAACTCGCTCCAGAGTCGTGTTGTCACTTTGCGGTCGCCTGGGATCGAACCTGGGCAGCCTTAATGAGAGTCAAGCGGTCTAACGTCTCAGCCATGGCGCGGCCAAAGAAAGTAACGATATGTATAATACTGCTGAATGAAATCTCGCCCTGCTGTTGGGGAGGAAATGGGGAAGGTAGTCAAGGCACAATCCTTGTAAATTCACAGTTCCTGTCTTTTTCACACATTGATCATTGAATAAATTAATTATGCCATTGGTGGATTTTGCAAGTTAGGCTCCAAAACATGACAGTCGAGAAATAGTTTCAAATGTATGAGCATACATGAAGAAACAAGTTAAAAGCACAGAACTGGTTACATCATAAGATATTATTTTCCCCCTCTTTTTTTTCTCGAAAATATTCGAAAAGCTAAAGTGGGAACAGTGAAAAGAATTTGTTAAAGAACAGAAACAAATTCTAAATCAGAGCACAGCGTTCCGAAACGTTAGAAGGACTCAAAATGTTTATGTTCACGTAAAAGGTGCTCCTACAATAGCTTGGGCAGTAAGTCATCCTTAAAAGAATAATGAGGGAACTGGAAGTAAATAGAAAAAGACTAAAACAAACAGAAAATGCTCATAGAAAGTCATGACATTCGTTCTAAATGTCCCCGCAGAAGACCGTCTAACTGGTATTGAACAAGTTGAATATATTTAATTACAATATCTGCAATTATGAATGCATTAATGTGAACAGATTTGCACGACTAATTCAGCCGGTAAATTGTATGGACATTTGTCTGCAAGACTGTACCGCTTTTCTAACAAGTAAGTTATCTGAATAGCAGAGTTCCAACTGCAGAGAAGATGTGGCGTCACGAGAGAGTGAATTCGAAGATCTGTGGCGTAAGTGTGGAAGATGATACACTTGAGCATCGCTTGTACAACTGTCAGCGGGCTGACTTGATTTGGACCTTCCTCCGAGACGTATTACATAAACTTCGTCCACAAAAATGCTTACGTTCTGTACCACAATTGGTACAACTGGAGTTTCGCTTCAAAGACACGAAATTTCATAATTTTGCAGTGTGGTTGGTTGCTGGTACATTACATTGGTTGCTGAAAGTACGGCGAGGAGACACTGTGCTAGGAAAGCACTTACGTATATTTTTAAAGGAGCAGAGATGGACCTATATACGAAGAAAACCTTGCGTTCTCTGGAGCCATACATTTATCACTTGGAACAAATGCAGATCTAATAACCATTTAAGTAAATAGAATCCTTTCTATTGTCTCACAGTACAAGCCAACAAAACAAGAAATTTTCTAAACTACTTACCCTGTACCCGTTCCCCTCTTTTTTTTAAAAAAAAAAATAAAATAAAATAAAAAACTTAGAATACATTTGCTCAATAGTATTTCTTTCCTTAGAGATATTTAAAATGATTACTTAAAAAATAGCATATGAAGCTGACGCAACAATTCGCTTAATGCTGTCCACCACAAGAATGACAATAAAAACAAGACGACGGTAAAGATGACAGTGATGAAAATGACGTGGAGGCGGAAGAAAACATTTTCAATGTTAATACAATGATAATTAATTTAACCAATATAAATCTGTGATTTTTATAAAACAACCAAAAATTTGGTTGCTGTAAAATATGTACAATGGAATACAAATCAAAATCGGTTGCAGCATGAAATAATCTCCCAGCATAACCGTGAATAACTTTAAAAGTACTGTAATATATTTAGCTTATATAAGTAAGACAGTTTAATACTCTAATGCAATTTATTATTACATGCGTATATTCCACCTCCGACTGCGAGCGATTGACTCCCCCGCCCCCTGTACGCCGAGGGGAAAAGGATGTCCCCCAAAAGCCGTTATTTGGGTTTCTACTGCATATATTCAATTTCCTGGAAATGTCCTTAGACGTTCTATTTCCATTGTCTCTAAAAGGAATAATTTAATAAAGACCATTTCTGCAAAGTTTATCTCGATTAACTTGAAATCGAACATAGGTACACGTATTAATATTTGCACTAGGGTAAGTAGAAAAAATCATGCGAGTGCGAAATATTACTTTACTAATAACTTTCTATATGTGAGCATGCCGTTACATCAATTTACTTTTTACAATAGCTCAATCGCTGAAACTGGTATTTCGAAATGTTGAGATTCATGAGTTTTCCTCCATCAGCAAAGGTGCAATTTCTGATAATCGCAGCTTCGGTACATCAATGGCGCACAGCATTAAATAAAAGAACAACAAGTAGCCATTCTGTGCAACACTTGAACTCTGAATGGTAAATGTGAACGCCGCGCCAAGCTACCATGCAATTACATGACGTCATTGCGTGATGGCGGTGCGTGTTCAGAAATCACTACTTATGTGGTTCTGCAGGTGCGAAATGCTACACAGGGGGCCGTGACCAGAGGGCTTGGAATTTCAAAACCTAAGTACTATAGCACTCAAGAAAAATACTTCTCTCTCTCTCTCTCTCTCTCTCTCTCTCTCTCTCTCTCTCTCTCTCTCTCTCTCTCTCTCTCTCTCTCTCTCTCTCTGAATTATGTATATATCTTACGAGATTAAGGATTATTTTAAACCTGGAATTTTAAAGGTACAGTTGAAATTCTTTACCCGAATCAACTGAGACCAGGGCCGATTCAAGTGAAGGAAATGAAGGAAAAACAATAAAAAGCATTTACAACATTACTATCTACTATCGGCACATGTTCATCTGAATATGTAGGTATAGTACTGTATGTACTATGACAGTCTATTTATTGGCAGCTACAAACTAGTCGGTAGTAAAAAAGGCAGTGTGATTCTGCTGTCTCAGTTTAGTCTATCACTTACGAGCAGCGATATCTCGCATCCGCTTTAACATTACAAGTTCAATTGGCAATATTTTGATTTGACTCTCTAAATAAAGCATCAGTTTCTCTGTTTGCTACTGCTTGTGCAAGAGTCATAACCACAGCTGATTCATCAACATTGTTTGAATCTGAATACTCTTGATACGAAAATATATTGGCGAGCAAGGAGTTCCACGTTCACGCTACAGTTTGAAGCAATATAATGGGTGGCTCAGGGTAAAGCAATGCGGTTTCTCCCAGGGCATGCGTGAGCATGTATGAGAAGGATAGTTTTAATGACACTGGAATGCCCGTTTCAAACTGGTTTATTGACTGCTTCTTTTTATCAGAACATCGAACTTGAAGTTGCCAACCAAGGGTTACCAATATCACTGTTTAGAGTTACTAAAGGCGGAGTGCTTATTACTCGATAATACTTAATTAGTTACGTATAAACCGACAGATATCTTCTCTCGTCACTTTTGGTCTTCCCTCGACCAAGACAGAAGAAGAGGACTGCCCTGATCGGCACCAATCCACGAACTGTCTGTCCTCACAGCTGCGCGTGAGCGTATAGCTTTCACTTTCTGGAAGCCCATTTTTCAACCAAAGATTCCCTTTGTGACAATTTTGCCCATTGTCATTATTAGGGGTCCGAAGAATACCTTTACAAACAAAGTCAAGTGCTATCCATTCAGGATTCTAGCTAAGAAAACCGTTTTTCTCCCGTGCCTTTTGTTAAACAACTCAACCAACTCTGTTGCTATTCAACCCAAAATGCACCTGCACGCGTTCCACACTTTGAAATCCATTACGATTCTTATATATCGCATCCCTTAATTTCGGTATCACTCTTCATTTTCACTTTCAGTAATACTGCGTGATGCAGTAATGCCTTCCTCTGTAATCGGTTTATAACCTCCGTCATTGTCGATTTGCAACCAATTCTCAATGCCTTAATCATCATCATCATCATCATCATCATCATCATCATCATCATCATCATCAGAACAGCCGTCGATATTTTTAAAAATGTTAATAAAATCTTCTTCCACACTTACTTTCTTCTTCTTCTTCTTCTTCTTCTTCTTCTTCTTCTTCTTCTTCTTCTTCTTCTTCTTCTTCTTCTTCTTCTTCTTCTTCTTCTTCTTCTTCTTCTTCTTCTTCTTCTTCTTCTTCTTCTTCTTCTTCTTCTTCTTCTTCTTCTTCTTCTTCTTCTTCTTCTTCTTCTTCTTCTTCTTCTTCTTCTTCTTCTTCTTCAATCTTGTTTTCTGGCAAGTCACACACACGCTCGCACACCACTCACACAAGCCCACAACTCTTTCTATGACTTTATCAAAGTTTCTCTTCCAACCTGGTGGCAAGCAGGTGGGGGTGAGCGCAATGAATGCATCTGCTGGCAAAAAACTGAGTAATGTAAGAATAGTAATTTATCGCTCCTAAAACAAGTCTTCATTTACTGCACTGAACAACTTTTTTTGACTGGTCAGAGTTATCCGGATGTCAGGGTTAACGACGTTTCCTGTACTAGGATTTGAAAAACAAAAATTTCTCAATCTCAAGCGAGCAAATTAAAAAAAACACTAATAAATATTTTTGTTGAAAAACCTTTTACGTGGCTTTAACAGTTTAAGAAAATTATCAGTTCTTCTGAAGTGTTTCACCTCGTGAAAGATGTTTAAAAACACTGGTTCATTCAGTAAATGGTGGAAATTTTCGAATTAACCATATGGAAAGTATTTTTTGGAAAACTCACATTGTTACAGCGGTTACAAGTTACTCCTATAGGGTAAGCAGCCTCCACGCTTCAGGGAGACGATGGATGGTATTCACAGCGTCTTGTACTAATCTTTGATCAAAACTGCTCTACTGCTGCTATAGTTCTTGAAAGGTTTTTAAGACAAAATCCTAATAGTGGTAACTTCTTTCGATAACGGTCAAAATTGCATGGGCTCTATTAAAGCAGGTTGAAGGATGCTCCAGAATGTCCCAGTTTTATCTGTGAAGTAAATTAACTACAGAATCAGCTATATGAGAGTGACCACCATCATGTATGTAGTACGATAGAACGAGAATACAGGAAATTTGAACGTTTACATATTTATTACGAATAAATCAAATCAAAATAAAATGATCACTTGCATATGTGTGTACATATAAGGTATACCTAGCTGTCACTGGTACAATACGTAATGTGGGAATTGCAATGATTTGCTGTTTTCATTAATAATGTATTTTCAAAATTTTCCATATTTTTAATGTACTCGATTCTGAAAATGAACTATAATGTGAGTAACTGTATTTAAGTACAGCACAAATAAAGTATATTTTTAAGCTCTTCGTTTTTCTACTTCTTTAGTTTTACACAGGTTACTAAGAATAAGTGTTGGACAGTTTTTGCACATGCAATAAATAAGTAAAACGAATGGTACATCCTTTCGTACCGAATACATTTTAATTTCATTATTAGAACTTTATGAAGTTGGAGGTTTTATTGCCACTTATAATTTAAAATGCTGTGAATGTAAGAAAAAAGTAGTGTATTTGAAAATTATAGATAAGTGAGGAAATGTAAATATAGATGTTAACATAAGTGTGAGGACATCCTATATCAATATTATTGAAATAAATGTACTATATTAGTCCATTACAACATTGCAAAAACAAGAATGTGATATGTTCATTGGTTCCCATAAATATATATATTCGATGAAGGCAATATTTCTGTAATATAAGTAATTTTCTTTCAATAAAAAAACTATTGGCTTTTGACCTAGCACATATGGTATCCTTAAATCTTTATTGGCAAGGAAATGTATCACTGTATTTGCAGATATATACTCACATATAGAACCATAGGAAAAGCCATGCTTGAGACAAGACTTCATACAGAATCCCCCGCGCCAAGAAATAACAAATCCATGAAATTTTAGAGCATAACTATGAGCTCTGGATATATTAGTATAGTTTTGTCCGTCTGTATATCTTTGCGTTTGAAACATTTCACGTAAGGCGTTGAAAACTGAAAACAAGTTTGGTACATTTAGAACCTGACTGAAATTAGTAAACAATAACTTCTTGAAGTTTAAGATTTTGAGAATTTGATGTTCAAACATCCAATATATCTAATTTTTGCCTGTCTTTTATAATTTAACGTTCTGCTTACTTCTTTGTATTGCATTTTATAAAAGGCAGCGAGGAGAACATGCACACATAGCAGCAAAGAAAGTTACAATACCTGCAATACGTTAAATGGTCTTGCCTAATACCTAGAGTTGCTACAAAATAGGCAAGTTTCAACAATCACCTGCCAGCAAATTAGACAAATTAAACAGACCTTCGCATCATCATACGCACTACAAAAATTGGGAAGGAAGGATCAGTTTTATATTGGACATTCATTCCCTCTACTGAATAAAATAGTCCATCCTCCATGCAGCATCTGTAACATGGACCTTACTGTACACCACATAGGACACGAGTAAGCAGGGTGCAACCTACTGGACCTTCAAGAAACCCTCAATAATCCATCGCAAAGAAAAATGCTACGTGTTTACATTCTTAAAAATAATAAATCTGTGTAATGGAATATAACGTAAATATTCATTTATTGAAGTTCATTGATTTCATTATACTAATCTAAATGTGTTTATATTCCTTATTTTCGCAACATGACTGTCATAATGTAAGTTAAAGCGACATAAAATAAATAAAGGCCAGTTTATACTATTGTAGTAGTTTAATTGCAATGCTGTAAATTGCTTTTATAGAACAATTCTTACTTAGTGTGCTTGCAACACAGACAATTAAAGATAAAGCAACGTATTCTGAAGTATTAGATTCTTTTACCGCTCTTCGTATGCTGCGTTACTAATAAATTTCTAAATACTACCACACTAATTTCCCACAGAGATCAACTTGTTGCTGTATCTCAAACAGAAAGAAAATATTGGAACATCTCATTAATACTGACTGGGACAATTTGAAGACTCTTGAGAGTCTTAAGAAAGTTAAGTATTTGATCAGGTAATAAGATGTATCTATCTTTTGTAGTGTAAAGTGAATAGTAAAATAACTTTCGAATGAGGCATGTAATATGTATTACAAACATAAAAAATCGTAGAAGATTCACATTATACTTTTGCACAAGCAACGTTGTGAAAGTACGCCCCTAAAGATATCTTTACGTCCTAAAATATACCATAAACATTCTTATTTATTTTCGTAATTATTTAACTGTAATGTCTAGAACAATTCCGTAATCACTTTTAAGAGCAAGTTTCGTAATCGTGAAACTAGGAATTTCTCATGATCTATAAAGTCCAAGGCCTAAGCCGGGAATTGAAACAGATATGCAAAGGGAATATCGATTATTATAAGCATTGGGATGTTATTGTTTCTGTGTTTTCAGTGATACCTTTCCAGCTGACTATAATTCGGACAACATAATATGAAAACCAGCATTAAACATTTTAACAGCCATACCGTAGCTAGTTCCTCTTACGAAAGCGCTATCATTCTGGGGTTTAATAGTAAATGCCGTACAATAAATTGGGTTGCTCTACGAAGTTCTCAGCTCTTTGTTCTTCCAGATTTGTTTTCAAAGGCTACGATTAGAGAGAGCTCTAGCGACAATTTAGTTAAGGAGATCATAAAACAAATGCTACCAAGAAAACAGCCACCCATAATAAGAATCCAATAAGCCGTTCCCGGAACGAGAACGGAAACATAAAACCTGAACCGTTCCATTCCAGGCTCCATTGTATCTATTATATATATATATGTCATTTACCGTTACCCATTGCCCTGAACCAGCCTCTTCTAAGGGACAGATCTTCCTTTGCAGTTATATTGAAATTTAGAATACTACTCAGAATCAAAGGATGTTACAGCTATCTTGGACATCCCTAAAATGTCATTTTTTCCGTTACTATGCATGAGACAATCGCCCTGGATGATGCTAATGGCCTCTTTCTGCGATGGTCAACAGAGGCCACCATTTTCTCGAAAGGTTTCACCAGGTTGTGCATATTAAGAAGTTGGCCCTAAGGACAGATCCCTCCTACTGGAAACTCCACCTACAGGACAATTTCAAAGCTTTCAATTACCTCCCCCTTTTTCTTTTGAACTCTCCCATTATGCACCATTCACATGGAACGTAAAGCTTGCACAAAAATTTCTGTACATCACGCGCTGAGAGCAACAACCGTTCAAGTCATGCATGCATAATCTGCACACTCATGTGACCAGCATTTACAATTTCTGCATTCCATAATCCATGTTGGTTCTTAAGTATTATTTTCAGGTTACTAAATTATTGCATTATACCCGTATATCGATATAAATAGATTATTGGAAATACACAGGAATAAAATATATAATTTCTCAGATTCATATTGTGTTCTTTACTCATTATCATTCACTTTATACATTTTCTAAAAAATATTTTTTCCATGCACTTCACGTTAATCTGAAAATACATCTGCAAAAATGATTAATTACCTAGAGAGGCTTAAAGTCATAATAATCAAATGTATAAAAAAACGCGTCACTAGGAGGTGATTTTGAACTTAATTACTCTTTAACATCATGAAATAAATAAACGCTGACTTAGCAGTTCAAAAACTATAAAATACTGCAGAATTTCAACAAAGAGTAGCGAATTCTTGTAAAAAGATCAATGAGACAGAAGTAGAAACAGCTATGGGTACACAAATTTTGCATTTTATGGAGATCTGCTTTGTTTTTGGCAACGTTTTTATATATCTTAAGCCTTATTAATTATAAAAAATTGCACTGATTCAGAATAAGAAAGGATTCACAGGCTATATCCACAAAATTCAAGTAATACAATTTATTATTTGCGCAAATATCGTAAATGCTAATTTTAAATAAAGCTGTTAAAGTAATTTTGATAAAATAAAAGATGACCAAAGCATTCCACGTAAATGGTGTAATAGTATCTTAGTCTGGTATGCTTTTTTATTCATTGTACTTCAAAACGTGTTTTTATAGTGAAATTGGGATACTTTTAGGTGGAGTAACATACTTTTTCTACTTGCTATCAAAAAACAAAAACACTATAGTTGAATAACAAAAGCAAGGAGGATTTGCTGGTAAGCACGCTAGCCCTCAAATCCAGAGACAGGGGTTCGATTCATTATCCAGGGTTATACCCAAACATGAAAGCTCGTATCATTGTGTGTGACAAAAGACAATGTGCCACAGAAGTAATAGGTCAATGAGCAATTTTTTTAAAAAAAAAAAAAAAAATCTGGCGACATAATCTTAGCTGTGAAAAGCTACAGGAAAGAGGATATATATTTTCGAATTTGTGAGAAACACTTGGTGCAATTGGAGTATTTCGGTTTCATGATGTCAACATGAGATATAAAATAACTTAAGTATATTATCATAGCGATAACGTCTACCACAACTTCGGCAGCAACCTGTACCTATGCCCCTACTGGACATGTATGAAAGTAAATTACATTAATAATGCCCTTCGGACCGGTCATTTTGTTCTGGACAGGTTTGTCTGTACAAATTATATCTGTCGTCGATCGGGCACATTTAAACATATGGTACACAGAGCCTGCAGTGCCGTTCTTATTGTATCATTAGACCAACTACACTGCCACAAAAATGTTCATTATGCAGTTACACCCAGCTTTCTTCATACAGCTAGTTATCACACTCGATAAAATTTTTCTCATTACCAAGCAAATTTTTCAAAATGTTTTAATGATAAGTTACGTACGTAAGAGATTTGCAAGAAGAATCACATTAATGGGACGTGCCTGGGCTCATGCTTAGAATTATAATGAAATATTAATAGAGCAGCAAAAAATATTCTGCGCGCACTCACATAAGTTTACCTACTCGTTGTTGTACAAATATTCTTGGAGACGTTGGTTCTTCTAATTCATCTTAATCAAAATAGATATTTGTAGATTTAGTTTTATTATCTATTCCCTTATACGTAGGTAGAATGGGAGTCACTTAAATGACAGTCAAATGCTTTAAGAGCTGGTCACCTTGCAATGGCATCGATATTCCATTCTCACTGGATAGTAAGAACATAAACAAAAAGGCTTTACTATTTGAGAAAATTATAATCAACTGAAAATTCAAATCAATAACAATGAATGTTTCCAAATAGTTATCTCTAAAAGTATTTTTTTTGGCAAACATTGCGTGCTTTAACGAGCTATTCATTTTTTGTGTAGTAAGATTTCTCTGTATCTTTTATCATTTAGAGAACTTAAGAAGATGTCCCCCTAAAATTCAAGCTATACATTTAGTTTGTTATAAAACTATCCTTAACATATTATGGTGTTTCAATCAAAATCGTCAGAACAATTTTTTCAGAAAGTAATATTTCCAAGAAACTGTTTATATTAGTGGTAGTTTGGGGAGTGTATCTAAAAAGTAGTCATGGAGCATGATGAACATAATACCAAATGTGATTTTAAAATACTCTTCATGTGTGAGTCACACTTATAAATAAATACCTATCCCTTCGTATTATTCTATCCTCTAACGAAACAAACCCTATACCAATTTACGAGCATGAGGTAGATTTCTGATGACAGCAGCACTCCATAGGAACGTTTCTGTCTTTATAAAAAATAAATTTATATCGAGGAGAAATAAATCCTTGAAAGTATGACACGTGTGTGGTTATTTATTTTGTTGTGAATTTACAATTGAAGCTACATTGTGAGTGTTAAAAATTGCTATTGTTCCATTCGGTTGAACGGAGAACAGGTTTATTTTTATTTAATGATATCTAAGATCGGACAATATTATATCAGACAAGACACTACTGTTGCTGTTAATAAATGTGAACATTCATGCTGTAGTTTGTCCTAGTTATTTTATCAAGCGAGCTTTCACTGTTCGTATAAAAATTAAGGTGTTGCACACAACAAAAACACAACGTTTTGTTAATTAGTTTAACCAAAGCAATTAATTTATTAAAGCTCACTTTAAATAATATATCAAAATGGCTACAATAATGATAGAAACCTCAACTGATTAATAAAGAAAGTATTACACATAATAAATTGCACTGTTAGGCCCAAACTTCAAGTTTGACCAATGAATATTCCTGTTTGCTTGTTTATTGCGCCTAGATTGCGAATACAAACCAGCAAGAACACGACGTTGACTGGGACTGTGGCGATTTTGGCAACACGTTAAACTTTCCAAGTATTGTTTTATTTACACTTATATAATTCAAGAATTTAAAATAGTACTGCTGTTCTTCAAATGTTTTAGTGTGACATACTTTGATTCGTTGAGATTATTTTCCAATCGTACTGAAAACATCCCAAATACCCTCACATCCATTCTATACAGGAAGTGAATGGCCACTTACCCAATTTTGCTCATACGCCTCTTTATCAGGCTCAAAGTTATTTTACGGTTGTAAATCTAATTTTTGCATTACTGGCTCTAAAATAACGAAAAGAACCACATTTATAATTTTTTCCATTAGAAAACAGCCGTTCAGGCCAAGCATCCTCAAAATTTTCACCTTTCAAAAGTGCTTCTCCCCTTTGCTTTCTGGGTGTGATTTTTGTTTTAGCGTGCCTGAAACAATGAAACGAATATGATTTATATATTTATTTCACCAGAATATTGAGGAAACAGTCCTGTTCATGATGAAAAATCTCAACATTGCTTCCCACCGAAAAGTTTCTTCTTCCTTTTATACCACTCATACACAATTTTTCTGTTTTCTGAAGAAACCACATTTGCTCGAATTGGTGTAGATATAGCTGTAGGAGCTTATTGGCAACCATCATTCAAAATAAATTATTATACAATTAAAATAATAAATATAATTGCATCTACCAAAATTTAATATTCATACAATAGCTAGACTGTTGAAAAGAAAAACTTTTGAAGCATGTACCTAATAACACAGAGTTCGTTGCAGAGAGATAGTCATGTACAGCTATATGTAAAGCTGTATTAATTATTTCCGCTACTTCCAGTGTACCTTTCTTATTTTAATTGTAACAACGTATACCTTTTACAGCTTGGGATAATAAAATTGAAGGAGGAAGTAATTAAAATCTTATATTATTTATTCGAGTAAAGGCTATATCAGGAGCTGCAAGTACTTGTTAAAGGCACTGTTCAATATATTTTCAACAAATACCCACAATATAAAACAATAAAAGCAAAAGAAAAAGAAATCAAAGGTAATTCATCTTCTAAATTCTATATTCAGGTTGAAATTAAATGTATTGTCATTTAAAAATATTATCGACTATATCATCCTGTATACCAGTGGTATTAAATTTCAGGCATTGCACATTTTTGAGTTGATTTTATTTTATTTATATCATTCTTAACATATAAAATATTATATATAAATTGTTGTACGAGCCTTCGTTTAGACACATGGCCAGCCAAATGCGATTTCCTCCAACGTTAAGTCATAACGGACGATGAATGAAATGGGTGAAATGATGCTTAAATGAATCCGGGGTCCATGGGGCTTAGTTCCCCGACATTCATCTATCAGGATAGGGAAAACCCCGGAAAAACCTTATCCAGGTAACTCACCCTGACCGAGATTCGAACTCGGGACCTCTTGAACGTGAAGCATCTACGCTACCGAGGCGGGCGAAATGGGAATATTCTTGGTAACTCGAAGCACACTGTTATAGAGTTGGATATTCACAGTTCCTCAAATTCAAACACATATAAAGCACGTATCTTCATTAGAGGTGTTAGAAATGATGCCTTTGTGTAACTTCACAACGTTTAAGAAGATATGTTGTAACAGCCTTTAAATCTCCAAGGCCAAGTAAATAAAACCACATTTCATTTCTAAACAAAATATTTAGACTATTTAAACTGTCAACTGTCATATTGTCAATAAAACTGTCCGTTGACCATTTGAAAAAACTAACTTTGATCACGTCATCGCCTGGCATTACAAACTGAGGTTTGTAAAATGCCTGATTTCTGTACACATTTTCCCAGATTTTCTTCATTTTACTTCGGTATAACTTTACTTAATGTCATCGGATTTTTATTGTGTATAAATACGATTATTCATTATCAGTTTCTTATCATGAATAGACTCCATTTCCATTATTCTAATCCAAAGGTTATGAACCGGTTCTCTCTGAGGAGTACGGACAGCAGAGAATCTGTCTATGAGTCGCCATCTCACTTCTCCTCAAGGGTTTGTTGTCACATTTGAATCATTCATATATGAAGTTATGCTAAAGTATATAGAATGTCCAACCTTACTGCAGCGCTAACACGCTATAGTACTTCAGCTGTTTCACGATATGCCAACTTCTGACAGGGGACAGAACCGGTTAAAACAGCGCAGTGCAGGGCAAGCAATCCTCGTTATTAGGGCCACGTATTCATAGCAAACGTTTGTAAAATGTTATGTATTTATGCACGCATACTATTAAATAGCATATGTTTCAGTATGATAAAAGCTGTTTATGCCTCAATGTTTACCTTAATTTATTTCACTTATATCCCAGTTTTAATTTATTAAGTTTTATCGACGCATTAATTTTCCTGATAGGCAGTTGTTGTCATTATGATGTCACTTTTTATACCCAAATTACTTTCCCAAGATCTTATTTTATAACCTATGCACACAAACTCTTATTTTACTATCTACCTACTTCATATTAATCGAGATAAATATTTGCAGAAATGATTTCATTGTTTAGGTAGTACCTTCATATGTGCAAGGTGTAATAGAAGGATTAAACGATGGTGAAACCTTGAAAGCGACTCGCTTTAAAGTAAAAGTAAAATTCAATTACTTACATAACCATGAGAAACTAATTATTAAGCAATGGCTTTACCACTTCAAAATAACACAAATTTAAAACTCCAAATAAATAAATAAAAAGAACAACCTGAAAATGACAAAACTTGTCATAAAATGGGTCTTAATAAGGGTGCGTTTCCCTCGTGTTCCTCTTATGGTTCATTTGTTATATAAAACTTACAAAATTTATTCAGAATGAAGAGGGTTTATCAGATTATTTGCAGAACATCCAATATGTGTATTTTGTTGACTTGTAAATATCTACACATTTAGCATTTTAACAGAAATAACTAAGAACTATTTAAATAAAAAATTCGAAATATTTTCCAGTTTTAAATTTTCGTGTGGCACCAGTGCTTTTTATATGTATTTTTGGAAAATGTTGGTATAGAAATGTTTCGTTGGAATTCATAAATACTCCAAAAATATCTAAGAACCTCAAATAACTTCTTGTTGTAAGTGTTGGCAAGAGTTTTTTACCTACATATGATGGTTCTTTCCCTGTGATAACAAGGCACCATCGAGTGCAATTGTAAACATATAAATGTGTCAGTGAATAAACTTAAGCCAACATATATTTTGACGAAGAAGGTGAATTAGAAAAGGAGCTTCCAGATTCAGCAAAGGACCCTCAATGCCAACAGTCCACTAATAAACCATCGCCAAATACCAGACTGTCAAAATCTGGAAGAACTCATACTTCGGATTTTAGAGAACGTCATCTCTGTGGAGAATTGTTAAATTATGTTACGTTCGTAACTTTTTTACTGTTAAGGGAGTAGTGTAGTAACCTCAAATAACATTTTATTTTTAAGTGTTGGCAAGAGTTTTTAAGAACACAGTTGGCAAGAAAGTTACTTGGTTGCTGATATAGAACATTGTAAAATTGTAAAACAAAAATAGTTGATATAAAATACATTGCTAATCGTTTGTAAAAGCTTAAATAAATAAAAAGTGCAATTAGTATTCAGTGTCTCATTGTCGTCAGTTAAAAATACAATAAAAGGGAGGAGAAAGTTAAAAAATGTATGAAAATTAGTTTTCCCAAATATTTTCATGATATTTGCACATTCATCAAATATCCTTCGAGATTTAGAATAAAGGCTGAATGAGCATTATTCAAGTTACCGAAAATAACACACCAGAAATGTACCTATATGTCCGAATAAACAGTTTTTGTGCACTGACTGCGGTCATCAGGTCAACCTTAGCAAATGAGTTAACGGATCATGTAGCAATTTAAAAATGTTAGTTTGAAATTAGTAATTTTAAAGTTAAGAGGCCATACTAACGAAACTGTAACAGTTTCGCTCAACAAGAGCAATCTGTGCCCGTGCGCTTTCGAGAAGCGGAGAGCAAAAGAACCGGGCAGAACAGCAGCAAAAGAGAGACTGGGGGAGACAGAGACAGAAAACTAAATAACTCCGCGGACAAGGAAGTTAATATAAAGGTTTCTATTTTACTCAATTCGAAGACATGTAATGAAAAGCTTATAATACCACGTAGCATCAAGAATCCAAGATGGCGTGCGTGTTCCACGATTGGTGGGGGTGTATCACGACCTGTCTATAATCACGGAGAAGACCTGCAGCTTAGAAAAAACAAAAGAAAACGTGCAGGCCTCCTAGCAGCCCGAATGTGATTGTTTCAAATGCTTGCAAGCCATGGAAGAGTTATGGGACCGAGAAATTATCCACCATCCGCAGGGCATGTAGTCACAACGATTTAAATATCTATTCATTGTCCTTGTAAAACAGGGGTGATCAACCCCTACTCCTTATCCTTACAATGTACATATGATTAGCCCTAAGAAAAACATAACAGAATCTCACATCTACAAAGTTTCTAAAAAAAGTAATAATAAAGTTTGATATGTTACGTGCATATGAATTTATTAGCCCACCTCTGTAGCGTAGATGGTAGTGTGTCTGCCTCGCGTTCAAGAGGTCTCAAGTTAGAATCTGGGTTAGGGTGAGTGAACTGGATACTGTTTTCCGTGCTTTTCCCTTATCCTGAAAGATGAATATTTGGTAACTCTAAGCTCTACGGACCTTGGATAAATTTGAGCATCATTTCACCCATTTCATCTATCGCCCGATATGACTTAACAGTGAGGACGTATACTAAGAAACGTTCACATGACTTTCTCTCCCCATTATCAATATTATTTTACAGCTCCTTCAAACTGTCATGACTAAATATCAACCGACATAAACTTTTACAAAAATAGCTTCAATAAACTTTTGTTTTAATTATAAAATAGCCAGAGGAAATCTAATTTTAGATGAGTAAAAGAGTTGCTAAATTCTTTTGTAATAATGAGAAACTACTGAACAGAGACAACACTTTAAAAACTACAGTGTTCAAAAAGTCACACCATTTATTATATATCAGAAACAGTTGATGTCCAGTAAAGAGCATATTTGAAACAGTATATTATTGCCTCATCAAGGTATTTATTGTTGTACAGCTTGTGTAAAACGTGGTGACCACTAATTACAAGAGAGCAGAAAAGAGAAGCAGCGAAGGTGGTGGGGGAGCAAGAGAATATAAGTGCTATCAGAACTAGAGTCAGTGTGCATTGTACTTATCATACCCACAGCAGGTGAAACACTGATATTCAATTTTCTTATTATGCAAGTGGGTAGTTCAGTGATAACGAGCATCTTTGCTTCAGGAATGGGAATGTCACGACGTTTTACACAAGCTGAACTAATTTTATATATGGCTCTATCTTTGTGTCTGCTTCAATTAAGTTCTCATTTCTCGAAGGACTTAATATTATGTTGAGTTTTGTTAAGCAATTAACCGATACTTTCTGAGCAGTTTTGCAAAAGTTATTGATACGACAGAGCCAAATGCAACAAAACATCATGAAAAACTCTAACCCACTAAACAGTCGATTAGAAAGATGCGCAATCAATGAAGTTATATGATCAGAAAATGTAGTTAAGTCGAGTACTTAGGTACGTGCTTACATCCAGGGAGATGCAGGACAAATAAGCGATGGTCAGACCTTTAAAAATATGAGGAGAGGCAGTCACCCAATTTTCTCAAGCAATGACGAATTCACACACATTCGTATACAATAAAATAAAAACATCTCCATATTTAATAGCCCGGTTTCTGGAATCTATAACAGGACCTATTATGCAATCTTCATTTTTAACTTTATTAACTTCTGAATCAGATTTCACAAAACAATTTATAAATTTTGCAGATATAATCTACTTTCTACCCTAACGAACTAACTAAACCTACAGATTACTGGATTCCAGTAACCTTACAAATCTAATCTATCTAAAACAGTCTTTCTTCTGTAGAAACGTAGAGTCAGAATGAAAATTTCAATGCCATAGCCGGGATTTGAACCACGGATCTTCTGGGTTCCGTCCAGCCGCACTACCATTGTGCTACTATGGCTAATGTGCCGACATGACATTAAATTCTCCAAATGACTCGTATTTTCCCGGTAGACCACTTAGGAGTTCTCATAAACACATGAGACAACTACCTTAATGGCGACTTACTACATGTAAGTACTTTAAGGCCCGGGCTTTATAGTTAACCACTATTAGGTCAATTACTGGAAATTAATTGTTCTTTCACACTGGCCGTATGTAGGCTGGACGGAAACCAGAAGATCCGTGGTTCAAATCCCGGTTATGACATTGAAATTCTCATTCTGACTCTACGTTTCTACAATTTAGCCTACATACGGCCAGTGTGAAAGAACAATTAATTTCCAAACCTTTTGCTACTATACTTCTACACCAACAATATAAATAAAATCTACATTTCTACTACACCTTTCATTCTTATAACAAGTTACGAAAGACTGTTTCCTATAATTTAAACATTTTCTATTCTCCAATTGGTATCCAAAGCTTCCTCCTACTGGTATCCATCTCCTAGAGGGACTGGCATCAGTAGATTGAGCTGGTTCGTCAGTTCCAGACATCCGGGTAATCATCTCTCTGCTTCTGCATAATCAGTTGCATCTGTCCGCTCTGATACTCTCCATATATATCTTCTCTCTCCTGGTATTCTCTGTCTATCGTCTTTCTGTCTATGGTCTTTGTCTTTCTGATGTCCATAATTGGCGTCTTCTATTTATCAGTTGTGCGTCTTAAATTTGGTCTTAAAGTCTGGTAATCTGTATGTTCAGTTTCTCTTGGTTCCATTTCTCTCCGACGATCTCTTAAGTTATATTCTTTTCTCGTAGATTGAAATGTTCCTACATTTCTTTCTTGAAATATTTTGTGGCGGGTCATATATTCCTCCAACGCCTAAACGGATATTATCTGAGACATATTTTCTAAATGTACATAATCTTCTGCATCTCTTAAGATCTTCCATAAACATTTTCCTTGAAGTTTCCTTCGACCTTCTTCTACTAGTTCACTATATTTATTGCACTCAAAAATAACATGTTCAGGCGAATCTAAACAGTTACATTACTCACATAAATCTGAGTTCTTCTTCCCTATTCTTTTTAAATACACATTGTATGGGCCACGTCCTGTAACAAAGTGAAAAAATTATTTTCTTGGTTTTATATGTTCCAATTTTAGCCTCTCTTTGATGGCCGGAAATAAATCATGTACTCTTCTTCCTACGTGTGCATTATCCCACTATTCTTGCCATTCCTGTAATGAATAATTTTTCACTTCTTTCTTAGTATTGCATATTTTACCCATAATTTTAAAAATAGTCCCATATTCTTCCTTCTTTAGTCAGTAAGTTGCAATCTAATGATAGGTATAGCCAATAGGCCAAATTCCCGCTACTATTAGTAGGGCCAAAGTAGATGTTTTTGTAGCTCCACTCCTGCGAAGTAGTATTTGTCTCATTCGTATCCCTAAAAAGTGATTCCACTATCCTTATTGCATTACAATATATGTTCACTAAAGAATTGTTGCAAGGATAAGAATTCAACAAGCGTAGGCAGTATTCACACATTTATTCCTGCCCACAAGTTCTTGCGATCGGTGGAAAGCCAGAAAAGGGTGAGAGCACACCACATCTCAAACATTCCGATGTTTTAAGGGAAAGTGGTATTTTATTGAGCTATATTTTTTTTCCACAGTACATTTTCGTCGACATATTAAGATTTGATTGATACAATGAAATCAAATAGAGAAAGGTTTACACGATATTAACTGCAATTTCAACATTTCATTCTATATCTCGTCATTTATATTAAATATGAGACGTTTGAATTAAAATCGATAGAACTTTTTCTGAAAAGTAAAAAGTAAGCAATACCATTTCATTTAAGGATTGTTTACATTGGGCGATTTTCTCTCTTGGAAACTCATTGTACTTTTCGTTGCGTTACATTATTCGTGCACATATAATATAAAAATTACACTGTATATCTTATCTTAATATCTTATTGCACATATCATAAAGTAACAATTACACAAGGTAAACCAGAGCGAAGTTGGGGTGAAACACAGTATCGTTCGGATATTTTCCGTGCCACCTTCCATGTACAAATTTACTGACTCCTTTGTTCAAAGATGCTTTAATTGTAATTTATAATATAATTGGCAACATTATCTTAGGGTCTTAAGCTGTTTATTTCCTCTATTTAAGTACACAGTTGACAGGGAAGTTATTGCACTCCACCCCAAAATTCAATAGGTCCTATTTCGTATTTAGAGGTCCCCTGAAGCACAAACTTTTAGGAAGAGATACGTTACTGGTGCGATTGTTTCTGTAAAATACATAACTAAAGGATTTAAAAGTCTCGTTATTAAGTCTAACGCCTTCCCAGGTTATGAGAAGATTTTCATGCATTCCTTATAGAGGATATTTTCCAATTTTTATAGAGATAGCTTCTGAAGCCGTCTTCATTCTGAATGACGCTTGCATAACTTCTAAACAGTGAATCGTCCTGAACAAAGCATGTAGATCTCATTGAAGCACACGATACTTATATATGTCAAAACCTTTTGACTTAGGCTTATTGAATTTACATATTTTACTTGAAGCTCCAACTTGAAGTAATGCAACAACGTCATTTCTATAAATGTTCAGTTCAACATTGAAGTAGAGAGAGGAATAAGCGTTTGTAAGGTAAGTTTGGCGCAATTGTAGAAAAGGTTTTACTTTCGTATTTATTTTTAAAGAAACCAAAGTAAGGTATAGAAGAACCACGTATCACTCTGTATTATTATATTAGTACTTCCACACATTCTTAACGAGTAGAGAATGTTGTAAGAGCTTTTAGGATTTATAAATTAATCTTATGCACATTAACATTTCATTTCATTGGAAATTAAAAAGAAAAAAAAACCTATAAAATATTAAAGGGCTTCTGTTTCCTAGCACTTAAAATATTATTTGTAGATTGTAGTGTACGAGTGCCAGAGCCCAGGTAAGGTTTATTCGAAAGTTCGCTTCGCACAAAGAGCGCTGACATCTGATTGGTTCCTTGGCGAGCGACTATAATGATCACTTTTATTGCAGTTAGACAATTACCTTGCGGCCTGTGCAGGTTTCGGTCGGATAATAATACACTTCTTCATGTGTTTGAATTAAAATAATGAAACGAGCATTTTACTTACATAAAGGCCTATTCGTGTAGAGCCTGCGTAAGTTCGCTGAACTACTACAGGCCTCTCTCAAACTAATGTACCTCCCTAAAAGTTCTATTACACATTTAGTTGAATATCTGTCCATTAATTGCACATTTTATTTTTTCTATACTTACCTAGGGTACATTTTATCCAATAGTTTGTTATTAAATATCGCTAAATTGCCTCAGCACATAGAAAAAATAAGAATTAAGAAATACATCTCCATATTTATGCATAGGTGTGTGTTATTGTGATCATTTCGATAATGTTTACATCCGTTCTTATTAGATACGGCACCACAGCTGTGGACACTGATGATAATGATAATCATAATTAGGAAATGAAATCTGGGAAGGAAATGTTGCAGGTCTGAACTTAGGTTACCTCCCAGATATTTCCCACTTTAAGGACTGAAGAAAACCTGAATAAACTCAATTAGGCAGTGCAATCCTAGTGCAACCTTATTATCCTCGGAAATCCATGTCGGTGTGTAGGTATATGTGTGTGCTTAATTAACGTTCTCCAGTATATATATATATATATATATATATATATATATATATATATATATATATATGTCAATATCGTATGATGAATGAAATGGGTGAAATGATGTTCAAATGAGACCAAGGTCCACAGGGCTCAGTTACTCTACATTCTTCTTTCAGGATAAAGAAAGACGTCATTCAGATAACTCACCCTGACCGAGATTCAAACTCGAGACCTTTTGAGTGTGACGCAGACACACTACCCCCACACCATAGAGGTGGGAGTGTATGACTGTGTGCTTCTGTTTGATTCAGAATAATTCAAAAACAGATATTTCGGCAAGTTGAGTATCTTCCTCCTGAAATCAATTAGGTTTTTACCTGGAAAATTTTTGATTAATTCCTGTATTCCAGAAACTCTCTAAGGCTATGTTTTAAAATACTACGATGTTAGGTACGAAAAACAGAGTACATATGGAGGTGTCGTACACTCGTTTTGACTTTATAGTAACTATAGAACCATAAGAGACAACTAAAATGTATATTACAAGAAAAATATCAAGAAAATATCAGCCAAATAACCTAGTTTTAATAGCCATTTCCAAAAATTTGTGTATGTTTAAGGTAATCATATATGAAATCCTGTCTATTTATCAAGAAAAATCCAACTACAGTTTTAATAATAATAATGATGATGATGATAATGATAATAATAATAATAATAATAATAATAATAATAATAATAATAATAATAATAATAATAATAATAATAATAATAATAATAATAATAATAATAATAATAATAATAATAATAATAATAATAATAATAATAATAATAATAATAATAATAATAATAATAATAATAATAATAATAATAATAATAATAATAATAATAATAATAATAATAATAATAATAATAATAATAATAATAATAATAATAATAATAATAATAATAATAATAATAATAATAATAATAATAATAATAATAATAATAATAATAATAATAATAATAATAATAATAATAATAATAATAATAATAATAATAATAATAATAATAATAATAATAATAATAATAATAATAATAATAATAATAATAATAATAATAATAATAATAATAATAATAATAATAATAATAATAATAATAATAATAATAATAATAATAATAATAATAATAATAATAATAATAATAATAATAATAATAATAATAATAATAATAATAATAATAATAATAATAATAATAATAATAATAATAATAATAATAATAATAATAATAATAATAATAATAATAATAATAATAATAATAATAATAATAATAATTTGCTAATTTGGTATATATTCCAACCAAATTAAGGAAGTATAAGGAAGTAATTGTAATTGTCACAATTAATTGACTGAACATATATTTAAATTGTCTCTTACTACATATGCTCATATTAATGTGATAATATGCTACATTTCTATGCTATATATAGCACGAGTGTTATATGAGCTGTACTGACTTTTTGAAAGAATGGTTAATCATATATACATAGTTACAGATATTATTTTTATTAAATTGTCTTCAGAATTAAAAAATGCTGACTAGGAATAAATAAAAACAAATCAAACCCATTGGATAGATAACCTAGTACGTTTTTAGATCTTGCATACATTCAGAATTAAAAAATATGGATCAACTCTTAAGTAATATGCATGTATGACATTCTATCCAACTATTCTGACATGTAAATAATATTTTACGACACTGATAAATTTTTAAAGCTAGGTTTAAAAAATCAGTAGACATTTAAAAAGCAACTTAAATTCACAGCAATGAAATTTGAAGGTGGTAATAGCAGTAACAGGAGGTTAATTGCATGCAAAAGGTTATCTATTCTAAAGATGTGGAAACTAGTAATTTCACCAGTAAATCCCTAAGTTTTCTCAAGCTGAAGCTTACTTTGATGGTGCTCAAACAACTTTTTTCGCGTGAGCAAATTAGGTAATAAGCTACCTGTTACATAAAACTTGCGGAAATATAATTCAAACGTTTGATTGTGATAACAAGCTCTTGCGTAATGGGAATAAAGAGAGAATCCAAACTTTCAGGCACTTCGGGAGAATGGTGGGAACATTGTAACCTTGTTACGTTCTATATTATTTTATAACCAGACCAGCATCTTCCAAGGATTCAATATGAAGATTTCAAGAAACCCCCTCTACAATAGTATTATAATCTATGCGGAATACTGTCGTTTCTTTATTTATTTTATAGAAGCAGAATTAAACTATCATATCTGTTTGAGATTCTGACAAAGTAAATAAACTTTGTCCTGAATTTTCTATCCATACCGCCAGAACTCCTCTTTATATGAGTGAATTTTTATTACAATAATTATTTAAAAAATAGATGAAAGCATACTACATAAAGAATATAGAACGCATTAAAATACACAACGTGTACCAATTACAGGCTTTCTTGCTCTGTTTACACACAAACACACACAATACTTTGCTTTGTCTGTAGAGAACAGAGCTTCCATTCAAAAGATCTTGGAAAATCCTTAATTCATTATAAATAATTATGTGAGATCATATAAGACAACTGTAGTATTTTATGTCAAAGAAGTAGGTGTGCATATTGTGTAAGATTCAACTTTTTAAGTAAATGAAAATCTTTAAGAATCTGATTTGTTAATTTATGTAGAGCTTTAAGCTTCGTTCTCCTGAATTTTGTTTCAATTTAAAGTTTATTAGATGAATACGTTTTATGAAGTCTGATGAAATAAACTAATGGAAGCTCTTCCAAAAGTATGCAAAAAGGGACTTAAAATCCTTAGAAAGATAATAACGCTTGCATTAAAATACCGATATTTTGACATACAGTCTCTTATAATGATGTATTTAACATTCATATCAGAAATGACACTCGACTCTCCTGGAAAGGAGCAGACGGCACTGAGTTTCTTGACGACCTATGTTCACTAATCGTGTATAATGGTTTGGCCGTTCCTTTTTCTTTGCCTGTTCGTGTATGTGTCGTTATTCTTGAAGATGAAGAGAAGGACAAAGTTAACCACCGGGATGTTGCAGCAAGAAAATAAGTTGTTCATTAAAGTTCATTACAGGTTCGTGAACACAGAGCCAATTGCTGTACTTGCTTTTATGCTGCGTACACACCTTTTTCGGTGCGACAACCTTTTCTCGCATTGCTACTAGCAATTCGAAAAACATGATGAGGAGTACAAAAGCTTCGCTAGAATGTATACCTCTTACAACTGATGTTATCACTTAACTCAAATGGAAATAAATGCACGAATTCCAACTTCAAGAAAATTTAAAGATATTTTGATGGAGCAGCTATGGCTTGAAGGTCAGCTACCACATTGGGAACGGCAAACAGATAAGTCGCGCGCTCATCCAGCATAGACAGTGAAAGCGTTATAGCCAGAAAACCAGAAGCTTCTAGAAGTTTCGCCATCTCGAACATTCTGGAACTGCGTGTAAATTTCCAATAGGCATATAAACGACTGCTCTCGCCATCTAAGTCAGCTAATGAGTTAACGAGTGTGTCCCTTGTGCGAGATAGCTGCATTTCTTCTAGCGCGTCTCTGACAACTTGAGCAAGGGATTCAAAATATGAACCCCCGGAAAAAGAGCCTATTTGAGTGTATTTAATTACGACGCTAGAAAAATGAAGTAATAAAGGAAATTGAACTACTTCAGATTGTGAAATGACAATGTGAGTAAAGCGAAGTCACAGAGACAGTTGAACTAAGTTATTTAGTGACAGTGAAGGTTACTAATCCTTGTTTCAAATAAGCTTGCCCCGTATCTCTTAAGGCTCACGTGACCTAATCAACTCTCATTGGTTGCTGTTGTGCTATAAAATTAGTTCCGTGTTTAACATGATGATATATCTTAGATAATACGTTATCAAGAGTTGTCAAATTTATATTTAAATAACGGTATAAATTAAATATATCACGTAACAGCGTTAATTTAGCTGGAATGCATGTTAATTCTTAAACGAAATAAAGAGGAGAATCCTTTGCTTCAAACCTGCCTCTCGGGATAAATGACGATAGCTGGTGCCTTTATCGGTATTGGTAGCATAGTTGTTTATAGGCATGACTTTCAGCACTGACCTTGCTTTGATCTGGATTTGTCGTACATTGAATCGCCTACAGCGCCGAAAGCATTAGTGAAGGGGAAGGCAGTAGCTCGCGGAGGGATACATGTCAGTGGGGCTAGGTTATTTGAAAGAAACCTTAGTGAGCTGGCAGTTTAAAAACTGGATGAATCGCAGTATTCTGTAGTTGGTGGACCTCGTTTCGGGATAGTCATTATCAGAATACTTTAGAATAAGTTAATATTCTGTAGTTCCTTAGTACTTAATAAACCGAGCAAGATGGTTCCACGGTATCATGAGAGGCTCACCTTCGGAGGAATCCAGTTTCAATTCTCATCGGTCTAGCTACTCCATTTCCTGAGTGTTTTCGTGGTTTCCAAGGTCAGGGAGAATTCAGAGATATTCCCTCTTCTGTCCATTTCCTTTCATGTGTTTCGGAGCTGTAAGACCAAACGACATTGAAGTGTTTCGCGGTAGAACGGCAGAATTTTTACTTTGGAAGGATTTTTCCCTTGTACCTACCTACTTGGCGGGACTATTAAGGCCCCTCTTTCCTAATAATGTATCTTCGATTTCAGTGACTCCCAGATAAATTGGTGCCAGGTTTGGTCATTGCTGTAATCGTTAAGGACCCCTTGTTTCACATTGTCATTCGGGTCTCCTCTTCATCCTTTTCTCTCAGCGGTCACGTTGGAAGCACAATAGGTCCTTTATGGCCCACGTGCGGCGTTGTGTCCCACTTACTAAGAAACTTCCGTCTTTTAACCAACAATAAAATTATCGAAGCATCTCTTGTCCAAAGAAGAAGGATCATTGAAAGTATGACAAACACCGCATCACAGCCACTGAAATGTAATTGCATAAACTTCCGGATACACAAAATAAAATAACACAACGAAGTAGACACGATGAAAAAACTGAGAATGAATTTAAAGTTACTGCCGAAACTGGAGGATACCCATTGGAGTGGGTAAGGAAGTATACGATTTGATTCATCCATTACCGACTTACGTAACATCTATATGCATAACCAATAACCCCTACTTTCTTTTTTAAGTAATGTCCTCAAACATTGGCATATCGAACGATGAAGGAAATGGATGAAATGATGCTCGAATGAGCCCAGGGTCTATAGAGCTTAGAGTTACCCGACATTCATCTTTCAGGATATGTGTGCAACATATCGCACTATCGGAAACTTCAACGTTCAAATGTTTAAACATAGAAGTATTTCGGAAACTACTGTGGGAAACATTTGATGCAATTTTGTAAATATTTTAATTAGATAATTTCCATTCTAATAAATTCTCTGCCTCTCTTTGTTTCACATATAAGTAGTTAAATATAAAATACAAATAAATAAAACATTACAGGCAGTTTACCAAGGAGTTCAGTTAGATTCATTTTATTCGTCATTCTTGTTTTCTTTCTTTTTTTTTTTTGCCTAACTCGGTAGCGTAGATGGTAGCATGTCTACCTCACGTTCAAGAGGTCCCGAGTTCGAATCTCGGTCAGGGTTTTTCCGGGGTTTTCCCTTATCCTTCAAGACGAATGTCGGGTAACTCTATGCTCCATGGATCCTGGACTCATTTGAGCATCATTTCACCCAATTCATTCACCGTCCGATATGACTTAACGTTGGAGGACGTAAATTGAAAAAAAAAAAATCTTGTTTTGGGGAGTACCAAAAATAATGAATGAATGGAAGCTCTCTGGAATACGTCATTGAAAGTCATCGATTTGCCTCGTTAAAAGAGACTGACTTAAGGAATACCTAGAATGAATAGTCATTTTTGAGGTTCAAGGAATAGCAAACCTTTGTTTCAGTAAAGGTTATATAACCGAGCGGAATGGCTCAGACGGTTTCGTCAGTGGTACGCATTCGGGAGACCAAGGTTCGATTCCCATAGCCGACCTACCTGACCCATGGTATTTCTCCGGGGATTCCCGGGTCGCCAGGCGAATGCTGTGTTGGTTAATTACATCCCCCGAATTTAATATTCCTCCATTTCATTTCCATTATCATTTTATATCATCTCTCATCTGGTGGTCTCTTTCCGGAGAGACCTGTCGGCGGGTGTCTCGGAGATGCATGGCAGGATGATATGCTCTGAGTAACAACTTAGGCTTTCACGGCCTGCGTCAATCCAGTAAGATGTACAGGTTTCCAGGCTTAGTGGCCGTGGTCTACTAGGAAAAACTGAAGTAACTAACGTTTCGCCCGTCCGTGCGTCCGGCTTCCTCAGAGGACTCATGGCAAACTCAGTTCCCTCTGAGGAAGCACAGCGCACGGACGGGCGAAACGTAAGGAACTTCAGTTTTTGCTACTAGACGACGGCCACTAAGCCTGGAAACCTGTACATCTTACTGGATGCTCTCAATAAACAACTTCCTCCTTCTGGGACCACTTCCCAACCGCATTGTTCTTTATGTTGGCCTAACGGGGAAAGTTTCCATCTAAGGGAAAAGTAGGGATCCTGCCCTCTACACTGTAGTGCCTCCTTGGGACAGCCACCCCCTGTATCCTCTCGCCTCATCCTTGCTCCCGGAGATGCTCCACTTGGAGGCACAGGTACAATAGATCAAGAGTAGTCGCTTGCGGAATCCCCTACGTAGTAATCCTAAACCTAAGGTTATATATCTACATATTTATTTGTGTTGAATGCAATTAAATAAACTGTAGAGAAATTAAGAAATTTAACTTGTTCCAGCGAGAAACTGAATCCCAGCCAGTTTTGATGAGTAGCATTATATAAACTTCAGTTGAGCTACAAACTTACCCTTTCTCTATTTGAATCTATATATGTAGGTTACAACATTGGACACAGCACCAACATTTAAATTTAAATTAGCATACATTTTGTGCCGCAAATTTAACTGGGGAAAAAATATTAGATTGTTTTAATTTGCCTTCAGTTGGGTTTCAACTACAGCTGACTGAAATAGAGAACTCCTGTACCTACATATTCTAAAAACTGCGAATGATTTCCGACCTAAAGAAATAAATAATACATTATGGACTAGAAGACAGGTATTATTTAAGTGCATCGCCCGCAGCGGCAGGTTCCCATATAAGCATAGGTGGCAGATGTTTTTGTTCGGATGCTAGTATGTCCGGTGTATCTCCTCCCGCTTTTACTTTCCGATTGGATCTTACCAGCTGTAATGATGTCCTATAGGACAATAATGGCGGCCGTCCTCCCTTCATAATGATAAGGTTTTGGTCCAGAGCAAGTCTCCCTCTTTTACTTCACGACTCCCATCGCTTTTTTCATTTCATTTGTTTTCTCCATTATAATGAAGGAAGGCTAATGATAGGTTAGGTTTGACCTGTAATGGCCGCGCTCTTCATCAAATGGCGGGCAACGTGATTGTTGCTCTAAGTGTGGTTTACTTATTTAGACTGCTTCGTCATCTACACTGCGAAATTTTGCCATCAAGGTTATAACTTCAAGGTTTTTAATTACATTTACCTTTAAAATGACTCATTCTAATTAGGCTTCATTAATCTCTAAAGGACGGTTGTGGAGACATATCTAAGCCTTATTTGTAATTAAGTGTTTCAAATTACGCGTAGAACTGTGGTTGTAATATTTTCTGAAAAGGCGTAACAAACACGCAGAGATACAGGTCCCGTAACATTATTGCCTATAAACTATTATTATGCCTAAAAGGCTTGTCAACTAGTAAATTCTGGAATTATTGATTATATCCACTTGCTCAGATACTAGCAACAACAAAACTCCTTGTTTCACAAACATTGCCTAGCATAAACAATGCGCAAAACAGTTGTTTTAAAAATTATTCCAGCATATATTAAAATGTCAGCATGGCATTAACTTACTAGAGTGTGTATTCCAATATTTCTATCTCACATTTTCATCGACTAAACAGCACTACAAATTGATACTCATTAGAACTGAAGCCCTACCCCCCCCCCAAAAAAAAAACATGAGCTTCAATTTCAAAACATTGAAGGTAAAATACGTTAACTATTATTTCGCGCAATGTTTCTAATCTCTGTTCCATATAACCTTGCCCCGCTGACACGTATCACTCCGCGTGCAACTACCTTCCCCCTCATCCTAATTGGCTAATGCTTTCCCGCCATAGGCCATAGGCGGTGCTTTCCTGTCACATTTAAAACTGCAGTAAACGTCATAATAATTGCCAGGAAAATAGATAAAATCATACAATTAAGAATATAAGGGTATGCAAAATTAATTAAGTTTATAATAAAACCGAGCAAGTTGAAACTGAATCAATGAGTAATGAAACTGAAACAAGTTTATAATGAAAGGCCTTCAGCCTTTTCCACTGGGACTTTTTTTTATACCAGCAAACATACCTTGCAAAAATGCTTGTCTTTCAGTCTAAAAGTCGTGTCAAGCCATACTTGTGTGTCCTTCATTCACCCAAGTCTCGTCAAGGTAGTATATTTTGCGACTTGTATCCCGGTACAATCTGATTGTCCTTAAATAACGTCTTCGCCACACAGAAATATCGCCCCTGGAGTGGTAAGTTTTCCTGTTGTCTCAATTTCATGTCGCGATGGTCCTACACATCGAACAAACCAGTAAGTTCAGAGCACAGCTGTTCGACTTCTCTCACTGACAAAGACGGATTCCTCTCCGTGAGTGCATTAAACACATGCACCACAATTCTTTTTTCGCCGCTTTGTAAAGGTTTTCCCTTGCGATGCTTCAGCGAAAAACTGGCCGTAGACTGCCATTGTACATATAATAAGTACATGCGCAATAAACGATCAGTAAAATAATTTAGCTCTCGTACTCGGCACAACACACCTTCGAATGGCGATATATGACTAATGCAGTTCAAAACAAGGTCAGTGATGAAATTCATATAAACAAATATGTCATCACTACCACTAAATCACGTGCTATCGTGCCATGTGCTTGAGAGCAAAGGAACCTCCTCTTTACTTCGTTTAAGAATTAACATGCATTTCAATAAATCAACTCTGTTGCGTAATATATTTAATTAAAACAGTTACGAAAACATAAATTTGACAGTTCTCTTCCAACGTATAAAGATATATCACCATGTAAAATAACGGACTAATTTTTCCCGCACAACAGTCTATACTGCAATAGCAGCCAATGAGAGGTGATTAGGTCACATGACTGTTAAGAGATACGGGGCAAGATTATGTGAAACAAGGATTAGAACACTGACCACCGATAGAACAGCGAGCGAGCCCCTATCTAACCTTCTTTCTCTTCTGTCTCCTTGCAAGTCCCATACTCAGCGAACTTATCACTTCTGCTATAAGTTGTGCTGCTCGAACGGTTATCATGGATTTATCTTTGGTAATAGATACCTCCCAGATAAAGCACTGATTACTCCACGTGGAGTGCACATCTGTCTCTCATTTGTGATTCCTGCGCATTCCATTGGCATAAGTTATGCGTTCATTGGTGCTTAGCACAGGGCAGCAGTTCTCTCACTCTTAGAAGAATAGTCAGTACGTGATCTGAGAGGTTTCTATTAACAAAGATAAAGCTATGGTAACCGTTCGAGCAGCGCGATTATAAGGGAAAACCCCGGGTGAAACCTTATCCAGGTAACTCACCCTGACCGAAATTCGAACTCGGGACTTCTTGAACATGAGGCAGACATGCTACACCACCACCACACTACCGAGGCGGGCTACGCATGTTAAGTGTTCATAAAAAAATGAATACTGAAAATTACGTTACATAGTTATGCACAATGCTAATTCCAAATTTACCTTTAACTCGGTGCTAGTAACAGAAAATGCCTAACCATAATACACAAGTAGATAAGCCTACAACGTCAAGTTCTTTAAGGAGATATATGATTTCTTGGCTACAAAATCACATTGTACCGTTTGATGAAAATAGCACCAAAACAAAATTGCATGATTTAATTCCAGCAAATAAGCTGACTCAGAAGAACTTTCTGACTGACCAAATATTGCCAGAATATAACCATGCAACCTTTAGGTTTCCTCCGTAACATTTGGATCTGAATTCTATAGAATTAATATAGACAGATGCCAAACAATGAGTTGCTCGCAAAAATGTAACCTTTAAAATGAAGGAGGAAATGATTTGAGCAAATTGGACAATCAGTACTGTAGAATAATGTCAGCAATTGACAAAAGGAGCAGTTTTCCTTTCCTTATGTGGGTAGACAGATATTGGACTGAAATATGAATGAATGAATTCAATGGTAGTTTTACCTTCTGTTATCCATGTTTATAGGTACGTTTTCCTGGAGGAGTTTACCACCTATCAGACCGACGTCTGTGTTAAAGCGACAAAATACTTCACACAGTAAATAATTCGTAAGCGAACCAGTATATGTAAACAGGGTTGAAGTAAGCGCTTCGCATTTGTCAACCACAGCTGCTTTTATTTTTCAAGTGAAATAAAAAAATGAAGGACATTAATCCGTAGATATTTTATGTCATTTTTGTTTGTCAAGATCACTTTTATTAGTTTTCAACATGAACTAAAATATAAACATGAAATTTATGGCCATCTCTAAGGCATTTATTATATATTTATGGAACTCTACTAGGTAGGTACAATGAAAAATAATTTAAGAAGCTTTGTGCTCCACACAGTCAGTCAAAACATATTTAGCACTTTCTTAGTGTAGTCTGCATCTCGTCATGTTCCAGTGCATCCTTAGAGACCTTCAGTACAATGTAAATTTTCCTCTGGAATTGATCAAGTGAATAAACTGTGAAGTGTAATGCAGGAAGGAGATATTCGGGGATGTTATGAACCTTCCAGAACACTCCTATAGGTAAACTCTCGAAGCTCTATGTTCAGTTTTTCTATTTCCTATGAACTTTTCACAACATTTGGATACTGTTTACAGTGTTTCACTCCAGTATGAAGTGACTAATACGAAAAGAAATATTTTAATCTGAAGCAATTTCGGACATTCATTACCAATTTTATCATTTTAAATGTATCGTTTTCAGTTATCACATCGAACTGCAATTTGTTGCCAACAGAATTATCTGGGCAAATCATTTTAATTTCAACCTTCAACTGCTCTACTGTTAATGAAATTAAAATGCCTTAAAATTTGCATAGATAAATACTTTTCGTTATGCTTACTTCTGAATATTTATAAGCATTTTATTACGATATGTCATTTTATTCGGGAAATAGTTAAAATATTATCTTAGGAAAAACCCTGTCTGCCTCACGTTCAATAGATTCCGAGTTTGAATCGCGGTCAGGGTGAGTTATTTCCATAAGGTTTCTTCCGGGGTTTCCCTGATCCTGGGAGATCAATGTCGGGTAACTCTAAGCTCTGTGGACCTTGGACTCATTTGAGCATCGTTTCATCAATTTCGTTCATCGTCCAATATGACTTAACGTTAGGGAAAGTTATATAAAGTAAAGAAATCAAGTCTTGTTATATTACTAGAAGAATTAATTATAACTAAGTAAATATGATTCTTAGTATTCGTTTTAAAGAAGAACAATTAACTTATTAACCGCTTCAAAATACATGTAATTATTTGGTAATTACAACTTCAGTTTGTAAGCAAGTGGAGCAAAAAAGCGAAAAAGAAAATGAAAACGACTGGTTAATATCTTACTCGTTAATTAAGGCTGTCACTGATCCGTTACGAAAGTATTTTTCTTACCCGCTACTCATCGTAAATATTTATTACTTTCTCTAACAGTAGTTGAGTTTGATATGATCCACATTTCAATGGAAATCCGTGGTTTGAAGCACTCTGAAGTAACGTAAATAGATCCGCACTAATACGTTCTCAATTGAAATTGGAGCATTTTATAACTAATTACTTAATTCATATGTAAAATATTGCAATAACTCAAAGCAATTACTTTTCAAGGAGTATACTTCACGGGTAGGTAATATACGCATTTGGTCTCGAATAATACAACTCAGCCTTTTGGATGGTAAAATACCTTACTAATCTTTCATTAATTCTAAGTTTTACAGTAATTAAGTTCGGCAAAGAGAGAAAATATGTGTCTAGTGCAACATGAAGTTCCGGGTTCGAATTCCGTCTAGAGAATGGACATTTTACTTTAAATAGGATTATTCAGCATCCTCCCTAAAGTCTGGAAGTATGGGTGAGGACATGAACTTAAGTTTACATATAAAGAAAACTTAACGTAAGCAACTCAAAATTACACAAACAGTAAACAAGTGACCATCATTGGCGATGTTCAATTTTTCCAAAGTCACGTGTACTACAGCAGATGCTGACGATGCAACATAAAGGGAGCAAAAAGGAAATTAAGAAAAATACATGTTCTGTTTATGGTTTCATGTAGGAGAGGTTAAGTTTTCTTAGATGATCTACTTACACTCATTAAACAAATGAATGCCGATCTCTTTAAATAACACCGTACATCGCAGATAAAGTTGAATATTATATTTCTGGTCATAAGTAAATTATTTCATTTTATTCCAGAAGTAATATCTACTAAAAAAATACGTAGATACTATTCTTGGTTTACTAATACTCTAAGTAAATTAGAAAATTCATGAATTACGATTTGAACTATTCGTAACGTTATCCATGATAACATACACAATAAGCATATCATGAAACTTTATTGCAACTGTTGTGCTTATCAGATATTTTAAATAGAGTTATATTTACGACGCTCTTTAACCTCCCATTCTATTTTAGGCGTCAAAAACCGCTTATCCTTGATCAGAAGCCTTTGTATCATGATCGAAATTCTTTTACCTGCCTATCTCCAACATAGAACCACCGGCTTTACTTCCCTTCGGAAGGAACCCATGATAAGGATTGTCCCATGTTACGAATGTCATGGGGCTTTACACGGTGCCGTATCCGAGACCTGAACAAGGAACCACATGTGAGCGGCGAAGCGTTGTTTGGATGAGTTTTCTCTGAGTTCTCCGGGTTTTTCCGCCATTCATTCCCCAACTGCTACAGCAATGCCGCTCTCATTTCATGCTGCTCCCTCATCCCCGTTCCGGTTTCTATACTGACAATTCCGTTTCCCGGTTGTGAGGAAGGGACTTACGGCTCTAACCACAGCCGTATTCCACTCCTGATGTCCAGTGCATTGGCCCTACATGGATGTTGAGCTGTGTTGTATGGTTTAATTTGTTACGACATCACAGGGAAGTAGTTCACATTACTAAAGATATGAGAGTGAATTTATTAAACAACGTCTCTGTATGAATGTGTTAAACAGCCACAAAACACCACTGGATAGATACAGCTTTTATATTTAACTCATTTTCCAAGATCACTTGAGTTGCATGGCTCTTTATCGGATTATTTATCAGAAGCATGCCATTCTAATGTTGATGGGACCGGAAGAGCAGTGGCGAAAGTCTACGCTATTATTATTTAGATTAAGGGAAAAGCGGTTATTATCTACTGACGATAGCTTAATTACGACATTCTGTTTATTTGTTGTGAGCTATGGCGTGACGGAGCCTCCAGAACAATATGTCTGGCAAAGTATGTAGTAATTGGTGAAAGTTTTTTGAAATGGAATCTGCAAGAAAAGGAAACAAAGAGCTGTGTAATGTCGCTCAGAATTAAATGTAAGTGCTTTCTAAAGAAGCCCCATGTTTATGGACAAGAAATAAGAAAGGGTAAGATGGATGTAAGTAAAGAATGGGTTAATGGGTAAAGTTCTGTACTTATACGAATATGTATCATAACACAATAGAGATAAGGTTGAGACAAATGAATGCTATTTTGTGGTAACGTACATTTTTATAGCTGCTATGGTTATGTCGGGGGCTTTAACTGAATCATTTGATGGTCATTTTGTTTTATAACTTTTAGTATTACGTTACTGTAGGCATTCATCTGTTTTATTATTTTCACACTCACAATCACCTCTAGATTTTATGGAAGATACACAACAATCCAGCTTCGAAAAGAACCAGGGTCTATCAGATAAGAAGTCATTCCGCCGAACCAAGGAGGCAGTTCCTAGTTACTAGTAACTATAGCTAATTTATTGAACTATAAAAGAATTCCGACCTTGGTAGCGTAGATGGTAGCATGTCTGCCGCACATTCAAGAGGTCCCGAGTTCGAATCTCGGTCAGGGTGAGTTACCTGGATAAGGTTTTTCCGCGGTTTTCGCTTATCCTAATAGACGAATGTCGGATAACTCTAAGCTCTGGACCCTGGGCCCATTTGAGCATCCTTTCACCCATTCCATTCATCGTCCGATATGACTTAAAAAGTAAAAGGAAGCAAATTAAAAAAAGGTCCTTTATATCATCATAAATCTAACAAATCTTTGTAAAACTTTAGCCTAATTCCTCCATACCTACAGGTTTTACTTTCTATAAATGTATTAGGTATCTAATAGGCAGAGGAAATAGGCATTTTATTCCACGTAACATTTCATATCGTGATTTCACAAAGATAAATGTTTTGAGGTCCCTGAAAACACTTCTATACGTATGCATGTGAACAGTATAACTCAAAAACGAAAGTCGATAAATAATAAACTTAGTACTGAGGTACATTCATATTCAAAAGATGCAATGGGAATGTTTCAAGAAAACTCCAACACCCAAAATTATGATTTACATGTAATGATTTTAATTATCATTAAGTTTCACGGTTTACTATTGTGGTTATAATTTTCTAGAATTATATATTACAATTTTTGGGAAAAGTACTGTGAATTACTGTTATTTTGCACTGGTACTAGCGCGTTTGCCTCGCGTTCAAGAGAACCCGAGTTCTAATTTCGTTCAGGGTGAGTTATCTGGATAAGGTTTTTCCCTAGGGTTTCCCTTATACTGAAATATTAATGTCTGCTAACTCTAAGGTCTTTGGACCCTAAGCTTATTTGAGCACCATTACATCAGTTTCATTCATCATCCGATATGACTTAACACGGAATTGCTCAGGCGGTTGTGACTCACTTTTAGCAGACGTCAGTTTCATATTACTGGACAGCTAATTTAACTGCTTTTTTAAAATATAGTTTCCCTCTGCTATGAAGATAAATGCTGGATTGGGTGTTTAATACAAAGCCTAAAGTTCCACTTTAGGTCTAAAACATAGATGATAATATGGAATGTCCTGCCATCTATCCATAGAAAATAAAGCTATCAGGTATGCAAACTATATGATATCCTAATGCCATCTGTCAAGCACTTGTTTAAGCAGGGATACCGTTGCCTATCACTAAAGTCTGAAAACGTGTCGAAGCTACCTTCTACAAGCCTGCTAAAGAAATACTGATATCGTTTTTAGCAACAATATTTCTATGGACACTTAAAGAAGCAATATATTATGGTACAGGGATGACACCTAGAGGACTAACTGTCCACTACCCACCGAGTCACAATGTATCAGCCAACAAATCCGTTGCGCTATGACAAGTTAGTGAAAGTAACGTAAAATAAATAGGGGGAGGGGAGTGTAGGTCTCTTTAAAACACAATTCATTTCAAATAAGGTTTTGATTTCAAACATTTCCTAGATATTCCAATTAACTTATTTGAATGCTTCAATAGCGTTTGTCACTTTTTGAAGTGATCATGTTTCAGCTATTTCTCGTGATGTCAGGAAATTCACTGCTAGCGTATAACGTCGTGCTTTTAAACTTTTGTCTGCTTCTTGAGCCTCCTGTACTGGTACTTAATGAAACTGTTTCTTCAAAAGCTTGTCAGGTTGAAGATTTTTGAAATCATCACTAAAACAAGGGGAAAAAGAATGTGGTATTAAGGAGGTCTACTTTTTTGTGCAGTAATATTTAGTTACGGTTTACTAGTTCTGTAAAAGTCATCTAGAATGAACAGGGCTTCTGTGGACATTAACAGGAAATTCAAGTTAGATATACCTACTTACATTTCAAAATAAAATATTTTAAGCATCTCGTATCCTAATCAAAATCATTAGAGCCATTTTTTGTTTTTACAAAATCAAAATTTTTGAAAAATGTTTCTTATAAAGTTGTCTGGGATGAAGGAGAATTTCTTTCTTTGGTCTTCCTGTCGCATGCTTTGAAGTTGGTGAACTTACTTTACGCTTTTGAGCTTTACGCTGTTCACACATAAAAATGATTTTTTGTATTTAGGGCACTTAAAGAATGGATTTCCACTGAATAATCGTTTTCGAATTTTGGATGGAATGCAATGTTTGCTCTAGAGTAAGTAATAAGGCCTTCAGTAGTGGTATGTACAGAAGAGCACTAACAATAATCGACAAGGAAGATCTGATTTTATGCCTATTCTGCAAATTATTCTGATCTAGTTTTTATAAGTAAGGAGACGTGTGGAAAAGAAATTATGTTTTAAAATAGCAAAAGGTGTTGAAGCTTATCTGTAAAAGAAAAATAGGTTCTAGGATTTTGTTTACTAAGAAATGCAGTGACTGAGAATAGGGTCCGAAATTACCAGATAATAGTACAGTAGAACCTCGTTTACTGGAACCAACTAGAAACAGGGCTGATCCGAGTTAACAAAAATACGAGTTATCCGGAGAACGACGGGAAAACAATGAAAAACATTTACCTACCACATCACCGAAATATTTTTAATGGAGTTTAGAAATGACTGTCGGTACACTATCACCTAAAAACACATGTACACTATGTATTTACACTGTACACAATATAGACTAGTCGGTAGTAAAAACGGCAGTGAGCTTCTGCAGTCTGAGTTCGGTGTATCGCCTACGAGCAGCGACATCTCGCATCCGCTATAATATTAGAATTTCATTTGGCAATGTTTCGACTTGACTTTCCAAACAAAGCATCAATTTCTGCTTGCTACTGCTTGTGCATTGGTCATAACTACCGCTGGTTCATCAACACTCTGTGAATACTCATCATTTTTATTTTCAGTAATACTTCATGGTATAATAATACCTTCCTCTGTAATCGGTTTATAGCCTCCGTCATTATCGATTTGCAAACCAACTGCCAATGTCTTCATCAACATTGGAATAGCCGTCGATATTTTTTTTAAAAATGCTATAAAAATCTCTTATTTGTTATTCTTCTTCAATCTTGTTTTCTGGCAAATCACACACATACCCTGACCACAACCTTTTACATGACTTTATCAAAGTTTCTCTTCTAACCTGGTCTCAAGCAGGTGCGGTGAGTGCAATGCATTCGAACGCTGGCAAGAGAATACGAGTAATGTACCTACTGAAAATTGTAACTTATGTCTTAAAAGTAAGTCTTCATTTTACTACTTTAAGCAACATTCTTTTTAAACTGGTCCGGATTATTCGGACGTCCCGGTTAGTTGAAGAGGTCAGGGTTAACGAGATTTTACTGTAAATATTACATTCAGTAGTTCAAATGTAAACACAAGAGTAAATCGGAAAATAAGGAACTGAGTTTAAAGCAAACGCTACAAGTCTCCTATTGAAAAATTACAAGCTCCCTCCCTCCTCGTTCTTTCCTATCTACCCATTTTAAAATCAATTTTGTCCAACTCTTAATCGTAAGTTCATTTAATTTATTTTTATTATTTCATTTTTATTTATTTATTTATTTATTTATTTATTTATTTATTTATTTATTTATTTATTTATTTATTTATTTATTTATTTATTTATTTATTTATTTATTTATTTATTTATTTATTTATTTATTTATTTATTTATTTATTTATTTATTTATTCATTCATTCATTCATTCATTCATTCATTCATTCATTCATTCATTCATTCATTCATTCATTCATTCATTCATTCATTCATTCATTCATTCATTCATTCATTCATTCATTCATTCATTCATTCATTCATTCATTCATTCATTCATTCATTCATTCATTCATTCATTCATTCATTCATTCATTCATTCATTCATTCATTCATTCATTCATTCATTCATTCATTCATTCATTCATTCATTCATTCATTCATTCATTCATTCATTCATTCATTCATTTATTTATTTATTTATTTATTTATTTATTTATTTATTTATTTATTTATTTATTTATTTATTTATTTATTTATTTATTTATTTATTTATATTTATTTACTTATTTATTTACTTATTTATAATTTACTTCCTCCAACGTTAAGTTATATAGTACGATGAGTGGAAGAGATGAAATGATACTCAAATGAGCCCAGGGTCCATAGAGCTTAGAGTTACCCGATATTCGTCTTTCAGGATAAGGGAAAACCATGGAATAACCTTATCCGGGTAACTCACCCTGACCGAGATTCGAACACGGGATCTCTTGAACGTGGGGGGACACGCTACCATCTACGCTACCGAAGCGCCCCTAAGTTCATTTAGTTAGCTATATTTAGTTACATGTAGTTAACTGCATAACTGTCATGTGTTGCGAAAGTAGCAGATGGACGCCTGGGAATAAAATGCGCCTGCGCGAAGTAACGCGGATTTAAGGGAACAAACAAAAGCCAACACCAGCCCCACAGAGCTACGTGTTTATGAAGGAAATGTGACACCTGCCAAGATGCATATCGATTCTTATCGATCACAGCCTATCTCGCTTGGCGTAACTTGCTAGGGAAGGGAGGCTTATCTCATGTTGCATGTTATTTGTAATACAGAAGTTTTGTCAGGGGCGATGAAGTAAACGTTAGCGAGAAAATGGAAGTCTATTTATTTTACAAACCCCTTCATTTTACACAGAAAATGTATACTTACAAGGCTGGCTGCTTGTTTCACCGTTTTAATATTAAACACACGTGAGAAAGCGTCTGCGTGTGTGTGTGTGTGTGTGTGTGTGTGTGTGTGTGTGTGTGTGTGTGTGTGTGTGTGTGTGTGTGTGTGTGTGTGTGTGTGTGTGTGTTTGTTTGTTTGTTTGTTTGTTTGTTTTGTAATGACTTTGGAAGCATTCAGTCAACTTTGATCATTCTTTCGACACTGAAAATCAGAAACTATAGCTCCTCCAAAAGCCTTCAAACTTCATTGAGTCGGAGTCCAATTTAAATTCCATTTTGTTGAATGGATATTGTCGGAGATATTTCTAATATTTATTGGGAACATGCCAGTGGCTTGCTTCTCGAAGGGATAAATGGAAAGATTTGAGCTGTTTGAAAATTAATTTATTTGTAGAAGGTTACTCGATGTTTTCATATCACCTATGACTTAACTGAACTTTATCAAAGGAAATTTTTGGCGAAAATTGTGCACTATAATCTGCCAAATATTGCCTACTCTATCCTACAGCCTTCATACAGCACGTAAAGCATGTGTTACAGACCTAACCATACTACATCTTGTCATATCGGCCGTGGGTTCGATTATCATAGCCAACCTTTCCTGCCCAGGGATTTTAGGAGATTTCCTCGGGTCACCAGGCAAAAGCTGCAAAGGCTAATTACATCCCCCGAATATTCTATCACTTCATTTCATCTCTATTATGTAACGTTATCAAGAAACGTAAATTTTCTCAAGGGCACATTCCACCACTCCTACTGACAATGCCACTATATTGCAACTACGTTGGTCCATAAACGCAGAATTGAAGAGATTAACCATGTTCTACGTCAAACGACGGTTTCTTTACCTCCTACAGACATAGAGTGTCAATCTCAGCTATTGGTCTAAGTAGTTCAGTTGGTTAGGCGCTAGTCTACTGGTACCAAGGTCGCGGGTTCAAATCCGAGTTAGACCGATGGCTTTTAAGTGTGCTTAAAATTATGTCCTATGCTGGTGAATTTACATGGCATTCCAAAAAAATTATAGAGGTGTTAATAAATACAAAAAATTAGCCAAATGCTATGTGTGAAAATGTCTGAATTTCCATTATTTTTTCTTTTCTATTTTAGCCCTTGGTAAGCCATAACATAATCTTGACGTTATGACACGATACTAGATGATGGTGATGTTTTTCGATAGGTTTATGCGATTTCTGCATAGTTTCCCTAAAATTTAACAGCATATGCATTAAAGTTGTTTAAAATAGGGCACTCACTACATACACAATTCCACTCCTGTTTTCCTTTAGTAGAAGAATTTCAAGATTTTCAAAGTTTTGTCTGGATTCATGCTATTAATGACTGGAATCAATTCATTACTATTTTATAAGCAATTCAAAGTTATAATACCATTTTAATATCTTAAAATGATACGGATAATGGGCTTTCTGGCGAAAAGTTTTAAAATAAATAAGAGTTCATTCACTTCAACACAGTGATTAACTTTCTACTTTTAATAATGATCTAGGTAAGTAAGTTAGTTACTTAAAATTCATTTAATTGGAATATATTCCAGTTTTTGAAAATATTAAATTATAATAAGTATAAAACTGACAGAACTTTTATAAAATTATTCCGAATTAAATTGCCGAACTTCCATAACTTTATATTTCGCTGCAAAACATCTGTTTCACAAGCAGAAATCTTCCAATTTTTCTGATAAAAAAGGTGCATCGCAAATTTTTTAAACGACTGCATTGTAATGGACAGTTAGTTACAATTTGCGAATTTTGCTATAAAAATAATTTTTGTGGTAGGAAGGTAATAAGTAGAGTAATGGAATATTTCTAGCACAAGATCATGTTTTTCAAATCACGTTCCAGCAAATTTCATAAGCTGTTGCGTCGAACTCAAGTTTAATACATCAATAGTAGTTGAGGATTTGCATGAATAGATAGAGCAAAGTGGTGTCAGAAGTGGGTCTATAAGGATCACGTCATCCTGTCTGCAAGTAGAAATGGTCACTTTGCCAGGGGGCCTTGATAAGTCGCATCCGTAGCAACAATGATGGTCATGAGCTGATGACGGCCATGATAGCAGGTAATTGTTTCCTCATTCGAGATAACTGCAGGTAATATCCGCGCATGCGCAAAACGGACACAGCGCTTCTAATGATAGGTCTGTTTTTCTTCTGAACAATAAGCCTTGCGTATTATACCTAGCTTGGGCAAATTATGGAAAAAAAGGGTAATTAGCGATAATTTTAGTGATGACGAAAAATTGCTTCCTGTTGCCTTTTGTTTAGCTGGAACAACAATACGAAAGGGTCTTTTAGAAGTTTCACTTTGAAGCAAGCAAAGGGAGCAGAGAATTAGGAGAACGAGATAATCTCCGTGTTTGTTATAATCAGAATGCAAGGCACCCCAAGTATTTTCCTGGTCTCTTAGAGCAACCACTGCCGTGACGAAACTTCCCACAACACTGTCTAGTTAACTAAAGTGCCAATTAGAAATGTCTTTTCACATTAGCTGATGTCTAACGAAATCGAAGTTGCTATTACTGTCTTCAAGGTAAAAAAAAAATGTTCACGAGAAACGTAAGAGGCACAGAATAGAACGAAAAAATCTAATATATTTAACAATCAATGGATCGTTGAATAGTACATGGAATATAAGTACAAAAGAAAAGAGGAGAATTACCTGCGTTTGTTAAATAAAAATTAATATCTAATAAAGTAAAATATGTAACCGAGCGGGATGGCTTAGACGGTTTTGTGTGTGGCCTGCATTTGGGAGGCCCGGGTTTGTTTCCCGTGGCTAATCTACCCAACCCATGGAGCTTTTCGGGGATTTTCCCGGGTCGCCAAGCAAATGCTGGATACGTTAATTACATCTCCCGAATTTCCTGTCTCTCCATTTCATCTCTATTATCATTTCACATCATCTCTCATCTGATGGACTCTTTCATGATAGAAGTGTCAGCGGCTGTCTCGGCGGTGCATGGCAGAATGATATGCTCTGAGTAAAACTTCCTCTTCCTGTAGGATGATCTCCTGTCTAGGACCCGGTCTGGTAGGGCCGTTTCCAGACGAGTGAGCTGCCAGTTCTGCTGGCCACCCGGAGAGTTTCTAACTGGTAAAAATGTATGGAGCCTGCCCTCTGCACTGTCGTGGCTCCTTGGGATGGCTGCCTCATCCTTCTTCCTGAGGATGCCCTGCTTTGAGCAAAGGTACAATAGATCAAGCCGGTCGCAGTGTCAAATCCCCGTCGTACCATAATCCAATCCAAGTAAAATATAAAACCTTTTAAAATCGCTCATGTTCCGTTTTTATCTCAAAAGATATTAAATTTCGAACTTCAGAAAATTACACTATTGAATTCTTACTATAGGCAACACCTGAGCATTTAAATGAAGCTGGGAATGGTCTTACTCCTCTCTTTTCACCTTTGACATTGCCAACATTCAAAATCTACAACTTCACACAAACCTATGTATATGAGCATTTACACGGCGATCCGGTACTCATATGACAACACTCATAAATTATTTTGTTTCACTTAGTCCGAACAAAAACGTTGCATTAAAATGGTTTTAAATCTAAACTAAATTATAAAGAGAGAAAATATATGCACGTGTGCCTATATATATATATATATATATATATATATATATATATATATATATATATATATATATATATATATATATATATAAACGAGACAGGCATCCAGTATATTCTAGAGTTGTTAATTCTTATACCATTAAAATGTACTGATCTTCCAAAGGTACATAGTCTGCAAGACCACTTTACTTTTAATTCCATACTAGAGTACAAATAGGTTAGAATCAAAAAAACAATGAAATAGTTTACATTTCTTCAAGCAGAGGAGACAATCTGATGGAAATGGAAGCAAACACGAAATTGGGTCCAATTCCTAGATCAAAACTAGTGCAATGAGAAAGTAAAAATAGTAATAATTTTGATAGGAGTAATGAAATAGGAACTCAGACCACATAGGTGGAGATATTTATATGAATTGCACATGGCATGAGATCGATAGGCCTAAGATATAAGGAGAAGCATGACAAAAACAAAAAGAGAGAAACTGTAGTACATATAGCTTTAGGTATAATCACACAACGAAGAATAGAATTGTAAATGATAGTACCTATACTTATAAAAACAAGTACGAGCTGAATTGTGCCCTCTAACAGAGTACATCGTAAATAAGGCAGTAAATGTGACAAGGGTTATGTACTTAAAACGTAATGGAATCAGATCCAGTATTTAAAGAAGACTGTAAAAGTATAAATGCAAATAAAGTTAATTCAGTTAATGAATAACATGGATTAGGATTGCTTTCGAAAGAACTAAGACAAACGCAGAAAAAACGAACGTCCAATAGAAAAAAAAAAAAGGCATAAGAGGGTGCCAGAAGTAGGTAATTTACTTCTAGACATATAAGATAAAGCTTCAAGCCCTTCAAAAAGGATACAGAGAAGAAAAATGTTGGACAAAGTTTCTGCAATTATTGGATGTAAATTTGGAACGTATACTAAAAGAGGCCACTGCAAAACCAATCGGTAGAGGGCTAAGCAGCTCCTTCGTCGTACAGTCTTGTAGCTGCTGTCCAAATTGTTCAGTTGCTAATACTTGAGTTACAGTAATACAAATAAACTAGTGTGACGGATTATTTCCAACTATTGCGAAGGTAAACGGAAATATTGATCATTTGTCTGATTGAGCGATGTTGCAATAAGTGCTCAAAATAATAAGATTTCTACATTGCCCATAACCTATGAAGCACAGGATCAAAACACATTTTGGCCCGCCTCGGTGGCGTGGTGGTAGCATATCTGCCTCGCGTTCAAGAGGTCCCGAGTTCGAATCTCGGTCAGGGTGAGTTACCTGGATAAGGTTTTTCCGGGGTTTTACCTTATCCTGAAAGACGAATGTCGGGTAATTCTAAGCTCTATGTACCCTGAACTCATTTGAGCATCATTTCACCCTGTCATTCCCGTACAATATGACTTAGCGTTGGAGGACGTAAATTACAAGAGAGAGAGAGAGAGAGAGAGAGAGAGAGAGAGAGAGAGAGAGAGAGAGAGAGAGAGAGAGAGAGAGAGAGAGAGAGAGAGAGAGAGAGTTTTCAATGACTAAGTAAATGGTTGAAGAAAATGTTAAAAAGTAGGTATTTGATTAATTATTTCGTATGTTGCATTATCTAATTACTCAGAGCTGCAGAAGCGTGTATAAGTATTACTACAAGGTAAAAAAAGGGGATGTGTATTTTTAATATTTTATGCAACAATGAATTTATTGTGTCTTAGTGCAGAATATGTTTTTATCTAAGCTATTTTGAGCATTATAGTAAATTTTCATTAGTTGTCAGCAACATAAGCATTTTAGAGAAGTGGCAAATACTTTAAAGTTCCTTCAAAATTAACAGCTTAGTATTCAAAAATATGTTATTTAACATCAGAAGTTCGAAAATAACTGTTATATTTCCAACAGTCTCTATAGATTTTTCGAAGAACATGCAAAATAAACCCTTCAATACTAAAGAAAACTTTGTTATTTAGCACTAGTGCAATAAGTATTATATTTCCGACAATAATGTTTGTATTATTTTACGATTTTGCTAAAAACAGGATCTTCTTCTTCTTCTTCTTCTTCTTCTTCTTCTTCTTCTTCTTCTTCTTCTTCTTCTTCTTCTTCTTCTTCTTCTTCTTCTTCTTCTTCTTCTTCTTCTTCTTCTTCTTCTTCTTCTTCTTCTTCTTCTTCTTCTTCTTCTTCTTCTTCTTCTTCTTCTTCTTCTTCTTCTTCTTCTTCTTCTTCTTCTTCTTCTTCTTCTTCTTCTTCTTCTTCTTCTTCTTCTTCTTCTTCTTCTTCTTCTTCTTCTTCTTCTTCTTCTTCTTCTTCTTCTTCTTCTTCTTCTTCTTCTTCTTCTTCTTCTTCTTCTTCTTCTTCTTCTTCTTCTTCTTCTTCTTCTTCTTCTTCTTCTTCTTCTTCTTCTTCTTCTTCTTCTTCTTCTTCTTCTTCTTCTTCTTCACGAACAGTAAGTTAACCAACAAGATTTTTACATGAAATCTCAACGAATAATTTGAGTAGTTACTTCAGTTGCTCTGCAATTGTATAGCTTTTTACATCGTTTTATTCTTCTTGTTTAATAAAACTCGAAGGTGTTATACCTATCTGAGTAATCTGTGTTTATTACAGTCAGAATAAATTAAAAAAAAAATAAGAAAAACATTTACTCACAACAATGGCGTAATGTTGACAAGGGTGGTCAACCACCACATAGGTGGTCTCAGAAGTTTCCGACCTAATAAAGATACAAGACATTTTTTCAGAAATTTTTATTGTTTTTTTTTCAACATAGTCTCCTTGTAGCTCTACACACTTCTCCCAGCGATGCTCCCATCTCTGTAACCCGTCCAAATAGTACTCGGCACTTTTCTCTGTAAAATAATTGTTCACGAAGGTGCTTGCCTCTTCATTTTACGAAAATCTCTCTCCCCCGAGCGCAATTTTCAGTTGAGGGAACAAAAAGAAGTCCCTTGGGGCTAGATCTGGTGAGTCAGGCGGATGGTCAAGCAGTTCAAACCGTAATTCGTGGATTTTCGTCATTGCAACCGCTGAAGTGAGACGGCGCGTTGTCTTGGTGAAACAGAATTTTTTTCTACAAATTTGGCCGTTTTTCCGCAAGTTCTACCATCAGCTTGTCAAGTAACGATGCGTAGTGTGCTACTGTAATGGGTTTTCCTTTTTGAAGATAATTTTTTTAGTCAGTTTCTCCTTTGCAGTCCACTGTTTGGACTGTATTTTGGTTTGGGGCGTATAATGGTGTATCCAAGTTTCATCTACATTAATTAATCAGCGCCAAAACTCGGATTTATTGCGCATAAATTGCGCCAACACAGTGTTGGAAATGTTCATTCGAACACGTTTTAGGTCTAACGTAAGCAAACGCGGCACACAACATGAGGACAACTTTCTCATGTCTAAATGTTAATTTAATATATAATAAACACGTTCTTTTGACATGTTCATAGCCTCCGATATCTTTCTCACTTTAATTCAGCGGTCGTCTAGCACCATTTGGTGAACTTTGGCGTAGTTGCAGCTTTTGGACGTCCCGAACGTTCATCGTCTCCCAAGCTCGTACGGCCACGTTTAAATTCAGCTGCCCAAAATTTCACTGTGTTAAATGATGGTGCAGAGTCCCCATACACAGAACGAAACTCATCTTTGCTTTGCGTAGGCGTATTGCCTTCCAAAAACAAATATTTTACGACAGTTCGATACTCGATTTTTCCATTTTCATAAAAGCATTTACATCAACTCACTCAAACGACTGTTACATATCAACTGAGCATCCAAAATGACTAAAACTTTGGTAACTGTCAACAAATTAACGAAATTCACTAGCTTTTATTTACGAGTGCTGCCATCTGGGACCCGTATAGAGCTAACCAAATCGATCCATTAGAAAAAATACAGAAGAGGGCATTAAAATTCATAAAAAGAGGCAAGTATTTTGGGCCTATAAAAGGAGATGAGACTAAATGGGAGGAATTAAGAATTAGGCGTAAAAAGCATAGGTTGGTAGCATTACTCAAAGCTAATGCTGGTGTAAAGGCATGGGTGGACGTTAGTGTAAGGTTAGGTAATCCGGATTATTATGGATGAAACGATCATAGGTATAAAATTAAGGGTAGAAGATACAGAGCCGACGTAGCAAAATTTTCTTTTGTTAATAGAACCATTGAAGAATGGAATGAATTGCCTATAGCAGTCTTTCAGGGCTGTCCCCTGTCGCTGAAGAAATTTAGAAAAGATCTAGATGGTTTATAGTTTAACTTTTGAATTATAATGGTATATAATATGTAAATAGAGAAGTAATTAGATATGTTTTAAGTGACAAAAGTAAAATAATATCATGTTTGTATTGTTTCTTGTGTTATTGTTGTAAATCTAGTATTTGTAATTTGATCTGTATTCTTAACTCTGCCACCGGGTAGTACCCAATTGCAGTTAATAAATACATACACATACATACAACTTCATGTTGAGGTCAGAAACTTTTCAGACCACCCTCGTATATAAATAAATTACCACATTATACAGAAAATGTTCAACCTTTGTATACTTGGAGAAAGCATAATAAAATGTTGAAGAAAAATGGTTAGGTTACGAAAATACTGTATTCATTGCACTATTATTACTATGTTTCAAGTAGATATAGAACTATACCTTTTACGAACAAGAAAGGGGTGAAATAATACAGTTTTCTGAATTAGTGGAGACATTTCCATAAAATATTTGGTCTCATATCTGTACTGATGGACGAAAAGTTCCTGCAGACTGCGGGAGCAGCAGTTTATATTCATACTGACGATAGCATTAAAATTAGGCTAAATCAAGGGTTCTCTATCCAATCAGCTGAAATTATCGCTATTTGAACACATCTCTTAATATATACCATAAACAACCAAATTAATTATTCCTCAATATAATTATTAACATTCAATAATTGAATAATTAATATTAATTAATATTCAATTAATTCCTCAATATAACTTTAACATTAAAAGGTTCAATGATACAAATCCTGGTATTTAATTACTTACAATAGTAAGTCGCCACAAATGTGTATCTCGAATATGAGAACTCTAAGTGGTTTACCGGGAAAATATAATGAGTCAATTGGAGAGTTCAATGTCACGTCGGCATGTTGGCCATGGTAGCTCAAGGGGTTAAAGCGACTGAACGGAAAACAGGAGATCCGTTGTTCAAATCCTGTCCATGGCATTATCTGGGCGTATTATATTTTCTAATTCTTATAGGTTTCAAGCAAATTGGAAGAAAAAACAGCTATGAAGCAAAGTTTAGCTTAATAGAATTGGAAATAAAACAGAACATTTACATGGCTAAACAGGAAGGAATAAGCATGAAATCATTTGCATCCCCGGTCACAGAAAAATCGTTGTAAACTGTTAAGTGAATTTATTGGGAAAGGAGCCAAAAAATTAGGGTAAATTGGTGGATATTCAACTCACTTATCAAGATACGGGTTCCAAATTGAAAGATGTAAAAAGACAATGGATGAGTGAAGATCCTAGAGACTTCTGGAGAAATTAAACTAATACCTACAGCTCCATGGTGTAAGAGTTCTTTCTATAGGAAAGATCTGCAAGACGTTTTTAAGATTAGATTGTTCACATATGTACTACTGCACAAAATGAAAAAAGGAATCATCCATATTGTAGTTGTGGAGAGATACGTAACATAAAGCATGTATTAAAGTATTAAAAGGAAAGAACATGACAAGTTACTACGTACCTATACAAAGAAGACTTACATGTACCTATTAAAATTACTAATATTATGAATTACAACCATAAATTAGTTTTCAGAAAAATTACGCAATATATTGAAAATTCAAAATGAAAATATACCTAATCCATAATAAATGACCCAAATAAAAGGTAGTACCTACTTAATGAAAACCTAAATTACATTTAAATAAAAATGCACAGTCAGTACCAATACGTTAAATGAAGTTAGTTGAACTTTCAAGAGTGTCGATTAATAAAGAACAACAGGAAGAAGGTGTCACTAGAATCCACCAGTCTGTGTTCCAAAAAGCGCTTACTATGACAAAATAACTTGATATACTCTCGGTTTGATTATTCAAATTAATGCACAAAAATATTGGAACGCATTAATATATATTATCATGTTAAATAACGAACTCATTTATACCGCACAATTGTATAGCATGACAGTAGCCAATGAGAGGTGATTAGGTGATTAGGCCAAATACATTGAAACAAGGTTTAGTAATAGAGAAGGGAAAGTAAAGGTACTTGCTGACCCAGAGGACCTCGAAATATATACGTCCAATGAAATATCGAACTTTAGGGTTGGATACAATAATTTTTAGTTTAAGCTAGTAAGCATTTGTTTTTTATTTATCCTGGAGCCATAGCTCATGCTAGGGATCAGTACCGCAATATATAAAATGATAGGAGGCAAACAGCCCTTAACAATATTTACCATACGTGTTCTATCTCACACTAGTTTAATTCTGTTGTAAACAAGGCGGAGCTGACTCAACTCGCCACGTATAAGACGATACTTGCACACACATAAGTTTCGCAACACTAGCAGTATATATAGCAACGCTAACTTCTATACAATAAATAGAGTTGGATTATACATTAACTTATTAAATCTATGAGTTGGTCCATTTCTGAAAAAATAATCATGAACTTTACTGCGTACAGCACTTTGTAAAATTGTCGTATTTCTACGCGTGCTGTTTGCATTTAAGCGATTTTCCCGGTGTTCTTAAGAGTTCCGGATGTTTGCTGTTCCATTCTAACACTATATATCTACGCTACTTGCAGAAACACCAAGATCACCAGTTACTTTCTCAATGTGTCTTTTTTATAGGCGATTCCGGGTTTCTTTCTTTAAGCACCGCGAAACAATGAGCGACCATTCGCTCCTCGACATTTTTTAAAAGTTTGCCTCGATTTAGTTTAATTTCGGCTGAAGCACCGGCCTGCTCCATGATGAAAAGCTAAATGATTTTAAATTGCATATACATAAGTGTTCTTGAGCTTGTGAGGTACGCGAAATGTACGAAAATACAGTGTTAAATATCAGAAGCAATATAAAGAATAACAGCTTAGTCATCATTCAACTCGATATAGACCTCGTTGTGAGAGAGAGCCTGGTATAGGAATTTAAAAATATCACATAATAAGTGTCTTTTAGTAATTGTTAAATAAAATGCAGCTTAATTTAACAAGTTAATAGATATAATTTCACTTGTCTTCTGTCTAATTTGTATACAGTATACAGACACATCTATCTGGTATGTGAGGCATAAAGATAAAATATGGGGCTATTACGTTTATAAGAATCGAAACATTTGTTTACTTTTTTTTCTCTCTTCGAAATTAGCTCGCACAGAGCAGTGATCAGAAAACTACTTACAGTACTGTACTTAAAGGAGGGTTTTATCGTACGCATGCAAATAAAATAAAAGGCCCATTAACTTGGCTAAGCCAATCAACAGCTTAACCGTTTTCTGTCCCAATATCTCTGTCTCTGTCTCTCTTCCCACCCAGATGTTTACAGCAGGATTAAACTAAGTTGAGATAGATTATAGGAGGATTTTTTTTAATTTAGTCCTCCAATGTTGTCATATCGGACGGTGAATGAACTGGGTGAAATGATGCTCAAATGAGTCCAGGGTCCATAGAGCTTAGAGTTACCCGGAAGAAACCTTATCCAGGTAACTCACCCTGACCGAGATTCGAACTCGGGACCTCTTGAACGTGATGCAGACACGCTACCATCTACGCTTCCGAGGCAGGCTAGGAATTAATTACCGTGGCTAAATAATATACTATAACAAAGATACATTCAGTATAAATGAAGAAGTAATAGAGTAGAGAACACTGCAAAAACTACATAGCTACTACATACTTATTCTATAAGATATTAACGCACATTAATTTTTATCCGGGAGAGCTAATCAATCTAGCTATAAATAAGTGACAGTTTGTCAGCTATCAAAATAAACCTTCAGCAAATTTTCAACAAGTGCCCTTTCCTGCAGATTTTCAATTCCACTGGCAGGGCGTTATACGAGCGTGAGGTTAAGCTGTTCAAGCCATAAGTAGAAATGTTCACAGTTGGTTATTTCTTTATTTATATATCTCATATGTGAGGAGCTTTCAAATTTTGGAGTTCGCTTTAGAAGATTATTTTTGATTTTATGGAGATATAGTATTACAAGGACAACTCTTTACTGACTAGTAATGGTAAATCTTAGTTATATGGTAGATTGTCTTAGTGCTTGTTCTAAAAGGCAGATTGTAGATTCTTTTCAAGGCACGATTTAGAATACTTCGAGGTCACCAATTAAATATTTAGCAGAAATAAGTCATAAAATGTTTAAGTAGTCAAAAGTAACTAATGCAAATTTAAATTTTTGATTCCACAAATAAGACATACCTAGTAGACGTTTAATATAGTTTCAAACCAACCAGTAGCATCTATGGCCTATATTCGGAGCCTCGTGGGTTTGCTTCTCGTAACCAACCTTCCTGACTCACAGATTTTCTCGGGTCACTAGTAAAATGTGACTTTTCCGTTCCTTTATTTCACCTCAGTTTTCATTTTACTTCACCTGTCACCCTGGTTCTAAATGTTAGTAGGGGTTTCGTTTTGTATGGCAGAATTGCTCCTAGCCTTCCGAATTCAAGGTCTCCCACTCCGCATCTCCTGAGGGAATCTGTAAGACTGAGAGCCGGAGAGTTTCAATCTGTAGCATTTACAAAGCCTGCCTTCAGGTCCGGCCATTCTTGGATAGTGTCCTTTAACCTCATCCTTCTCTCCTGGAGGACGTATCTTTAAGAGTATATCTCCTATACATTGAAGTGCTAAGTCCTTCCTTCGAACCTTGTCGTAGAGTGAAAGTAGAATGAAAGAGAAAGGATTAAGAATATGAACAAAGCTTGAAAGTAACGGGAGCAAGGCAATAAACTGATAAGGAAAGAACTATTAACCATGGAATATGAAATGCATAAAACATTAACCTAAGAGAAGTAACCAACAAACAAAAGCAGGACCAAAAGAAAGCTGTGACGTTATACCTACATAAAAGTACAACATAAAGAGTGAATAAAAATCAAGGTTTAATGAACAAAATGAATGAAGTAAACAAAGCTGAGAGCATCCATATCTGTGCAGATCAGTTTTCCAGGTTGGTAAGCATGCAACACTTCCTCGTAGGCCTCTTGTGTGAAATATGACAGACTTTCTCTGTTTAACTTCATAACTTGTTCCCCTTCTTTGTCATAATTACAAGGGAAGTGTGAACTTAGATCGTAATCTAGTACCATAATGTACGCACACGAATATATTAGAAAGAGATGAAAATAATTAATTTCTCTAATGTGGCCACATTAGCAGCCTTTGTTACGGTTTCTTACACACATAATCAGCAAACAGATTTATAAGTATCTACTTATTAAAATGAAGCAACCCTTTGTTCTTCCTTTTGCTCTTTTGAAGTAGTCGACCGCTCGAGGGAAGTGGCGCCGTGGTAATGTCGCATTCAGAAGATCGACTGTCGCTTTTCAAGAAGATGCTGGGGTAGTTACTCTAATACCGCGACTCCCTCTTCATCCATTGCCTTGTCATCTTTAAGATGTGCTAAAAGCGCGGCTGCTAACAAAAGCACCCATCTACACACTTAAAATCTTAAAAAGCAAAAGGTAACACAAATTTCATAATAAGGAAGGAGTAGTTTAAAATGGCAAAACTTAGGAAGCAAGGTTGTTGTAGAGTCAAACTGTAAAAATCCGCCCGCTACTTGACGTGCGTTTAAAACTATTTGGAAGTTTAAAAGGGCAGAAAGTAAAATCCGCAGTTGATTCTAAAAACTGTAGCTTTTTAAGGATTTCTTAAGATTAAAAGATGAACTGTCCAGAATTTATTTTAGTTTATTTATTTGTACTTAAACGTACAATGTTTTCTTGCAATTTCAGTTACAGTTTTCCAACTCTGTTTTAAGTGCCAACTTGTCAGCTGCTGATATTTACCGCCAATAGTGTCATTGGCTCCCTGGTGGTTTACCTCTATCCCAGCCCTTATGCGACCTTCACTTAATATTCCGTGGTGTCCTCCATTTCTCTACCTCTTAACTTCCATGCCCTTCTCATCCATTTCTCTTTTATGTTGTACTTATGCATACTTCCCCCTTATTCTGTTCTCTCCTTTCAACCTAAATATTCTTATAGTTAATACATAAGCTCCTTTATTATTCCACTACTTATGCCATATTAATTTCCTGCAGTTTTCTATTTCCGCATATTCCACTACATAATGTTCTATGTTTATTTTATTTTCACATAAAATCCACTGCTTTGGTGAACACCCCCCCCCTCAATATGGTTGCTATCCTTAACCAAGCTAAGCTCTCCCTCTCATATCTGTCACACACGTGTCTATATGTATATGTTTCCCTTCCCTATTCTCTCTTCATTTTCAGATATACATTTAGTGACTTTTTACCTATCAAGTTTCCTCGTGTAGTTTTCTCAGCCGTAGTGAGGTAAGGAATCGAACTGGAAACTCTGTGTTGAGAAACCAAAACGCTGACTACCGAGAAATGCAGTGAACAGAACTTCTTTTGAAAAATACGTATCTATATCACCAGGCCTTGGTGGTTTGATAAAAACAACTTACCAAATATTTGCTTATTTACACCTGGAAATGAATTTAAAGCAATTATAATACCTTTGGTAATCATATATAGTTTTCTTTTTTTTTAATTCGCGATCCAACCTCACTCTGGTAAATTTCCTATTTGTACCTACCTACTAAAACCACTCTAAATGACCTTCCATCCAACGGTTTTAAGTCCATTCACCATTAAGAGTAGGTTTGCGAATAATCAACCACGAAAATAAGAGAGCAGCACTTATTCTTTTATTGTTAAGAAAAGAGGTCTGGATAACCTCAGAATAGCCCACTGTCGTTGTGGTAATTTACCTACCTACAGTTACTAAAATAATGAAGACAATATAATTTATAAATTCAATTCGCAAACGTATTAAGAAAACAAGACAGCCGTTTAGCAGGACGTAGGTACTGATTGGCAATGAAACCGGTAAGATTATATATGTTTGCAAATCACGTTTCGAACTCCGAACTGCAACAAAGATGTACAATAAGCAGATTTTATGCAAACCTGTTGCATAAGAATTAACAGAAGTGATTACTCATCCCAAGCTCTCTGGTCTCCTAACTGAGTATATTATGAACATCTTGAATTGATTCGACTCTGGCTTGGATTTTATCTCCTCTTATACCCGCATCACAAGAATCTCCGTCTTGAGCCGCATTAAGAAGATAAACCGGCTATTGAATACAGATTCTTATGATATAAAATCAGGACCTCCCTCCAAGATTTAGGGGTGGAGTCAATGCACACTTGTAAAAACAATTGACAATCTCTGCACGCCATTGCACTCAATTCAGCAATGGTTCGTACCGAAGACGCTTGTGGTGGGGGGAAAGTGGTGCTACGCCCCCTCCCCTACCTGCCCCCCAAAAACATTACATATCCACAGTGATACAAGACGCGGCGTATTTACAAATCCGACCCCTAGATGGGAGGAGCATCGCTTACAACATCTCTGTATATAATAAAAAAAGGAAGAACAGGCCGCCGCGGCATTCTTTCTTTAATGGTTAGACGCATCGGTGACGTCACACAAATCAATTATTCACGCCCCACCGCCCTTCTCTCGCTGATTGGTTGGCGGCTGGAAGCTGTGCGCGGCGTGATTGGACGACTTCCTGTTTCCCAAGGGTGGGGAGCGAGAGGGGTTTCCAAGATGGCCGGCAGGGGCGCAGCAGTCGCGTATCTTGGGCAGCGTGGAGGTGCCGGCTTTGAATCGGTTTAGTTTGCACGTCACGCTGTGAGAGGGGAGGATCGTCATTCGCCGCTGCAGGTTGCATGTGTTTGCGGCATTGTTGACATTGTTGTTTTACGTGTTGGTGTGCAGGAGTGTTTTTGGTGAACATATCTCGTGTGGATGACTATTGACAAGGATTTTGGCTGTTCGATGCGTGTCCAGTGACCTGGAGGATGAGGGACTGAAATCTGACGCTGGTATGGTTATAGTGTTGCCGGCAGTGGAGGCTGTGGAGGTATCGGCGGCGGGAAGGGGCGGCACGGCGGCGGCGGTGGCAGCGACGGGTGGAATGACCGTGGACGAGATGACAGTGACGACGGCGACCCCCGGAGGTGGCAATGGAACTGGGGGCGGTAAGCTGCTGCACCGTAACTCCGCGACACCGCCCCCGGAGGATGACGGCCGGCCCTCGCCGCCGCCACCTCCCTCGCTTCACCACTACAACCATCTAAATCACCACCATCATCACCACCATGTGCTAGCCATGCATCATCACCTCAACAGCTACCTGCAGGCACAGGGCCCACATCCGCCGCCCCCAACGGCCTCCGCCGCTACCACAACGACCACGCCAGGGGCGGGAAGGTCGCGATTCATGATTACGGACATCCTCTCCGGCCCTCCAAGCTCTAACCCCCAGCCACCCTCGGTACAGGGCCTGCATCCTAGGTCCCCGTGTTCCTCGCCGGCGTCGTCCTCTGACGGGCCTCGTGATCTCTCGCTACATGGCCGCGATGGTGATCTCAGCGACGGCGGTCACGAGAGTGGCACCGACAGCGGCCTACCTGGCGAAACCTCTTCAGTCTGCTCAAATGGTGAGTCCCTATCTCCTCTGTAACACGTGAGCGGTTTCCCTCCTCATAAATAGTTTACCCTGGAAATGTTTATTTGTAGATATATACAGAACAACTACGGTTAAAAACGTGAACTGGATGACATTTTCCGGCGGGTCTTAATGTTACGTGGTTACTCAACCTTAAAACTGGGGAAACCCAAGTTAGCCAGTACATATGCAAAAGCTGTCAAAAAGCAGAGTTTATTAACCTATATCTACCTATCTACACCTGAATGATGATGATGATAAAATGCGTCATAGATTTTCTTCTTCCTTATAATTGGTTTTCCGTAAGTAAAATGATGGCTCAGACAACGTTAAAAATGGGGAAAACCAAGTTAGCAAGTAAATACTATGCAAAAGCTGTCAGAAAGCAGAGTTTATTAACCCATACTGATCTACAACTGAATGATGATGATGATAAAATACATCATAGATTTTCTTCTGCCTTATAATTGATTTTCCTTAGGTAAAATGATGGTCAAATTAATATGTAAAATTATATTCACTTAGCTGTCATTTAATTGCAATACAAGTTAACAAGCGGTCACAGTAATTACAGGTACACCAAACTATACCTAGGTACAGCAAAACACGCATAGATATCGTTTACTTACGTAGACAAATGAAACTCTGCTATCGGCATTAGATAACAATATAGGTAGTAGGCTTAATACTTCACTTGTTTTCAAACGCGCTGCGTAAATTGCGCACTGTTTACACCTAATAGCACTTAAAATACCAGGCTGGAAAGGATAGATCTGAATAGTTAAACGATACTTTCCTTTGTTTCTTTTCTTTACTGCGATTACAAATATTCAACGTCCTTGATCTGTCATAATAGGTCGTTTCTAGTCAGCTATTGTAATATGTATTTTTAAATTCTATAAAAAAGTAGAGATGTAAAAACTTTTAGAAGTTTTATAAAAGTTGTAAGCCAATAACGGACCGAATGAAATAAATCTCGAGGGCTGGGTGTAAGTTATTTAAAACTTTACATAAACTACTGAGTTATGAGGACATTTCAATACAGTAATCCAATAAGAATTTATAAGCCAGAATTCTTATGCATAAATCGCAAATGCGAAGCATTTGCAGGGAAAAGCAAGCGCCAACTTTATGACAAGACTTACAGATGTACACAAACGGCTGTGGAAGATTGCTCTGGCTACAAAGCTAAAAATAACAGCTTTCTGCTTATTCTCCACATGAATTTCCTTCCAAAATGAGGATTTGTACGATTAGTTTACGCTGTATTCCATTTATGATTTGCTATTTTATTTTCTCAACAGCAAACGTTTTATGACAGAAGCAATTTTAATCTTACAATGAGTGTAGTGTTCTGTCATATTCTGGCATTCTTAATTTTTTACCATTGTTTTTTTGGGATCGTCTTGATATCATTTGTAGAACAGACTACAGTGTTTGCTTTGAGGTTACACAGTTCTATGACTCAATATTTGTTCTAACGATTCACACTTTAACATCCAAGTCTGTAAATCCATTTTAATTTACTATTCATTTACTATACATATTTCACATTTTCTGTTTAATTAAAAACTCAAATACTTTCAAAATCATTAAAAAAATCTGTCATGTGATTTAAGTGTTGTCGATACGAGTTTTTAGAATTCTCATTGGAAATGTACATGCTCGGATATATAAAACACAAAATGAGTGCATTTAAGGGCATTCTTGTTATTTATACAACAATGTTCCAATATTTGCTAGCAGCATTTATGTAGGTTAAGCTTTTTGTTATCTGGGATACTCTGCATCTCCGTTCAAGACAGCTCTTTTTGCCGCTGTGTGTGATCCCATCTATAAAACTAATATCCTACTACAAACGTACTCAATTGAGTCAAAGATGAAAAACTAACTCGGATGAATTATGCATTTCAACTACTCGCCATGGCCGATGTCACTTAATGTTAAGGCAATGAATGAAACACCTTTTGTTTTCCTAGTAACACTTCATTTTACACTTCTTATTTTTAACATTTCCTGACAAGTGTTTTGCTTCTTATATTATAATTTCTGTTTAATTTAAAACGATGAGAGATGTATTCGAAATCCTTTTAATTTCTGTTCTGAGTAGCTACTTATCTTTGTGTACGTTGTTTTTATTTTTACTACGTTTTGACTTGAGCAAATAAATTACCTAATTATAGACTGGTATTTTTGTAAACAAGTGTGTTCAACAATGTAAACAAAGTTTAGTATACTATAATATATTTTGATATCGGCATATGCTTGGAACATTTTGGGGCAAACGATGATAAATTATTAACAAAAAAATTATTGAAAGTAAAACATTCACCAAAGAGCTTGATATAAAAGAAATTAAATAATTTTTTGAAACTTTTATGCACGTGTTACCATATCAGGAATATGGAGCACTTCTTTGATTGCTGACTCAGCTGTCGTGCTTCTTTATGGAATTATACTCTCCATAATGCTTTGAACAATTTGCGTGATATAAATGTCCAACTTGTATACCTTAATTTGTTTCCCAAAACAAATAAAAATAGGGACTTAATTTTGGATATTTCAAATTATGAATGTTTACGTTTAAGAGTTTTCATAGTGTTGAGATAATTTACGAATTATTTTGTGTTATTTATACTGTCACTATTGTGTAAAATATTTAATTTACATATTTATGTGAACTATCATAGTTTCTGGAGATTTCTGCAATAATTTGTTAATACAAAACTGTGGGTTTATTAGTTCGCTCCAGGCAAAACCGGTTTAGAGTTTTCGTGCTGTGCACTTCCATAAGCACCGTGGCTCATTCAGTTCAGCGGATGCTATCAGTGCATTAGGGGTTTCAACCACGATATTTCAGTCAATTGTTTTCATTCTCAAATTCCATTCCTATAAGTGTGTCTTGTATAATCCACGTTAAAAATTAACAGACACCTAAGACAAGTTCAGCTGGATTATCTATTCCACTGGCTTCAACAGCGCTTTGGAATATGTGAACATTTATTTATCTTTTTGTTACTTTATTCGCTTAGTGTCTGTTTGCAGAAACAGCATTCAAATGTTCACTCTCTTGAGTACTTGCGTGAGAAAAAGAATCGCAAGCCCATCGATTGATTCCGTCACACTTGAGAAAGATGTAAACTTTCCGCATTATAAGTGTATGCATATTATCATAAGCAATTATTTGATCCAAATTTATGTGTAAATAACCTCTAAATCTTTCTTGCGGAAGAATTTCCTTATAGGATGCCTTTATAATTATAGAAATTTGGAGAAAATGTGATAAAATGCCTAAAGTAAACTTCAAAACTGTTCGCAAATATTTAGCATAGGTCTAAACGCTTTATCCGATGTTTAAATAATTGCTTTAGAACAGTTAAATCGCTGGTCCACTAATGGTTAAACGTTGGTATTGAATTTTTAGCTAGGAATGATATTTATATAGTGCGATCCATATAAACCTGGACCATTTCAATAGGCCATAACTTTTCAACCAATAATAGAACACACGTGCAACTTAGGGAGAATATAATAAACAATTGGGAGATTGCATTACACTATTTACATCTCAGAGAAAATGTTGGAAGTGTCCTCCACCAACATCTATACATGTTTGCAATCGTCTCACCATATTCTCTGAAGTTTTACATAGAATATCCTCGCCAATGTTACTTATTTCGGTTCGAATGTATTCCTGGTGAACATCAATTGTCCGTGGCCTATTCTTGTACACTCTATTTTTAGATATGCCCACAAGAAAAAAATCCGGTGAGGTTAGATCAGGGGATATGGGGGGCCACGGACCTTTTGAGATTATTCGATTATCAAAGAGACTGGTTACAAGTTCCATGGTGTCATTAGATGAATGGCACTTTGCTCCATCTTGCTAGAAATAACGTTCTCTCAATTCGACATCATCTCCGTAAAACTTCAGAGAATATGGTGAGACGAGTGCAAACATGTACCTATAGATACTGGTAGATGACACTTCCATTATTTTCTTTGAGATGTAAATAGTGTAATGTAATCTCCCAATTGTTTATTATATTCTCCCAAAGTTTCACGGGTGTTCTAGGTATTATTGGTCCAAAAGTTATGGCCTATTGAAGTGGTTCAGGTTTATATGGATCGCACTGTACTTCCTGCACCTATGGAGAAAAACATAATCCTAAAATGTTCCAGTAGGTAATACATTTCTCTGGTACAACTGCTAAAAATGTGATAAAGAAGATATAAACGTGGAAACAATAAATGAACGGAAGGAAAAATAAAATAATTTTTAGACTAATTTGAGTGATAATTTTTCTGTATACAAATATTTCTCATACCTTCCTAGTGTTTGTCACAAACAAAGAATAACTACAGAAAAGACAAAAATACAGGACAGGGCGGTGTGAATGCCTCCTTAAACCAAGAATGAATTTTCGGAGGCCGATAACGATAACCTTGATAATATCCTTTTCAAGTTTCAGAGAGAACATTTCTATAAGCACCAAGAATTTTCTTCAACCAATTAGCAGCCTAAGAGAGTTTCTTTAAAGTATCTCTGTCTTGTTTTTCTCCCCTCACTCATGTTAAAACATAAGCACTCCAATATGCAGCAAATAAATACTAAATACAGATCCGGCGATATGGCGGATACATTCAGAAGTAGATACTAATACCTACTGTCATATTTTATGTTTGTTGAGAATACTTCAGTATGATCACCCAAAACTGCAAAAACAAATTTTACTTCGGAGCCTTTTCTCATGTCAAACACGTGCCATAATACCTTTGTGGATGTTAAAAAACTAGATTACGTTTGTGCAATTTTTATAGGATACATAATACGGCAGACACGAACAAACGTTATTCGCTTATTCCTCCACTATTAAGTATTTCAGAAATGGTAAAATATTTATCACTTAATTCTTGAGGACACAAATATAAACGGAATCTCCAAGTACTAATCCAAAGTTGCAGGATGTTCATTAATCATATACGATGTTACTGCATTGAATTTTGTTTGATGTAACTTTTACAATTGGATCGTTTTTAATAACGCATGCTTTTTTAACTACATATCGCCGAGATGGTATGAGGGCTCCAACAAGCTTGGGTGGCATTTCCCCGAGTTGATCGCGATTCCACGCAAACTGAATATTTCAAGCTCTCCATTACGCTACTCCGATTGTCTTGCTAATTATTTATTGTGTCTTACACAAGAGCGGGGCAAGCAACACCGGCAGAACAAGTGCCTACAAGCGATAAAACAAAACACGCTCGCTAAAGTAAACAGGCAATATCGCCATGACGAGCGGCAACGACCTAAAACACAAAACACGCTCGCTAAAATAAACAGGTAACACTTCAGTTTACTAAAGCAGAGACTGAACTGTTACGAAGGACATGCTAAACGCTGCATTTTTAAACTCATATCTTGTTGTGACAACACGAGAACATAAGTGTTCATTGTTTAACCGTTAAATAGTTGCCTTTTTGCAAACGGTTACGTTGAAGCTTTCAAGGCAAGTAGGTATGTGTAAAAGCCAACAGTTGTATAGTTTAGACTTTTTCTCAACATATATACAGAAAACATGAAACATAAAGTAAACATAAAATGTTTAGCTGTGTTATTGAAATATTAATTTGTATTCATACCTAACATTTTATATGTCAATACAAAATGGTCTTGGACTCACCAGTTTATCCCACTGCTACCGAACTTTTATTTTGAATTTACTATTCAAACTCAACTGTGCTGTATTTTTTTACTTTCTTTAACATAAGCAAAGCCTTTTATTCCAATGTTATTGGATTTTTCAAGTTTTCCGATTTGTACCTACTACGGAAAATCATTTCAGCTTAAGTGCTTCATATTTGTTAGACAGTGTACAGTGGATCTTAAATTCACAATTCCTGAAATGTTCCTGAAAATTGAAAGCTAATAAGTTATAAACTGCGGTCCAAGAATCAGTTTGAAAATGTAAAAATGTTTAAAAAATGAATTTGAGAGAAACAGAGTTAAGAGTTCAATGCGGTGCTTTGCCTAAATTGTACAGCATCAAATAGCTAATAGTGGTTTCAAAATTACTGAGTTCAAAATTCAATTATGTACCATAAAAGTACAAATTACTTATAGGTAAGTATGATAAAAATGAAAAACAAAATGAAAACATAATTTTTACCGAAATTCACGATGGATTGCCTTAAGAGACTTACTCATACAGCTTTTCCCAGAAATGTTTTGTTAGCTATTTCATTATTTGGCTATAACTTCTTTAGAACCAAAGAAATTTGGTTGATTTATATTTACAAATACGTTTCTTAAATATTTTAACAAAAGACATAGTTTAGCTTATATTTTTGCTGATGGCTGTCACATAGCTAGCTATTCATTTTGCTTTCTTAACAAAGACGTTCTGACGTATTTCTCAGTTAATGTTTCTTATGGACTATAGAAACATTTTTTTTGTTGTTGTAATTTTACGTCCTCCAATGTTAAGTCATATATGACGATGAATGAAATGGATAAAATGATGCTCAAATGATCCCAGGGTCCATAGAGCTTAGAGCTACCCGACATTCGTCTTTTAGGATAAGGGAAAACCCTGGAAAAAACCTTATCCAGGTAACTCACCCTGACCGAGATTCGAACTCGGGACCTCTTGAACGTGAGGCAGACACCCTACCACCACGCTACTGAGGGGGGCTGGAAACAAATTAGTTGTTCAAGTTTTCAAAATGCAATTTGAAAGGGAAAAGATCATATATGCCATAAAATAGACGCATAACTGTATTTCTCATATTTTATGAATGTACAAAAAAGATAGCTTAAAAATAAAGATTTCGTAAAGCGCGAGGTTCTAAAATATCTCAAAAAAAGTTCAACATAAAACCGAAAAGTACAGTAGAAACTTATTAGTCTTTAAAATATAATTAGCCGAGTTATTTAGGAAAAGTACAGCACTGGGATACTTTCATCACATCATAATTTTTGTCAAAAAAAGTGATTTATATTTTCGAAAGCTCATCAAGAAAATAATAGAGACAGGAAGAGGTCAAGCCGCTGTTTCAAGATGTCAGGGTTGTATACCCATTTTTCATGAATGTTTCAATAAATCTGTTAATTCTGTTAAATCTGTCACCCCAGCGAAAAGCTGATGACAAATATCCACTCTACATTGAGCCTAATCTGTGTCAATGAATGGTTTTGAACTTAGTTACTAACACTCCCCACATGGCAACCTTGGCCTTCGGGGTAACCTCACCCCACCAAGTGATGACCGGACCCATTTCTCAGGTGGAGGCACCCAGAGGGCGGTGTCCATTACCTCCGATGATAGGGTGATAGTGAAGATGGCGGTGAGGTGAGAGGACCTACAGTTTTTACCGTGGACTCCGAACCACGTTGGGCATAGGGGATACTTCACGTGTACTAGACAGAGGTGAAGGCGTGGATAGGGCCGACTTAAAATCGCCAACCCCAGAGCCGGGAATCGAACTCGGGACCCTTAGAACGGGAGCCGCGAACGAAACCACCGCGCTACCCCGGCGCCCTTGGTTTTGAACTTTAAGTATGTTAATATGGAAAATAACACTTTAGATTAAAATAACATGCTTAAGATATATTAATGACAAATGAAAAATATAAGTACCTACCTACAACTTGAATGTTCTAGGCATGTCCTTAGGAGCCCTCATCACCCTCTTCGTTCGTAATTGCTAAATTGTAAGAGATACATAAAAATATTAATTTAAATATTTAGGTGTTGTTAAAACAAACAATTTATGACAATTAGATTTTTAAGGGGTGCAGAAAATATTTCTCTCGATTAACATGTAGAGGATGAGTGTTTGCAAGAAGAGAATGTACAGAATGTGTGCGAGCAACGCAGAGTTTTTCTACAATGTCTGTGGGAACTATATATTCAAGTACAAATAAGACTGAAAGATACTTCGAATTACCTGAATTACCCTAATTGTTATTTAAACCTGCAACAGCAGAAAGTATATCGCCATATTTTTACCACTCCAGACTTCACCTCTGAACATAACTTTTATTCCTTATTTGTCGAAGATTTGTTTACAGATTGTTATAACACATTTTATTGAATTTCTATACCTTCTCAGATTTACTATCCGAGGTCCTCATCGTCGGTTTAAGCTTCTCGCCCTGTAGTGGCGGGCGTTCTCGTGCTAGGAAACGAAGCTCATCATCTTCCAATTGTTTCTGGTAGACAAACGCAGTCATTTATTTCTGTTTTTTTTTTTCAATACGTTAATGGAACTGAAAAGAAGCAGTGTTTTTTTTTTTTTTTTTTTTTTTTTTTTTAATAATTTCTTAACAACTCTGCCAGCATATTTGTTGAAAACAAAGCGAGTGTGACAAATTTCTGTCCGCTTTATCGCTTCTGACCACATAAATTGGATAACAGCTAAGTTTTTCTTATTTTTTGGTACAGTTTGTTAACGGATTCCTTAAACATGCATACTGTTACTAAGAATTAGCAGTCAGAATTGAATACTTTCCGTTATTCGACGATTCTTACGTAGCATTTGATATTAGAAGAGGTGAATGTTAAATGACGATAATAATGATAATATATTTTCAGAAAATATATTATAATTTGTATCTTTCCAGCAGTAACTAAAGTAAGTTCGTGGTCCAGTTCACCTGAATGTATCCTATGCGTAAAAATCCTCCTGAGACGGTCTCCATATCAGATTTACTATTTATTACTTACTAGATTCCGAAACCTCTAAAATTCATGGATATAGTTACTTAAATTTCTACTTTATCAAAATTCTTATTGCCTTTCCCATATCTTTTAGACCACTCTATCTTATACGGAAAGAAGGAATTATTCAGAAAGCTATGTATTGGTGTAATGTGACACAGCTTAAATTATTTGTAGCAAAACTTAAAAGTTCCAAGCTATATCAGTGTGTTTCTATTTGTACGTTTTAGATAACTCCCGTAAACAATTGACAACACAAAGAATGCTTTTTGTTTCTTTCTTTTTAATACTAAACACTCCTTTTACAACTATTGGTTGCAGAAGCGAATACAGAGATGCTCAAATGAGTCCGGAGAACATTGAGTTTAGAGTTACCTATCTCTACATCTGATGTGACAGAACTTCAAAAAATCTTATCTAGGCAAGAGTCCAAATCGAACTAATGTCTTCTTCACATTCTGAGAATTCGTTATAGTATGTGACATTATACATTTTTCCTTTTCTTTGTAATTTAATTGTATGAAAGGAAAAAGGCATTGTTTCTCTGATAATTCATGAGGTAACGTCTTGTAAGTACTTATTCTAGAAAATGATTTTCAAATATCTGATTTTTAAAAGCCTGCATTTTGGATACTGTCCTATGACCATTTTGTAAGACGCACGAGAATTGGATACCTATCCTTATTGAAGCCACTATTCACACGTAATTTTACAATCCCGTTAACGCTGGTAAAATTACCTAAATGTTTACTTAACAGTGACTTCAAATATAGGTACAATATAGTAACCTTTTTACGTGCAAAATTTGAAAAAAAAAAAATCGAATATTTGTATTAAGTGCCGCTTTTGTTTTCATGACCTAGTAAGAAAGAAAGAGAGGGGGAGGGAGGGAGCATAGGATCTCATTTTCATATAGTGAAAACAAATATTTCCAAAACAACTTACACCACGAAACAAATTAGTTATTACAGATTGAATGTTTTAATTAACCATAATTGTTTCTTGAAATGATTTTCTATCACATTTATTTTCCAAATTAATATAATATGAATGATAAGAATGCAGCAAACTGTTCATATTTGTCATACCATCCTCTCACATATACCAATGACTTTTTATTCAGTGGCGTTAGAGTTTAGGATGGTGGGATTTCGACAAAATATTCCCCAGAGGAACCATGAAAGATCTGCAATTAATTAAGGGTTTGCTATTTTTCCGAATGTTTACGTTATAATATTATATCATTTTATAGTATCAAAAACCCATGTAACCGCCTACCTACAATATATTTACAAAATGTTCATTTTGGAGTTAAAGGAATTTTTAAAAACTTGAGATACCTAACTACAAAACTGAGTTTCAGTTTAATGAAAGCGTTCAGAAAAAAATCAAGACAAAACTTGTACTTCCAACGTTTTAAAGCAAATTCCACGGAGGAAACAGACTTGATCTTGTTAAAAACAACCGCAAGTATAAGGATTTCATCAAATTCGAAGTGATTGTCCCCAAATTCTTTCGAAAGTTTATTATCTGAGTATTGATATACGTATTGATATCCTATGCATTTAAACAGGGTCAAACAGCAAAGGATTTTGACTAAAAAGTAGGCGTAACCTACGCTTATACATCGGTAAGCAAGTACCGATTAACTAGCAGAATTTATCAAACGCAAAAATAATTATACAGTCGTAGAATACTTTCACCAAATGGAGAGTGGAATTTCTTTGAAATCAGTAATTATATGCTAGCGTAAGCGATAATTGAGGGCTTCTGTACAGGGTAAGAATTACCTGCTGCCATAGGTTTGTCGAGAGAATTCGATGACAGCTCGTATACAGTTAATGTGCTACAAAGATAAAATCCTATGTACATTTTAAAACTTGGTTTAAATTTAATAAATTTCAAAGGATCCAGTAAAGATAAACGCCATGTTGCTCCTCTAAACCATGCGTAAGAAATTCATGACTCAAGAAATTACGGTGCCGGAAAACCAAGCATTTTATGGAGTCAGTTTTGTAGTACTGCACTGAAAGTACCTAGACTATAAATAAAAATACAAATATAGGAGAGGAGGGCATTATGAAATAGTCGGGAAATATGGAATATCAAGATTTCGGCTCTGTTTGTTGCCGCTATCATTTGGAAGTACCATAAAGTTGTCAAGAAAAACTCCCGTTTTGCACTGCAGTGAGAGTTGATATCTTGTCATTTCATTCGCTTCAGAATAAAGTGTGTTTTGTGATATTCAAAGTTTTTGCAGGCAAATTTTCAAGCATTTTAACCCACTAGTACGTATCTGACTTGACCATTGATGTAAAGCGTAAGGTACACTAAAAGAAATTACGTAATTGTTCTTTCACACTGGCCGTGTATGGAAAGATAGAGTCAGACTGAAAAATTCAATGTCATAGCCATATATTTCCATATATTACCCTACACACGGCCAGTGTGAAAGAACAATTAATTTCCATTAATTGACCTAATAGTGGTTAACTATAAAGCCCGGGCCTTGAAGTACTTACACGTAGTAAGTCGCCATTGAGGTAGTTGTCTCATGTGTTTATGAGAACCCTGACTCTATCTTTCCACACTAAAAGAATTGTAGTTTGTTATATTGTGGTCGTTTTTAGCCGGCAATTTCTTGAAAGGTTCATTGTCCAAGATACCGTGTCGGATGTTATGGAATACCAGGTAAGTATTTCTTAATACCCAACCTAAAAGTATATTGCTCCATATAACCATATAAAATATACCTACAGAATAGAAATAAAGTTAACAGTGAATTTTGAATATACTTAATATTAGTAGCTAAACAATTATTATCATTAGTTACATCAATGGAAATATAGCCTTATTTAAATTCCAAGTTGGTATATATATTTTTTAAATTGAATTCATTGAAATGCAAACAAAACCTATTTTTTTCTGTTATTCTAAACGTGGTCTACGGTCTACGCCAATAAATATTTATTTACAGCTGTTCTTTTTTCTATTTTTAACCAAACATGTTTCATGTTTTATGAAATCAAATTGATGTTTCAAAGTTTTAAACCACCTATTCCATAAGTCGACTATTTCATATTAACCTCCAATTGTAACATTCTTCTAAAGACATTGGTTTTATAACAACAAAACGAATAGCAGTTTTGTTTTTATAAGTGACAATTCATTTGCATTAGTTATATACTCAAGATGATATGTCGATTCTTATTTAAAAACAGTTAAGTTATTTTAGAAACGTAAATAGTATTCCATAATACCCTTCTCTCATCTAACAAAGCACGATAGACTTTACTACCTTTGGCTAACATGCAGCAAACAAACTGCAAATAACGTAGTAACCAAATGCACTAAATAGCGCCTCAGCTACTGCTGTTCTTTTCCTTCGCATCATATCAAAATACGCAAATTAGTTTGAAACTTCCACCGACACACTTTGTAGCGACTGCACGTGGCCTGCGGTGTCAGCGGTGGGATCATGCTAAAAGAGAGCACTCGCATGCGAGGAGGGATGCGTCCCATTACTTACCAGCCACCCCCTCGGCGGAGATCTTGCTTTTCGATAATCCGATATCACAGCTGAACGTTTAGAAAGAGAGCAGGGATTTGGCAGGTGTCTGCTTGAATGACAAGAGACTGGCGACAGATTTGACAGCGGCGTAGGGTCGCTCTAGGATCAACGTGATACTGGCATTATCTAAGCATTCAGACTACTGCGAAAATCCTTCTCTAATCTGTTTAATCCGTCTTAGAAGCTTATGTACTCCATTATTACATAGGTACATAAGTAGATATTGTGCTTTACAGAACTCTTGGAAAAAGCTCCTTTGGACATTGCAAACTCTTTGCCTAGCAACACGGAAAACAACAGAATGGAGATACTGTTTCAGAAGCGTATTGCATAAGACAGAGAAAATTCACACAACAGGAAATAAGTTCTAATTACATTACTAAAATTACAGAAACGTTTTAACACAAATAATGAGTTTTAAAGAGTTACATTTTTTGTAGTAAAAATTCTTTCCCAGTTATATAACATATTAAAGTTTTGGAGGCTATCTATAGAAAATGAAATATACCTATAGGTGCATTTGCTATGTCTGAAAGAATCAAATCAAAATCCTTAAGAGACACGAAAGGATGGAATAAAATCTTGTTGCTTCCTTGAATGTATTTTCATTAAGTGCTGGGCAATTTAATTACATATAAGTACACAATTTATGAATTGAATACATGTGCTCCACGTATCGTAAGATAAGTAGCAAAGAAATAAAAAAGGAACAAAACCTTTTTTGTTTGTTTTCCATTTTTAGGTGTAATATTTATCAGAATTATTCCTTTCTAACGTGAAAACTAATACACTATTTTTACTTCCGTATATTAAACAACATATCCTCTGGGATAACAAACATGACATACTACACTTTCTCTGAGGAGATGCTTTGGGAAGTTTGAGGATAAATAACCCTATTTAAGCCCATGATAAATTTAATGCAGGCTAATAAATGACTCACTTGAACTGAGTTTTCGCCTGTTTGAAGTTGATGAATTAAACTGCTTCCCGAACCTTATTACTCGAAATTGTAACTACTGAATTACATGTACCTACTAACTACTGAGTAATGCATACTTCGCGATTTAAAACATAGTTGTGTTTACTATAGTAAAGCTAATTCGCATCTGAAACAGTTTTTTATAATGATTTGCTCAATCTTAAGATATAATTTTCAGAATTTTCTTGACTTTCGAACATATCTGACTTCTAGGAACCTGTTGAGCAAATAGTTCTCTTCGCTACATTGCTTATACTGTCTTTTCCTTGCCACAAAACTTGCTAATGACCTCCATTCTTTGCCTAACTTTTACATGTTTAACTCAGAGCTACTACAATGGGTATTGAGTTTAGCATATGGTTCCATAATTATCTATCTCTCTGTCAATTTTTTATTAAAATTATTAATACTGCTTTTGGGTATCAACAGTGCTGTAGTTGGAAAAAATGTTTAGGTGGTACACTTAAAAATCGCGGTGTGCAACGCCTGACTCTGCATTGTTTTACAAAGAAGCTTTATGGCTAATATAAAAGCTGCTCTCATTCCAGTTTAGTGCTAAGAATAATAAATAAACATTATTTTTTGTTTAATTGTAAGCATCGCTCCACAAATTTAGATGGTACGCCTACCACGTGTTCAAATTTTAGGTGGTACGACGTACCGGCCCGTAACTGAGTATCAAAGCTCAAAACAACAAGCTCAACCTCATGCGTTTACGGTGTAATATCAAGGAGAAGAGAAGCAACAGTTTATAACCAATAATTTATGCTGCCAATATTTTACGAGTTTGTATAACGAATAATAGACAAACAACCGCCAAGAGAACAACGGAAAGTCGACACGCATATGTCAATATTTTATTGCCCGCGCAGACGTCAAACCTCAATTAATACAACTTTATAAAACGTTCGTGAATAATGTCAGACTCTTTTCCAGCTTGAGTCATAACCTGATAAATTATTCGACACAAGTCTACAGCAATGTTAAGTATTCTATTACAGCTCTGAGGGTATTAAAAAATTAAAACAGATTTCCTAGATTCGGCGGCAGAGGTTAGTTTTCGTGACCAGGCTCACAATATATTCTCTTTTTTTTCATGATGTGTATCACCTGAAAATTATAAGCTTCTAATTTTATGTTCGATTCTTGGAAAACTCTATCTCAAACCTCTATATACGTAATACCGATAACTCTTGACATTTAACATTACGCAACGTTAACTTTTTTGTTCGGTTTGCACGAGAGAACGTCGGGATACAAGATTATTTCGACATAACATTTAGAGCTATTGTACACACTGTATAACTGAATGCATGTTTTTCAATGTCAAACAATATTGGTGGCAGAAAAAATCAAGAGAAAGAATTGCTTAAAGTTAGTATTTGTGCAATATAGGATGACTATTTAATAAGCTAATAATATAGTACATGAGGAACATAGCTTATAGAACTGAATTCTAAACTTAACTCCTACTTACCTTCTTTTTAGCTTTTTTGTTATCCACACAGAAATAATGTTACAATCTGCTTCAGTTAGAAATCACTAAAGATAATAATTTTAATAATAGGTCTCCTTTTACTGTAATTTTGCTAACATTTCTCAACAGAATTAATATTCTACAAAGTTACTACTTATAAAATACTATTTAAAGATAAAAATTACTTTAGCTGTAGACATACTACTTTCTTTGATCCAATTTCACAGGTGTATTAGTTTAAATCACGTACGAAGAAGAAATTTATACCTAATAAACGTTTTCTTTTAAGGTACTCCAATTATCAAAGACGCGTAGGGGAAGGTCGTGCACAATCGGCCGGTTTAAGTTTTTTGACTTTACTCTGTAACTGTTGTGGTTAATCGGAACCTTATCTACTATATTATTCTCTTACCTCAAGACATGTTCTATAGATACTATAATGCAATGATTATTATTTTTATCTATAACAGGTACTATGTTACATCGAAACTTAAAAAAGCTAGAATTATAAGGCTTGTAGAAAGTGTCTTGCAGTATCGGCCACTGCCTTTTCTGTTCCAATATAGATTGTCAGTGATACACTGCAGTGCCACATATAGAACAATAGTAGAATACAAAAGCATGAGCACTTATTGTCACTATTTCTGCTCAGTTCACAAATGTTTGGCTAATGGTTTAGAGAGATCGCAGATAAAAAAACGGAATATTCTCCTGATACACTCATCCAAGATATGCCCAGCCTCTGCACTTGGTACACTGCACAAAGTCTTCTTCAAATGACTCCAAACACATAATGCACTTTTCAGTCTCTTCTGTTGATCCATTATTTCTAGAAAATTCCAGTTTTCTTTGCCGCCTTTCCATGTCCACATTCTGTGTGTCCGTTTTCTTTTGGAGCACCCGACTTAAGTTCGGCTTTCTTTGATTCTTTTTCAGAATTTCTTTTTCCTGCTTTTCATTTCTTCTCTTCCGTGGCGATCTTCATGTCCTGTAATTGTTGTTTAAAAGTTGATGATTTCAGGATCTCACTTTTCTGAGACCTCGGTTTCCTACTCTTTATTATCACTTCAGAGGCCTTTGTCAAATGGGAGATGCTTTCAATGATTTTGTTGAAATCTCAGTAGTGGTCGGTACTGCATGCCAGCCGATACTGCACGACACTCCCCTGTACATTAACATTCTTCTATACAGAGTCAGCATAAAACCTGAGTAATTAAAAATAAGGAAAAAATGTACTGTATTACACAAAGTCGTCAAGCTAGTTTTTCAGAATTCAGAAAACTAAAAAAAATACGAAAACGGGATCTTTGGGTACTCGTTCTCCCAGATGCACTGAATAACACCCACGCTGTATACTCTTGTAGGTCTAATTTGAAAATAGAGTGCATCTGAACGCAATTTAGAAGATGACTATCGACCATAAGGAATGTATTCACATCGAAGGCCATGACAACGTACCTATAGGCATTAGGTATAGAAGGAAGTGGTTTGGATTACAACCGCATTTATTCATTGAAAGCTAGAAATTCTGAGTTTTCAGTAGTACTGTTCGTAAAATTCGCGTTCGATGCGTATGTTGTGCTTTGTAAGTTCAGAAATATGCATGATAACGCAACTTATTGCGGGCCCGAAAAGTACTTTCTTCAAGTTTAAAAAATTCTAACTCCAAAACAATAGAGAGAAAATTCTCATTCTTAATACTTATACAGAAAGAACAAATTAGAGATAGGTACCATTACAGTTAGGTACTCTTGAACATTTTAAAACTATTTAACTTTATTTGATTTATGACACAGATTTTGGAAATTATAATGTTTTTGAAACTGTTTGTGACGTATGTAAACTTTTTTATATGCATTAATGAAGGAATTTTTGTTATAATAACTGACGTCACCATACATGTGATTTGAACTGATTTATATTTGAGAACTTAGGGGTAATTGGTCTTTTTTTTCCCCTTCAAATTAAAACCTATTTGGAACGCAAACTCAAATATTATATCAAAGATGTAGCTTCAGTAAATGTATTGGCTTTGGTTAACGCACGCACACACACACACACACACACACACACACACACACACACACACACACACACGTACACTGTAACATGATTGTTCTTTCTGCATATTAAAATGATAAATTTGAAGATTTGCTGGATTTTTTTTAAATCGAAGATGAATGCTTGTGAGTCTGTGCAGCATTGTGCCTGAGGTTCACTTACCATTTTAAGTAATCGCATACGCTCCAGTGTTCTCAAGGCAAAGTATTTACTTAAATATTTGTTTCATAATTTGTCACATCATTTTATAATTGGCTTGATAACGGCTATTATCTGCTTATACATAGTTGATTTCGCAAATATTGTGCTACTTTTTGCATAGATAATAATTTGTCTTTGTACGCAGTACCTGATTGGGAAATAAATTATCTTTCGTTAGGTTGGTGTAAATAACTTTTTCTGCGTGTAACTAGCTACAGATACAAAGCTAGTAAAACTGAAGCTTTTAAGGATATGGTATTTAAAACCGTATCAAGGAAGCTAATATTAATACAGATTGGCAACTGTAGTAATACTTACAAAAACATAAATAAAAGACAGTGGGAAATCTACCTAAGAATGGAGGGATTAAAAGTGTTTATTTCAACTGTAGGACTCAGAAGTTCATTTTGAATGTCCTCTGGTAAAATTGTGTATCCTCTCGGCAGTTGCCTCAGTAGTGGCGAAGGCCGAACCCGATGGTATACAAAGTAATCGAATTCCCTGTTCGAATCTGCAATTACATTTCATTTTATAAACTTTTCTTGTTAATTTACCCTTATTTTAACAACAAATATTTGTTTAAAGAGATGAAGAAGAAAGAAAGGTGCATTGCATGTGTGCAGTTGGTTTTCTTTTTGTTGACTAGGCACGGAAGGTGGTTATGGCACATTATTCTCTGTTATATAATTGAATTTGAGACACAAACGGATCGCTTCCCTCATAGCTGGGCAACAAGACAAATCCTCCCGGTTAACAGTGAGCCGTTCTTTAACAGGATTCCCTTAAAACAAATTATATTTCCAGCCCCGAAGCCCTACAGTGGCTAAACATTCCCTTTTCGGCTTCTCGCATTGGACTCCCATTTTGTCACCCCAACAGTGTTGCATGAAAGAATCAGGAAGTCCTTGCAAGCTCACACCCTTCTGATTGGTCAGTTCAAATCTAGTCAAACATGGCGGGGCTCCTAGGATTATTATTTGGTTTGTTTAACCTCCTTTGTACAAGCGATTTACAAATAATTAATGATCACTTAATCTATCCAGTGTTCTCTTGATGGAATTACTGCTTAGTTTTCCCTTTACCTGTAAAATGAAATTTTGCTAAGATCCCATGAAATTCCAATAATGGGCCCAAATTTCACCGATATTCACAGAAACGGGAATGAAATCAAAGTGTACTGAATGTAACTCCTTAATTCTCTCTCCCTTCGAAAAATCTTTAGAAGTGTTTCCCTGTAGGGAGACAATAATTATATAAATTAGAGTAATTTTAGATAAGCATTGTAGAAGACAGTTGAACTTTTGTTGAATATTAATTAATAACGAACTACACAATATTCAAATGTAAATAATTAAAAAATTATTGATAAGGATGGCGTGTACCCATTGACACCAATATTAAGAAAACAGTGAACATTTGATTTCCTAACATTAAGGCATCAATTCCAGAGATTTCAAACATGACGCATATCTGGAAACATAATACAATTGGTAATTGCAAATATTGGTCGAGTAGCTTTTATTGGAATGCAGTGTATAGGTGTGTACATAGCTTAGTTACAACATAAAACAGGGAATAAATAAGGCAAGAGTTTCTCATTTTGGTGCTACTTAAAGATTTTGGTATTCAGAAACTTTCCACGTACCTTTAAACACTAGGAATAGATATTTCCCAGAGGTTTTGACGCTTACTGCAATATATTTAAACAAAATATAAATATCATTGTATGGCGGATTTCTAAAAAGCCAAAGAGAGTGAATATTTTAAAAAGGCTTGCAATTCCATAACACGGAAAAGTAAACATCTCAGAGTATTGAAAAATTCCAAGAACAACCATTGCGTATTTCCGAACTGCCTGATGCTTCAAAAAGCTCTCTGACATACAAGAGCGACACTGAAAATTTGTAGAATGCCATGCTTCCGAGAAAAAAAAAAAAAAAAAAAACATTTCTTATATATAACGGTTATTTTCTAATATTTTGAGAGTTGATTGCCATGTAGTATATTCGATTTCACCTTATAGTTTGTTAATTGTCATCATTTAAAGAATTTGTTTTATCAATCAAAACTGACTGACTGGAGAGCATTTCCGGGATGATTTCTTACGATTTTAAATAATTAATTCCTTATCAATGTGAAGATGGGCTTAGAAATTCATTTGAAAAGTCAACAATGTTTGATTAGTACAGCGAATTCAAAAGAAGTGGGGCTTTTCTTAGTAATGAATTTCCTGAAGGATGAGACACGCCATGGGGTCGTTGAAGGGTTGTCCTCCTCCGTGGAAGAGGATCCTTCGACTCTTGCCATACCGGGATTAGGTCCCTTAGTGGCATGGTGGTGGGTAATTAATAAGGGATGGTGGTTAGATGGTGGCGATGAAGTTGGGATCTGTATAAAAAGTAATGAAAATTCACTTATGGGAAAGGGACTTGACATTATTGAGGTCCAAGGAAGTCTGGGACGTTTATATCTCTCACCAGGGTCAAGATCGTATTCCCTGAGGCCACGGATAAAATTATTGAAACTAGAAGGTAATTTGGTATAGAAGGCATGGGATAGATGTAAGATGTAGTCAAAAAGTTTTGGGAAGGATAGATCAGAGTGGATATTGTCGTTTGGCTGAAATATTGTCGTTCCAACAAATCGTGATCAACAATGTCTTATATATTTATTCGGCCAACATTTGGATTCGTGAAATCCGTGACGTTTTACATCAACAGACGTGTGAAAAAAATTTTATACGGGTAGAGGATTCTATATAAATTAACTGCCGATCAAAAACAAAGCACTGTTTGGTTTAGAAACTCTTTGGGAAAGTTCCAAGGTGACCCTTTAAATTTGGACTCCCATATCGTTGCTGGTGATGAATATTAGATTTATCATATTCTGAAAAGAAAAATCAATCGAGTCAATTAACAGAATCTGAGCCTACAAAGTCTGAAGAATTTGCAGATCTATTAAGAAAAGGACTACTTTTTTCTTCCTTTGCTAAAACAGACCATATTGCTGTAATAGCATTTGAAGTACCTTTACGTCGACTGGTACACAAATATCTGTGCAAAACTTCCAAACTGAAAAATAATTACGCGCATCGATATAGCAATACTACTAACTGGATTCCCTAAACATCGGCTCTATGGACCTTCCACCATACAGAACTTGATATGATTTCTTTTTTGTGTACAAAAATTAAAGATAAAATGCGTCAATCACTTTCTCGTCAAATGAAGCAGTGGCATATTATAAAAATCTGATTTCTGAAGTACACCAAGAAGAATTTCATCATTGCTTTACGGACTGATTTCGTTGAATGCACAACTATATTGATGCCAGAGATACTTTTAAAATTGACAAAATCATTTTAATTTTTAGAAAATTCCTTGTTTTATTTTCTAAAAATGCCCTTCTCAGCCTCGTAAACTGTTTTGGTTTAGAGAACTGCATTTTTGAAGTAAGGCTTTTCTATTTACGGTTTACAAGCTTCATAAAATTGTGGAAATCTACTACGGGATGAGGAAGACTTCTCAGGTTCTTCAAAGAAAATTCAACATACACATTTTATTTTTCAAATAACATCTTAAATATACGGTGTTTTAGATATGATAGTAACTAGAGTCATTTATGTGAAAATAAAAAACGAACTAATATTTTCCTATGTAAAGGATAATTCTGGTGGGGGGTTTTTCTCGAAAAGCTTTGTGTTTGCACACTTTGAAGATGCTGCTCACAGACACGCCGACATACACACATTAACACAGACTTTTTCTACTTTTTTTAATTCAGGGAGTCTCAAAACATGAATTTCTGGTGAAATATCAGTGCTAAAGTTTTGGGTGAAATTGGTATAGTATTCACTACTTCATTGTAGGTAGTTAGTAGAGAAAGTAAAAAAAATCTACAATTTACTCAGAACAATGAAGAAGCTTTACAGGAACAATGCTAAAAAAGGAGAAGAAAGCAGATAATGTTACACAGCCTGTCCGAACAATAACAACTGATGACGTGAGATTGTGAACACGAACATTTGCCTTCCGTTCCGGTCGAGTTGTTACGTACCGCAAGTATGTACCAAACAAAACATTCAGAAACCTACCAACCGAAAAATATCATCATACCTATACATTTTCTGACAAACGCACCTTCTTGGAGTTCATTTCCTTTGTGCACATCACTCCACGCGCTTGGTCGCCATTGTATAGCCTCCGAACAATCATTTTTCCAACTTTCAACCATTTAATTTTATATTTATAATGCTTATGATTGGTCAGAATGCTGATTAGGGTTTATAATTTATCAATTAGTTACGCCATATCATATTCGCTAGAAGCCCCTTGTTCTGCAAACGTTCCAGCAGGCCGTGACTTCCTTCCCTCCATTACGAAATAAAAATACTTATAGTACATATATAATTACTGTTCCATTTCTTTATTGCACAATATGTTTTGTTTTTTTATTACTGTACTGTTCTGATTAAATGTTGACATATATAGATAAATTGCTCACGGCATGAACACCTGAATGTCGCGCTATTTTGTTTGGTTTTAAGAGATTTGAGGAGTTAGGTTGAAGACACGATAAGAAAATTTCTGTTCCAAGTTTTTTCTCTGCCTCTCTGATTCAAAAACCGTGAAATATTCAATGGGACCAGGTATGACACATCTCTTCTCTAATTTGTATAATTATATTCTGGAAGCATTACCTTGTTGTAATACCTACGAAATATTTTAGATTTTTCTCCTGTGCATGATAATAGGAAAATATATAGCATGGAAGAGTCAAAAATTATTTTCCGCACCCGATGCAGAAAAATATGTTTCAGACGTTCCCCTTCCCGGCAATGACTAAGGGGGGTGGTTCCCCCTTTCAAGGGAACTATCACTATGCTGTATTCGCTTGCTGGAAGTACCCGAAAATAAGTCCAGAATACGTAGAAACACATGATTATATGCTCCAAAACAGCAACTCGAGTGCCTTTCACAAGTAAATCACAATAACTTAACAGAATTTTTATCAATAGAACCTCGTTTATCTGGATCAACTGGGACCAGGACCCATCTGAGTTAACTAAAATTCGGGTTATCCAGACCGAAACACGATAAAGAACACGTACATCACCGACATTTTTTTAACGCAGTTTCGAAATTCTATCGCCACTTTCAACTAAAACACATACACTGTAGAACTGTAATAGCTTATTTATTGGCATTGTGTACAATATAGGTACAAACTAGTCGATAGTAACAAAGGCAGCGAGCTCCTGCTGTCTCAGTTTACTTACGAGCAGCGCGATCTCGCATCCGCTCTAACATTAGAAGTTCATTTGACTATATTTCGGCTTGACTCTCGAAATAAATCATCAGTTTCTCTGTTTGCTCCTGCTTGTGCGTTGGTCATAACCATAGCTGGTTCATCAACACTCTGTGAGTGCTCTCCATTTTTATTTTCAGTAACACTGCATGATGCAATAATGCCTTCTTCTGTAATAGGTTTATAACCTCCGTCATTGTCAATGTTTCTTTATCAACATCAGAATAATCATCGATATTTTTAAAGCGTGTATAAAATCTTCTTCCAAACTTACTTTTTCTTTTTCTTTATCTAGTTTTCTGGCAAGTCACTCACACCAGGCCAGGACTTATCCATGACTTTTCAATGACTGTCAAAGTTGCTCTTCCAACCTGGTCCCAAGCAGGTAGAGTGAGTGCAATGAATTGGCACGTTGGCAAGAGAATCCGAAAAATGTACCTACCTATTGAGAATAGCAATTTATCGTCTGTAAAGCAAGTCTTCATTTATTACACAAACATCTTTCGTTATGGAAGTTAGAAATAAGGATAATTGCAGGCTCCTCAATCACGTTCACACTTCTAATTTGTTACATTCTTATAGGACTGTTTTATAAGTGAACTTACTGATATTTTTGGGAACAGTTTCGTTCTCGGAGTTGTTCCAAAGTAAAGGTTATTTCCTCCAGTTGCAATTCTAACCTAAGGCGAGCTCTAGTTCATTTCTGTTGGAACTTCAACCAAAGATGGAAGCAAGTACGAAGAGACATTTGTAGGCTTTCGGCACAAAATGGGGAAGAATGACTATTGACCCAAGGCCTCTTTAGTGACGTGCGCACCACTCCCATCAGTTCAGGGTTTTCACTGAAACCAAACTGCAGCAATTACCTGCATTTTACTCCTCCTTGAGAAAAGTGTTTCACGAAAAACACTCCCATTTCATTCATATGGCTTTATTGTACACCGCAATCCTATCATCCAAGAGTACTTCGCTAGGTATATGAGCAGGCAATCATCATTAAGCGGTGTTTCAGGAGCTGTACGGATTATTTAATCGCAGCAATGATATAAAAGTGAAATTTATTATTAAAGCTAAGGGATAAGCCAAGAGATTTGTAATAAAATTCGAACAATTTGAGTGTTCTATATTTAAAATATCTGTAGAATTTATTTTCATTTTGTTTTGACTAGTGTTTTTCAGCAAATAAAGTTATAAAATACTCTAGTAAAAGAACATAAAGTGCATGTATAAAATACTTTGTAATAATCATGTATATTCTATGTACTGTATTAAATTCTTACAATTTTCTGTAACTACTGTTCCTTTTTTAAACAACGTCTACAAATTATTCATACAAGAACATATATCTAGTTCAAGTTAGAGATTGTAACGGGAATTTGTTGGACTATTCGTAGTTAATTCTGATTTCCTTCTTGGATCCTCCTGTACAAGGCATCCACGCCAACATCAGCTCCAAAATTATGTTCGTACATTCACTTTCATGATTATTTTGAAGTATCAATCGAATTCTAAATAAGTCATGAGACATATGTGTTTCAAGGCGTGGTTCGGAATAAAGAAATCAAATTATTTCGATGAATTCTTATTTTGTTATATTTATACGGATTCGAACTACAACTTAAAACGTTTTTGTTCTTGCAGCGGTACACATCACATTCGTCATTACAACAAAAATCTCTTTCTCTTTATAACAAGATTGTTGATTTATCGTCACTATCCAAGACTGAAGAATACATCTGTCTCTTAAAGATTATTACTGACCTCTCGTAATTTAACAAAACTGAAGAACATATCACTCTCCTAAAGATTATTAACTTCTCGTCACTATCGTTACTTCTACTTAATTTTGTGATTGGCCGATCCAATGGCACGTCACCACATTACGTCATATTACGTCATATAATTATTATTTCGGCCAATCACACAATTACATACATTTTTACATATTTAAATTCATAATTCCTCCGAACATAACCCAAAAATACTGTTACAAGATACATTTTGCAGAAAGTTACAATAAACACTTTGCTGTAGGTGCAGGAGCATAACCAAAATTTTAAAAGCGGGTCTCTAAATATTCTGGCTTTAAAATTCCATGCTCTCTTTTTATGACATCACGAGAAACAGTTGAAGGGTCAAAAATGAAAAGCTATCTAAACATTCAAAGCAATAACACGGAACATATTTTCAACCACTTTCCCCTTCCCAGAATAAAAATGTTTATGCATTTTGATTTCTATACAAATGACTCTAAAATATATGCTTCTGTACCCGCATAACTGATAAATGCATGTGGAAGAAAGAGTACTTAGAACTTTTAGGGAATAGTTGTAACCATCTATCCATTATGAGCGAACTTTATGATTTTTATATAACTATAAACAATAAGATAGAGATAAAAAAGCCCCATCCATAAAAATGTTACTCTTTTTAAACACTCAATTTATGTAAAATAACAACTTTTATGACTTCAGATATTTCGGAAACATTTTAATTTTTTGAAGTGTCTGCTCGCGAATACATGAGAAATGTGTGGAATTTTATAGATTCACATTTTAAATAGTTGACTGTGGTACCTATAATGAAATTTCTAATGAAGCTATTTTTACAAACATTTATTCTAGATAAATATGAAGCAGGTACAAAAAATATATTCTGCAACTTAATGGTCAACTGTATTATCAGGCAAGTGCTCTAAATAACAAAATAAATAAACAACAATATGTATTTATTAACTATATTAAAATAATCATTAGTGGCTAGAGAAATTTACATTAATTTAACACAAAAGTTATTTTCTTACTCAATTATTTGAGCGGGTTAAACTGACCAAATTAACAATTTAGGTATAGTGTCTTTTAGCGTACGTTTGTGTTGTATTTGATAATCTGAACCCGGTGGAAGTCACATCTGACCCGCCTCTGTGATGTGGTGGTAGCGTGCCTGCCTCAATTTAAGCTGTCCCGAGTTCGAATCTCGGGGAGGGTGAGATATCTGGATAAGATTGTTTATGGTGTTTTCCTCAATCCTGAAAGTTTAATTCGGATAGCTCTTAGCTCTATGGGCCCCGAACCTATTTGAAATTTATTTCAGCCATTTCACTACCATCCGATAGTATTTATGTTGGAGGACGTCAAATTAAAAAAAAATCTCTATAAACATCCATTAATTCACCTCCACCGGTCAGCAGCTTAAGAACATTCATTACAGTATGTTTGTCTTTGTCTTTGTCCCCTCCCATACCTTTACAGCGGGATCGTTCTACTTTGAGGCAGTTGTAGGAATGAGCGCACGAAAGAATAGTGCCTACTTTTCAGTTTTACCACTCCATGTATGGGAGAGAACGTGTGCGTGTTTAAGGACTGCTACACGAATCTCAGTTGAAACATTTTGGAAATTTAGATTCTGCGGCTTGGCAGCTGTAAGCCGCACATTTGTCACATTCACATCTGCTGACATTTAGTGGCAGGGGTTAATAACAGGCAAACTGTCCGTATGTCTATCTGTCCGTCCATAATGTGACCGCACGCACACTAACAGACATGAAGCATATGAAAACAGGTGGTCACCAGTGCAGCCAACATTTTAAGCGCGCGTAGTCATCGGCCGCAGAACCACCTAACCGCCGTAGCGGCGAAACAAAAGCCTTCTAAATTCCTCCAGATGGAATTACTGCATCAGCGAGATAAAACCGTGTCGCTAATTCATTTCCAATTTGAGTTGCGTCATTACGGTGCCCCAATCCTGATGGCCATGTAAATTGCCCATGAAGTCGTTTAATACATATGTGGTAGATGTTAAATGACTGCGGCGAAAAGTTGACAGCATGTGCAAAAGCAAGTGAAGCAAAAGCACAGGAAACAAACGCCTAACTCTTTCAAACTGGTACATTAAACATTTCAGTGTTAAATTTAGTTACCTGTTTGTTTTAAAAATTTTGACTGTCCACTGGATTTTTATAGGTATATTACAAGTGGAATTTCCTCTGTAAATTTGTGTTACACATTAGTTCGATGACAAGATTTCACAGATAATTCTTCCATGTTTCCTACTTCCGTGAAACCAAAAATGGTGTTTTTCTGCTTATATGAAATTCTCCCCTATTCCAAGCCATTCTTATAATTAATCTCCATCTTTTGTATTCTCAAAAATATAATATCTGAGAGAGTAGCTATATGTTTAAGGTATTAACATGGTCAAAGACATCTATTTTTTGTGAAAGTCCTTCCTGAAAGATCTTTGTATAGTTTATATGAAAGGTGAACCCATACTATATGTGCACGTTTTCTTGAGCGCTTGTTTAACGGTGTGGTGCGGGCAGGGAGGAACAAGTGAGACTTAACGCTCTTTTGTTTCTGCAGTAGGTATAGTAAACATATAAAAAAACAATTCAGCAAAATAGCGTATAAGATAAGCGAAGATACGCACCGCAAGTGTGACATGTGGATAAACAATAGGTAAATTGAACTCTACCCGATTAACCGTTTCTTTATACATAACTTACTATTTTTGAAACACATAAAATAGAAAACAGATATTATGACGGCTATAAATACTCAGTCATTTGCTTTGTGATTCTTCGATTCCGATTCGAGTCCGGTGCATCACTTTCATCGCTACTATCCTCTGATGTGTTGATGATAATTTCATAAATTGCATTTTCTATTATACCATCGTTTCTCCAATATTTCATTTCCAGTTCTTGGACCTTCTTGCAGTATCCTTTCCAATCCATCGCGGTTAGGGAAGAGAATGCTTCAATAGCAAGTTCCCGCAGATTTGTGGTCGACATCACCAGTAACATTGCGTCCTCTCATTCTTTATTTTTGCCCACGCCAGTTCCAATTGCACTCACATCACAGTTGTACGGAGGTAGACGTCCCCTTTCTAGAGCCAAAGCATCCACAACATACGTTTGCTGTAAACTAGTTAGCTAATTAACCTCGAAATTGCTCAAAACGAAATATTGCGCACGTGTGAAAGCTTAGCATATTAGCCACTAGATGTCAGAATGTATAGCGCATTTTATGTTTCAAAGCTGTTATCTGTGTTTACGGAGTTAGACGAAGCCTACCGAATGAGGACTTGGAGCCCGAGTGCTCAAGTTATCGTGCGAACATAGTACCAACTTACTTGGTATTATACGTTTTCAGAATATTCGTTACCATACCTGTAAGTTTTCCTAGGTTCAGTTGTCACGTGGTATATGTAGAGTATCTTAAACAATCCTTTTTCCACGCATAAGTGGAAAATTTAGTAGACAAAACAGATAACAGACTCAACAAAGCTAAGAAAATAAAAGAAACCACAACCCTAGAACCTACAGGAGAAAAAGAGAAAAAACTTTTTAAAAAATTCACCTTCCACCCATCAGCCTATAACAAATTCCAAAAAATCTTCTCAAAACACAACATAACTCTTGTACCTCAAAATAAGTTTAATATCAGAAATTTGTTAAAAGGCCCTCCCAAAAATTCAATCACTACCAAAGAAAAACCAGGAATCTATGAGATCAAATGTGAAACTTGCCCTAAAATTTATATAGGAAAAACAAAAAGAAATATTAACATCAGAACTAAAGAACATGTAAGAAACATTAAAAATAGTGAAACAGAAAAATCAGCAGTGGCTTTTCATTTTTTGAATACTAGACATGACATCAACTTGCAAACATCTCTAATAAAATATGTTAATCATCCCATAGACCTTTCCGTATGGGAAAAAATCTTCATTAACAAAAATCGTCATAGAGTCATGAATTTTGAAACTCCACCACCGGACATCTTTGACAAGTACATCACGCCATCTATTGGCAATACGGAGAAAGAGGAAACCACTACAACTTACACTAATCGAGTATCAGCTGAGGATAGGAGCAAGAGCTCTTGAAACATGTCCTGTGAATAAACAGTGTGAGTGAAGCAATGTGTCAATATATTCTCGATTCACTTTTGTGCTAAGAAAAAACTACCTTACGATGTGTGATTAGAAGAGTTTTGTTTTCTGTATCTTGCATGTAAGAAGTCCATACTGAATAATTACTCTTTTTCTAGTCAGAAAGTAAAGTTTAATTCAAATTCTAATTATTATATAAAATGTATGATATGTGTGAGTTTATCTAGTGCTGTAATGCGCAGAAATAGCCGTCTGACGTAACGCATGGAGAGTTTTTGATCCAATAGGTACATATAGACTACATTTTTATCAGCACTCATGAGCTCATGCTCTGAACTATCTGCTAGATTCTTGTCTTATCATGGAGGTAACCTAATTCGCGATTGACTCGCTAGTTGCATGTTAACGATCTCTGCAAATTAAGATAGCTCTCATAGTAACTAGCAGAAGTAAGTATTGTTAGGCAATTGAGCACGCAATCCAGGTGCATTAATCACTTCTCACTTCCAGTTATTCAAGTGTCTCTTTGCCTATTTGGCATCAGTTGCGTTTGGCTTATGTTATAACTGTGGAATCTGGCTAAGGTGAACGTAAAATCAGTGTATAATTACAAGCGCACTAGATAGTAATTTATGATTCAAGAGTTAAAGTAAAGTTTTATTTCAAAATAATAACATGTGCTGTCATATACTGCTTTTTGTACAGTCCTGAATATGAAGTTATAAAGTACTCAGCTGAAATTTGTGTGGAAACGCAGTAGGATGCATTCTGATAATAGCCTTCTTTGCACCAGTGCTGACAACATGATCATTCGTAACATTCTATAATATATAGAAGACTGTCGCAAAGAACTAAAAAAGAAAAGCTTCTGGCTTTCTTCAGTTCTCATTTTATGAATATAAAATACAAAAATATACCGTTTCATGGCTGAAGAATCTACAGTGTAGAAGGAATCAATTCGAAACAAAATAAGTAACATTGGCGAGGATAATCTCCGTAAAACTCCAGAGAATATGGCGAGACGAGTGTAAACATGTATAGATGCTGGTGGAGGACACTTCTAACATTTTCTCTGAGATGCAAATAGTGTAATGTAATCTCCCAACTGTGTATTATATGCTCCCAAAGTTGCACGTGTGTCCTATTATTGGTTCAAAGGTTGTGGCCTATTGAAATGGTTCAGGTTTATATGGATCGCACAATATTACTTGCACTGTGCACTGGTACTTCTACGAGGGCGGGTCTTCCTATTTTTTCTCTCTTTTAATTGCCAAGAAAATCGAATCCAATTTAAATAGCTTGAAAACTACAAAATTGACGATTAATTTCTCACTATTCAATATAATCTCCATCCTTTTCCACAGTTTTGGTCCACCTTTTAACTAGGGCATGTATTCCAGTGTGGTAAAACACACGGTCTTGCTTCCTAAGCCATTGACGCACGGACGTTTTCACAGCGTGCTCATCTTCAAATGAATTCCACTATGAGCTTCCTTTCGTGGCCCGAACAGATGCAGGTCTGATGGTGCCAGGTCAGGGCTGTATGGGGGTGAGGTAAGACTTGCCATCCCAATTTCGCAATTTCTGCAGTGGTGTGACGGCAGGTGTGTGGTCTTGCATTGTCATGCAAAAGAAGAACATCCGTTGGGCAAACTCGGCGAAGACGTGTTTTCAGCTTTTTGAGAGTTCTGACGTATTTGGACAGAATTTATTGTGCATCCGTGCTCCAAAAAATCAATCATAAGCACACCCTCTGCATCCCAAAACACTGTCGCCATAACTTTCCCTTCCGACCGCTGAGTTTTGAACTTTTTTTTTTCGGTGACGTTGCGTAATGCCATTCCATTGACTACCTATTTGATTCAGGTTCAAAAACATGAACCCACGTTTCGTCTCCAGTAACAGTTTTTTCCAGAAACTCCTCTACCTCCAAATTGAGGCGCTGCAAGTGTTCGGAGGCTATCGTTTTCCTTGTTTCTTTGTTTTGGGCAGTTAACATTCTTGGTACCCAACGTGAACAAACATTTGAGTAACCCAGTTGTTGAATAATCGTCATCACACTGCCTTTACTGGGGGAGGTAATGCGACACAATTCACCTGTTGTTACCCGGCGATCACCACGAATGATGTCATCGACTCGCTGAATGTTGCATGGATTCACTGCAGTCACCGGCCTGCCGCTTCGCTTTTCATCTGTCAATGGTGTTTGCCCTTCAGCTTCGTTACAGTGACGAACACATCGTCTAACAGTGCTGACATCCACCGTTGCATCACCATACACATTTTTTAGTCTTTCGTGAATGCGAATTGGCGTTTCACCTTCCGCAGTCAAAAATTCAATCTCTGAAGGCTGTCTAATACGAATGTCGATGTCAGCCATTTTGCAAGAGGATGCAGTGCTGCCACCTGTTGACTTAGGAAGTTACTACTGCAGGGGATTGGAGAAGAAGGTTTGAGAAATTGCGCAAAATTCAAAGTTTTCACATAACTTACTTATTTAAGGAAAAACAAATAGGAGGCATTACTTTTTGACCCACCCTCGTACTTCTTTAGTAATAAACCCAACGTTACTCTCTCTGCTGCTTTCAATATTTGTACTCTTTCTGATGAATCCATTTCCGAGTCATTCAAATCATTCACTATTACATAATCATTGCAAGCTTAAGTACATAGCTATTATTTTTAGATTATAATTGCCCGGGCCACACCAGCGTCATAGGTGTGCAGGAATTTCCTCCACAGATGTTCTTTTACATGTCATGACGTGAGACGCTCTTTCTTTTGTTCCACGGAATCGAAAATCTATATAGAATCTAGTCCACGATCACAAAACTCCATCGTCTGATAGAGTAAATAGCAATACTCTAGACGGTAGAGGAAGGCGTTTATGAAAAGAACATCATTTATTTGCCTCGCTTTAAATTATGTGTATTCAAAAACCTACAATTAACCATCGCAATACCTGGATTTTAAAGCGGTGCTAAAAATGCATCAATCATAAGATTTGGGTACAAATACCCATGTTACCTACTGGAGGAAAAAAAGAACGTAGCAAATTAATATTCATTAAATAATATCAAGGAACCAAATGAGTTAGTTTCCAATGAATTTCAAACACCTAGTTGAAATAAATTTCAAACTTTTGAGGCCAAAGAAAGGACATTAAATGTATTTCAAAAGTCTCACTTTTAGGTGAAGAAGAGTCGTCCTTAGGTCATTTTTCTGCTAAAAGCTAAAGAACGCCAACTGTTGGCGATGTTACAGTACAATTCACCCCGTGAAAACGACCAATTATATTGTTAGTCATGCAAAGTATTGAAAAGTTAAGAACAGTGGAGGACCAAGCGATGCGGTTTTGCTTGGCGTGTACAGTTGAGCACACGTTACGTCACCACTGACGTGGGGGGAAAAGGGCATTCGTGTAATTACAAACGTTCTTCCCTTCCACTCCTATATAGTGTGTCATTATTGTCTTGTGTCTCAGCTGTTGCGATTATTAGAGCAAACTCAAGACATGACACAATATCCAAAATTAACACGACAGTTTGTGCAGAAATCTGGCACTTGTTTCAGAAATTGTGTTTTAATCCCATGTTTATCGTTTTATTCGTGTATTAATCGTTATAGGTACAAAAGGATGCAGTACACATAGGCGATAGTCATATTTTCAAAAAGCTGATGGTTTTATATTCTACACTCGTCGGATCTAATGACCTAACTGTCGACGGGCCCTTAAACCTCACACTCGCTCACTCTACACTCCTTGAATGAATATGGCCAATAGAAAATATGACAACCACAGCAGTTAAAAAATCGTCCGTAAATAAAAACTGTTTTTCAATTTCATAATAAATAAAACATTTTACATAAGTTCTGTGGCTTAACAGACACCCATTTTTGTGTAGTAGCACTTTATCTACCTCTTATAGTTTATTAATACTCCAATAGTAATTATAAATGAAGAGGATTGAATTGATTGTTAATTTAAAAAAAAAAGTCAGTAGGTTTTATTTTATGTCATGCAAATGTCTTAATCATGTATTTTGCCCGCCTCGTTAGCGTGGTGGTAGCATGTCTGCTTAAGGTTCAAGAGGTCCCGAGTTCGAATCCCGGTCAGGTAAGTTGCCTGGATAAGGTTTTACCGGATTTTTCCTTATCCTGAAAGACGAATGTTGGGCAACTCTAAGCTCTGTGGAACCTGGGCTCATTTGAGCATTATTTCACCTATTCCATTTATCATCCGATATGACTTAACGTTGGAGGACGTAAATTAAAAAAAGTGTATTTTAATGAATTCCATTAGAGCCTTTTTTAAGGAAACAAAAAATGCATATTTTTGTATCTAAATAGTAGTTTGAGATAGGATGGATTTTTTAAAAAAATTTCGCTACCTCATTTGATGAAATTAAATAACAAGTTGGGCTTTTAGTTTTCGTAAATTTTTGTATTTATTATTTTAGTTTTGCTATTCACACACATATATTCAAAGATTTTATTTATTTATTTTTTGTTTTATTAAGGGATCTAAAACAGTTTGACACTTTTGGTGAAATTTCGATATCAAACTTTTGAGTAGAATGCAACATTTCTCTACTGATGGGTAAGCAGTGGGACATTTTTTCTAAACTTACTTTTGAATTTAAATGCCTTCAGTTATCAATAATTGCCTTAAAGAAAGGCACAAGAAACACTAAACCAAACTGGCATAAAATCCATTTACTTAGTCCACACTGGAAATAGGTAAGTATATGGATCACATCCCCTAATAAACTAAAGGCTAAACTAATAAACTTCCTGGCAAATAAATAAATAACAAAATAAGTATGACGGCTTAGCATCCTCAGAAGATGCGACAGAATGACATTTAAAAGTTCATCTTGTATAACCAATCTTTATATAGAAAATTTTTCATTTTCATCTAACTAGGGATCGAGAACCCATCCAGGTCTTCGATACATGCGATACCTCGATACTCACGGAACTTGCATGGTATGACATCGGACAATACGCTCGAAAATTCGCTCCATACTTTTCCGATACTTCGCTGGTGATTCTGCAGTTTTTATTTTATTTTAAAATCATAACATTTTGCTGCCGCAAGTAACATTAAAAAGCCCGAGAAATTACCTGGAATGTGTTACATGCACAATAATATTGTGTAAGAAAATAATCGTGTGTCAAATTCAGTGTCAGTTAACAGTTCCCAAGAAAAACTCACTGCATATCTCAACGCGATTTGTAATCTCTTTCTAGTGTAGGTATTGGATTTCTTAAAAACAAATTTAAAATTTCCAAAGCTAAAAAACTGCTATATTTTTGTGTATTCCACCTGCAACAATTATCTCTGAAAGACTATTTAGCAGAGGACTTGTATGTGACAGAAAAAGAGTGAAAATGGTAGTAGTTTTTAACAAAAACTTACGAAAGTGGACGGTATTGTTTTCAAATGTCTAAAGCAGAGTTTAAAAATAAGTGCATTGATGGTTTTAAGTTTTGTCTCATTAAATATGTGCACTTACTTAATTTCATAGATATTACGCACTTTTTCCCAACATTCTATTTTGTATTGAAACTAGAAGTAGAAATTATGGTAGCGCGTATCTGAGTATCCGGTATCATGGAAAATACCGTTTATCGGTATCGAAAAAACTGGTATCGACCCATCCCTACATTTAACCAAAAATGGTTCTATTTTGATTGATGACAAAATTTAACTTGTCCGCCTCGGTAGCGTAGATGGTAGAGTGTCTGCCTCACGTTCAAGAGATCCCGAGTTCGAATCTCGATCAGGGTGAGTTACCTGGATAAGGTTTTTCCGGGGTTTTCCCTTATCCTTGAAGATGAATGTCGGGTAGCTCTATGCTCCATGGACCCTGTACACATTGAGCATCATTTCACGCATTTCATTCACCGTCCCATATGGCAACGTTAGAGGACGTAAATTACAACACAAAAAACACTTAAGCGAATAGTCTCTGTACAGTATACCACAGCAAAGAAACTCTCCGGGGATGAGACGCAGGGGGGTTGGAGCAGGTTCCCACACGCTCCCTGGATAGGTTTATGACATCCCATGTCTTTACAGTAACAGACCATTCAAAACCATTCTAACGTCTTCTACTTTTGTGGATAAATGTTCTCAGTTTTAGTATACAGAGTGAATAGGGCGCTTTTTTAACGGTTCTACTCCTTGTGTAGCATGCGTTCTCTGTCACACACATTCGCTGTCCTTATCCCACTTTATAAGGGTGGCACTGGGTGGCACATTCCTTTCAGGGACTTACTTTGCATTGGTCGATAGTAGTTCTCTTTATTCTGATGGAATTTGTACATCTACTTTTGTACAACAAGTAACCCTATGAAGGACGAAACTTACGACAGGTAAGTAATTTTGTTATTAACATTTTCTGATATATTTTTGTTATTTATTTACAGTTTTCAATCATTTATACCTTGTTTTAAAAAGCTAAAGCCACACACATTTCGTTTTCTTTTTTAATTTACGTCCTCCAACGTTGTCATATCGGACGGTGAATGAATTGGGTGAAATGATGCTCAAATGAGTCCAGGGTCCATGGGGATTAGAGTTACCCGACATTCGTCTAGATGGATAAGGGAAAACCCCGGAAAAAACCTTATCCAGGTAACTCACCCTGACCGAGATTCGAACTCGGGACCCCTTGAACGTGAGGCAGACATGCTACCATCGACGATACCGAGGCGGGCATACATATATTGTGATAATATACTCTGGAAGAATAGTCTGTAGAAGTTACGTTAAACCAAGGGATATAAGCATATTAGATTTTGCTTTTAGCTTTACGTTAGCCGAGATAAACGTTTTAAATATATTTTATCATATCTATAAAATTAGAATATATGCCACAACTAAACAGTAATTAATAAAAACACTATAGGTTGCTGCAAACTATTGCCCATTGGCTATACATTTTATTGTTTGTATGTACATGTAAGATAAATACATTTCAAAAAATAAAAAGGCATACACCTACATAATATTACGAATTATATTAAATTTATATATATGTATATATAATGGCCAATAAATTATATATTTGTTCTTAATTGAATCTTTTTTATACTTTTTGTGAAATCTTTTGTGGCCCCTTATTGTTCACCAATTATACAAAAAGGTATTCACAAGGGAACTTCACAGATAAAACAGAAAAATTAAGGTAGCTACATATTGAATGGGTATGCTATAGCGCTTACGTACCTATATATTAGGAATAGGATGTTTCAATGTCACGTTTGGTAAAATAAAATTAACACAAACTTTGCACTTAGAGGGTTATTTGCAGTGGGGACTTAATTATCTTGAAAATCTGATTTTTTTCCTTGTTTATAGAATATAAATAATAGAAATATCAGCTTTGGTATATATCCTGTTATTACAAACAAGCATAAAGAATTTTATTTAAATATGAAATTTGTTAGAGAAATAAACAACTTCAAAAGATGTTGGCAATGTTCACCTATGGGACGATAATTTTCCTAAATGTGTTCGTAAAAACTGACGTAAATTAGACTGTTAGGTTGTTTGTTCATACTTACGTTAGATGGCAGTCATCAACAAGAGGAGTTGCAGCTTCAGGCACCTAAAAGAAATATACAATCATAATTACGAAATTAAATCTGAAAGTCTAAACAAAAAGTCGAGAATTTGTCCTTGATAGTTTACGAGCATTATATACATAATTACGGCGACTCGTTAATTTACAGACGTTTTTAATAAAATATAAAACCATTATCCGTAGCTACACTGTGTTATCGCATGACATCGTGTTTCACAGCAAACACGCATAACACAACTTCCTCTGGCTGCCGTGTTGCCCGCAATTAGCCCGCCTGCCTTGCTCACGATAAACGCTCTGTGTTTGCCAATGCCCTAACGTCTTATCACCTGCGTGCCGATAACATGTGTACCTTCACATTGTGTGTGTTCGTTTTCACACACTTATGTATATATCTAGAGCAAAAACTCATTTTAAATGCTGCACTCTTAAAGAATTCTAGTCGAGGTTTGTCGAGCCGTTGCACAAATAGAGTTTTCTCACTACAATAGGCAGCTAGGCGGAAGATATATTTGGAAATAAATTTTAGGAAGCGAGCGCTCCAGGCCTGAGTTTAGGGCACAACCCCGGCATGCACTGGTTACGAGAACTGAGGAGAACCTGGAAAACACCTCAGTAAGGAGAAGGGTCAGTTGGGATTTAAACTGCGGACCTTTATGAGACTCACAGCCATCTATCTGGTACACAAATGAAGTTAAAACATAGATACCGAGGTACCTAGATAATGAGAAAATTAGCTCCGTAATGGGTCTGTGGAGGTTCATATCTGGAGTAGAGTTGGTTGATACGCCGCTTCCATCGCTTCATACGAGTATGCAACTTTAGCCAAATGAGATGTCCAGTAAAGGCAAGTGCCTCCTACTAGAGGAGAGCTCATGCGTGTTTCTTACGGGGGAGCTATGCCGCGTAGAGTATTTATTTGCGTGTTAGTGTGACATGTCTACAATTTTGATGCTGTGAATCATCATTTGTCTATTGTACACATTCACTGCACTATAACAATTTTCACTGCACTTGGATGGTTCCTGTCTGCGTTCCTTGGTTTCGTCACGTACTCCTGGTTTTGGCAATGGTGGACCAGTGGCTGTCTGCTATCGCCTTGAAGAAGTCGGCCCAGCTGCGACTTGGCTTACCTCTGTATCTAACTAGGTATGGGTCCCACATCGTTGTGTGCTGTCCAACTGTCGTCGTGAAGTCTGACCAGATGAACCCCCTCTCCCAGGTCAATTAATCCTCTCGACTTGGTTAGTAACGTCATTTAATGCTAACTTTATATGCAGGAACTCATTGGAAACTTTAGTGTTCAGGATTTTCTGTAGCATTTCATCTGGCATATCTGTATATATTTCCTATGTTTGCCTGTGAGGGGCCAAGTTTGGCAACTGTATATTAGGGCAGGGTGTATACAGGATTCGAGGGCTTCAAGTCGAGACGCCTGATTAGGGAACGGTCCAGAAGAATGAATTTTAGAGACCAGAATGCTTTCCATGTTCTCAAAATTCTTCTCTTGGTTTCTTTTGTTGTGTTGTCTTTGAAAGACACCAGCTGTTCTAGACAGACATACTCTGATGTGTAGGTTAAGGACTTGCCGTCGATTATTATTGGAGTTTCGGCTCCGTTGGTCATTACTTTGGTCTTGCACATATACATGGTGAGGCCCGCCTTTCTGCAGAGCTCCTGTACCATTCTTTGAAATTCCTCCTGTAATATAGAGAACAACACTACGTTGTCAGTGAATCACAGGTTAGTCTTACTTCATCAATGTTCATTCCTGCCTTTCTGCAGAGTTCCTGTGCCATTCTTTGTAATTCCTCCTGTAATATAGAGAACAACACTACGTTGTCAGTGAATCACAGGTTAGTCTTACTTCATCAATGTTCATTCCTGCCTTTCTGCAGAGTTCCTGTACCATTCTTTGTAATTCCTCCTGTGATATAGAGAACAACACTACGTTGTCAGTGAATCACAGATTAGTGTTACTTTATCAATGTTCATTCCTGCTTCCTTATTCTATTCTACTTTGCGAAATATGTCCTCTAGGACACTTGTGAAAATTGTGGGGGAGATTGGATAACCCTGCCGTACTGCTCTGACTAGTCGGAATGGGTGGCCCTCCACCTCTGTTTTAACAGAGATTTTTCCAAATACGCATTTTTAAATCCCTTTAGAAAAGTATTTTTAAGTCTTCTAATAAGTTCAGCCGACCCCAATATAAGGACTTAAGGAATAAATGGGGCATCAGAACTGCAGCAAAACTTGCACTTCTGCGTTGCATTTACTAGCGAGGCTCACACTGCAAATTTAGCACTGTTTTCATTCTGCAACTATATATGCTTCTCTCTTCCTTTTGATGACGTTCTGCGTTGTCAACAAGGAAGTGGAGCTCTTACAAGTACACTCATATCGTGACCGACTAGTATTGATGTAATTTTATTTACTCCAGGTTTTAACCACGAAACTGTTTTCCCCATCAAATGTTTCCAGACACGGCTGGCTGATTTTCCAAGTAATAAAACGCTCAGAATTTAGCTGTTATTCGTCAAAACAGTATCTAACTGAACTAAAAGATCCGGCGAGGCAGAAACCGGAAGCTAACTTTGTGCGAATAGCAAAGCCATATGCGTTTTACAGTCATCACCATTGTTACCGCGCGTTTCTCATTTTTTATCTCTCTTCTCCTGCGCTCTCGCCAAGCAAGGAATTAATGTGACCGTCGACCATTATTACAATTGCATGTAGTTGTATGCGAGCGCATAAAACCAACTCCGTTACATTCACAATTCACATAACCGTCTCATTCAGGAGTAATTTTCTCATAATATAAACACAGCGACATCTTCTGTGACTGCTTTGTGAACTAACTTTCCCCTCTACCCAGGGCTACCAACTGGAAATACAAAGAATGTAATTTTACAGCAGTACGGAGCAGAATAACCCGTGCGTTGTATAAAGTAATATTATTTTAATGCGTTATGATGAACGAGATTATGATATTAATTTTGTTGCTTTCTATGCACGTGGTGCATGTTTCTGAAACTTCTGCTCTTTGCCTCATGGGATAATTTCTGTTTTTATGTCCCCATTGTTAACTCTGAAGGTGTCGGACCAAACTTGGCGTGAAGAGGCGGTGGAGTTATTCATTTTACGACGTGTCACATCCTGAGGTCGCCAGAAACTCTGTAAAACTAGCTATGGAAAGTTTTTATGCCAAGAAAAACCGTCGCAGCGGTTAAAGTGCCTTCAAAATTTACCTCTGCCTTTTGCGCATTTTCTAACCGAAAGGAATGTCAGCAGCAGGAATTATTTTACTTTATATTTTTGTATAAACAAATGTTTTGGAATTTGTCAACATTCACATTGATTTATTAACAGCTTTAAAATGAATAGTTAAGTATAAAGACCAGTCAGTAGATGCTTCGGGAACTTTTTCTGAACAAGAGGATTCCCCGGTATGTTCAAGATGTGTTTGAGCGTGCTTGGATGTGTGTGTGTGTGTGTGTGTGTGTGTGTGTGTGTGTGTGTGTGTGTGTGTGTGTGTGTGTGTGTGTGTGTTATTCGTTACTTAATAAACAAATTTCCCATTAGGAAGAATTCAGGATTGTCACTAGGCTAAAACCAAGCACAGCTACACCTGACAACCATAAAAAGTTAAGCTATCGTCAGTACCTACCCATAAGGGCGCGGCAACTTGGTATACTGCATGGGCATGCGCAGTGCATTTTCTTCATTTCGGAAGTTATTTCGTTTTCTGTTAAGGGTTGCAAGTGTAAATTATGGATTTACCTCCACGTGTAGAGCCGATTTATTCCGCTTTCCCTATGAACTTCCAAGACCTCTTATAGCTTTAAGTTTAATATTAATAATTGTGATCATTTGGCGTCTTTCTCTGACATGTTTTATTTTCTGTCAGTTATATTTTAATTCCTACATTATAATAAACTGCCAACTAAAAGAAAGAGAAGAGTGATACATTACTAATATTCTCTATGATTTCCTCTAATGATTGTTGCAGTATTCTTTTTAGAGAACATCATTCTTCTTATATGTACCTACCATGAAATGTTAGATATCGCAGTTTATCTTGATTAACAAGAGTAGGTACAACAATAAGATATATTAAGAAATTCATAGCCAAACGATTAGGGCCAATATCAGAAATATTTGTTATAGAACAGAATAACGTTAGACCAGGCAGATCCTGTGTAGATAACATATTTTCATTGAGCCAAGCTATAAACATCGCGAATACATTTTGCATATATTTATGGTTCTTATAGTGTTTGACAAAGTCTCCGATAAAAATTATGGGATATAACGAAGTTATATGGTGTACATGAGCATTTATTAAGAGTAGTGCAAAGTTTGTATATGAGCAAGAGGCTTTTTTTTTTTTTTTTTTTTTTAAACTTGTTCCATTAACTCCAATGGTCATATCGGCGGCCGTTCTCCTATGGAACATACTGAAGGTGTTTAACTCGAATTCTTTTAATCATTAGATCACGCACACATTCACACTCTCATTCATACTTCCAGACTCTGGGGAAGATGGGGAATTATCTTGGTCGGAGAAAAATCCCCCACCCCCACCGCCGGGAATCGAACCCGGGACCCCTAACACGGCAGGCAGGTGCTCCACCGACTGAGCTACGGGGCTAGCCGGGTGTTCTTTATCACCTGCGTTGTTTAATATTTATATAAATGACGTAGCTAAAGTTTGGCAGGAACAGCTGATTTATAATTTTAGACTTAACAAGGTTGTTTTCAATACACTCCTTTTTGCAGACGATCAGGTTGTGTTTGCAGAAGAGGAGGACAACTTACAAAGAGCTGGATGTTTATTGAAGTGGCAAAATCCTATAATTTAAAGATCCTTGTAAAGAAAACTAAATTTATGGCATTTTGTGGGCAAGAACTTGTAATTGGATCTAAAATTATTCATTTTTTCATGTCGACTCTATCAATCCAAGACCTTAGCCTATATACGGCTAGTGTGAAGTAATGAATAATTTCCATCAATTAACTTAAATAATAAGCGTTAAATGATGAAGCCTGGGACTCAAGTACTTATAATTTTTTTCCTATGGTCATATCGGCGGCCGTTCTCCTTTGGAACATACTGAAGGTGTTAACTCGTTATCTTTGGTTTTTAATCATTAGATCACGCACATACTTCCAGACTCTGGGGAAGATGGGGAATTATCTTAGTCGGAGAAAAATCCCCACCCCCACCGCCGGGAATCGAATCCGGGACCCCTAGCACGGCAGGCAGGTGCTCTACCGACTGAGCTACAGGGCCAGCCTACTTATAATTGTGAGTCGCCACAAACTATGTATCTCGGATGCGAGAGCCCCTAGTAGTTTATCGTGGAAATATATGAGTCAATCGGAGAATTTAATGTCATGACGGCAAATTGGCCATGGTAGCTTAATGGGTAAGAGCGACTGGACGGAAACCATTAGATCCGTGGTTCAAATCCCGGCCGTAGCATTGAATTTTTCATGTCGACTCTATCAATACAATATCTTAGCCTGAATACGGCTAGTGTGAAGAAATGAAGAATTGCTATCAATTAACTTTAAGAAAAAGAACGCTGTTTAAAACGGTAAGACAAGAGACGATCCTTAAGTTATATAAAGTGTTAGTCGTGCCTATGTTACTTTATGGCACAGAAACTAAGACATTAACAACTAGTTTGGCAAAAAGGATTGAAGCTGCAGCATTGAGATTGTTAAGACCACTGGCAAGATCACAAAAGAAACCAGGAAATCCAAGAACAGTTAGGTATTGAAGGAATTCTGCAGAAGATAGATCAGTAGGTAGGAATAAATGGCCTGAGGATATGACGGATGAAGAATGGCCGTATCCCAAAGGAGCTTTATGAATACAAACCTCAAGGGAGTATAAATATCGTACGGGCTAGAAAGAGGTGGAAGCATCCGCTGTGATTTGCTTGGTTTTGGAAGGATAAATATTGTCTAATCCAGACTGTATATGATGGCAATGATGATGAAGAAGAAGAAATTCATAGGAGACTGAGTGAATAAAGTGATGTGAATGTAATAGTACTTTTTCTTGAACGAGTTCACTACTTTTTGTATTGTGTTATTTTGTTCTCTATCGTGTATGTACCCAAGTATCTTATACCTATTGCTTATTTAAAGATTATTTGTAGCCAAATATTAACATCGAGGTTATGAAGAGGGAAAAGGAGGAGATTTTCCCACCACTTCATTGACGTATGTAAATATTGTTTTTTGCTTGCGTGTCTGACGCCATTACGTCTTCATCAAGAGTTAGGGGGCAGGCAGCCCAGGTAGTGTGTATTGTCACAGATTTGCTGACCCTCAGCGACTCGAGTGTTTGCAGTCAAGAGGGGAAGCTATACGTCTTTATAAGGCGATTAGGACACTCGATCTCAACACCACAAGATGGCCGCGCTAATCCGATCATTCTCTTCCTCCCTTTTTCTCACCCTACGTGCGCTGCCTGCGGTCTTTATTTGCTATGGAGAGAGAAGCCTGCAGCTATGGATTCATCACAATAAGTGTGGCGGTTTAAATTCTGAGCATCTGTTACTGCCAAATTATTAAAACGTTTAAATAATTGATGTTATGGCTTGTCTCAGACTACAACGATCCTGTTGTAAACACAAGAGACAAATGTTTTAAAGATGTGCAAAACATTTACGTCCAATATGTAAAACATCTCAGAAGGAAACCGTTAAAAGTGGTGAAAAACAAATTATATTGAACGTTTTAGATAGAGTCAACCTTAAAAATTCAATGCCATGGCCGGGATTTGGACCACGGTTCTCCTGGTTTCCGTCCAGTCGCTCTTACCCATTGCGCTACCATGGCCAACGTGCCGTCCTGACATTAAATTCTTCAATTGACTCATATATTTTCCCAGTAAACCAGAACGTTTTAGATAGAGTCAACCTGAATAATTCAATGCCATGGCCGGGATTTGAACCACGGTTCTCCTGGTTTCCGTCCAGTCGCTCTTACCCATTGAGCTACCATGGCCAACGTGCCGTCCTGACATTAAATTCTTCAATTGACTCATATATTTTCCCAGTAAACCACTAAGGGCTCTCATATCCAAGAAACACCGTTTATGGCGACTTGATATCGTAATTTATGAGGAGATTCATGGTTCAAATCCCGGCCATGGCATTGAATTTTTCAGGTTGACTCTATCTGTCCTAAACCTTAGCGTATATACGACTAGTATGAGGAAATGATTAATTCCCATCAATTAACTTAAATATAAGAGTTTAATGATGAAGCCTGGGTTCATATACTTACAACAGTAAGTGGACACAAACGGTGTATTTCGATACGAGAGCCCCTAGTGGTTTACCGTGAAAATATATATGAGTCAACTGGAGAATTTAAAGTCAGGAAGACACGTTGGCCTCGGTAGCTCAATGGGTGTAGTGACTGGACGGAATTCAGGATATCCGTGGTTGAAATCCCGGCCATGACATTGAAGTTTTCAGGTTGGCTCTATCTATCTTAGCCTATATGCAGCTAATGTGAAGGAACTGAGTAATTTCCATCAATTAACTTATATATTGAACGTGTTTCGCAAATTGTGTGAAAAATACCCAACCTTAGCAATGGAAGACATCAATTTGTCAGCAGAATTAACCAGTGTTTCAGCGCCAAGTATCAATGCAGCTCGAAGTGAGGTTGTGAAAACTTTCCACTGCAGGTTAACATCAGAAAAGAAAGAAGCCAGTTGTGGTAGGTGAATGTGATGAATTTGTTAAAAGAGCTATTCGTCGCAAGGTTCATAGCTTCTTTGAAAGAAACCAGCCGCAACAATTACAAAAGTGCTTCAAGCAGTAAACAATGATCCCGATTAACCGAGCTTTGAAAACCAAGCTTCCACAGCATTCTTCCTCACGTAAGTTTTGAATTTGTGAACGGAAACAGAAGTCGGATTCCAATTAGGTATATAATTTTTTTTTCAATTGCATTACAATAGAACTTTTAGGTCATTGCCAAAGTGGTTACACGCTGTTATTTAGCGCTCCTACTCCACAAAAGACCCGTGCCTTAATTTTCAACGGGCGTGAGGTTATTTATAGAAATCAAATATTTGTGTAATTTTTATAAGTATTCAGTCACTTTTGGCGTACAAAATATTATACAGTACACACACCTTTGTATTTAATCTTAACTTAAAAAAGTAACGCACAAACTACTCAAACCATCGAAAACGGCAAAGCAAAACTTTGCACAGAAATTCGCTGACAGCGCACATGTTTGCCACGTGGAAATAAAATAGCACGAATACTCCCTCCAATCGCAGTCGCAGTCCCCATTAACAAAGGACGGCACCGGTGTATTAAATCCTAGAAATGGCACTTTTGCTTCCCATTTTCACAATACTGCATGAAAATAGTTAAGCAGAGGGTTATAGGGTAGACTGTAAGAAGTAGATATGGGGAGAGATGGAGAGAAAGTGAGGGGAAGAAGTAGAGGAATACAGAAAAAAGGGGGAGGGAAAGATAGAGTAGACGGATATAAAGAGAAATAGGGAGAAGAATCTCCGTAAGCCAACAACGGAAGCAAGCTACGGATTCTCCTAAGAATTATAAAAGTTCCACATGCGTTTAGTTCGGAATACATAAAAGTTACGTTGATAAAACAATATTTGTTTTACACTGGCGTGTTAGGATGTTAAATCAGACTTGGAAAACCTGACCAGCACTTGAACAACGTCCTTACAGCCAACTATCATCACGCGTTTAGAGACGAGATACCTAATTAAAGGCATAAACGCGTTCTGTTCGTTTAAAACAATGAAGAATTTAAAAAGTGAACAAAAAGCCGTTTCTTTAATTCAATACTTTAACTCTGTAACATGAGTACATCGCTTCCATCATCAGGATATTTTAAGAAATATTATAACCAGAAAATGCGTAACTGGATATAACAGAAATATCCACAAAGACAAAACACTACCAATACTCGCATCACTGAACAAAAGACTGTTTTCAATAAATTAAATTCTAGGCCAGGAGATGGCGTGAGTGTAGAAAATTAATTAGGTCAAAGAAACGTAACTACAGTTCGGCCGCTCTATCTCCGGCTCTGACATTTCTCGAGAGGGGGAAGCAGGCTGTTGCCAGGTCTTTAGCGGGAATTTCAAGCAGAGAAACAATGAGTATTTTAAACATTTCACGTATTTGCATATTTCACGAACCAGTAGCCATATTATTATAATAGCGATAACAATAGGACTTACGAACACTAAAAATCGGAATTCTTGCACGAAAAATATACCAAAGAAAGTTCACCAGCGCAAGCAGCTAAAGTCACGTGGCTCAAACAAATTTAAGCTGGCAACACGATGTTGGGTTCAGGAGCCACGCCTAGCAGCGACAATGCTGATTGGCGCTAGCAGACAGTTTTAACTTTCTGACCACAACACCGGATGTAGAGACTCCCAATACTACCGGCAGATGCAGTTAGTGTCAGTGAAAGGTGTGGAAGAAATATTTTAATAGAGTAGTGTTGTAATAAATATCTTGCATTTTAATGAAATTGAAATTTGTATTTCAGTGTTTTAAAGCTAATATAGTACTATATTTTCATTCTGAAGATATATTTTCAATTCCTCATTACTGCATGTTGGTACTATTAACTTTCTCCATCCACCTCTTGCAATCGCAAACGTCAGAGCCGGAGATACAGCGGCCGGACTGTAATTAACTTGATTATCAAGCTGTATAGATCTGTGCTTCCTGTGCCGACTGATTTCCATTTTAAGGCCGGTTTCCAAGAGGAGCTGAACTGAAATCCAACATCACGATTAAGCGTGCTCCTCTCGGAGGAAATGGCCTTAGCCTCCTTAACTCCCCGCTCCCAGTAACTGTTTGCATTTTGCCAAGATGGTCGTCTCCCAAAATTTGGCTCAATGGTCGTTATCAAAACAATGCTCTGCCAGTCCAGACTTCTCAGGTTGCACTAAACGAATGCTCTGTTCATTTATTCTGGTAGCATGGTCCTTCCGGTTTGTCCTATTTCCCGAGATGATATTGAACACATTCGTCGCCAGGACAGCTTCAGGTCTTTACATATGAATCTACTTAACACATTATATCAACTTAAATAGCTTCAAGCAGAAGAACCTGCCTGCAAATTTCATTATTTTTGTGCACTAAATAACAAGTAGCATACTAATTTCGATTAAAGAAACCATAACATGTATCACTATTAATTCAAAATAATTATTTAATACTGCTTTAATAATAAATATACATTTCCTTGATATCTAATTAACATTTTAATACAATATATCTAATATAAATAGCTATATCATGCAATACGTTTCGAATAAACTACTTCATCACTGTCCAGGACCATTCAGCCATCTAGGATACGAAGCACTTCTTTTTCCGATCGTAAAATTCCTTAGATGGTTTCCTTTGGAAGGTAAGTAAAGCTGGTGGTCCCATGTAGTAGATTTATTGCACGTAAAATAACATCAAGCTTGGTAAAGACGTTTCTGAAAAAACATGTAGTGGTCTTTCATGCCCAATATAGAAAGGGACGCTATGAACCAGTTAAAGAATATCCATAAGTAAAACCTCAATTTAAATTTCATGTATCATATGAATCCGCCGAACGAACTCGCTGAACACGCTACCATCCTTCCGTGTGTTAACATCGAGTCACCATCAGTGATTGGTGCGAGCCCAGGTTCCACAAAGCTAAGAGTTACTCAACGTTCGTTTTTCAAGACCTATAGCCCATGACCTGTTGTCGCGGCCTTTAGAATTATAGTAGGAATATTAGGATTTATCAAATTCTCATAGGTAGAAATTTAATGAAAAATTAATATTATTAGGTATATTAATCTTAAGGAAAATCCCGGAAGAAAAACTTTACCCAGATTGACGAGATTCGAACTTGGGACTTCTTGAACTTGGAGCAGACGCGCTACCATCTAACCTCAGAGGTGGGCTACTTGAAGCAGACACGCTGCCACGTACGCTACAGAGGCGGGCTGCAAGGCAGACAGGCCACCACCTACGCTATAGAGGCCAGCTACTGGGGGCAGATACGCTGCCACTACGTTCAGAGGTGGGCTGCAAGGCAGACAGGCCACCACCTACGCTATAGAGGCCAGCTACTGGGGGCAGATACGCTGCCACTACGTTCAGAGGTGGGCTGCGAGGCAGACAGGCCACCACCTACGATATAGAGGCCAGCTACTGGGGGCAGATACGCTGCCACTACGTTCAGAGGTGGGCTGCAAGGCAGACAGGCCACCACCTACGCTATAGAGGCCAGCTACTGGGGGCAGATACGCTGCCACTACGCTCAGAGGTGGGCTGCGAGGCAGACAGGCCACCACCTACGATATAGAGGCCAGCTACTGGGGGCAGATACGCTGCCACTACGTTCAGAGGTGGGCTGCAAGGCAGACAGGCCACCACCTACGCTATAGAGGCCAGCTACTGGGGGCAGATACGCTGCCACTACGTTCAGAGGTGGGCTGCAAGGCAGACAGGCCACCACCTACGCTATAGAGGCCAGCTACTGGGGGGCAGATACGCTGCCACTACGTTCAGAGGTGGGCTGCGAGGCAGACAGGCCACCACCTACGCTATAGAGGCCAGCTACTGGGGGCAGATACGCTGCCACGTACGCTCAGAGGTGGGCTGCAAGGCAGACAGGCCCCACCTACGCTATAGAGGCCAGCTACTGGGGGCAGATACGCTGCCACGTACGCTCAGAGGTGGGCTGCGAGGTAGACAGGCCACCACGTACGCTATAGAGGCCAGCTACTGGGGGGCAGATACGCTGCCACCTACGCTCAGAGGTGGGCTGCGAGCAGACAGGCCACCACCTACGCTATAGAGGCCAGCTACTGGGGGGCAGATACGCTGCCACCTACGTTCAGAGGTGGGCTGCAAGGCAGACAGGCCACCACCTACACTATAGAGGCCAGCTACGGGGGGGCAGATACGCTGCCACCTACGCTCAGAGGTGGGCTGCGAGCAGACAGGCCACCACCTACGCTATAGAGGCCAGCTACTGAGGGCAGATACGCTGCCACCTACGCTCAGAGGTGGGCTGCAAGGCAGACAGGCCACCACCTACACTATAGAGGCCAGCTACTGGGGGGCAGATACGCTGCCACCTACGCTCAGAGGTGGGCTGCGAGCAGACAGGCCACCACCTACGCTATAGAGGCCAGCTACTGGGGGCAGACACGCTGCCACCTACGCTATAGATGTGGGCTAGTGAGGCAGGTAGGCAACCACCTACGCCACAGAGGAGGGCTACGTGATGCAGGCACTCTACACCTACACTATAGAGGCCAGCTACTGGGGGGCAGATACGCTGCCACCTACGCTCAGAGGTGGGCTGCAAGGCAGACATGCCACCACCTACGCTATAGAGGCCAGCTACTGGGGGGCAGATACGCTGCCACCTACGCTCAGAGGTGGGCTGCGAGGCAGACAGGCCACCACCTACACTATAGAGGCCAGCTACTGGGGGCAGATAGGCTGCCACCTACGCTATAGAGGCGAGCTACTTGAAGCAGACACGCTACCACCTACGCTCAGAGGCGGGCTGCGAGGCAGACAGGCCACCACCTACGCTACAGAGGCCAGCTACTTGGGGCAGACACGCTGCCACCTACGCTATAGATGTGGGCTAGTGAGGCAGGCAGGCAACCACCTACGCCACAGAGGAGGGCTACGTGATGCAGGCACTCTACACCTACACTACAGAGGCCAGCTACTTGAGGTAGACACGCTGCCACCTAGGCTACAGAGTAGGACTGTCATTGCCAATGAGCAGTTCTTCCAAAGTAAACTCCCTGCGGATATGACTTGTTACAGGCGGCATTTGAATAAAGTAAAAATACATCTTTAGAGAAAATGCAAAAGAATCGAACACAGAACAGCGTCGTTGTCATATGGAACACAACCCTGTTGTATCAGGGCTCTGGACAGAAGCACAGGACAGTTTATTTCATTGTGAACAATTACAGCAGTTCATAGTACCTATCTACTTGCTTTATAACTTTGAAGACTACAGCGGTTAAGATTAGACCCTAGAGAAGGCACAAAGTGCACACTTTTGGTTTAACTTAATGATAGTTCCCGAAAGATAATTTGCTCGTGTTACCGAGTCATCTCAGCGGCCAGACATGGACGGTTTTGAAATCGCCGTTTAACACCGCCAGCAACGTCTAAAAATTACAAGTCATTGCGCTATTAATTCTTGCTTCAACTTAGGGGAAAGGGACGCTCGGTCGGCATTGTGTTTCACACCGGATTCATTTGTCACGAGGAGCCATCTAACAGATAAGGTAGGTCGGTAAACAAGCACTCTTTTATCAGGCCATTAGTGTATCTTGCTGTTTGTGCGACTTTATGAGACTCAGGTAGACAGAAAAACGGTGTAGTGGCGAGAAAGGGGCGTGAGTTCTCACACAGTCGCCTTACACTACGTCATCTTCCCACAACCTTGGCCCCGTGATTAATAATAAAAATAATAAAATTATTATTGACATTAAAATATGTTTAAATATCGCCCTGACTTAATTTCTGAAGCGTTTGGAGTTTCTAACTTAAACTATAGAATATAAAGAGAAATTTGTTGCATAGCATTTTAGAATGAATTCTTAGAATTTGATCTTTTATGCCATTCATTTATTGTTTTTAATTGTTTAAATTTTAATTTCGTAAAAGATATTTGCGAAGGAAAGTTTCTTATCTACATGTGGGATATCTCTCCGACATTTACCCAGTATGGGAGCCTGACAAAAAAGAAGAAGAAGGAAAAAAAAGAAATAAAAACACTATCAAGGAGAACGGTCTTTACGGGATTTGAACAGCAGACTTCCCAATCAGAGTGCGTGCCTTATCCCAAAGCGCGGTTATATTACCACTATTATAGTGGAAAATAAAAAGTAAAGGCAGGTACAAGTTCTGGAACACTGACCTTTGCCCATAGAACAGTCAGCGAGCCTAGGTCTAGCTTTTCTCTTCTGTCTACTTCCAACTCCTACACTCAGCGAACTTATCCCTCCAGATACTTGATGCAATATGCCGTGTGAATCGTCTGCCATCGGCCCCTCCCCGAGTAGGTACAGTCAACTGTTAAGTACTGTGACAGTCATACCTATATTAAGGATTCATAAAGAAATTAATACTGAAAATTATGTTAAATGGTTGCGCACAATTTAAAAGTTGATCAAGTGTTTTTATGTATTTGAATGTAAGGAATTTAAGTTAAACAAATTATGTAGTTCCAAATAGTAGAAGAAGATATATGCTTTGTTGGTTACAAAATCACAATATCCCCTTTGATAAAAATAGCACCAAAACAAAATTTCATAATTTAATTCTGGCAACAAGTTACTAAAAAGAACTTTTTGAATGACCATATATTGTTAGAACATAACCATGCAACCTTCAGGCTTCCTCCATAATATCCGGATCTTAATCCCGTAGAATTAATATGGACAGATGTTAAAAAATGGGTTGAAATGTCGTGCCACCAATGATTTGAGTAAATTGGACAAATGGAATGGGAAAATATATGCTATCATATAAATGAAATAAAGCAGAGGTATTACGAAAACGATGCACCAACGGAAGAAAAAATTGAAATAATTATAATTGAAGACAATGGAATAGAAACATTGATGAGGATGACAGTGTGTGTGTGTGTGTGTGTGTGTGTGTGTGTGTGTGTGTGTGTGTGTGTGTAGTGTTTAACGCCCGCTTTTACTACATACGGCACCGCAGGCGATGACACTGATGATACATGAGATGAAGATGGAGCATCGGTGGAATGAGATGGCGGGGGAAACCGGAGATCCCGGAGAAAACCCGCCCCAGCGCCGTGTTGTCCATCACAAATCTCACTTTGCGGTCGCCTGGGATCGAATCCAGGCCGCCTTGGTGAGAGCCAAGCGGTCTAACCACTGAGCCACGGCGCGGCCGAGGATGGCAGTGATAATGGCTCAACAGATGAAGATATATGAATAAAAATATGATTAAATGCAAAATTGTTTAACTCATTGGTAAGTTGTATGTAAGTGAACTATAGTATTTAATTTGTTGGCGACTGTACGACATTTTAAATAGAAAGCGGCACATGAAACAAACAATCCAGGATATTTGAGAGGGTGAAGTCATCGCAATGAGATATTACTGCCTTTGAAGGCCCGGAAAACAGGTAAGAGACTCGCATCAAAGCTTTTATTCAAATTAAAAAAAAACGGAGAACAAAGTGTTTTTATAATAGCTTCTCATGTTTGTTTTCTAGAGCTTTTAGCCTGGCTTTATGTTCTATTTTGTACCACTTCTTAATGGGCTCTCCTAGAGCCGGCTTGTCTTGCAGTTCATCAGCATTTTTATTTCCCTCTGTGCCACTATTACCCAGCACCCAGTCGAGTTGAACTTCATTCTGTTGTGGCAAAGAAACTTTATATCTTACTGAGGTGTACATTTCTTTACAGTTAAACTTTTCTTTATCCTTTACGAATTCAGAAGAAATATCTCGAATTTTTAATTTATTCACAGAAAGTTTAAAAAGCACTTTATGTATTTCTTATATTTTAATTAAGATATTTTTTAGTAATTTTCAAAAACTAAAAAGTGACCACATGATTAACACTTATTTAGAACTCACAAGATCACGTAGAATAAGATGCATTTTGTTACATTATTATGGTTAGATATTTATGATGAAGCAGCTCTCTTGCATGATAAGTGAAAAAGTAGAAGTCATTTATGTCAAGGGAAAGGTGTAATATTTAAAAGTATCATTTCTTTTTTCACGCATGCTTTGAAATTAATGCTAGCTACACCTGGGAAGCTACAGAATTTTAAATAAAATATTTACACCCAAGAGCCAATTTCTCGCGTTAATAGCGAGACATGAGCATTACTGACAGGCAACTTTGAAATCATTCGACCTTTCAAGGTCGTATTGCATATGCACACAGGGTACTCACAAAATGAACTATCAAACTTTTATTTTCTCGGGGTCCTAAACAAATTGAGATATTAGTTGATTAATTAAGTCGATTAGTTGTTAGTTGATGTTAGTTGATTAGCTGACTAATTGATACGAGTACTTGTTGCCAAAACACAATTACTCAGTGACACTTGAATCCAACTGATGGTGCGAAAGTAGACTGGAGTACAAATGCCAGTTACGGTTTTCAGGCAAAAGACACATTGATAAGAATAGCATGTGCTTTTATCAATTGAATGACATTTATGAATTGGGTTTAAGCAAGAAAGAAGCCTATTTTTATTGATAAAAAAACAAGAATGGACTGTTACCATAATTTAAAGCAAAGGAGCCCTCCTGTCACCAAGGGAATTGCCCCGATTAGTTATCTCTTCTCATTAACTAGTTCTTCAAAATTACATTTATTACATAGTACATTATATAATTCAGAATTACGAAGATTTCACACCCTATTCGCAGAAAATTCAAAATATATATTTTAATTTTCATGCAGGTATATTAAACACAGGTGTTTTAATCCAAATGAATAAGCAGCAAACACAAAAGTAATAGATATAAGTAAGAGTTATTTTTGGGTAGCAGTTCGTATTTACTTCAAACATCTTCGTGTGGCATCCTTGGGAGATGTTGAAATAAATTTCAGATATCCTGTTTAGCTTTTAATAAGGACGGCTGTCCGAAGGAGTCACGACAGTGAAAAGGGCAGGGTCCATACACTTAGATGGAAACCTCCTTCGTTAGGCCAGGACAACGGACATTCCCCCTACTGTGGTTCAGAAGCGACCCCAGCAGCCACTTTGGAGTTTTACTCATAATGGAGATGAAATGAAGGGACATGAAATTTGGGGGTTGTGATTAATCTACACAGCATTCGACCCGGGAAAACCCCGAAAAAAGCGTGAGTCAGGTAGGCTGGCGTCGGGAATCGAATCCAGATCTCCCGAATGCGGACCTCAGACGAAACCGTCTAAGCCACCCCCCTTGGTAAGACTGCACTAAGACTTCTAGTTTAAAACGCGCTTAGGTATCTCGTCGTGGCAGCTCAATAGTAGAGCACCGGCAATGAAAATCGAAAATTGTGCTGCGAATCCTGCCTCTCATCAATTTTTGGAGGGATGGAATGCAATAATACTAGGTCTGAGATGTGGAGAAAGATGCAGCTCAAGAGATGCCTGTTACACTTTGTTTGTCGTTTTAACGGCTGGAGGGCTTCTGTTAACACCAGCAAACAAAACGGCTGAAACCCCTAGTATCGAAAATGATCCCATCAAAATCCTGGGCTAATCTCCCATCCCCTCGCTAAATAAGTTCCCGGAGACCCACCTTGTTGTCCCCATTTTAACCGGTTTTTATACAATCGCTCCCGTTTTTGTTCGACTTGGATGACTTCAGAGAACTCAGACAAATAGGATTTTATACGGCAGCAGTCCGGCCACTGACAGCTTGACAAGATTAGGAACAGCTAACAATGCGCCTGCGCGGTTTCACGCCTCCCAACAAATACAACGGAAATGACTTCCCAACAGGGGGCCAAGAATTTTATTCCGTGCTCCGCTATTTAAGGGAGGGTTTTAGCTCTGAAACTATTTAAATCAAAGTGACCAGCGTTAATACTGGCTACGTGTCGATAATGCAGCGTTAATCAGCTTCTTGCCAAGGGTGGAAGCAATCAGCCTTCCTCTTTTGCCTTCTCCTTCCTTTTTATTCTTCTCATTTCTTACTTTTAGCTCCTCATTGTCTCCTTTGTGTTTATGTTATATTATTTACCTTAAGCAAATGTTGGATAAAATTATTTTTGAGACATTTTGAGAGCTAGAGAATTATTAGAAAATAGTCCAGGGTAAGAAATTATAAAGTCGTGAAATATTGACCGGTTTTGAGTAAGTTAATATATAATACAAATATATTTATATACTTTTAATAATGATACTTATTATTACAAGTAATACATACAAATTTACTGGTGTATGAGGGTCGCTGATAAGTGCCGTGCCTCACAGTAAAAAATAATTTACATTTTTTTTCTTTATTCATTTTTATTTTTTATTCATTTTGTTGTTTTTTCTTTATTTTATTTTCTTTATTTCTCAACATAAACCCCAGAAAGGCATAATACCTTTGTTATAGCGGTGTTCTAATTTAATTCAACCATCTCTGTAGTGCGAATTATCATGGTCCTCAAAATAGTTGTTTACCGTAAAAATGACCTCCTCGTTGCTGTGAAATCTTGGTCCTCCTAGAAATATTTTGAGGTTCGGGAATAGGTGGTAGTCACTGGGTGCTAGATCTGGCGAATACGGTGGATGTTCAAGTAATTCGAACTTTAATTCACACATTTTTTTCCATTGCAATGAACGATACGCTGGAGCATTGTTGAAAAGAAACAAGATTTTTCTTTTCTAAATCAGGTCTTATCATCTCATCACTCAAACGTTGCAGGAAGCTTGCGTAGTAATCACCAATGATATTTTTACCCTTTTCCAAGTAATAAATAAAAATATTTCCCTGTGCATCCCAGGAAACATTCGTCATAACGTTGTTAGCTGACAAAACTGACTTTACGTTTTTTGGAATTGGTTCACCTGATACAATCCACTGTTTTGAATGTGATTTACTTTCTGGAGTGTAGTAATGCATCCAAGTTTCATCAATACTAATAAGCCCTTTAAAAAAATTCACTGGAATTTATGTGGTAGAGCTCGAAATTCTTAACAAAAACAGTTTCTCTTTGAAACTTTTTATTAGGTGTCAACAAACGCGGCACCCATCTTGCGCAGACCTTGTGAAAGCCCAAAACATTACTTAAAGTATTATCTGCACGTTCTTTTGGTATGTTTAGAGCCTCTGCTATCTCAAACAGCTTCAATCTGCGGTCTTCCAGTACTAAACGATGAATTTTTTCAATGAAAATATTCTGGAGTTGACTTCCACAGGGCATCTAGAGTGAGGCTCATCACTAGTGCTCATATGTCCCATTTTAAACTCTGCAACCCACCTTTTAATCATTGTATATGAAGGGGCATAGTCTTTCAATGTACTTACCATTTCCTCCTTGATTTCTTTAGACATTAAGCCTTTTAAAATAGAAGTATTTAATCACTGCTCGTTTTTCCAAATCCTCCATTTTAGTGAAATCTCTACATTTTCCTTGTTTAAAATGCTGTGATTCATAAACTAAACAAGCTATTGACCTGTAACTATGGATACAAGCCTGTCTAGAGTTAAACTATATGATGCAAAGCATAAAACGGGCCAGTGGTGCCATCTCTATGTGAGAGCCGGGGTTTAACATCCGAACCTCGTACACAGCAATTTATCGGTAAATATGCATTCAATATAGTGACAGCAGATCGACAATAATTTCGCTCATACATTGGGAACAAGCTATAAAGTTGTAAGCTGTGAGAGTTGAACTTGGTCCTATACCGAGGTTACAAGCTATAGAGATATCTTACAATCAATATTGCATGTAGTAAAGTGTTAGTTTTCAGTTTTTTTTTTTCTTTTCATTTTTCATTTGAGCGCACGTAGGCTCATCAGTAGACAATTTTATTTTATTCGCATCTTCCAGATAATAAAGTTTAAAACCTGTAATTTAAAGTAGTTTGAAGCAATTGTATTGATGAGTAATACATAGACCTTTTTTTTTTGCCAGCTACAATTCCCTTTTCTATTATTATAGTGGTTAGTGTTTGTTTTGTTAAGCAGTAAGAAAGGACGCTATGTTGTGGTTGATTGACAGTTTAATGTTACCAACCGTTTTGCAACAGAGAGTAATCTATCTTCACACCGCACGAATTCTATAAATGTGTTGTCTCGAATTGCATGTCAGTCCTTCCTTCGCATCCCGTTTCTACACTCTCGTAGCTACAGATTTAACATAATAGTACTCTGGTTATAAAAAAACTGTTATGAAGGCATCTTTCTTTACATAATAGGCTCTAAACCTACTGGACTTTTGTTGATAAGATCTAAAACTTTGATGCATAGTTAAAGGAAAACCATAGGAAACTTATAGTCGCATTTTCATTCACCTCCACTGACTGTTAATTTTAAGATGAAGTACCATAAAAATGTTGATACAGCTAACTTAAATGGACATGTTGAACTGCTAGAAACTTAACAGAAGCTACAAACGTTCTGTATTTATGACCACTTTCTTAACTTAATGAAATATAAAATATATTGCAGATAACGATAAAGTTAAGTGGAAGTTGGGGCCGCTGTGCACATAAGATAATTATAATCGTTTTACTTCAAATTGTGTTTAAGTCTAAAACATTTCCTCCTCTGGCACACGGCGCAAACACAAAAATACATTTTATTAATTATATTTTGGCAGTCATTTTGTGATATGCATGGTTCATTAGATTGTAATAGTGATAAAATATACCTACTGTTAATACTTTACGATCTAACAGCAATATGACAAACAAAATGAATAAGAAGTAATAAAAGCTCGATTTGGCAATGCAACATTGGACAGCCTGTCTCTATTCAAGAGATTACCTATTGTAGGTAAGTCTTGTTTGGAAGACTGAAATGAGCTCAAGTTAAGTGGAAAATGCCCAGTGTTTGTTGCTATGGAGAAGAAAACAAATGAATTTCTCGCTCGATGTCGCGTGAAATTAACCTTTTTGTATGTAATCCCTACAGCTGGACCTTGGGAATGTTGCGCAGAACAACCAGCATCAAGTAACTACACCCAACAGCCATAATTTTCTACGAAAACCTGATTTCTCTGGCGAAAATTTAACTAATGGGGTTAATACGTTTACATTATATAAATTGTTTACGCCACATTTTCACTTTCTCTGCCCCATACTTAAAGACGAGGATATAATGCATACAACCAAAAAGTTGTAGAATATTATATTATAATAGGTGTTGAAGGATGCTCATTGGGCATCCGAGTGTGATTGGTTGCAATTAGAGATTTACCGAAGTTAAGCATATCCTGTAAGGCTGCAGTGATCCTCTCAACATGCTAATTGCATGCTATTTTTGTACTGCCATATCCTAATGTTTATTTATTATGATTACTTTGATTTTGAACGTTAAAACATCATTAACTAGATATTTCCAATCAAGTCGAAATGTATTCATACATATGTAAAGTAATTTAATATTCTATTGTTAATGAGTGCTGCTTTTGTTTACGCATTATTTAATTTCTCGAGGTCGCGAACATTCATTGAAAATTATTTTAAAAATTAACGATGAAATTGGAGATACTCTGAGGGTTACGTAGACAGTACAGCAAGATTAGGTTTATAGGAAGGGATGAGCAGTAATCGTGGATTTTTCGTGGACTTTTCGTAGTAGTGACGCCAGTATAGGAATCCACTAAGAATTGTGAACACATAAAATAACATAAAAGAATATTGTTGTTTCAGAGCCAGATGTTCTTGACAAATGCTAGAATTAGTCTAACACATTGTTTGTGCTACTTATTTATATTAGGTATGAGCCAGTAATTTGGAATTATTGCATTATGTTATATTCTGTGCTATAAAGTAATGCGGTAAGATATCGTTTGAAAGTTACTTTGTCGGTACGGGTGACTCACCTGTTGGGGATGTTATTAGCGTCCACATAAGCATATTTACGAACTTTGATAAATTTACCTGCATTAAACAGCGAAAAGCATGTTATGATTTATGATAATCTCTAAACGTTTAACAAGTTATTAAGTGCAATTTTAAAGTGTATGGAAACATTCTTTGCCGACGAATTATTTTATTATTGTAATATTACTCTCGTATTATTTAATGTCGTTTATAAAGTCATATATACCTGAGCTTTATTTACTTCTTTTAAGAATACTCATATAGACTCTTAATATTCATTATTAAACATTATAAAATTGAAATTCCACTCTATTACCTGGTTTCTCGTTATTAAGTTTGGTTCTTATACTAGCATTGAAATTCCTTGCTGATGTAATTTCCTTTCTCTCATAAGTTGTCTCCACCTTTTAAAAACAACTATTATTACAGCTTTTCATAACTCAAATGCTCTCATGAATGTTAATCAGCGGTAAATTACTTTCTAGTGTTAAAATATAAAATTTGTATTAAAACTGGCATTATCTTAACACTGATTTGCCATACAAGGTTGTCAAAAACAAAGATAGACATAACATTAACTTGTTACACCCAGAAATGAAATTCAAAATGCTCACGTAAGTCACATCATTATTCCTTTACTAATTTATTTGTTTACAAAATCATAACATATGTTGAAAAACTGAACACCGCTCCAAACATCCAGGTTTGTGTAATTCCAAAACTATTAACATTAATGCATTAATATAACCAGCGCTCCAGAATTTGTATTGAAAAAAATCTGGAGCCTAAGATGTATTTATTTTAATATTTTTCTAATAAAATTATAAATATCAAACAAATTATTCATAAAACACTCTCAATTATTAATGAAACAAAAATAAATGTCCAGCCGGCATTTTAATTTACGCTGAAAATCAAACAGGTATAACTCGAACGTAATAGATTATGGAATACATGCTACTTAAAATTAATAATAATTATTGTAAATAATCTCGCAATGGATATGCACTAATTAAATGAAGTATCGTTAAAAGAGCAGTTTATCAAAATGGATAGAGGAGCTACATTTTAAAATTATATTTAATCATTAAATTAATCGGCTAGAGACACAAGTATGTAATAAAACTGACAACAGTGATTTGTATAAAATCAAAGTACCAATTTCGATCCAGAATTGAAAATTCGTGAGCTACATGAAGTGCCTCGCCTAAGATGAATCTCTACAGAATTTGTTTCTAATACCTGCATTCGATTTACGGAAATGGTTCTACTGAAATGGCAGTTTCTAATTGAGCAGATAATAGGCGGCATTACCAGCCCGGCCCTACAACGTCCAGGTTGCTGAAAAACGATCAGTCCCTAAGGGAAACTATTTAAAAGGCGAAGGAGTAATGATCGGAAAAAGCGGGTCAGAGCCAAAGGGCGCCGAACTGGGACAAACCATTTGGCAGAAATTACGACCCAGGAGGTGAAGAATAACGGTTTGTGAGCGCGTGACAAATTGAGGTGGGTGTAGGAATGCTAATATGTGCACTGTCCGAGTTTTACCTGGTGAACAATCGGGCACCATCGTTTGTTTTACACTGTCGTGTGTCCGCCAACAGGGGTGACCAAATTTGTCCAGAATTGACAGCAACATTACCTTCTTTGATGTTTAATGAGAAGATTAAAGAGCCTCAAATATAAGAACCACCTTTCATATGAAAACTTTTTAGAAAATTAATGTTAATTTATTATAAAAATTTGTGAGTGTTACACAAAATTTAAACCTTTATGGCAAAGAAATATGTTCTAGAGTAATATGCGAAACATGTAAGTACCTAGCTAACCTTAAACATTCCAAATTTTCATTACCTGGGACATTTCTTGAGAAATTGGATACAGTGGACAATAAAAACTAATTTTTATACTATACTTATGTTGAAAACATATATTATAAATTTCTGTTACCTACCATTATGCCCGACTTCACCAACAGATGTTAAGACTTAACACCAGTTTAGCAATAGTTAAAACAAAAATTGCATTTCACCAACAAGTGTTAGCTTAACAGTCGTGTTAAATCTCTTGTTAAACTAACAAACCGAATTTCTGGTGTTAAGTCCTTAACAATTGTAAATAGTCAAGATGGCGGGCGTGAACTCAGCTGTTAATGTCGATTTGCTGTATTTCAGACCGTCTAAATGGCATTCGTAATAGAGTACGGCCTATGAGGAGAAATGATTTTGAGGATTGATCAGAAGAAAATGTTCTACAGAGGTATAGACTGTCGAAACAAATTGTTATGAAGGTTACTGCGGAAGTACAAGAGAGGTTAGAACATGCATCGAAAGGAATATGCCGATCTCACCTTTGCTTCAAGTATTAATAACCTTGCGATTTTATAATTCACTGAATTATGTAATACATTGTCTAACTCCCGTCTTGAAAAGTTCAAGTCACTTGTCCTTATCCGCCCCTCGTTTTAAATTTACGTAATACTGAGTTAGAACATGCATCTAAAGGAATATGCCGATCTCACCTTTGCTTCAAGTATTAATAATGTCGCGATTTTATAATTCACTGAATTATGTAGATAATACACGGTCCACCTCCCGTCTTGAAAAGTTCAAGTCACTCGTCACTTTTGCCCTTAGCTCTTCGTTTTAAATTTACGTAATACTGAGTTAGAACATGAATCGAAAGCAATATGCCGATCTCGCCTTGGCTTCAAGTATTAATAATGTCACGATTTTATAATTCACTGAATTATGTGGATAATACATTGTCCACCTCCCGTCTTGAAACGTTCAAGTCACTTGTCCTTATCCGTACCTCGTTTTACATTTACGTAATAATACTGACGAAGTTGTTTGGTGCTTGTAGTAGTGACACATGCATTTGAATTAAATTCATTTCCAATATTTCCCCACGTGACATCTTTCTTTTTTACATTCACCGCATCCATCCTTTTTTTTTCACGATATCCTTATACTTCGTCACCAATTCAATTAAAAATTCTTTCTCCATCGATGAGAAATTTTCCTCACGGCTTTTGTTTCCGATTTTGTTCTCCCGCCATTTTTTTCAGCTGTGTGCACTGTGCAGACGAAATCGAAAGCAAAAGCGCATCGCAGTCCGTTTCAGAAAATAATACGACTCATCCATATCCTTCTATAGCTGAGATACTTACAAGTTTCTTGGCGTTAACACGTGTTTGTTAACATTATCAGAAAACAGGTTAGTGAAATGCAAGAAATTTAACAGTAGTGTTAGCGCTGTGACAATTGTTAGTTACATTTGTTAACGCCGATTTTAACATCTGTTGGTGAAATCGCGCATTAGTCTAATAAACTGCTTAACTCCAGAGAAGTCCATAAGGCCAACTCTTGAAGTAGGTAATAATTTTGTAGTTCAGTAAACAGCATTTTCGGTGAAATAATAATTTATTGTCACATCTTGCTGCTGCATTCAGATTCTGGAAGCACAATAACTCGTCGTGTGTTTATGTTTTTGTTTTTAGGGAGCGGTTTCCAAGAGTTCCCCGTCGAGAGTTCCTGCTGCGCGGGGCGGCGATTGTTAAAGTGGCGGTCTAGGTTTTTGTATGCCCATTAAATCACTCTTGACCGGAAATAAACAAGAAATGATTTATGTGTGGTCTCAGCGTAATGCAGTAGTCTTGAGCCGGGCATAATTACATCTGCTTCGCGCAAGCGTACATCCTTTTGGGCCTTCTTTTATAAAGTATGCTTTTCAGCCTTATATCTGGTGAAGTATTCTGGATTCGTCTGAAGTATTCAAGTTTCTTCATGGGCCTAATAATAATAGCTAATACCTAATAATAATAATAATAATAATAATAATAATAATAATAATAATAATAATAATAATAATAATAATAATAATAATAATAATAATAATAATAATAATAATAATAATAATAATAATAATAATAATAATAATAATAATAATAATAATAATAATAATAATAATAATAATAATAATAATAATAATAATAATAATAATAATAATAATAATAATAATAATAATAATAATAATAATAATAATAATAATAATAATAATAATAATAATAATAATAATAATAATAATAATAATAATAATAATAATAATAATAATAATAATAATAATAATAATAATAATAATAATAATAATAATAATAATAATAATAATAATAATAATAATAATAATAATAATAATAATAATAATAATAATAATAATAATAATAATAATAGTAATACATTTTATTGTAACACTGACGGTTTTGATTCGCATGTCAAATGTTTTAGACATTAAAGGTATGTATCTACATATTTTTGCAATAGTTTGCGCAGGCCTGCTCACTTTTTCATTGTGTGTAATTGTGTGTAATTTTGCATAACTGACAACTGCAACAAATGTATAAAAACTTAACGACACAGACAATGTGGAACTCCTTTAAGTAATTTGTGTGAAAGAAAATATTTACAGCAGTTACCACTTGAGGACAGACTCGTTGCACATTTATTTGAATTTTTCTCCAAGGTTATGTTTTATACTAAGCTTCCTAACAGTCGGTTTCACCATTCTTACACGATATGAGAGCAAAATAAATAAAGAAAAAACTCATCCTTTACTATTGTTAATCGTCCAAAATTGAAAATGCTTAGAATGAAGTTCTACACGTTTATTGTGGTTCTTATCCTTTTTTCTGTCAGTAACAATTTTCTAATAAAATGTCTAAGAATTCTTACACAAAACCAGGGGTGGACTGTCGTTAAGGGTCAGAGGGGTCAGGCCCTGTCGATAATAGGCGTCTTTTAACTTGAAGAAAAAATAATCTTGTATTTTACTCAATTGTAATAACCATTATAAACAATAATTTATTGCATCATAATTCTTAATTGTTACCGAAACTTGCTACCCGCGGTGTTGTACACAACAACCACACCAATCTTCTTCGAGAGGTAGAACGTTGGGCTAGATTAACACGAGCCCGCGGTCACTCTTCACCCCTCTACACACTTTGCCAGTCACGTGTCTATACCTTCCTCGCTCCCCCACTCTACTCTTCTTATATCGCGCTGAGAAACGCTTGGGGCCAGGCAACTGAGGCCCGTTATATGATATTAACATGTGATTGTTGAAATCATAATTATTTGGTGTACAAAGCAGTGTTGTTTTAAAATGAATAGAGTGTATTATTAACTGAAAAGTGCTTTCATTCATTAAAGGTAGAAGAAAAATTTTAAATTAAACTATTAGATTCACATCAACCGAACAAATTTACATTCACGCAACAGGATGGCAAAACACATAGGACTTTGTGTAACAGTTTAGTAACAAATCGTGACTAACTACAAGTGAGGAGAAACAAAATGTATTTTGCTTTGACTATTTGCTATTTGGTGGTGAAAAACGACGGTAAGGATCTGAAACATTTGAGTGAACGAATTGTAAAATACGAGGCAAGTGTACTTCACTTACAAAATGCCTGTAAATTTAAATTATTGGGAACTTAATACCGCCGATTATGTTTCTATGCAGCCGACGAAACAACGATATAGCTTGCCGCAGTCAATTTATGACCGTTTTACGATGCAATAGAGAGTGTAAATCCGTTGAAAGGATTCTTTCTTTTGAAGAGATTCATGATCGAACAGCCAATGATCTCAGTGTCGTTTTGATAAAGATGCTTCGAGTTACTCAACAAGGAAAACCCAGGAGAAAGCCTTATCCAGGTGTCATTCTGATCGAGCTTCGAACTCGGGACCTTTTGAACATGAAATACGCTACCACCTACCCTACCGAAGTGGGCGAGTAATGACGTGTTTATCGCCAAGAAAAGTAGAGGTACTTAGCTCTTGTACAAGTAACACTACGACTAAGTGAGTTCTATTTTTTATTTTATTATAATTATTTGGTGTTTAAAATATATAGTGTCCTGACACATCTCTGCTATTGCAGTATTTTTGGAATTTCAACTAAAGATGACCTGTTTTAAAAGCTATAACCCCACTTTACTTTCATTACAAGCATCTTCACATCTGGTCCCACCAAGAAAAATGCTTACAAGCCACCACTGCAGAGAACGTTATACAAAAATACTGTATAATCTAACCAAACATTCCTGCCAATCAGAGAACATTTACAGCAACCTTCCACAGCCTTCCAATTTATGTAGGACATCCTAATGTGTCTACGGGTAACCAAAAGCCGCAAGGTGCATTAAAACAGCTCGTCATTCTGGAAGCTAACTAAATCAGCAAGCAATTTCACTCCAGGAAGGTACATCAGCTGCTATCTTAGGCATAAGGACATTTCCTAGACGCTCTTGGGCTAATAGCCTCTTGTTTTGATAGAGAGGGGAGGGCAGCGACCTTGGGCCCCGGGCTGCAGAGGGTGGCGGGGCCTTGAAACACTTCATTAGAGGGCGGAAGAGACAATAATGACATAGGATGCGCAGGAAATGCCACTCTGCTGGAAATATCACAACCTGAATCTGATCACAACAATTGATACACAGCTTGTTACAACACTACCAATTCAATTAGTATAATTGTACAAGCGGACATTTTGGATACTGGCAGTTCTATACAAAATGTCGAGGAGGTAACACAAAGGGAATCAAATGGTGACTTTTGCATTCCTCGAATCCCAGAATTAATCCATTTTTTTCTGGAACTTATCTGGAGAGGGACCTAGCGGAAAGATTAAGGTAACGCCGCTTGAGTCTCACATCTTAAAGATCCCGGGATCAATTCTCTGTGTACGCAGGTGTGTAACGTTGCGGGGTGGATGTACATTAATTAAGGAGCTGTTTATTTTTGGTGTGAAACTATTTTTCCATAAGGGTTCATTAGAAAGGTGAAAGGGTTTAAGTGTATCTTCAATCTGAAAATGTTATGGACCTCGCTGCACCTGTTGCTACCGAATCCTTTCCTCCCACGGTTTCATCTAGGGAAAGCAGATTGCATTGCAACCAAATACATCACAATTTTACACAGGATGCATTAAATTCCACGAGAGAGATAGTTTGGTGCTAACCTGTTCAAAAATAAGTCCAGGGATTTTGTTTAAAACGTCATTTATTTGAGGTAATAAATGCCTAATAATTTATACAGAATTTCGTGAGACCTTTTATGTGCCGTAGTAGTAAATGTGGAGTTTATATTTAAAAAGTTTTTTTTTTTTTTTTTTATCTGTAGGTGTTAATGAGGAATCTATTGTTATTAAGAATCTACCAATATTTTAAGCTATACTTTTAAAAATGATGTTACCCGCCTCGGTAGCGTGGATGGTAGCATGTTTGCCTCACGTTCAAGAGGTCCCGAGTTCGAATTTCGGTCAGGGTGAGTTACCTGGATAAGGTTTTTCTGGGGGGTTTCCCTTATCCTGAAAGATGAATGTCGGGTAACTCTAAGCTCTATGCACCCCGGGCTCATTTGAGCATAATTCCACCCATTCCACCCATCGTCCGATATTACTTAAGTTGGAGGACGTAAATTACAAAACAAAAAATAAAATAAATAAATGCTCTCTCGATTCTTTTGTCTCTCATAAACTCATTGGTACATAGAGTATATAATGTCAAGTTAAGTAGCTATATATTTACTATATTTACTAATATGTTTTTGAAACTCTGATTGCTTTGAGCTTTGATTGCTCTGCTACCGGCGTAAAAATATGCAGAAAGTGGATAGAAAAACATGTCCTTTTTTAAAGACTGATCTGTAAATTTTATGGATATAATACTGAGTTTTATTAAAAATTAATTAAAATTATTTCATACACGCCGCATACGAAAAGGGTGAAACATCTGTTAATTAAAAGAATACTGAAAGAATTTGAAAAACTCCAGAATACTTAACTCTAATAACGGCGTGCTCTTTCTGTATAAAACAATGAAAATATTCTCTCTTAATTTGCCTACTAAAATGTTTAAGGTGTAAACAAATGCTCCCTGAAGTCTTTCAAAGTCTGCTGGACAGACCAAGAAAAAAACAAAAAAACACTGTAATGTGAACGCAGTCATAAGTGTAGCATGTACGCACATCAGAATTCAAGCGCGTTCTTAAAATGTGTCAGAAATATTGCTGTTATGTAGGTAGTATTTCTTATAAACAATTTGGAATAATTCTAAGGTCGCAATTTTGTGATTCTACACATAAATTAAATGTTCTACGTTTTAAACAATTTTAAACTTGCTCACGAATGCTCTTATGCACGCAAAGTTTCTATACAGTACTGTCACGTATCACCTATAAATGTTTCACTTTTAGGATAGTCTTCACATACCTATTCTAGGGTTTTTGTACAGAATTTTCAATCAAGTTTGCAATTTGTCTACAGGTTTACTCCAATATTGTTATATATATTTTAGCTCCCATTTTTCGTAATTACAGACGATAAAAGCTGAACCTAAAATGCGCAATGAAATACCAAACACAATTAAAAAAAAGGACTGATGATGAGCTTGATTATCGGCAACACCTACGTTATTTGTTTTTATTTATTTGTTTGAGAAAAAGGGGAATAAAGACGGAAGAAGGACTTTCAGAGAAACATATGTGGAGGGAAGAAAGAAAAACATGAAGAAACAAATCGAAAGAAATAAACTGCCAAGAAGACACAAAAAGTGATATAAATTTTATTTCCTTATACGCTTTATTTCCCCCTTCGTTTCCTGCTTTTCTTTGCCTTGTTCTTGTTTAAGAGAAGTTTCGTTCACCAAAGCAGTGCTTAACTAGGAAAGGGGATGTTTCTTCTACCTCAACATCACCGCTATTCTTTTGTCCATTCCATTATCTTGGTTCAAGCGCAGCTAGGGCTCTGAGGTATATATTCTGTCTGAATAAGAGAATCTCGGTCAATTGTACTCATCTGCTTTTTCGTTTCATTTCTGCAATATATCTCACTAATTATAATGTTCAGAAATACTCCTGGTACTTCGCCTAAATTCTTAAATGCCTCATATTATTAATTTGCATTTTTTAAAGTCTTTGGTAAGGTAATGTAGGTCATGTCAAATTGCAATTGTTCATCTACTCAAATAAAAGCAAGTCGGTGATAGTGCTCCTTTCTTCTAAACCTTCCCCATCCTACATTCAGATACACGAGTAATCTAACGTGTACTTAACAATATCTAACTATTCATTCTATGTCTAAAAACTTATAGTTATTCCCACCTATCTCATGGTTTACTCAGAGCGTATCCTGCCATGCACTGCCGAGACACACGTCAACACAACACCGCCCTGAAAGGGACCACCAGATCAGATGATATGAAATGAAATGGAGGGACAGGAAATTCGGGGGAAGTAACTAACCTTCCCAGCATTCACCTGGCGACCAGATAAAACCCACGAAAAAACCCATCGGTCATGTAGATCGGTCAAGGGAATCGAACCCGGGCCTCCCAAATGCGGGATCTTGGGTGGTTAACTTCAGCATGTGTATCACAAGGGCTCAATAATCAACATTTCTAGTGGACGCTTTTCTCCATTGTGTGCAAACAAATACAGGCTGGCCCCGTAGATCAGTCGATAGAGCACCTGACTGCTGTGCTAGGGGTCCCGGGTTTAATTCCCGGCGGTGGCGGTGGAGTGGGGACTTTTTCCAACCAAGATAATTCCTCATCTTCTCCAGGGTCTGGAAGTATGAATGCGAGTGCGAATGTGTACGTGATCTAATGATTAAAACCCAACGAATACGAGTTAACACCTTCGAGATGTTCCAAAGGAGAACGGCCGCCGATATGACCATTGTTGTTAAAGGCGGGGTATAAATGGAACAAATAAAAAAAAACTCATTTTTCAGAGAGACCATAAACCCTCATTTCCACATAAAAACTTTCGGGTGGCTCTACTTATAGATAAATAATGGAAAAAGTACAAATGTTTAAATTCAGAGAGCTTCAAAACGCGTATTTTATAAAACCTCAGAACAGGCATTTTAACTGGTAAGTAGTTCTGGCTATACAAGCACTCACAAGGCTTCTCTTACTTTTATACAATTACAAAGCTTATTCCTTTTCTTTATGTTAATCGAAATGACATTTACAGCTACTTTTCTTCAGGAGGTAGAGGGGAGATGGGAATACAGTAATCTTTAAGGGATATTCAATTCCTATTTGAGAACAGCTGGTTGCTAAGTGATGCCTTTAAAATACCATTTCGTTGACATGGCCAAGAAATAAAGAATGAATGATATCTCCTTTTAACGAATGGTCTTGGAATACTCAGAGGAATAAGAAGAAATATCTCGGAAATGGTCCATTAAAAATATTTGACACAAACTGTATGCCTTAACGAGATCTAATTTTTTGTGCAGTAAGATTTTGTCTATCTTTTACTGTTTACCAGTATGCAAAGATCGTCCAGAAAATCAAGGACTTCTAAGGACATTCCCAGAAAATTTAATATATCATTTATAATTTAAATATTTGAAACACGTGGTATTTTAATCAAAATATTCGAAAACTTTTCCTTGCAAAGGGCAGTTTGGAGAGGGGGTATTTTTTTTTTTTTTTTTTTAAATCTTCACGTTTCCTCCTTGAAAGATGCTGAACTTAAATACCAGGTTTGGTATCTCAGAGTTTGAGGACACACATACGCACACGCGGGCATCCTTTTTCCAAAAGTGTACTTGTGTATTCAGAGGATCTCAAAAGCTTCACTAAAGTGCCTACCTTGAATTTTTCGCTGATAAAGAAATGCAGTACAATTAAGAAAGTGTTTTGATGGCTGTTATTTTCAACTCCTGAAAAAAAATTATAAATGTTTGCTGTCCTCCTTGAAGGCGGTGGAAAGGATGAAGAAAGGTTTTAAATCGTTAGAGCCAAGTTTGGTTACTGTGGCAAGAAATGTCATTATGTGGCTAATGGACAGTAAATGTGTGCCATGGGAACTGGCGGCAGCACTGTGCCTGCTGTAATTACGTGCGCGGCGGCTTGATACTTTTGTATGACGTATCCTGCCTCGATAACATCGCCCTCTCCCGAATTTTCTGTATTGTTTTTTCTGCTCCGTTGCCCCTCTTAATTCTCGCCATTTTGTGTCGTGTGAAAAACCGTCTTAACTGCAAACCGATCTCTGGCTCTCGAGCTAAGTTTTGTTTAACTTACTTGAGTGCACCATTTTGAACGAGCTCACGTGTTTCTGACGACGTAGTGTTTTGTTAATTGGATGTTAGGAAGGAGTTTCGCGCACTAATGTACCACTCTGGGTAATTAATAACAAAGTACCACCATGTTGGAAAGTAGAGCACACTCTTGGGCAGCTTTTTTACAGTAGCAAAAAGACGAACAAAAAATGAAAATGACTTGCAAATACAATATGTTGCTTAAAACCGTTATGCGAGAAAAGTAAACTCAAAATGTCACATAAGATAAATAAAGTTGAGGATCTGTTGAACTTTTTGAGCCTAGAAAAAGAAATTAACAATAAACTTAATACATTTCGAATTATGTGTGGTACACTTCTAAAAGAAAGACAGAACAAGTCAAATGAACTTTAAAATAGTATAAGATAGTGGCTACACGATTTATAACCTATAAAAGTGAATCATAGAAAAATATAAAAAAGGAAATATATGCCTAATCCAGACTATAGAGATATCAGAATAGTAAAGGTGGTCTACGATATTGGATCAAAATTAAACTGAAAAACTAAGAGCAAAATTAAAAATTATTTCGTTTCATGAACGTATACAAGAAAATAATGGGTACAATATAAATTAAATCAGAAACGTGGTCAAAAAGTAAAATATAAACCAAAATAAACACAAAATATGATGACTTTGGAAAAGATAGCTAGGGTGAAAACTGAGCTGCTTACAAACCTAATCCTAGATATTAGAGGAAAATAAAACTAAAACGTCGAAAAGACAATAAAACAGGTATAAATCAGGTAGAATAGTTTTACATCTAGGGATTCTCATGCAACATAAGATAAGAAAAAGAAAGAAAAAAGGAAGCTTATAAAACATTGGATTGATAACTAGATATCAGTGCATATACGCGTTGAATTCCTCTAGATTAGAAAAACGATCCACGGCCTGTCCATCAGGTGTCTCTGTGAGCAACGTCAAAAAAATAAATCTCAGATTAGCAATAAACTCGGTACTTGTTACCTACGAAGTTCAGCGCTTAGTATGGTAGGACACAATTATTTTCAACAATATCCGATGGTAGTGTGTCTGCCTCACGTTCAAGAGGTCCCGAGTTCGAATCTCGGTTAGGGTGAGTTACCTGAATAAGGTTTATTCCGGGGTTTTTTCCTTATCCTGAAAAACGAATATCTGGTAACTCTATGCTTCATGGACTCTGGCTCCTTTGAACATCATTTTACCCATTTCATTCATCGTCTGATATGACTTAACGTTGGAGGACGTAAATAATAATAATAATAATAATAATAATAATAATAATAATAATAATAATAATAATAATAATAATAATAATAATAATAATAATAAAAAATTCTGCACTCCAAGTCGCATTTTTATGAATTATTTCTTGTTATTTTTTACTTTAGACTAAGGGCGGTGCCATGGCTGAGTGGTTAGACCACTTGACTCTCACCAAGGCGGCCCGGGTTCGATCCCAGACGACCGCAAAGTGAGATTTGTGGTGGACAAGATGACGTTGGAGCAGGTTATCTCCGCGCCCTCCGGTTTCCCCCGCCAGATTCCACAGATTGTTCCATCATTATCTTTCCTTTCACCACATCTCTCTCGTACTTTCACTTCCGGTGTTGGGCTGAAATACAGGAACTCATTCATTCAAAAAGGCTAACAATTTCGACTCAAATATTGCTTATTTTAGATAGTTTCATGACAAATAAAATACTATGATGTTCACTATGTTTCAAATTAGCTGTAGATCATTTTGTATAACTGTTAAACTGTATTACTCTTTAGATCCAAAAAATATTGTTACCATTTTTGTAGCAATAGCCATTCTACTTCTCGACCCGACAGAGGGTGGCCATTCGATCCTGCTTTACTAGATCGAGCTTTCCCGCTGGAGTGGAGCTTATAAGTCACCTTCCAGTAGCTGGCGTTTAATTCGCTCTCTTACTCTTAAGAAATTACCGGGACACGACTTGGTTGCCAATATTGTGTTGAAAAACCTGACAAAGAAGGCTCTAGCACACATGTCTTCAATTCTGAACGCCTGTCTTCGGCTTGGCTTTTTTCTTCACAACACAATCATTATGTTTCACAAACCTAATAAACCTAAAACTCTCCCTGACAGCTATCGCCCGATAAGTTTGCTGCCTACCTTGTCCAAACTCTTTGAAAAGATTCTTCTTCGCCGTCTCCTTAAATATACATCTGAAAACTGTATCATTCCCCATTCCAATTTGGATTTCGTTCTAGACATTCTACCTCTCACCAACTACTACGTTTAACACAAACAGTAATTTATGGTTTTGAACAACGAAAGCACACAACCACCCTGTTCCTCGATGTAGCACAGGCCTTTGATAAAGTTTGGCATGAGGGGTTAATCTTCAAACTCTATAGCATTGGCCTTCCGCAGTATCTGTTCACTGCCATTTGTAGTTTTCTATCAGATCGCACATTCACTGTTCGCATTGGTGGTACAGAGTCCTCTCAGCGCCATATTACAGCAGGAGTTCCTCAGGGATCCATATTGGCGAAAATCTTATTTAGACTTATTGTACCTATGATCTTTTTGACTTGGCCCCTACCTCCATAGCCTTATACGCTGGTGATACTGTTTTATATCATTCCGGCACAAATTTCCCTGCAACTTTTCACACGCTAAAAACCTCTCTTGACTGCCTCTTTGACTGGTTTGATACTTGGCGCATAGGTCTTAACACTCAAAAGACCGCAGCTAAGATTTTTAGCCTACGTCGTTTCTCCAATTCTTCCGAATTTTATATTAAGCATGAATCAATTCCCACCTCTGTCAAATACCTTGGAGTAATGCTGGACACCAAACTTACTTGGCGAGCCCATATTGATCGACTTATCTCGTTGGCATCAGGATGACTTTCAAAACTCGGTTCGTTACTTCATAGACACACTCCTCTTGGGATAGAATGCTCTCTGCTTCTCTACAAATCTCTTGTCCGGCCAGTTATCACATATGCTTCCCAGGTATGGGGTACGGCTAGAAACACTCATCTCCGTAGACTACAGGTCCTGCAAAATCGATTTCTGCGCATCGCCATGGATGCCCCTTTGTACGTAAGAAATCAACAACTCCATAGAGAACTTGGTCTCCTTCCTCTTCACCAGTACATACGTCAGATCGCCCCTCGCTTCTTCTCAAACCTGCCAGATGTTCCAGGAGCTGTGATGTATGACATCGGAGTACGAACCCGCCAGACCACACGTCTGAAGAGATGACTCCCACAGGATCTCCTCCTTAGTATCTTTGACTGAATATTGTTTCACAGTGAATATTGTTCTTGTTATCTCTTTGATTGCTTCTTTTTTATCAGCTTTTTTCTCTCTCTTGTGTGTCATCCACGTTTCACTGTGTTTAGTAGATAATAAGTGCCAACTTGGTTTTCCTTACATACCATTATGTAGTTCATAAAGGTTCAATTAGCTAACAAGGAATCTGTAAAGCATGTAATGCTGATCGATCATTGTATAAAATAAAAAATAAAAATGCGGCTGGCGAACGGTCCCTCAGTCAAGGGTTAGGCAACTCTCCACATCTCTGTCTTCTGTGTTGTTCGGTCCTTATGCAATCCGTAATCGTCCCGCGGTTCCTTTACCTCATCCGTGCTCTCTGAGGGTTGAGCTGCTAGATGTCAACTCCATTATATAATCTATCCTGCCTATATAATGTTTTTTAAAACGTTTTGTTGCTGTAGTTGTATTGAGTGGGAAAGCTGTATTTTCTGAACTACACAAGTGGCAATAAATTCAGCTACTTCAAACTACTACACGTAAGAAACTAACGTTCACGTAACACGAATACTTCCAACTATTTTTAACATTTTGAGCAATATTCGATAAATATGTCTTTTAAGTGCGGATCCCACCGTCCACATAAGCGGTGTTTTAACGCCATGCAAATTGAACACGAAGCTCAAACTCCCACCTCTTTTCCAAAACATTTTATAATTCGACACCTTTAGAGAACACGCCAGGCTTTTGTATTGATCTGTAATTGCCCCGATGTAACTTTATATACATCACATGAGGGTTTCTGGGGTCACGCGACTTCTCAAATACGATAAAAGGAACTCTAGGGGGATATTTAGATCAGGAATCACATTAGATTTCCTTCACATGCGACTATAACTGTGTTATGCACAGAAAAAAAATCCTTTATCTTGATCCCAGAAAACAACGGGTTTTCGTGTCGGTGAATAAACTGGAACAAACATTTATACCTCACTTCATTCACTCACATAAATACATGATATTTACTTATTTACTTGCGAAATATCTGTGTTTCTCATCACCTCAGAAGTGCTGGTAGCGCCGGTATTG
>CM060957.1:123072595-123110095 GCA_030765055.1 Mantis religiosa | reverse complement strand
CTCTTTCCATAGGACAATACCTGGAGCCTAAAAAGTCCCTCATCGACAACAATGTCAAGACGGCATAAGTGGATACGCTACTTACGCGCGTCAACCCCGCAGGGAAGACAACCAAATAACCTCGGCGGGGCCACCTGGTGATCTAGAACACCTTCTACTACAGTTCGGCCGCTCTATCTCCAGCTTTGACATTTCTCGAGAGGGGAAAGCAGGCTGTTGCCAGTTCTTTAGCGGGAATGTCAAGCAGACGAACAATGCGTATTTTAAATATTTCATGTATTTGCATATTTCACAAACCAGTAACCATATTAAAATAATAGTGATAATAATAGGACTTACGAACACAAAAAATGGGTATTCACGCACGCAAAATATAGTAAAGAAAGTTAACCAGCGGAAGCAGCCAAATCCACGTGGCTCAAACAAATTTAAACTGGCAACACGGTGTTGGGTTCGGAAGCCATGCCTAGTAGCGACAATGCTGATTGGCGCTAGCAGACAGTTTGAACTTCCTGACCACAACAGCGGATATAGAGACTCCCAGTACTACCAATAGGTGCAGTTAGTGTGTGTGAAAGGTGTGAACGAAATATTTGAAAAGAGTGCTGTTGTAATGAATATCTTGCATGGTAATGAAATTGCAAATTGGATTTCAATGTTTTAAAGCTAATATATTTTCATTCTAAAGATAATTTTTGACGATATGTTTTTAATTGGTCATTACTCTATGTTGGTATTATTAACCTCGCCCCTCCACCTGTTGCAGTCGTAAAACGTCAGAGCCGGAGATACAACGGCCGGACTGTAGCTCTGCAGACTAGTACCCGAAACCTTTTAGGCAACCCTCTGCCCCCTCCAGGCGGCCGAAACATGGCCGGAGGTACCCGATCTCCCTCGGGTGTCGGGAACATTCTGGCCCCTCGAGTCCAACCCAATCCGAACAGCTCCCATTCAGGGAGGGGCTCGAATGTTCGGCCCGAGGTTCCTCTTGGTAACGTCAGAGGTACCACGTGTGCTAAGGGTCCACAGCGCTCTCACCACAGCAGCTGAAGGGGACGAATTCCATCCCCTACGGAGAGTGTTGGTATACAATCTCAACAAATACATCATTATCGCTTGGATGTAAACCGGCATTTCGATATGCATTTGTTTCTTTTGTTTAGCTATTTTATTGAGGCTGTAAGGAATCTAGATACATCTCAGTTAGGAACAAAAATAAGATTTCTCTAGAAGAAACATTAATTCCAATCTAATTATGAACAGTACTATCAAGTATATTTTAGCTTGTACAAAATGAAGCCATGAGTGATATTTGATAAAATGTTTTATATTATTAATATTAAAACATAAAAATAATATTTACCTTTAATATAACATGATGTAATTTACTGCATACCTATCAATATCGTGCAGCAACATGGCCTTCTACATTTTCCCTACGACATTTCTTTTATTATTTTAGCTTACAAATCAGAAGCAATATTGAGAAACAAACAATGTGAATAATGTGGTATTCTATTTGAAGAGCAGATGAAATTATGAACAAATCTTGTTATATTTTCTATTGCTTGGGATCGTATATAGACGACTTTGATTTTGTGTTCAACAAAGAATCACCTAACCGATGTTTAGAAAGCATATAGTTTCTTAACGGTTCGGTTTAGTTCAACGCATCGCCTGCATCTAAGACGTATGTCCTGACCTATACTCATATAGCAAGCATGTTTACGAAGTGCTGAAGTAAACAAGGGATAATATCTCCATTAAGGAACGAAGCTTTTGGGTTGAGGCCGCCGGTAATAAACACTAAGTGCGCAGTATAGATTAATAATTAGTCGAGCTGTGTATATCTACTTTCCCTTAGGGAGCTGTTAAAAGAGCCATTTAGACTCATGCAGGGCCTTAGATACCCTTACAGATAACATCGACCATATTTTATCAGTCTCGTGGTTTCTGTTGTTTTCTTTGTGGCCCAGTTTTGCAGACAGCTTGGAGCTACGTGTTTTCTTTACGTTATCACACTCCTTCGGGTCACAAGTCTGTAAGTCTGTATGTGAATATTCTCTGATACAATTAATATACCTACACGGAAGTATAATAACTGTGCTATAGAAATTTTCGTTCATTTTATAAAGAATTATTTTATTTTGTCTTCCATACTTCTTCCCCATAATGAGGTATATAAAATGAAAAGTTTCAGGAGAAAAACCTCTCTAAAACGGAACGCGATCGTTGCGGCATTTAATTTCCGTTTACACAGGTTTCCGCCTTACAGAGGGTTGTGTTGGAATACAAAGAAATTACGGAGCTATAGTTGCAGATTTTACAATGAAGGAATAATACATAATGAAGTATAAATAATAATTGGCTGTTATGTATTATGTACTATATTTTCAAATTATGTACAATAAGTGCAGTTTATCGCCTCGTTTCTCTATCTGTTTTCAATTTTCCCTTTCCACCTGCAACTGTCTGTATATCAACATCATTTACCTACTTCACCACACATAACATTCAAAACAATGTTATGGCGATGTTTGAAACTCTCGAGACATCCATTGGAAGCTGTGAAATCGTCTTTGCCTAATTTTCTTGCTATCTCTAAAGCTTGAGTTTGAAGCAATGGTCCAAACATAGGAATTCTTTAGCGCACGCTTTAACAAACCACTTGAACGTAGCACCATTTAGCTCGGCATACTCTGTAAAATTTATGATGCGTTTCATATGCGCTGCTGTTCCCTTTAGCCATTCGTCTTTAATTGTTATTTTGTTTTTCAGAATTGTATTAATCTGAGTTTTCCCCACTTTAAACAAGGCAGTTATTTCTTTAGTTGGATGTTTGCTCTTCAATAGCCTTAATTTTTTCCTCTAGTGTTGAAGGCTTATATTTAGAACTCATTTTAGAGAATTTGTGTACACACAAACTCTGTTTTTAAAAATCACCAAGGTTAACAGTTTTCTTCCACACATACTTGATCACTTGTAATAATGACTAAACGCATGAGGCAAACTTTCGATCTCCAACTTCATGCTCTTGAGGGACTACTATGGCAGCGGTAGCCACAACGAGGCTTGCTAGCCGCATGCGGCTCTTGAGTCAGACTGGTGCAGCTGTTGACACCAAGCTTAGAGTAATATATAATTAATTGAAACTAACAACATATGGAGTCCGGCGGAGAAAGAAAAATCTTTCCCTTAAATTATTGACCCCCGGTGGCTGTTATATTTGACCTTTTTTTTTTTTTTTTTTTTTTTTTTTTTTTTTTTTTTTTTTTTTGCAGAGGTAGACGAGCATTTATAGTAGATATAGCCAACATGAAAAATTCATTGCCATGGCCGGGGTTTGAACCACGGATCTCCTGGTTTCCGTCCAGTCACTCTAACCCATTGAGCTACCATGGCCAACATGCCATGCTTACTTACGATAGTAAGTCGCCACAAACGGTGTGTCTCGGATGCGAGAGCCCCTAGTGGTCTAACGGGGAAATATGAGTCAAATGGAGAATTTAATGCCATTGCGGCACGTTGGCCATGGTAGCTCAAAGGGTAACAGCGACTGGTTGGAAACCAGGAGATCCGTGATTCAAATCCCGGCCATGGCATTGAATTTTTATGTTGGCTCTATCTATCAAAAGTCTTAGCCTATATACGGCTAGTGTGGAGAAATGATTAATTTCCATCAATTAACTAACAATAATAAGAGCATTTACAAACGTAAATATATCTTTACAAGGAAGATAAAAACATATTTCCAGACTTATTTTGCCTTCATAGCGTGTTAAAGCTTCAGACTAAAACATTTACTCACCTCAAATGTTTGATCAAAATTACTGAAAGCCTTCCTGACGTTCGCATGGAAATTCAGAATTATTTCAGTAACATGTCTGGGCCTGCTGATGAAATCAATAGCAGATTTAATAATTTAAGATCACTTAAAACTTCATTTTCATTCCTGGAAAATCCTTTTGCTGTTGATATTGTGGGCGATGGCTGTCTTGTTCAATAACAAATAACAAAGGATATAGCAGCTGTAGAGTTGGAGCTGTTAGAACTTCAAGAGGACGATGGACTAAAAGGACTCAAACGAAGTGGCGTTTCTGCCATAAACTCTTGGAAGAATGTTCCAGAAGAAAAATACCCGCTAACACAAAAGCGTGTTAAGAGACTTATTTCAATCTTTGGGACTACTTATGTATGTGAATCACTGTACTGAACCCTTGAGTTCATTAAATAGAAACATCGATCTGAACATTTAAGTCAGTCAAGTTTATAAAAACTAACAGCAAAAATGAACACTTGAAAAAGCACTTGTCAAAAGGGATCTCATTCCTTCATGTGTACCTGAACAATACCTAACGTTCTGTTTAGTGCAAAAAATAAATGTTCCTTCATTTGCTATAAAATGAAAAAAAGCTTCTTCATTTTATGCACAACTCTTAAAATGCGGCTCACTTCGATTAGCTTCATAAATTTGTGGCTCCCCAAATTAATGGCCACCCCTGTACTATAGTCTACGCGCGGTGCTGTGCTCCAGTTACTGGAAGCTCCTCTATGGCTACTCCAAACGCGTCATTCCCATTTCCATTGAAATACTTTCCAGTTCAGTAGGATGATCTCAGTTTTATGCACATGCAGATACAGCAGCCAACAGATTACATCTCATATCTGCTTTTATAAATGACCGGCTCGAGGTTAAGGAAAACAGAAACTAAGATAGGAATACTTCAAAATGCTATAATGCCATATTTTGGTCGGACTTAAAAGTTGTGAGACAACGATTTTGAATAAAATTTTCACTTCGAAAATTTCCTTTACATAAAAACGCTTGCCCGCCTCGGTAGCGTTGCGGTAGAGTGTCTGCCTCACGTTCAAGAGGTCCCGAGTTCGAATCTCACTCAGGGTGAGCTACCTGGATAAGGTTTTTCTGGGGGTTTCCCTTATCCTGAAAGACGAATGTCGGGTAACTCAAAGCTCTATGGACCCTAGGTTCATTTGAGCACCATTTTACCCATTCTAGTCATCAGTTATGACTTAATGTTGGAGGACGTAAAATTACCAAAAAAGAAAAAAAAAAGCACACGTTTGCCTTTATATTTTATTTACTCTAAAACAGCTTAATGATTTTTTCTTAAAATAGCTCAGTATGTTTCAGATATTTGCGTGATTAATGAAGCTTATATCTTGAATTCTCTGCGAACCGCCTATGGAGTTTTCATTTCAATTAACTTTATATAGCTACTCGTAGTAAGCCACAGGGGAAGGATAAACGTTTACTGCACGATAAACGCTATTCTCATAAAATCACGATATTATATATATATATATATATATATACCAAACATTTGCTCACCTCGGCAGCGTAGATGGTGGCATGTCTGCCTCACGTTCAAGAGGTCCCGAGTTCGAATCTCGATCAGGGTGAGTTACCTGGATAAGGTTTTACCAGGGTTTTTCCTTATCCTGATAGACGAATGTCAGGTAACTCTAAGCTCCATGGACCCCCCCCCCCCCCAAAAAAAAGAACACTTTTGTGTGGCATGTGGAATTCAAATTTTCATAGTTACGCTTCAGTTTAAGCTGATACCACATTAAATTGTACATCGCGGAGAAATTAAAGTTTAAATTTTACAGCCAGTACACGTTGTATCCATTATTATCGGAATGTAGCAAAATACCATTCAATAATGGAAAATTCGATATAAGTTGTAATTCGGTCAGTGGTATACACAATTTATGCGAAATAAATTAAATGTTACGCTATGAGTATCATTTGGGGGGGGGGGATCAGTTACAGACAGAAGTTATTCTTTTTCCAATTATACGAAGCTGACATGAAAGTCTGCTGGCCTCACTACGGGCCGTTAATGACGTAGCCCGCAGGTTGGCCACTCTCGATGTGGGCGAGTTGTAATAATAATGGATTCGCGTGATCAGCCAGGAAAACAAGGCTTACTGCTGGCGAGCTTTTAATGGAAGCGATTTAGCTAAGTGTTATGGGGAGGGAGGGAGGGAGGGGGGAGCTGTTTCGAGTGTTTCACCTCGACATTCTCGGGTAATGTACAGTTGTGGTCAGGAGTTCTAAATACACGTCACAAACTTTGTTCTGCAACTAAATTACTATGAACAGGTGATTTATTACAAACACTCTTACAATGAAATGAGTTCAGTCTTTAATTTATTCTCACTGTGCTTTCAACCTTGTCATTATTCCATCGCCTCCTTTAACTCTACATTTGATTTCAGTAATGCAAATATGGAATATCTGGAAGAGAAGGCCAGTCATTGGTTACTATCAGGGTCAAGGCCTGCTGCCTGGCCGCTGCGTCTCCACCTCCACCCATCATAAGCAGTGGAATGTGGGCAGCGCTCCGGCCCCTTCCAGCAGGTATATGCGGTCTTCGCAACTATGAGCTATTTCTCTCAAAGTCTCAGTCATGTTCAACGTTTTGGAAAGTAATAAGTTCATTTTATCAAACGCTTACAGTACCATATCCCACCGTTTTTCTTATCTTTCTGTCTTGTTTTCTTTGTTGTTTTTATCATTATTATTTTTAGGGTTTTCCTTTATAAGCCACTGTAGATTTGTTTGATGATTTACTTGTATTTTATTTACTAAAAATTAAATCTCAAGTATGGTAGAATCGTCATTAAAAAAAAGACGTTGCTAACTACACACTAACAAACAAAAGACAAAGGCAATATACATCTATTAGAAAAGAGCATGCAAGTCCATGTCACATGCTGCCACACACTCCCTCCCCAGTGACAACGCTTTGGAATCCCTTTGGGAAGTGTAGGAAGTGTACTTTGCGTCCTGAACTTGTAAGTACATTGTGTTGTCTGAAGGTTCAGTTGTAAGAGTGGGTCTTACTGTTGATGGAGGCCTAGATTGTGTAGTGTCCATGTTATTCAGCAGGAATGCTGGTTTGAATCTATCAATAGAATCTATTTGCTGACCACGAGGTATTTCCACAACTAAGTGCTTTTCTGAACGTTTGATTACATTGTAAATATGTAGGCCGGAGAGATTTCCGATCTGCAGCTTGTCTGATAAATATTGAAGAAGTCATTTGCTCTGGGTCGGGGTGACCAGATGTAGATTTGTTTGATGTTTTATTTGTATTTTATTTATTAAAAATTAAATCATAAGTATGGCAGAATCTACATACAAAAGAAAAAACGTTACTAACTAAACACTGATAAAACAAAAGACAAGCGCTAAATAAACATCTATTAGTAAAGAGTGTTTATGCAAGTCCATATCACATGCTGCCACAGCCACTTGTAATATATATGGATGGCTTTGCCTTTGGAACAACTGCTCACCATCGGCAACGATGTTCACTCGTTTACTACGTTCTTAAATATTTGAATTGTCATTCTAAACATTAAATTCACACACATATTTACTGTTACTCATACTTATACTTCCAGATTGATTCCATCTGCTTTGGGATTCGAATCCGAGACCTCTGGATTTGCATGCTAACTACCAAACCACGGATCTTTGTATAGCAAATCATTACCAATGCTTTGCTTACAGTTCAATCTTAAAGTCATAACTGGAGGTTAATAAATTAAAAACCGTCATACACGCTGCAATGAGTATTGTACTCTAGACATAATCTACACTTCGCATGATACGTGCTTTGTCCTCAAGGTCCGGGGGCAGTTTCTAGCATTTCTACTGTTCGACTAAAACCTCGTGATTAATGCTTTGTTACCATTTTGATAAGCGAGCGACGCTTGCGTGCGGGTGTAAAAGTGCCCTCCCTCCACCACTTTGCCTTTAGTGACGGTAAATTAACGGTTAAGGGCATTTTGTTTCTCTTTAGCCGGACATTAGTATGATAGGTGTCACGCCACCGTGTAGCTACGCTAAGATAACGCACAGGCGCGTTCGTACTTAGGTTCTCAACAGCCAATGAAGGTACATGAATTTTAAAAACATGCCCTATTTACAAATTTTTGTTTAGTTATTTTGTTTATTTAGAAGCTAATATTGTATTTTATATCTGAATGTCGCAAAATAATTATTTAAAATGTAGAGAAAAATCTGACTAAGAAATATCTGGAAATCTTTATTAATTGTCTAGTAGAAATCTAAGAGAACAGTACAAGAACAAGGCACTATGCATACTAAGACATATTAGACTACGGTCAAGATAACGGGCCTGGAGGTACAAAACTATCCCTAACTTTCCACAACTTAGAAGTCCCCTAATTCGACCAGAGATACAGAGTATAATCGTCATACGTAGCTCGTGAAAAAGGTAAAATGAAAAACAAAAAACGCTATTGAGCTACCTCTTCAGACTTATTTACTGAGCCAAAATGCTGTAGCAAGGCACTTCAAACGTATTATTGTTTTTCAGCCGATGAAAATCGTTGTCCACGCAATTTATTCTTGATTCTTAATGTTCGGGAACAAAAAGAACTTATTGTGTGCCAAATCAGGACTGTATGGCGGATGACCAATAAATTCTATTTTTGAGCCTTCAAATACTTTGTTGTTAGACGAGATGTGTGTGCGCTCACATTGTCTTGAAGAAGACCCTACAGTTCTTGGTTTTCTCACTTCACCGAAGACCTCCGGCAAACAAATCGTTGAATACCATTCGGCATTGGCCGTTTTACGTTCCTCTAAAGACACTGTTGCCACATGGCCAGTTTTGCTGAAAAAGGAGGCGACCATTTGTTTCGAAGTGCTTTAAGTGCGAACAACTTTTGTTAGACATGGTTCATCTTGAAACACCCATACCATCGACTGCTGTTTACGTTCCGGCTCATACGCATAGATCTACGATAACTCAACTGTTACAATCTTATATACGTCTTTTGAGGCACCACCATTGTATTTCTTGAGCGCTTTTCTAACACCAGACGCGAGCATCTTTTTGAGATTGCGTCAAATTATGTGAGATCAAACGAGAACAAACCTTTTTCACGGCTAAATAATCATGCAATATTTTACATATTCTGGTGGAACTAATGCTTAGGTTTGCCTCAATCTCACAATATGTCACATGATGATCTTGCATTATTAATTTTTGCACAGCATCGATGTTTTCTGGCACAGCAACTGTTTTTGGAGGATCTTCACGAACTTCATCATTGAGCAAACGGCGGCTACGATTAAATTTGTTATATCAGCGTTTCACAGTTGCAAAGGATGGGGCTTCGTCGCTAAATGCGAAAGTTAGTTGATCGATGCATTCTTGCCTTGATAATCCACGTCCCAAATCGTATTGAATCATCGCACGAACATTTTCACGAGTTATTTCCATGTTTCTGTTGAGACAATTTTTAAGTCAATGTAAACAAAACAAATGACGCTCTACTGCCAAAATGTATGAAGTAAATTATGGTCAGCAATGTGAGACTTTCCAATGGAAACGTCAGATGGCACCTACAACATTCAGGGTTGCCAAGGCTAAAAATATAAATAGTGCCCCTCGTAACATCAAATGTGCCTTTCTAAAGCGGCTCTTCTATGAATTATACACCTATAGGAGTCTCTGTCGTAATTCTATACCGATTTCAACATAATAAAATCATTGAAGAGTGTAGGCTTTCACGGCCGGAGTCATTTGGTAGGTAATGATTAATTACCATAATAAAGTCAATCGGCTAAGAACCGTCTGCAGGTTTTTCCCACTGCGTGTGGATTTATGGTTCGATATTTCGATGAGTAAAATTGAAAGTGTTTTTGAGGAGAGAATTCTTAGCAGGGATTTGAGGTCAAAATTCCATTTATATAAGTTAAAACAAGACTACCTGGAAGGATTCAAACAAAATATCCACCATAAAATTGCCAGGATTTCTCTATATGATCTATGGCTAGTAGTGGGTAGTCTCCTAAATATATACCAAAAGTGTATGGACAACAACGCTGGTCAGTTTCAGCGTCTCTTTTCATAAAGCTGGTAAGTGAATCCCTAAAAAGTAATTCCAAAAATCTATAGTTTCATCCGTGCCATTCATTTGTAGCGATGGACGGCATGACGTGGACAGGAAAAATTCCCCGCAGCCGTGAATTTTCCTGGTATTTTAGATAGATCGGCTAATGTTTTTGAACTCATGTATAACATTTCAATTTGAAGTAATACTTAATATTATTAAAAAGCCTATTATTTACGAAAGAAATAAGATGTCAAATTAAGATATTGTTTTACAACGAATTACCTCAATGAGATAATTTTGAATTTCAAAAAGAAGACACAATTGACATATAAATATAATAATAATAATAATAATAATAATAATAATAATAATAATAATAATAATAATAATAATAATAATAATAATAATAATAATAATAATAATAATAATAATAATAATAATAATAATAATAATAATAATAATAATAATAATAATAATAATAATAATAATAATAATAATAATAATAATAATAATAATAATAATAATAATAATAATAATAATAATAATAATAATAATAATAATAATAATAATAATAATAATAATAATAATAATAATAATAATAATAATAATAATAATAATAATAATAATAATAATAATAATAATAATAATAATAATAATAATAATAATAATAATAATAATAATAATAATAATAATAATAATAATAGTAATAGTAATAGTAATAGTAATAGTAATAGTAATAGTAATAGTAATAGTAATAGTAATAGTAATAATAATAATAATAATAATAATAATAATAATAATAATAATAATAATAATAATAATAATAATAATAATAATAATAATAATAATAATAATAATAATAATAATAATAATAATAATAATAATAATAATAATAATAATAATAATAATAATAATAATAATAATAATAATAATAATAATAATAATAATAATAATAATAATAATAATAATAATAATAATAATAATAATAATAATAATAATAATAATAATAATAATAATAATAATAATAATAATAATAATAATAATAATAATAATAATAATAATAATAATAATAATAATAATAATAATAATAATAATAATAATAATAATAATAATAATAATAATAATAATAATAATAATAATAATAATAATAATAATAATTAATGATGATCTTTTTTGTAATTTACGTCCTCCAACCTTAAGTCATATCGGACGATGAATGGAATTGGTGAAATGATGCTCAAATGAGCCCAGGGTCCATAGAGCCTAGAGCTACCCGACATTCGTCTTTCAGGATAAGGGAAAACCCCGGAAAAACCTTAACCAGGTAACTCACTCTGACCGAGATTCGAACTCAGGACCTCTTGAACGTGAGGCAGACACACTGTCACCACGCTAGCGAGGCGGGCTGATGATGATGATGATGATGATGATGATGATGACTAAATTATGGAAAATAAAAGAACCAGGTATGATAATCAGTGGCAAACCTTCAATAATGCATAATGCTTTGAGCAAAGAGGAGGCCGAAGTAAGTTTGAACGTATCAAGCTCCGACAGAGCTTGTAGAGGAAGATTAATTGAAAGTGATCAGGATAACAAGACACTGAAAGTGGGAATATACTCTATTAATTGTTGAAATACTCTCTCATATTATCTGGATGAAGGTACCTAATTGTTAATGCACTCATTTCTGACATACAGTACACAGTCAATTGACACTTTATACAATAATTACACACTAAGGTTAATTATTGAAAAGCAGTTAGTATAATATCAGCAATTCGCGAGCTCAACAATATTATTATTCAAGCAGAAAGCATCCTGTCCTTTGTCACAAAAGCAAATATAAACACATTACTTACTCAGATGCTCTGCAAGCCAAAACCCACAATAAAAAGGCAACATACTTTCAGAAATATGTACTCAAACTTCCTTGGCTCATTGTTTCTACCTACAGTCATTAACAGCTGCTCCGAAAGCACCTAACAATAGTACCTATGAGTAAATTCTGTTAGTGTCTCGTCTTTAATCAAATGCCTTGAATTTAGTGGGTATACAAAAACTACCATGAACTTATTTACAAGGTGTGGTTATAGGCTTTCTAAAAGCACAAATGTGTAAAGCTATAAGCGCCTCCAGTTCACCTGCTGCTGCTGCTTGGGAAATACAATCCCTCGGGAAAGCGTTAGCACGAGCATTAGCAGAGAAGATGCTTGTTGACCCAAGTTTTGGTTTCTCTCTGAAACACAATACCTCATGGAGACGTGACCCAAAGACGTGCTGCATCAGATGGCTCATTACGTTTAACAAACTGTGATGAACAAAAGGTGCGTTAGGGGGAAGAAAGTTGCGTTATAGTTATTTTTTGACGACAGCGTTTCTTAATTCACTTCCTGTTCAAGCTATCTTGTGTGGGAAATTGTCATTCTTGCACTCCTGTGTTTTGTAATTTAGACCCCCAACTGTTGCTATGTAGTCGCACACAAAGTCATACCTGATACTTAAGTTATATGATTTAAATCTTATCGTCTTCACTTCCTTTTAATAGTTAAATAATTTACTTAAGATTTAATGGATTCAGCGTTTAAATGTAACGTCTACGAAGCAAGCAGCCATCTCACCTTCACTTGTTAACTGACTTGGTGAACACTAACAGGCACAACTAATCTATCACCAATTCGTTAAAGCTAGGGCATTAAACCTTGATGCTGCTTTTGAACAGCTGACAATTAATTTTATTTTCGTGTACGATTTTGCTATTTAGGTTTGTACAAAATAGTACAAAATTTCATGTCGTTTTGCTAATACTCGATATCATTTTAATTATTTGTCCCTCCAACTTGTGTGTTGAGGGTGGTGGGATTTCACGGCGACAGAGCGCTACTAGAGTAAAAACTTCTTGGACCATAGGCAAATCAAAGAACAAAACAGGAGGATGGGTTATATTTCGAGTCCTCCCCACTAGTGGACATTCTACTTTAAAGAAATATAAATTGATTTAATCCCTTTTGAAGTTTAGTAAGAAGTCGAAGAGAAACAACAAACCTATACCTAAAAAACGTGTTCGCTACCATTAGGAATTTCCGCTTTTATCACTTCCAGGCAGTAGTAAATATAGAATCAAATAATTAACACATACACGTAATGGTAATGTTAGTGGCATGTATAGTAGGTAAAGTGAAGAATTTCATATTTGCAGGAAAGATATTTGTGGTAATATATTATTATTATTATTATTATTATTATTATTATTATTATTATTATTATTATTATTATTATTATTATTATTATTATTATTATTATTATTATTATTATTATTATTATTATTATTATTATTATTATTATTATTATTATTATTATTATTATTATTATTATTATTATTATTATTATTATTATTATTATTATTATTATTATTATTATTATTATTATTATTATTATTATTATTATTATTATTATTATTATTATTATTATTATTATTATTATTATTATTATTATTATTATTATTATTATTATTATTATTATTATTATTATTATTATTATTATTATTATTATTATTATTATTATTATTATTATTATTATTATTATTATTATTATTATTATTATTATTATTATTATTATTATTATTATTATTATTATTATTATTATTATTATTATTATTATTATTATTATTATTATTATTATTATTATTATTATTATTATTATTATTATTATTATTATTATTATTATTATTATTATTATTATTATTATTATTATTATTATTATCATTATTATTATCATTATTATCATTATTATCATTATTATCATTATTATCATTATTATCATTATCATCATCATCATCATCATCATCATCATCATCATCATCATTATCATTATCATTATCATTATCATTATTATTATTATTATTATTATTATTATTATTATTATTATTATTATTATTATTATTATTATTATTATTATTATTATTATTATTATTATTATTATCATTTATTATCAATTATTATTATTATTATTATTATTATTATTATTATTATTATTATTATTATTATTATTATTATTATTATTATTATTATTATTATTATTATTATTATTATTATTATTATTATTATTATTATTATTATTATTATTATTATTATTATTATTATTATTATTATTATTATTATTATTATTATTATTATTATTATTATTATTATTATTATTATTATTATTATTATTATTATTATTATTATTATTATTATTATTATTATTATTATTATTATTATTATTATTATTATTATTATTATTATTATTATTATTATTATTATTATTATTATTATTATTATTATTATTATTATTATTATTATTATTATTATTATTATTATTATTATTATTATTATTATTATTATTATTATTATTATAACAACAACGGGACAGCATCTAAAATTTTAATACTATGGGCTCTCTCTGAATAATTTAACTTTATATCCAATTTTTCGGATAAAAATTAATATTAGTTATGTTAAAACAGGGAAATGAAAAGCTTGTGAACAATTAGTACGTTTAAGGCAGCACTTGTAGACTTCCTAACAGTTACAAAAGTTTATTGGGAATGGATTATCAAAATACAATCAGACTTGTACAATCAGTACAAACAGATTCTCTGATCAGATTAGTATTTTAAACATAAGACTAATTTATAGCTTTTATACGAAGTGATAAAGGAAGTTGAACATATTTTAGGATAACTGGGGTCTTCTTATGTAGATTTATGAGATGTGCTCGTCTTATTGCATGAACTACAGGAATGTTCTCTTTTTCTCCTAATCTCTCACCTCTCTTCTCTATATCGCTTCTTCCACCCCATTCCATTCACATCTTTTGTGTGCAGCTTTGAAAACGGAAGTAAAACGTTCTTCTTTGGGTTAATAAAAATTAAAAAGAAATAAAGATTTAGTAGAGCTCTATTTGCTATACCATCAAAATTAACTGTTTCCCTGTTAACAGTTTTATGTACACGGATAATCGTCACGCATTATTACAATACCCGACGTATTTATCCGACGAAAATTTCCACTTATAAATATCCCATGTTGTACACATGTGCCTTTAATACCCACTCTTATAAACTGTTCTCAAAAAGTTTGTTCTTTTTGTACAAATGGTCTCATTGAACCTTCCTTTGTAGATAAATCAAGCATAGAGGAGGCTGAAGTGATAGTCAAATGTTTAAAATGCGGGTCACTATGGTTTAAATTCCAAGCTTTATATGACCACGAGAAACAAATCTTAGTTGTCACTTCAGCATAGTGGATATAAAGAATTTAAAATTACAAACCAGTAACAGCGAACATTTCGGATATAGTTAGTGCTAAAAAAATTATGTAATATAATTATTGTGTTTTAACGAGATCTACCTATATTTTTCTGTAGTACGTTTTCATCTATCTCTTGCAGTTTAGTGGTTAAGTATAGGTACACAATTATAAAAATGTAATTCATTAAGAATAAATATTCTCAGAAAACTCAATATTCATCTACCGTTAAACTTCACATACAAATATGTTAAACATATACTATAGTAATAAAAATGTTATGGATATTTTTAATAAAATCAAAATTAAGAAGAAGTTCTTATATTAAGGGTAATTTGAAATAGGGGATTTTTTAACCTTCGTGGTGCATGCTCCAATTTTAAGCGGGATGATATTCTGATCTATGCAAAATGTTAAGGAGTTATATTTATCAAAAGAGAGTTGTGGTAAAGATACGTCGAGAAAGCTTGAGTGAATCAGGACTACGGTGGCCAAAAATGAGGTTATAGACAAAGTGAAACTGTTAGCTGGAGTTATTTGTCAAAAACAGGAACTAAATGTGCCTGGCACATTCACTATTGATACACTACATCGATCAGTCCCCAAGCTTTACCACTTTTTTTATTTCCTTCCTGCCTCCGACTCTTCTTCCCTTTTAGTTCCCAAATTCACCGCTGTCCCAAGGGAACTCGCGTCCCATTTGAGTCGCAACTCAAGCGGGGAAAAGAAGACTGGAATGGGAGTTAAAATAAGAAAAGCTTTTTGGTAACCGCCCAAGAAGAGTCCGGAGGCATCCCGCTAGGGAGGTGAAGGGGGTGGGGGTTTGCCACTTTCTAGAGCACTTTCCGTTCGCAAGGAGATTTGATTTGGTTGATGCGTCTGTAAAAACATCCCATTCCTTGCGGGAGCACACGGATATGGCTTGTCTTGCAGGCTCATTGAATCCAAGTGGTCAGTTCGCAGTTGTTAGCAAATACAGCTACAGCTGTTTTGATTAATTTATTATACAAAACTAAAGACATATTTGAAATTCCATAGCCCATATGCACTAAACAATGGAATCAAGTAGTTGATATAAAACCCGACATTAAATTCTACATGGCGATTTAGTGATAAAGCCCAATTTTTGAAACTGTATAGCAAATAATAATTATATTACTTATATACATTGACAAGTATAGGAGATTAAATAATAATTATATTACTTATACACCTAAATTGACAAGTATAGGAGATTAATACTTGTTTATTTAAAACCATAAACATTTAATGTTTTCATTATTATCTCACATTAATTTTTCTGTTCATCTACCAGTCTATGATGACATTATCTAACAACGTTAATTAGAATGGCATTAATATATCTGAAAGCATTATTTTTAAGTATATGAGAGTTTGTACGAATTTTTCTCTTCAAATATGGCAACAAAGGATTCATAGTCAAATGACTCCATTTTTTGCCATGACTTTGTTTCCCCGAAAGCTGCAATTCAATTGCAATTTCGCTGGAACAGTTAGGCTACTTCCTTTAAAGTAGGTATTAGAGGGTTACAACCATTTGAAATGTCATAAAACGCAATTTGAACACACACTTCAGGCTCACAGATTGTCATCGCAGAAAACGACTTCAGTTGCGGTGTTAATTTTCAAGAAAATATATTCCCAAGCTGCTTAAAATTGCCCATTGTTACTTAATCCCGAATTTTTGTTAAAAATACTGTTTATTATTACTGCAAATTTACTGCAAATTTGATGTTGGCAGGATTCTAACAATGACACATTGACATCCTTTGTTTTACGCTGTCTGTCATATAAATGAACTTCACTAGTAACTCACGACATTGGTCTTTTCAAGATAAAGGAAAACCCCGTAAAAACTTCAACCAGGTAATTCACCCTAGCCAATACTCGAACTTGGGAATTCTTGAATGTAAAGCAGATCTGCTACCCTCGCATCATGGCGCTGTGTTATGTATTCGTGTTACTTGCAATGTAAAGAAAAGGGGGACCTAAAGCAAAAATTGCAAACTTTGAAACCTGTCCTTCAGGTGATGCTTAGGGATATTTCGGAAACCTCTACCGCTGCGAAAACTGTATACCAGTATTGTTTATCGGTTAATGTTTCTTTGTTATACACAATGATACAATTATGCAGTATAATAAAAGAAGTTCACGAGATATTTAAGAAGCTTTAAAATATGTGTTTAAGCATATCATGCATGTTGCATTTGAATAAAAATCTTTAGGACAGTTTTTGAGAAAATAAAAAGTTGACTAACATGTTCCCATGATTAATGAAATTTACTTGAAAATATTTGTGTCGCATTCTTTGAAGATAGAATTTAAATACCAAGTTACGTATTTAAATTGCTTATTGGTATTAGTTCATGGGTGAATACACTCTGGGTATCATATAGATATAGGTAGATGGATGGAAAATAAACATTTAGTTTCATTGAACACCTGATGTATAAATAACAAGAACGGGGTGGTGGAATCCTTTTGGTGCAACATCAAGCAACTATTATTCTCACGTACGTACGCTACCAGAGCAATGTCCTCACGTGGAGAAATCGCGACTAAGTGGTGCGAACATGTCACGTATTTGTTTGATCTAGAATTAAACGCAGTTTGCGGTCCGACATAGAACGACAATTAGCAATTCCAGGACATGTGCGATTACCCGGCACCATTTGCTTATGCTTAACACAAGTACGTGCTTGCCGTGGGCTCATACGTGATCGGGGTCGCCGCTCGAGATAACAGGCACCGCTTACCACGTGTGTTAGAAAGCAACATACCTTCGTCAAACTGTTTATTATATTTCAGCAATTGTACCTGCGATACATGAGCTATCTCCATTCTGCCAATTTCTTAACTGACATCTTTTAGTTGTAGAATTCAGGTAACGACTTCCAGAATGCACTTATAGCCAAAATGTCTAATATTTATCTTGAGAATAGAAACAAAATTCATAAAAATCTCAATAACAAAGATTAACCAGATATTAAACAGGGATTATCGGCTTCGGGTATTAGCAGGTTGTTTCACATACATAGTTCACTTTTCCGACTTTTAAAAAGTTATTTTATAAACCTCTTACTCCTTTTTCTACAATTATCTACCAGAATTAAAATTAAGGGAATAGATTTGAAGCATAACACTCTACCAGCTATTATATTAGGCAGAAGAAGTATTGTGTTTTAGTCAAAATTTTGATATCAACAGTTCACTTGAATCTCACGTTTTTAAAATCTGCTGGACAGTAATAAAAATACAACATTATTAGAAAAGTATTAATATATGTATTTTGTTATTGGTATGTATGTATCATTCCGTCACGATATCTAAAAGTCGGAGCTAGAGGCAGTCTATTGGTCAGTATGATGAATTCTCATTCTAGAATTCCCAGGTTTGATTCCTAGCTGGTACAATGAACTACATATAGTTGGAATAATTAACTATTATGGTTATGCGTAAAAGTAAACGCCGCAATTCGTAGCTGACTGTTATTTGTAACGGTTAATTTGGATCAAGGATTTTTTGAAACCGAAATGATTAGATCTGTTACTGAAAAATGTTACCTACCATGTTTCCCTGTTTAATGTATGCCCTTGTATCAAAACAGTAATACTATGTCATACAAAATAGCGTCAAAGGTATCATAATTTATAATAACAAATATAATAATAATAATAATAATAATAATAATAATAATGATAATGATAATGATAATGATAATGATAATGATAATGATAATGATAACGATAACGATAACGATAACGATAACGATAACGATAACGATAACGATAACGATAACGATAACGATAACGATAACGATAACGATAACGATAACGATAACGATAACGATAACGATAACGATAACGATAACGATAACGATAACGATAACGATAACGATAACGATAACGATAACGATAACGATAACGATAATAATAATAATAATAATAATAATAATAATAATAATAATAATAATAATAATAATAATAATAATAATAATAATAATAATAATAATAATAATAATAATAATAATAATAATAATAATAATAATAATAATAATAATAATAATAATAATAATAATAATAATAATAATAATAATAATAATAATAATAATAATAATAATAATAATAATAATAATAATAATAATAATAATAATAATAATAATAATAATAATAATAATAATAATAATAATAATAATAATAGATCTTTCATTTAGTGGTGCACGGATATGTTTTCATATTTAAAGTATATATCTAAAAACCTGATACTTAGATATATAACCAATCAGTGAAGAAATACACTGATATACACTTCTTGTCATCATGACATTTAATGTTGAAATAACATTCTAGTTAAATTTCCAACATTTCTAGTGTGGCACCATACCTACACATAAATATATACACTTTGTCAATAGATGACGACAAAATGATAAACGGCTGTCATATCTACTTTACTTTTCTTCATAACTGCATGAAATGTTGTTCTTTGAATCTCAGACAGTGCGTTTTTGCTGTAAAATTTTTATGATTTGCTTTTAAAAACATCAGTAACAAATAAATATGGTTGGTTACATTCGCATTTCAATCAGCCTAATCATTTCTAATGCTAAGAGGTTTTCTCTTACATACGAGATATTGAACTCAATTACATCCTGAGGAAACACAGCAAACCTGTTTCACATAAAGGTTTATGGCAAGGCCTATTAGCGTTATAAGAAAATCCGATTTCTCTTATTTTGCTGTGTCTTCTCTTTCTTTAGTTGCTAAATCGTGAATATCTGTGTACAGTGCTTGCAATGAAATATACCTAAGTGATTTTTTTTTATTTTATATGCATTTTGTAAGAAGTATTCCATACTGCACAGACTTTCTTTTAAGTCACAGGTGTGGCTTTATTATAATCCCTAGGCATTGTAAATCCTTTTTAGACTCACAGTATTAAAAATTAAAGTTGGGTTATATCTCATATAATATGAGCAATAGGGTTGATCCATGAATTATTAACGAGTAAAATTTATAATTTTATAAAGACATGCTGGCGAGATAGGTTGATAATTGCAATACAGGATTTAATTAAATTAAAATCAATAAACGACGTAACACGCCTGGGTATTAGGAATTACCTAGACAATGTAAAACATTGTCATGAGTTTATGTTCATTAGTGATAGTATTTAGGATAAATAAAGGCTACTGTAGTTAGGTAATTAAGGTTACAATGAATTCTAGTTAATATAATATCATTAACTCCAGGTTATACTGAATATCTACCCAAGTAGATACTTGGTAATTGATATGTTACCATAAGCCAAGTAGAAAAAATTGTGAAAATTGTAGAAGAAAAGAAATTATTAGGATTTTAGGAAGTCACATACTGACAGTTGCGTTTCAAATACGAATTTAAGATTTAAGAGTTCTCAATATGTGAGGGAACGTTTGTGGATTGATGCTTAAGTTAATAACAGAGAGTGCACCTATTTCTAAAATGTGGATCTTCCCATTTTATGGTTACATTAGCTCAAAAAGTTTTTACTTTGACCGATTATTGGAAGTTATTAGTGTCCAAAAATCGGGCTCGATTCTGTTGATTGATAGGTTAACATTTCAACTTAACATTTGTGCGACTAACATGCATGGAATCTATTACTTTAAAAAGTTTGGAAACGTGTAGATGTAACTCAATATTTACCCTTCGATAAAATTAAAAAATTTTGTAATTCTTTAATTTCAACAATCGACAACTTATTTCAAATATATTATTATTAACCTCCAGTAAATTTATTAACTGTTTATCCTCATAATCATCCAAACATATTCCGACAAAAATATTCATAGTTATCCCCGGAGCAAATAACTAATAAGAAAAATCGACATCATTCTTCTTAAGATAAGTGAAAATTTTTGTTACAAATAGTTATATTTGTATAATATTTTTGCATACTTGTCTTCTTTTCTTTCCCCCTAAATTATCATTATGAACCATTCATTTCATCGTGGAAAACGGCTACATGGCTGGGTAAAACATATCAAGAGGAGGTAAAGAAAAACTGTGTGTATGTGTGTGCAATTCGCAAGGGAGTAAGGAAAAAGAAAGTAAAAAAGAGAGAGAGAGGGAAGCCAAGAGAAGGGAAAAGTCTGGAGAGTGGTGGAAAACGAAATTTAAAAGCTTTCTACTTCCTTTTCCCATGACGACAGGTCAGGTCGGGTTCAAGTCATCGCACACACAAAGTTGTTTTGTGGGGGAGGAAGGACTTCAACCCCTTTTATACGACTTTGCTTCAGATTAAGGTATTTTTCGGGGCCTTTTCAGGCATTCCTCTAGGAAAAGGAAGGGAAGCCTTTACGTGTGTACTCACACAATTTATCAGACTTTCCTTTCATGTCACTGCAACTCCGTTACCGAATTAAATCTACTTAACGACTGCACGAGGGTTCGATTTTCCTGCGTTTATTTACTTATCAGCGTTCAGCAACAAAGCCTATTTCACTTCTGTATGGGTTATCTTGCCTAACCATTATAATAGCCGACTACTGCTTCTTAAATTGAGAAACAAAGAATCGGGTGCGTTAATTCACATGACTTTCTCTACCCATTATTAGATTTATTAGGTTTATATACCTTCTCCAAACCATTACATTAATAGAAATAATTGCTTATAAGAACATATATTTCCTTATAGTTACAAAAGGTTAGCAACAGTCAAATGTCGCTATTATCACGACGTCACGCTAGTAGTTCAAAAATAATAAAATATTAAAATTTCAAATCAATGACATTTATAATCTGACAAACAGCTGCTAACACAAAAAAATATTTGAGGTTAATTTGTGTTTTAAGGAGTGTGTATCTTATAATTTAGCAATTAAATACAATTAAAATGAATATATGTTAGTAAACTGTCTATTCTCTGAACACTCAAGATATACGCTTTATTTTTATATAGATATATGGCACTTTAATCGAAAAAAAATCAAAGCCACTTTCTAAAAAATAACAAAAGTTTACTATTTAAGGGATAGTTTGGGGTGGGGCGAATTTCTTGAAACTTTTGGAAGATATTGAAGAAATACCCGAGAATTGGCTTATGAGTAATATCTTTCAGACTCCATCTTTAAGACGATCACGAAGCAAGTATCTTTGGTGGAGTTTTGACTTACCCACTGAAGGTACTTTCATTTTTAATCTTTTTCACATATATGCACAGGTGTGCTCGGGCCTTTTTTTTCTTTTTCTTTTTCTTTCTATTTTGGAGAGTACGAGTAGCTTCCGGGGATCACCAAACGTTTGCAAAAGATTAGTGAGCAGAGAATGTGTTGTGGTGTCTGACATTGGTTTTGTCGTTGACCAATACCTTGTGAATAGCTTGATTGATATGACCATGAATGTCCTGTAGATGCTCATTATGACATCGTGGTGCAAGTTTACAATAATTCTTTCTATGGCTATAGATCTGACAGCGAGTACACTGTGATATATTTCTGGACCTTCTGCGTAGTTCAACTTTGATAACACTGTGAAGTAGATGTGTTAAATTCAGGATTGATTTTCCTTTATCATTATCTGCCATTTCTACTACACATTCAGGTAATGCTTCCTTATTTCTTTCCCACAAATAGTGCTACTTTCTGCATAGGATAGTGCAATTGCTGCAACGCGCACAGCACCAATGGAGTAAGGAAGTTTTCATATGATTACGAAAAACCTTTTGTATTCAGTATTCCTGTATGTGTAATAATATGGTTGGTCTATGCCTTCAAAATATGTAATTAAATATCAAAATCATCTGAAATGTATGAGAATTTATTATTCAACCTGTTAGTTCTGTGTGAAATTTTGATTTTGTATGCTTGTGTATGCTCTGCATAAAAATATGTCAGTTATCAATATTTTTAAAGCAAATTGGTGGTATTTTCGTTTTCGGCTCCTCAGAACCATCAGAAGTTTCATGTTTGTTAATGTTTGAAATCTATTCTGAGTAGGAATTGTGGAAATGAATAAAGTCGATGCTGAATTATCACTGCATGAAAGCTTATTATTCTGTGTACGTGACACACTAAATTAGAGCAGGCGGTATCCACAATAAAAACTTCAGTTTTCTGATTCTTAGATGTAGAATCTTTATTCAGTTTTGGTAATGTTAGGGCAAAGCTCTGTTTACTGATTGACCACCTTCTACTTTACGCACCTTCAGATGTTTATTGCTTTTGTTGGCATCACTGGTAGAAGTGCTTAAAGCTGAATTAGATCAGTACTTACAGTTTCCATGTATGAAAGGTTACCTTGTATATCGGGATATCCATTTTTTTGATATTCATTAGTATTTATATTATTGTTTTTAAACAAGAAATATGATATTTCTGTATCCATGCGTAGAACATAAACTTTCACAGCACTCACATTTTACTTATAACACTGAGCATATAAAAGACTAGGATTTAATAATAATAACCTAACAGAAAACACGAAACTGCACCAGACTAATCTTTAGAATTGTGAAATTATATGACTAATTATTTACAGAGGAGCGATATCACTTCGTTAATAGCGAAGTCTCCAAAGTTTCCAATACGTTTCTGATATACAAATAAAAATATTTTTCTTCATTCTTTTAAGGGTCGTAAGTGTAACAAGAAACCATACCACTGGACGGGGGATGCAATCTTGAGAATGCTCAGCACGAATGGTTTTGTTTTCTCAAAAAATAAATCGGTTAATGTCACTTTCCTCGTTCTATTAGGTTTGTCAATTCGAAAAATAATATTTAACTGTGGGATGGTGTTAAAAGTATTAAATAAAAATTAATGTGGATGATTTGCAATATGAGTGGGAAATCGAACATGTTGAAGATGAGATTTTCAAATCAAAGGAATTGAATGCCAGCAACATTGTTCTCAATTCAAGTGTAAATAATAGTTATTTAGATTAGATACTAGTTACAAAACCAGAGGTTTAGTAATGAAAGGCTGAAGCTAGAACATGTCCGAAGGAAGTGTTATAAGAGCAACACGTTTCACTTATTATTATAATAGGTAGTAAATAAACAATTATTAGGATGTTTTAACCAAACCGAGGTATGCCGAGATTATCTTTAAGTAATCTTAATATTCAAACTTAATTTATGTTATCACTGTAAAAATCTCTTGAATTTCCTCCCAACTATAAAGACACTCTTCCAAGTGCTTAAGAAATTATTTAGTTTTTATAATTTAAAGCAATGCACCTGTTAAATTGAATGAAAATGCGAAAATAATGAAAAAATTTTATTTTTCCTTGTTAGTGTAAGTATACTTTTATTTGGCATATTTGGTTTACAAATATCGGCAATATTTACAACTCTTTTCGCCCTAGAAACATCTTGAATACCATACTGTAAAGCATATTCCAATTTTAAATATCAATTCTCTGCAAAATATTTTCAGTAACTTTAATTACGAGTACTTAAAATGTCAGTGATTGATCAATTTACTTGTAATTTTCAGCAAACTTTTATGAAGTATTTATTTAAGAGACATGCAGTGCCAGTTTGGAAATGTTATAATTACTTATATACTTTTGTTGGCTATTTTTCGTAAAAACAAAAAATACAAAAAGGGCTATTTTTATATAGCTTCATTTGAACTGTAAAATTCCCAGTGTGGGGTTGTTTATAATGGTCTGTTGAACATAACATTGTCAATAAAATGAGTGGCAAACTTCTAACACAACGAAACAATTAAAAAGTAAATATTTCTGTGACAAATGCAGATATCTAATGGAAATCTTATATATGATCATTATATTACCACGCCGCGGAAAAAAAATAAATTCAGGTGGCTCAAACGGACATTGTTGGTTGTTAGGTTTGTCACAAATGCGGGAGATGTTGAGCGAGTCGACATAAAAGGCTGTAGTTACGTTAAACTTGAAGATTTGTGACTAGAATGGCCATCTTCCATTACAGGAGCAGAGGACGCATGTTCCGGAGTTTGCGCTCTTCCAGCCCCACCTCCAATCAGACGTCCCCCTCTTATTTGGCAATGGTACAGAAACAAAACACAGCCATAACAATACATTGACGAGAGAAAATATTGCAGTATAACTCTTGCATCAGATTATGTAAGCAAAGATCAACCTCATATTGCCAAGTTTAAGGGTAGACACACGAAACCTACTGTAATTTCCAATCCGTGCAAATTACACTCAATTTAGCTGAAATGTTTATGCAAATGTATTCAGCATAATTTAAACACTAAACTAATTTTCATGGTCTTATGAACCAACTTTTGAAAAAGTAATTTTCAAAACTAAAAATTATGCACTATGAGAAATACACATGATGATAATCAAGAGTTTACATTTTTAAAACATGTCACATTGTTCCGCGAATTCTGTTTTATTTACAACAAAATATTAAATTTGTTTGTAACAGTAACAAATTTACTGAAAAGGATAAATATTTTTTGTAAATAATTGAATTATTAAAAATCTCATTACATAACTATACTTTATATCAAAACATTTCTCTTTACTCTTAAGAATTTACCTATACCTACCGAAGCTCTAAAAGAAATCAGGTATGGGAGTTTCATAATGGCAATACCATAAATGTAAGAAGGACTACAAAACAAATTCTTCTTCTTTTTAACCCTAGTAATACCGCTTATAGCAGTATTAGGGGATTCTTGTTCCTCTATCCCTTAAGGTTTGTCTCATAATGGCAATATCATTTATGTAAAAGGGACTACAAAACAATTTCTTCTTCTGATTGTGAGAGAAGTGGGTGATAGTATGAGAGCGAGATGAATGTTAGGAAATGTAATGATGTAGCCACAATATTGGTGCAGCCTTTTTCTAATATATTAGATGCCAATCAATAAAGTAAATAATGTCAAAATGAATGAAAATAAATGGGTTGAACCCTTTCGGTCCCTTGCACGTAGGCCGCATTATTGGGCCCATTGTGCCCCTGTTACTGGAGTGCTTATTCAAGTCCCGTGGCCTCCAAAAAGGACAGGATAAGTCTTGGATGAGCACTTAATAGAAAATAAACAATTGAATAACGAATTTCAGTTGTTGGGATATGTCTTATGAGTTTGTTACTAACGGATAACAATATAAAGTAAACTAAACAATGAAAGAATGATAACTCAGTTAGAATGTTGAAAAGCTACCGTAGTAGTGGTGCATACATAATTTTGTGCAAGGGAACGATAGAACAATAGTTTTGACATTTTCAAAAAATCATCTATCACTTGGATAAAATTTACAAATTTGTTGCTTCAAAAAGAATTATTCGTGGTTTAATATTACTTCCTTACTCCCTTTATTTTACTAAGGATAAGAAAATATATGTAATCAACATTTTTATTTTAATTGTTGTAATGATTTATAAGTGTAGAATTAGTGAAATCCTTTTCAAAGACGTGATGCAAATTGGCAGGTGAAGAGAAAAAGGTTAAAACACTAATACAATTTTATTCCATTTACACGTCAATTTTATGTGAACATACGAGATCATATCGCCTGCCTTGGCTCGAATAAAAGTTGTGCAAGAGGAACACGTTTGATATTTAAATACTTCTAAAAGCATTAATACTTTCATTCAAAGAAAATGTCCCCCATAGCAGGAAATCGAACTCATAGTCAAGAACTATGATGTTCAACTTCTCTTATGAATTAAAGACGTCGCCTTGGTTTTACCTCACTTCCTTTATTTTGAGCATGAACCGCACTCTATAATAGAATTGACAAGGGAATGCATTTTACTCCTTTGTTCCATATGGCTAGTACGTGGGATTCGCTCGTTTCTTCGAGCCCAACTCTTTTGAAATGCAGAAACTATGGTTGAACTTATGTTTGATATGAACTCTGGTGACAAATGGTCATTTACCCGTTCGACAGTATACATCACAGCGTCGCTGTCATGTACCTTTTCTACATTATGATACACAAATTCGATTTTGGTACAATTTTTTTCCATCATTATCTCTAACAAAAACATATATAAAAAAGTGCTCCAAAACAAACATCACACAAGTTTTACATTCAAAATTTCTGTGAGGAGAACAAAATTTCATAACTGACATTAAAGTAAATTACATCACTACCTACCCTTAAAGGATATCAAGATCAATTAGCAAAAGTAGTTAATGATTTACACGATTTGGTCCACAACGTGTATATAAAGACATATTGACTTAAAACTCTGTCTTAATTTAACGAGATGAATATTAAGAAACCTGAGAATGCTCGATCGTAAAAATCTCTAATGGAAAACTTAACGATATCTAAGAGTATCTTCAATACTTTATAAAAATCTCTCAAGCAGTATGAAAACAAAATCAAGAAAAGTAAATCCTTTTTCTTCTTTCTCTTCTTGTTGTTGTTATTATTGTTGTGGTGTTTTCAAGAGTCCCGAAGGACTTTCATGTTCTAAGTGATAAAGTCTTTCATTCAATTTTAAGAAAGCAGTTCAGCTTTTATCACTAGACACCATAATGGAATACCACACTAACTTAAGGTGCATATAAAGTACCGTTTGGCGACATTATTGAAGCGACACAGTTTCACCTCGCAGCTACCACAGACGTTCCATCTGAAATCGACACACCAACTCGTGTAGTATATCAAACTGGATGGACTCAATGTGGGACATCACTCAAATTTCAGTATGCATAAGCTCATGTGTGCACGAATTATACAGTTTAATGACCAAATCTCATTCACTAAACAGCCTTCAACCGCAACATATAGCTGGCACTTTAGACCCAGTTCTGACTTACGGGCTAGCACATTAGCTTTGAATTTCTACGATTATCTGCAGTTGTGCTTTGTGTTTAAAAAAATCGATGGCAATTTTTGAGGTCATATCTCGAAAATTACCTGAAGTTCATTCATACACTTGAACTCAGTGTTTGCTAGACAGACGTCCTCAGTTGTTTATCGCCTTTCTGTTCCAGCTAATTGTGTAACTTGTTGATAGACAGCTTCCTGTGCCATAAATCTTATTGCTATTACTTTAATTGAATTAGGATTACATAAAATGTGATGTGAGTTTGGGGTTATTTACGTAGTCACCTACGAACCATTGCTTGAGTATTTATAGGTATCCTCTTTCCGCTATCCATTATTTCTGTAATAGTATAAATGGGGAGCATGATCGCCCGCCTCGGTAGCCTAGATGTTAGCATGTGTGCCTCACGTTCAAGAGGTCCCGAGTTCAAATCTCGGTCAGAGTGAGTTACCTGGATAAGGTTTTTCCGGAGTTTTTCCTTATCCTGAAAGACGAATATCGGGTAACTCTAAGCTCCATGGACCCTGGACTCATTGAGCATCATTCAGCCATTTCATTCATCGTCCGATATGACTAAATGTTGGAGGACGTAAAAAAAAAAAAAGAAAAAAAAAGGACCGTGATCACATAGGGTGTGAAACCTATGCGTACCCACCTCCCGAATATGAGTAATATACTTTACTATCTGAGCCATTTCACATAACTTGGTGTTCTGCTTTGTATTATTAATATAAAGGACACGCATAACTAAATGTTAAAATACACTTACATTTTTCTTTTTCTTTTCTTATTAATTTTCGTTGAAAAGTACTCGAGCATTACGTGACTTTAAAATGACGTATGTATAGGCACGTTCAATTAGAATGTGAAATTTAGAACTGCACTTTTTTCTTATTTTTACAAATCTCAAAGTGCTTCTCATGGTGCATTTTTTGCTCTGAATCTTGCAAATTTTTAGCACATCTTTCTTTGAAGGTTGATAAGGAAAACTAAATAATTCTTTCTTCATAAAAATACATTTTTAGATTTGGAGTTCCAATAATGCAATGTGCGATTGATATTTAACAGAACAAGAATTTTGTATGCATTATTTTTTCAATAACATATTTAATAACACGAAAATTGTAATATTTAGTTTAAGGAACAAAATTTGAGGAATAATAACTAACATTTAAAAGTTTAACCTTTCCACATGAGGCATTTACAGCGAGACTTAAAATTATTTTCTTGAAAAGTTAGTATTATGAAACTTGTTTAATAGTTAATTATGTTAAAAGTGATTGTGAATATTGCAGGTCATAAGGACGACGACCCGGCGGGGGCGGGTAAGAGCGGCGGTGGCCACGGAGGCGGTCTCACGAAGAAGCAGCGCAAGGCGCGGACCGCCTTCACGGACCACCAGCTGCAGACTCTGGAGAAGAGCTTCGAGCGTCAGAAGTATCTCAGCGTGCAGGACCGAATGGAATTAGCTGCGAAGTTGAGTCTCACAGACACCCAAGTCAAGACGTGGTACCAGAACCGCAGGTTGGTGTCTTTCTTTCAAATACTTTTATTGCAGCCATATGTACGAGGGTGGGTCAAAAAGTAATGCCTCCTATTTTTTTCTCTTTTAATTGCCAAGAAAATTTAATACAATTTACACAGCTTGAAAACTACAACATTGACGATTAATTTGTCACTATTCAATATAATCTCCGTCCTTTTCCACAGTTTTGGTCCATCTTTTAACTAGGGCATGTATTCCAGTGTGGTAAAACACACGATCTTGCTTTCTAAGCCATTGACGCACGGACGTTTTCACAGCCTCCTCATCTTCAAAATGAATCCCACGATGAGCTTACTTTAGTGGCCCGAACAGATGGAAGTCTGATGGTGCCAGGTCAGGGCTGTATGGGGGGTCAGGTTAGAATTGCCATCCCAATTTCTCAATTTCTGCAGTTGTGGTCTTACATTGTCAAGCAAAAGAAGAACATCCGCCATAGTTTTTGTTGGGCGAACTCGGCGAAGACGTGCTTTCAGCTTTTTGAGAGTTCTAACGTATTGGACAGAATTTATTGTGCATCCCTATCCAAAAAATCAATCATAAGCACACCCTCTGCATCCCAAAACACTGTCGCCATAACTTTCCCTGCCGACCGCTCAGTTGTGAATTTTTTTCTTCTTCGGTGACGTTGTGTGATGCCATTCCATTGACTGCCCCTTTGATTCAGGTTCAAAAGAATGAACCCAGTAATTTTTTTTTTTTTCCAGAAACTCCTCTCCCTCCAAATTGAAGAGCTGCAAGTGTTCGGAGGCTATTGTTTTGCTTGTTTCTTTGTTTTGGGCGGTTAACAGTCTTGGTACCCAACGTGAACAAACGTTTAAGTAACCAAGTTGTTGAATAATCGTCATCACACTGCCTTTACTGAGGGAGGCAATGCGACACAATTCACCTGTTGCTAACCGGCGATCACCACGAATGATGTCATCGACTCACTGCATGTTGCATGGAGTACTGCAGTTACCGGCCTGCCGCTTCGCTCCTCATCTGTCAATGGTGTTTGCCCCTCAGCTTCATTACAGCGACGAACCCATCGTCTAACAGTGCTGACATCCACCGTTGCATCACCATACTCATTTTTTAGCCTTTCGTGAATGCGAATTGGCGTTTCACCTTCCGCAGTCAAAAATTCAATCACAGAACGCTGTCTAATACGAATGTCGATGCCAGCCATTTTGCAAGAGGATGCAGTGCTACCACCTGTTGACTTAGGAAGTTACTACTGCAGGAGATTGGAGAAGAAGGTTTGAGGAATTGCGCAAAATTCAAAGTTTTCACATAACTTACTTATTTAAGGAAAAAAAAATAGGAGACATTACTTTTTGACCCACCCTCGTAAAACACATCATTGAGGCTGTGCGCTATCATAGTCTTAATTTCTTCTGTTAATTCCTGTCATTTTTATTTTATCCGCCCTTCTGTATTGTGCTTGTTAATTCTCTCTCTTCAAATTTCTTTCTAAGTTAACAGAGACTTTCTGGGTAATGTATTCTGGCAATGTGCTAAAAGAGTGTCTTCCTAATAAGGTATATAAAAGTAGAATTTATGAAAATGAAAGAGAGAACATAGTATAGTATTTCAATGTCTCCAGAAAGTTTAATAAATGCTACTGCTATGTTCATTATTAAAATATCTTGTACAGTATTTACAAAAACCATTGCATAAAATAAATATTTTTACTAACTTTCTTATCGTAATGCTATACTATCACGCTACCGTTTTAAGCATTATATCTGCTGGGGCTCACACACTGTTTTTTCTTCTTCCACAAAACGAAAACAACCTATAAATCAGACTTGAGGAAGAGTGCTCCGCAGATGTAAACAGAGTGGCCGTTCCCATTTTACCTGTAGCAATAATTAATACTCGTATAAGCACACGCATTCGGCGGAATTTGTTCTAAAAAACATGTAGAGACGAGAAGTAAAGGAAGAACTTGACACCTTGGGGGAACTGTTCCCCAGGCCAGCTATAAATAGTCTTGTGTTATTGATAATGCCGTAATTAAATATTTACCGTTAAGATTTTATTATTAATTTGCAGTATTTATTACCTCTAATGTTTTCAATTCCTCTTATGCAGTAAGTTTGTCAATAATGGCTTCATATTTATGGGTAATGCGTATTACAACACACTTTCTTCGCGCCGACATCTTAACACAAAGCACAAAGAGCAACTCTAACAGTGGGTCTCCATGTACAAGGTGGTTTTTTTTTTTTTTTTTTTTTTTTTGCAAATTACGTCCTCCAACGTTAAGTCATATCGGACGATGAATGAAATGGGTGAAATGATGCTCAAATGAGTCCGGGGTCCATGGAGCTTGGAGTTACCCGACATTCGTCTATCAGGATCAGGGAAAACCCCGGGGAAAACCTTATCCAGGTAACTCACCCTGACCGAGATTCGAACTCGGGACCTCTTGAACGTGAGGCAGGCACGCTACCATCTACGCTACCGAGGCGGGCTACAAGGTGTTAACACTTATTACGTATGATGTAAATTTGGAATTGAGACAAAGGACATTGCCAGCTCTCTCAGCAACGCTGCCTGCGCCATTTATTTATTTAATTATTTTTTGTTTTGTTTTTGTTTGAGTCGCTCAGTTGGCTAATCCCTGTTTCATATAACCTTGCCCCGCTGACATGTATCACTCCGCGTGCAACTACCTTCCCCCTCATCCTAATTGGCTGATGCTTTCGCGGCATAGGCCATAGGCGGTGCCTTCCCGTCACATTTAAAGCTGCAGTAAACGTCATAATAATTGACAGGAAGATAGATAAAATCATACAAATAAGAATATGAAGGCATGCAAAAATAATGAAGTTTATAATAAAACTGAGAATGTTGAAACTGAATGAATGAGCAATGAAACTGGAACAAGTTTATAATGAAAGGCCTCCGGCCTTTTTCACTGGGATTTTTTAAAACAAGCACACATACCTTGCAAATGTGCTTGCCTTTCAGTCTTAAAAGTCGTGTCACGCCATACTTGTCGTGTGTCCTTCATTCATCCAAGTCTTGTCAAGGTAGTATATTTAGCGATTTGTATCCCGGTACAAACTGATTGCCCTTAAATAACGTCTTCGCCACACAGAAATATCGCCCCTGGAGTGGTAAGTTTTCCTGTTGTCTCAATTTCATGTCGCGATGTTCCTACGCATCTAACACACCTGTAAGTTCAGAGCACAGCTGTTCGACTTCTCTCACTGGCAATGACGGATTCTTCTCTGTGAGTGCATTAAACACATGCACCACAATTCTTTTTTCGCCGCTTTGTAAAGGTTTTCCCTTGCGATGCTTCAGCGAAAAACTGGCGCCAGACACTGCCATTATACATATAATAAGTACACGCGCAATAAACGATCAATAAAATAATTTAGCTCTCGCACTCGGCACAACACGCTTCGAATGGCGATATATGACTAATCCAGTTCCAAACAAGGTCAGTGATAAAAGTCATATAAACAAATATGTCATCACTACCGCTAAATCACGTGCTATCGTGCCATGTGATTGAGAGCAAAGGAACCTCCTCTTTACTTCGTATAAGAATTATCATGCATTTCAGATAAATAAACTCTGTTGCGTAATATATTTAATTAAAACAGTTACGAAAATACAAGTTTGACAATTCTCTTCCAACATATAAAGATATATCACCATGTTAAATAACGAACTAATTTCTACCGCACAACAGTCTATACTGCAATAGCAGCCAATGAGAGGTGATAAGGTCACGTGACCGTTAAGAGATACGGGGCAAGCTTATGTGAAACAAGGAATAGGTGATTGATTCGAAGTTCGTGGATTTAAATCCTCCCTAGATAGATGATTTCGACACCCACATACCATGGAACTCCTGCTAGACAAATTCCGGCACACCGATGGCGCAGATATGATTCTAGTAGCTTATAGTGTCGGTAATGAATTTGCCATGTAATTTTCATTCACTGTTTCTTAGTCCCCCTCTCCTAGCGTTTCGGTGGATGAAGTCCGCTTACTGTAATGGGTGAGGAAGATTTGGTGCGCATGTGCTGCGGCGAAGGCCAGCATTGTCCGCAGCTCAAGGTGATGGTCACCCACCCGCCTCTGTCCCAAGCAATAACTATTCATGAGCCAACCGCTATCTGTAACACCATTATATGCGGGCGCCCGAAATGTAAAGGTCGATTTGGCAGTTCGCGAGTTCTATATTTGCTGGAATTTACATTTTATATACTATCTTTTCGTTCCGGACGGCTAATACAAGCGGCGGTACTTTAGTAATGTTAACAATTGGTTCGCGTGATCCCAAGTAATTTCTATGCAATCCGTCAGGGTATCCCCCGCACAATGGTCTGCAATTGAAAAGCTCTCGCGTAGGAAGTCATTAACAGTTACCACTCCGCAGGCGGGCGGGCGATAAGATGGGGTGGGGGACGTAATGACGGCCCAAATGTGGGCAAAAAATAAAAATCCCCCCTCCCTCGCCCCGTTCCCGATCTTGTGTGAATAATACTAGGAAATCAAAGCATGTATCGACTTCACGAAATACCGTGAAAATATATTTAACCATATATGAAATTACTTCCAGTGGGTCACATTGCTGCATTATATCTGAAAATAAACCATGCACAGTTCCTGGTCATTTTCTTGTTATGGGACAGAGAGGAAAAACGTTTCACAATAACTCAAAACAACAATTCATTTCCCAAAGATTTAAACAGCAATAAAAGCAGGGGTGTGTAGAGTATTGTAACAGAAACTCCTATCATGTCTTGAAGATTCATTTCTGCCTTTTAAACTCTCATAACATTGCATAACTAAAATATTTTATATGAACATTACAGAATTCTCTAGTTACAACGTTCACATGGTAGGGTAAAAGTATCCTTGTAATTACAAAACTAGGAGGGGGGAAAATATGTCAATAAATTAAATACTATAAAAGTAATTACATGAAACATTACAAAAACACTGATACGTAAATATGAAGATTATCCAAAAATTAAAGACGTATAGCTTTAATAAATTAGACATGCTAAAGCATATAATTGTATATTTAAGCACTTATATCTGTCCACGAGCTCTAGAATTCCCGCGTTGCAGTCGGCTGCCCGGCAGTCCTCAGGATGTTCGGACACAATTTCATCAAAGTAAGAAGGAGAAATGTTGCGATAAGAAATATTTGCTAACTCATCTAGAGTTATATGTCTGCTTCGGTTTGCTTCGATGATTGGTTAACATCTTTTAGTAAGGCAGGTCATATCGGAAGCTGAGTAAACGAAATAGTTGAAATGATGCTCAAATGGACATGTACGATTTTGTTCTTCACTTGATTCTCCGAGTGACGGACTTCCAGCTCAAGTTTCGTCATGCAAATTGTTGAAAATTTCACTGCACTTTCTCTCTCTCTTTCTCTTTCTCTCTCTCTCTCTCTCTCTCTCTCTCTCTCTCTCTCTCTCTCTCTCTCTCTCTCTCTCTCTCTCTCTCTCTCTCTCTCTCTTGGCTTTGTACTGCACAGTATCACCACACATTTCCTTTAGTTACAGTAAGTTTGTGCAGGTTTCATCTTACGAGCATTAAAATGTCCAATATGTTTCACTTCATAGTCGGCGGAAATTTGTATATTTTAAATAATCACAGAATGCACTTTAGTGAAAATATGTTTTAGTTGGAAGAAAACACAGAAATGAAGAGAAATAATAGGTAAAGGATACTTCGTTAATTGAAACTATGTTGTTTAGACTGACTCTCATGTTACAATAAAAAACTATGTGGAAAGCATTAAATCTAGGATGAAAGCACTGTAATAATCTGCGCAGCAGGATTGTCCAGTGGGACATTACATTCTCCATTACCCCCATACAGAAAGTTATCAGTTTGCAATTAATAATAAAACATCACAGTATGTAGCAAACTTACCTACTAAGAGCCGTGCTGAACACAACATAGCTAAATTAAGTAATTTATTATATAAGAATTGTATTTTAAGTAAAGTTGAATACTAGTATGAATCAATCTAAGCCCTAGGAATAAAAGGCGTTTTTGTTGTATTAGTAGGAAAATGAAAAGCATACTGATAAGGTAAGTATTTTGTTTTGGTGTATAGAAAGTACTTCACTTATATAATGACACATTACTACATTAGAAATCAGGAAGCTGGATCTTCTAATAAAGGAAGTGTACACGATACGTTTAAAGAAACAAACAAGCGTGCACGATGTTTTAAACAATATTTTATTTATTTTTTTTAAAAATTATCATTTTTTGGATATAGAGTTATTTCTTGCTTATTTAGACCTCGCATAAAAGATCTGTTGAATATGTCGATTCTCAATTTTTTTTGGGGGATATATTACATCATTTGTCTATGAAAACGGTGAAATCTAAGATTAAATAGTCCTATAAATGCCAGTCAGCTGTCGAGGAGATGATGAATATTTACTTTGACAAAGACAGCAATGAATTAAATCCATTTATTTGCTTAACAATATTCACCCTTTCACTTGGGGGAAGAGAATATAACTTTCCTTACCTGAATAAATAGAAGTCACCAGGGTTAGGAACATGAACATGCAATTTTCAAAGTATAACGCAACGAACCTGAAGCCCGCCTCGGTAGCGTAGATGGTAGCGTGTCTGCCTCACGTTGAAGAAGTCCCGAATTCGAATCTCGGTCAGGGTGAGTTACCTGGATAAGGATTTTTGAGGGGTTTTCCCTAATCCTGAAAGTTGGACCCTGGACTCATTTGAGCATCACATCCATTTCATTCATCGTCCAATATGTGTTAACGTTGGAGGATGTAAATTACACAAAAAAAAAAAAAAAAAAAAACAGCAACGAACCTGAAGCTAACAGGGACCGGAAAACTTAAATTTAAATGAAATTAATCCAGGTTGAATGGCTCCGTTTTTCTTTTCGTCGTTTACTACCTGAAGGTTTTCAGAAAAATTACCGTATCACAAATTACTCTTTACAGAAACACGTTTTTCTTTATTTTTGGCTCACTGAAAAATGGCTAACAATTCTGATTTCAACAGGAACCGTTTAAGATGTCATCAGGACAAATAAAATGTACATTTTGAATTGTTTACGAATACTCTGTGAAGTTCTCTTCATTCAGATATAATTTTGTGTAATTTTGTACAGCTAGTAAGCTGAAGATAGACAAAAACTTGCTACACCTTCAATTTATTTATAACAACCTTTTAAACAACACGTATTTCCGAGATTTTCGTTGCCCTTAGTCTCAATTTTCCAATATTTTTGTTAATTTTTGAAGTGCTTTTGCTATGCAGTTATTTCTCACAATATCATAGCAACAGCATGGAGTTTCAAAGTGACACGCTTTAAAACATTTGAATCTAGAGATAACAAGCTAGCCTCTGGTTCCCATGGTCATCAAACCTGATGGCCTGGCTTCTTTCGCAAGGGAAGTAAAGTTGGTGATCCCATATCGTAGATTTACGGAACGTAAAAGAACCTCAATATCTCAGAGAAAAAATAAGCGGTATTTCACGCCCAGTATGGCATTGGACACTGAAAACCACAGGACTTAAAAAGCGTCGTTAAATAAAAATTCAATTGCAATTTTTAACTCATCCAGAATGAAGAGAATTGCCAAGGACATTGCCAGAAAATTCAAGATGTGCATCTCTTTTGTCACAAACACATTTTAAACGTGTGGTGTTATAACCCAAATCATTTGAGCCATTTTTTGGAAAATAAAAATAGTCAAAGTAAAGGGTAGTATTCAATGGCGTGGATTTTCTTTATAATCTTCGTGTCGCATCGTTGGAAAAAGTTTGGTATACAACCGCCTTTTTGTATTTTAGTTGTGTACACCTACACGGACCTTCTTCTGAAAATCCTGCCTTTAATTCAGGGGACCTCAAAATGTGTATTTCTGTGAAATCTCTGAGTCAAATTTTTGAGTGGAATATCTGCTATGAATGCATATGTACGTGATAGAGAAAGTAATAAGCGATGGTGCC
>CM060957.1:122942595-123067595 GCA_030765055.1 Mantis religiosa | reverse complement strand
CCTTGGGTCAGCTGGCCTATTTCTCCTTCACCTCATCCTTCCTTCCGGGGGTACCCCCACTTGGGGGCATAGGAACAATGGGCCCAGCATTGTGGCCTACGTACCGTATCCCTCCGTAATGAAATCCCAATCCCAAGTAGATAGAATAGAATTTATTTATAAAACTTGTTATATTTTTATCTGCGTTACAAACATATGGTTTATTCTAGTTGTATAAATTGCTTGGTGCCTAACTAGCGCAACTTGCTCGGCTCCTAGGCCTTCTAGCATTGCTGAGTAGCAGTCACCCTTCCGTTATATACTCTAAATTGCTATCTGTTTCCTCTTGTTCTCCCAGCGCTTTTTCTTTTCCAACCTTTACTTTTCTCATCTATTTCTCTTTAGTTTTCCAAAACAGGTTCCCCATATTTGTGTTTCTACTTCCATTTTCCCCCGTAATCATTTTTATGGCTATCAACTCGCTTTGCATCTTTTCCTACTTTTTCTCCCATACTTCCTATCTCCATGCTGCTGGCTCCTTGCACTGTCAGAATGTGAACTGTGTTTTCTGTTTCTCCACATAATTCACACATTTCTACCCTGCTACTTGTTTAGTCTGCTTAAGATCATTGATTCCGTTCTAATCCAAGCCATTCCTTCCCACTCTTGCCTATTACATTGGTCCACATGTCTTTCTCTTCCCCATTCTCTCTTTATTAACCTATAAAACTTAAATGATTTTCTGTTTTCTAAACCTCCCCATATTTCTTGTCTTTCTATATCCTCTATTCTGGTTCTGACTACTATCCAAAGACGTGCCTCATTCATATTTTCTAGTCTCTCTGAGTGCTCCATTTCTATTTCTTCCATAGTTCTTTCTTCTTCTGAGCAGCAACTTTTTCTGTTTTCCATTTTGTTTTTTTAGTTCATACATACCTTTAGGATTGCATCATCCTCTTTTATTAAGCATTTAAACCAAAATTTTAGACTCCTACAATTATTATACTTTGAAGCAGATAGGTGTTAAATACCAATAACGTCAGTGCAGTATGTAAAATGTGTGACGCTGCCACATATTAAAATTAGCAAAATCAAAGTTGGTTACCTTCATATATTGACAGAAAGAAGAACATAATTCACTGAACAAGTTATCGTCTTTACTGATTTTATAAAGTGATGATTAGAGCTTAAAAATCAGTATAGAGTATCCATACAGTGGTGTTATCGTTCCGTCATCTGATAAAGCTCAGGGTACAAATTCTTATATAGAAATTGAGTTCAAGCAGTTGTATTGAGCGTGCCGCGGATGCTGCATCTCTGTACTACAATAGCTAATGGTGCTCCGTGTTTCGTGAAAACATCGCTATCGGCCTTCCGGACTCACCCTGCCTTCCTATCAATAGAGGGGAAAAGTTTGCTTTTTAATCCCGATATTCATACAACTTCAATTTCCTGTGTGAAATGTGACGTTTCAAATCCCCACCCCTCTCAGCCATTCCTCTACTCTTGGTTTTTTATAATAAACCGACCTCCGCATTGTATCGGCTTAGAGGTTACCCCCCACCACCCTCTCCGGTTCGCCCAAACTTTCAAAACACCGGCATTTTGGCAAACAAAACAAAAAAAAATGTCCTCTATATGAGAGAACAAGTTTTAGAAATAATAACCCCGGTCATGCTTTGGAAATGTAATTTATTTAATTTTTTAATCCTCCCTTGCTCTGTTGCATTATTATTCGTTGACTTCCTCCGTGGCTGGGTTTTACAGGATTTTCGTTGGAAAGAACATCCGCTCTCTTGTCCCAAATGGGTTCCCAAGTCTTTCGTGCCCCATCACGATTTGAATGCAATGAGCCGGCATCAGATACCGGCAAAACATCCTATATTAGGTCTATTTTAACGCGCAATGCAGAAGGGCACGCTTTGTTTTCAGAAACCTTAATTGTTGCAAATAATGGCCTGAGATTCACATTTACACGGTCTAGGTTTCGATTTCCAGAGTCGGTAAATCTGACGAAATAAGCTTCCCATTGTTTTCATGTCACACCATCGGCAGGAATGTAAACTTTGGTATCAACCCTTAAAAGGCAATATTCAAAACGTAATATAACTGATATGTAAATAATCTAACGTTAATTTCCCATGATATTTTCTCCTTTATTTTGTCTCTCTTTAGCTAATTCTTCTATCTGTTCGTTTAACGATAAAACGAGTGTACAAATGACTCCATTATGCGTTTCATTAAAGTCTAGAAATATCTTCTGAGAGAAAGGCTAAAATTAGTTTATGTATTATAATATACTTTTAACAATTTCAAAATAGTTCTATAATCATTTCAGATAATAAGGGAAGTGCATACAGGTATTTACTTTCTATTAGTAACTTTTTAAATGATTTCGCATAATTTATTGCTACTATGCCCATACATGTAACACAATCGGTTTCGTTTCATACATAAATGATAAAGTAATTATAAAATGAAAATGTTTACAAATAATAACGATAGAAGAATGCACAAAAATGATTTGTGTTACTTATACTGTCATTTTAATTTCTCTTATAACAGGTAGAGGAAAAATTCTACTAAAAATCCCCTATCAATATTTAATCAGAAAGGGGTATTTGGGATCTCCTGATTAAAAAAAAAAAGAAAGAAAAAAACATTTTATGAAATACATCTGTGTATCTGGTTGAGTGGGCGAGCACGTTAGTGTTCTGTTTGTGAACTAACCCAAAACCAAATTTGGTATTCATGTTTAGCGTTTTCCAAGATACGACACGGGCATTTTCAAGCAGATTCTATCCTTTGAAATGTTTCCGTATTTTTCAGTTTCTCAAAAATAAATAACGGTTTTGGTTAACCTGCCACATTTTTTAGGTATATCTTTTATGGGAATAACCGATGAAGTCCATTTCATTTAGAATGACTTGTTTATTTGTATAATAGTTGATAAGACCTTACTACTTACAAAATGAATGGACAACGTGTACGACTCACATTCTCGCAGTCGGTTTCCGGTGACTGTGACCCATGAGATTTTCCTGTTTTCCCAGGTCGGTAGCCGAATAATAAAAATGAAGGCAATGACTTTCCATCATTGCCTTCATTTTTATCGACAGGGAGTGGATTTATAGGCACTAAAATGTGTGAAATAGGCAGGAGAAAAAGGCACTAAAATGGGCAAAATGGGCGCTTAAATAGGCACTAACAATTTGCTAAGTAAGCACTTAGAAATACACAATTTTAGTAAAATGGTTCCTAAAACGCACTATAACAAAATGACAAACATCGCAACATATGCTACAACAAATTCGCTAAACAAATACTATTTTGCGTTTCCCTATGCGAAATAGTTCTACATTTATTCCAAATTTCATAAATGGCTCCACAGCAAGTTAAAATAAGAGATATTGTCGCATAATTAAAATACATATAAATCCATTTCACTAAGTAAGAACCATAATGTGCAGAAAAGTGTGGAGTAATTAACTATGTCAGAAAACAAAAGCATGGGTTGGGGCTTAAGGGTGAAAATTGAAATATCTGAAGCTTTTGTTAGATTTGTTTCAAATGTGTACCATTTATTTTTGTGATCTAACAAAAATGGAATAATAGCAAGTTTCAGCTTTCTAGTTACAATAGTTTCTGAGGAATTAACAGTTTATGTATACATTACAGGCGATTTTCAAAATGTCTCACATATTGTGATTTTAAAAATTAATGCTTGTGGTGTACGTTTCTGCACCCATTTTAATCTATCAATGACCTGTACCTGCGTGAAATATTTGTCTTCACCATATCAAGGAAGGGAAAAAATAATCATACCTATTTAACAATTTTTGTTTTCCTAAACCTTTTCAGTAAGAAGTGAGCATTATAATCCTTTTCAATACAAATAACAAAAAACACAACAAATGTAAATGGGTACACTTAATATACAGTTGTCCTTACAGGCATGTTTAGAATTTCATACAGATTAATAGAAAACTGCATCCTGTGAAACATTTAGAAGTTAGGAAAATGTAGAAAATGTGGAATCTGAGAAATTTGAGGCTAAAATTACGTAAACGAAGCTCCGATACAGATGTAGGGTTATTTAAATAGTCATGTGACGTTTTCTGTGGTGCCGCTAGAAAAAAAAAACGTTATATTATTGAAGTATGTCTACATTAATTCTAAGACAAAAAAAAACTTAATTTAGTATTGTTGTAAGTTTTGGGCCAATGTGCACAGATGTGTCTCCTTACTGTCCTTTTGTATATCCAATGTGTCGCAGTAAGTAATTTCTCTTCCCCGAAAACTTCATGTTGAAACCAACAAATGCAAACGTTGTTGTCACAAATTACAAGCAGAAGAAATTGGTTAAAAACAAGTTTTAGGCGCTAATAAGCAGAATAGGTACAAACGTATGAAATAGGCATTTATAGGCACTATAAAACTAAGAAATTAGGCTAATAATTGTAGGAAACGTGCTTGTAACTTAAAAGCCTACGTTTCTGAACAAAGGAATAAAATAGGCAAATAGGGCAACATCCGCCCCCTAGTCATCGGTTACAGGGTTGTTAAATTGTGCGCGTTTAGAGATTTCTTCCTTGTTGTCCAGGGACTGCCCATCTCGCCCCACCTCCGTCGCAAGGGCGTGCTGTCGACATACCTACTTGGGTGTGGGTTGCACTCGAACTGGAAATGTTAAGAACCCCGGCCATGTTTCCGTGCTTCGTCCTTTGAGCACTCCCTCACAGGGGTCCCTAGTAGAAGCAAAAAGGGCCGTGAGGCTACTAGCAGAGCTCTGTCTCGGTTGCGAGAACCCCTTCCGTTTGTAAGGGAATAGTTTAAGCAATAAAGAACAATTTTAATATAAATGCGTGAACAAAATTCGTAGTTTACATTGACATTACTTTTACTAGCCGCTCTTCTACGTGCTATTCCTATAATAACATATTCTTCTGTCTTATTCATGTTAAACCTTTCTAGAAATGGTTTCATTGTATATTTTGCAGTAGGTATACAAAAAGAATACACGCGTCTGAAGAGTTAGTAAAAAATGGTACAAAGTGGGCTGTCATGTATTTGAACGCTCAAAACATCAAATGTCTAGAAAATGTGTAAATATATAAAGAAATATATTTGCCATAAGCTCTTATGTTTTAGCGAATTCTACATTTGTGAGTGACAGGTTCTTGTCTATCTTAAAGCTTGCAAGTTGTTAAAAAGTATAAGCAGTTTATTACAAATGATGATGAATTCACTGAATATTCACAGAAAATTAAAGAAATGCTTTTTGTCATTCAAATATCTTAAAAATATTATAGTATTTTAATCAAACCCTTTGGAGCTATTTTGAGAAAACCAAAAATTAGGAAACATTTTCTGTGCAAACAACAGTTGCTTCAAAATCCTTGTGTGCATTCTTAAAATATGATGAACTTAATAAGTTTGATGTTAATCATTTCAGTTTTACACTGTTCAGACACATGCTGGAATTTTACACAAAAAAAGCCTTTTTATTCAAAATATTTCAGAACACTATCTCTGTAAAACCTCGATCAAATTTCTGGATGATGTAGAATAAATACTAACGTTCTCTTAAGTAACAAAGAAAGAATAAACAAAGGATGGAGTTACTACTATAAGAATAAAAATAGCATTGTAGTTAAACTGATGTATTAAAATCATTATATAAAGTAAATAAACCATGAAGGTGCGTTGTGAAAGCTAAATTAGTTGGCAGACTTAAGCCCAAACTAATTTTAATACCCCAGCAAGACACACACCTACACATTTCTAATAGGGAGGTTATTTATGTAAAGCCGCCCCTGGAGTTCATGCATTATTAAAGGCGACTAAAAGCAATTACGCCGATTGGGGGAGGGGGTGGTTGTTTCTCAAAGTGGCTAAGTACTCCTTATGTTATCGAGGGCCCGAGATCGGAGCAGGCAGCGGTTTACCATATTATACACGGAGTCTATGATACCACACTCCTCCAGTGGGGCCAACTTGATGTATGACAAGCTTTCCGCATGTCGGTGGTAAATTTGAAATCATTTCTACCACCAGCGTTACAGCTGTTTAGGAGCTCAAATTACGTCTAATTAGCATTTACAAGTAGGTGTGGCAGCACTGGCGTTGTTCATCTGTTTCTATCGCTTGCCAGATAATAATTATTACCGCGTTCATTGTTCTCTTTTTTTTATCTAACTACTCTGGATCTAAATAGTTGACAGCTGGAATTAAAAGGGATATAATGAATGGGCCCACGTTATTTTATTCCACTTGTGGAAAACCTCATTATGTAAATTTAAGTCATTCTTTTCAATTGCAATCTTGCTGCTTTGCTTATTTAATTTCTTCATTGCATTCTATTCAAATCATTTCTTTCCACCTCAATATCTGCCTCTGAGCTTTTTTATTTTCTAAGTGTACTTCTTAATTTAGTATTTGCACTTTTTCTTTGAGAGCTGATCACCCATAATTATTGTGATTTCACAGAAACAGGGGTTTTGAGATTTCCTTTTTAAAGGAAAAAAAAAGATTTTTGGTATGTGTCTTCGTTTGTAAACTCGAAAAATAAATGCTGGATAAAGAAACAACTTTGTATTTAAGTTCAGCATGTTCAAAGGGTGCAACAGGAACATTAAAAAAACATAAAAATTAGATTCCCATTACAAGTTATTTTTTACATGGAAATAAGTTCATGTTTTTTACGACTGTTAAATTGTTATACCAATTATGTTATAAATAGACTGTGTTAGAGATATTGACATGAAAAATAAGATGCATATTTTGAGTGTTCTTTAAATACTCTATGAAGTGGTCTTAATTCTAATTCAGTTTTTCGTGACGGATTATTGGAATAAACTAAAGGATAAACAAACCTTACGGGAAGAATTCAAAGCATATTGAAGTACATGATTGTGTGAAATAATTAGAGAAACAACCGTTTACGTAGGTATTATTCCACTTTGTAAATTAATCATCTGACGCATGTTTGAATGCTTTATGATTTTGTTTGACTATTTCTTACTATTAATAAGTAGGAAAGTATTGAATTCCAACAAAAGCTCCATGTCACCATTTCACGGAAAATTGTTTTCAGGTCCCATTTACCCAAAGAAATCATTTTTAAAATATGTTCCTTGCGCATTGGTGCTTATGTTTGAATGTGAAGTAAAAGAAAAATAGGTTAAATGCCAGACTTGGTATTAAAGATGAATGTCTTCCAAGCATTTGACACGATTTCAAGAAACAACTAACTTCAACAAATTATCCTATACATGGGGAACATTTCGGAAAGGTTATCGCTCCTCTGTAAATAATTAATAACTTAATGATTTTTGGTATGTTTAAATTTAAAAAGTCGTCCTATTTATAAAGAGTATTAAATTATATTATTAAAGTTATTTGTTAATATAGAGAAAATGAAAATATACTCTTCTAAACAATTGTTGAAAAGTATATCTGTGTAAAATTCTCCTAACACCCAAAGTTGCATTAGACTGCAAATCGACACAGCAGAAAACCAACTTTTGAATACAGCCAATGCATCACTTTCAAGCTCATTCCTCATCCAGACTTCAATTAGTAGTGTTAATTTCCATCACAATAAACGATGACAAAGGAAACATAACCTCTCTCTCAATCGAGCATCAGCTGTTTCAAATCCGCCATGTTCCCAACGAACAGATGAATGTCGACAATGACATCCAGCTACGTGTGGGGCTTTGTGTGTGTGTTGCTAGGAGACGTATTTGCCCATAAATAACGGAGATGAACCGTTCTTTCAGTAGAAGCCATTATTTATTCAGTGGCTGGACTGCTCCACATCCATCTAGGAGATGTCGCAGCCTCCCTGCACTTTGCCGCTCCAACGAGCATCTTGTACGACTTTTATTAATATTACTCGCTATTAATTATTTATTCATTTCCATGTAAAAGGTGGAGGTAAGTGGATGTGAAAGAGCAAAAGCGTGACAAATTGCTTCAGGACCCGAAACGTAACCGCTGCATGAACGCTCTCTTCATTTAATAATTCTGAATGGGGGTATTACTTCCACTTGGGTAAATATCGTATTACTGGGGGAAGTGAGAAAGCTTCAGGGTGCCTAAACGCTTTAAGAGCAAGGCTGCTACAACCCTTCACTAACAACCGCAGTATTTGCCTTGTATTACCAATGATGGTGCTAGTTAAGTTTGGTTTACTCCACCATACACCACTTGTCCTGCCCTTGTGATATTTGTACCCTTCGACGGTTAATAGACATTACGTGTTCTGAAAACAAAAACTAACATAACATGTTGTTTTAAATAAACGCAAAATGCACAATTTTATAATGCTTTGCGAAATAAGATAAATGAGAAAAGCAAATCTTACGAGGCAGACACTGACACACACACACACACACACACACACACACACACACACACACACACACACACACGCACGCACGCACACGCACGCACACGCACGCACACGCACATAACCCTCTCTATGAATATTTTTCTTCTATTAATTTAGGGAAGCTTATAATATGCATTCTGGCAAAACCTCTTTTGGAATTTTTGGGATTATAGTAACAGTATTTCCATATAGCTATATGAATATGCTGCAGAGGAAGTAATTTATTTCAGCTCAAAGATCCACAAGGTTAGCATGATATAATATGTGATGCAATTTCATAAGTTTATTATTTACTTTATATCGACTCAAAAATTAAAAATTTCTTTTTGTTTAGTTTATCTAGTTCCTATTAGCTCTGATATGCATTCTCAGGGAAAGATTTTCATTATGTAATATTTAACAAAAACAGTTTTGCTGGCTGCACTGGAGCCTAAATCGGAGTCCAATCATTTTAGACAGTAAATATGTACGTAGTTATTAGCTTATTAGCTTAGAAGAAACAATGGAACGATCACTTGACGTGTCAAAACGCTGAAAATTCAGATAGGTATCTATTTTGCACGTCGCTAGTGTTTTAAACTTGTTGCGTTATAATTCAAACCCTTCCAGTCAGTTTTGGGCAGTAAAAACTAATGAAACATTTTTCAAGTACATTTGTACTATGCACTTCAAGTGCTCTTCATAAACATAAAATATCCGTAGGTTCTCCGTTAAAAAAGTCACATGTATATGAAATTTATTTTGTAAAGGGATTTGTTTCAGACAGTGGACAGTGGAGTAACGAGTGCACCTGGAAATATCTCATTGCACGTAGGATGAAAAAGATGAAAGCACCTCAATTATTGGTGCATGAATACTCTTTAAGCAGGCAATTTGCTTCAGTTTAGGATCGAATGAGTCACAGGTACAGTTTATTTCTGAATCAAAATTATCGCAGTAGATAACACAACACAAGAGTAGGGAATACTATTTCCCACCTTTATGTGGTATCAAATGAGGGCTGGAGCCCCTGCCGTGCCATCTTCCACATTTCCACCACACAAAGAAACTAATTTTCCAGCGAGAGGCCCCCGAATCAGCGGGATTCTAATTGCTTGACTTTCGGTGGGAAACGTTTCGCAGATACTACTGCTCCACTAATATTTCATTAACTCAACATTATTAATTAAACACGTTGGGGTAAATTTAACCAGGGCTCTTCGAACGGAATTTGGGATGATCGGAAAGTAACACGTCCACACGTCTGATACGTTTGCAGCTGCTGCCATAGTATACTACAGAGCAGTCACACTTCTCTCCTCATAATAATATATTTAGAGATTGATTATAGAAGACTTCATTTTCCTATAGGTCATGATCAAGTTCCTCCGGTGTTACGTAAGACTTCGATAATTAACATTTTGCTGTCGATTCTCTCTAGCCCGAGACAGTGAACTGTATGAAATGCAAGTCTAGATATCTTAACTATGATAAAACTTATTAATTTATTAGAAATAAAAGAACGGCCATATATATATTAATTAGATAAAACGCTGACGAACATATACTCACACATAAATAGCTTCCTTTTCTAAAATAGCCTTTTATGGATTGAGGAATTTCTGTGTCGAGAGAAGAGATGAGTATAAGAATTAAACAATTTTTACAAGCAAATTCTGTTGTTTCTTATTAGTAACTCAAATTATTGTAGATGAATACCCCAAATAATTGTTTATTATGGTATTACAGTAGGTATAACTGAAATTAGTCACAGTGTTTTACTTACAGTAGACTGTTACAACTATCACGTTCACAAAATGTATTTCTACTTCTTTGTTTCAACTATTGCATGTTGTTCGTTTGTTTTCCCATTAGCACACACGAAACAGTATTGTCTGCCGATGTTAAAATTTGATATATATGAGCTTGATGAAATTAGTCTACCAGTATCTGTTATAAATATGTCGGAAATCAGCACAAAATTAAGGGCGACTTAGAAGCAAACCTTCCTAAAATCATTAAATAATTGCCACATAAGTAGGAAGCTAAGTTTCATACTTAACAGGTTGCTGCTTTTATTTACAATTTCACACAATATTTATTGCTAAGTGCAATTATTTTAATGATTCAATTCACAGATTATGATTAGTTAATATGAATAAGCTTATACAAGTGTTAGTTTTGTTTTCAAAATGTTCATTTATATTGTTTTGTTATCTACCGTGTTAATATTGCTCTTCGCTTATTTAACCTTCAGCGATATTTTACAGGGCTAATTTCAACATTTGTTGCAGGAGAGTGAAATTCTGATTGTGAAAGTAATGAGCGTGAAAGTAGGTTGCGGAGTAATTGGATTTTTAATAGAGATACAGCAATAACTGACAATACCGAGAAAGTGTATGGATACTTAGCGGGTGTCCAAGCATGTAGGAACCGTTAATAACACCTCTTTTAACGTAAGACATAGGTAATACCGGTTAAAGACCCTTTGGACCTGCATAGTTATCGAAACTAACATTACGGAAGATGAAAACAAAAGAAGGAAAAAGTTTAATACTAAAAGATTACGAATATGCAGTGACCATATAGAACTTTTAATAAAAGAAGAGAAAGAAGCATATTTGAAATATTTAAATACAAATACCCAAGAGAATTTAATAAAATATAGAAGAAAATGTGCAATAGCTAAAAGAAAGTCAAGAAAAATACAACGAGAAAGTTGGGATAAATACATATCAGATATAGAATATAATATACATGGTAATCATACAACAGCATATAAAATCATGAGATACTTAAATAAATCGGAAAAAGATACAGTAGAATTACATAATATTTCAGAAGAGAATGGCTTCAATACTTCAAAGGACTATGGAATTATTCGACGGATAGTGATAACCAACAATTAAATAATACATATGGAGAAGTAGACCCTATTACAGTAGAGGAATTAGAAACTATATTAATGCCATTTAAACATCATAAAACACCAGGAAAATATGGAATTAATGTGGAATTGATAACGTGTGCATCAAACAATTTTAAAATACCACTACTAATTTTTTTAAATATCTGTTGGTCCAGCCTACAGATACCAGAAGAATGGAAAATAGCTGTAATAAAGCCAATATTTAAAAAAGGTGAGAGAAATGAATGTAAAAATTATAGAGGAATCAGTCTTTTAAATACAAGCTATAAAATATTAACAAAAAGAGCAAATATAACAACTGAATCACTACTTAATAATAACAACACGAATTCAGGCAAGGCAGATCCTGTCTGATTGCGTCTTAACAATAAAACAAATAATACAAAAGAGAAGAGAATTTAATTTAGAGAGCCATATATTATTTGTTGATTACGTAAAAGCATTTGACAAAGTTATACGGCAAAAGCTATGGGATATAATGACTGAAAACGGATATCCTCAACATTTAATTTTAATTAAGGGACTTGTATTAGCATGGATAATGGTTTTAAGACAGGAACTATCAACCTAGGTGTAAGACAGGGCTGCCCAATGTCACCAACTGTTTTCAATAGTTATATCGACGCAGCAGTTGCCAAATGACAAGCTCAGTTGAAACTAGATTTTAAGTTAGGTCATACAATCTTGAATACAGTCCTGTTTGCAGATGATCAGGTCATTCTGGCAGATACTGAAGACAGATTACAAATACCTTTGTACCAACTCGACAAAACAATGTCAAAGTATAATTTTATCTTTCAGCAGAGAAAACGAAAGTGAAGGCTTTTATTGGTAAATACCCAACACGGTCCAAAATGCTCCTCAAAAACAAAATACTAGAACAAGTTAAATATTTTAATTACTTAGGATGTGATATTTCCTATGAATGTGACAGAGATTTAAAACAAAAGATCTATAAATTTCAAAACATATATGGCACTATAAAACGAACATTGAAAAAGAAGAAGAGATACCATATTAAAGTTTTATTAAATTATGGCAGTACCTGTTATATCTTATGGAGCCGACGCCTGGACCTTGAACAGAACTGATAAAGGAATAATTGAAACGGCTGAAATGAAATTTATGAGGTAGGTAGCTGGCTGTAGTCTTAAAGATCACATTAAAAGTGAAACAATAAGAGAACAACTAAAAATATTTACTTTAAATGACAAACTCAGGGAGTACAAACTGAAATGGCAAGATTATCTCTCTCGAATGCCAGAAGAAAGACTCACCAAGGCATTGCAGTATAAACTAGTTGGTATTAAAGATGCTGGAAAACCATGGAGACGCTGGGAAGATACCTTCTGAGCCGAAACAGGCCTATCCGGCCTATCTTGAAGGTTGATGATGATGATGATGATGATGAAAATAAAACTGCAGGCCAAGGATTGAAAATAGAAACCAATAACACATGGTTTTTTCTCTACACTAATTAGAATAAATAAATTTGTGAAAAAAGTTCATAGACTATTTATGGAAATTAAGTTCAACATACATGTAGTTATATATACGTAATACAGGCACATCTCTTCTGACATATACCACTTTAACCAGAATTTTTGAGCAAATAAACCACAATGAAAACTTTTACATTTAAGATTATTTATTTTAATTTTTTGACTGCAATAGAGCTCATATACATATTCCTGTTAACATAGCGGTTGAAATAAAAATCTTTATGTAATTGCAAATACCTCTATACCGAAAAAGTAAAATTTTCTATTTAAAGTACAATTGTATTTTAGACTTTTCATGGATGCATTGCCTAAAATATTTTACATTTACAGTTGAAGTGTTTAATATGTGGACAGTTGGTACTAAATAATGTAATACATATTATTATGTTTTTTTTAATTTCAGAACGAAATAACAATTGTTTTTATCGTGTATCGTTTATAATAGTGACTTTATTATTTATACCAGTTTTATGGGGAGTCACAATATCACCAGAGGGTTTGAATTTAAGGCAATCGATCTATGAATCCCTTTAAAGGTATTGTCGCCTGAGAGCTTTGAGTTTTTTAAACGCCTTACATCTGTGTAAACAAAATATAGATGCAAAATGTGTGTTACCTACCTATTTGAGGCGCTTATCAATTATTTTTAGATATACTAATTTAAGCTCTTTTTAAAATAAGAAAAAGATAAACCTTTAAATGGATTACATTTTTGAAAATAACTTCACTGTCAGTTTAACTGTTGTAAAAGTTACCCATGAGCTTGGTGATATGACACCTGAAGTTTACAATAATTGTGGTGGAAGTTTTTGTTAGCACGCACTAAGAAAAAAACTTCAAATTTCCTTCTCATAGATTAAAAACTACATCGCAAGAAGCATTTTTAACTTTGAAAATTGAAATGTTCTAAAAATATTATAACTAAGAATAACAAGCTTTACAATTACACACATTATCTGAAATTCTGATAGTGTATTTTGGATGAAGGACATTAATACCAAAACGTCAAATCACACATCCAAAAGTATTTTAATGAGTGAGAAATCTCAAGAAAGCTGCAAATATGCTCTCACGAACAATATGAAATCTTCACGCTACTCAATCAATTTTAGCCCCTCTCGGTGGCGTAGATGGTAGCATGTCTGCCTCACGTTCAAGAGGTCCCGAGTTCGAATCTTGGTCAGGGAGAGTTACCTGGATAAGGTTTTTTCCGGGGTTTTCCCTTATCCTGAAAGACGAATGTCGGGTAACTCTTAGCTCCATGGAACCCGGACGCATTGAGCATCATTTCACCCATTTCATTCATCGTCCGATATGACTAAATGTTGGAGGACGTAAATTACAAAAAAAGAAAAAAGGACAAAAAAAATCAATTTTACTCGGATAACAGAAATATACGAAAATATTCTAAAGAAGTAGAGCTAACAATGATTATAGTAAACATAACGAAAAAGTGTTTGTGAACCGTATTCTTGTTTTACTCTTAGAATAGTTCTATGGTTGTTTTAATATCCAGGCGTGTAGGTAGTGTTTTCTGTTGTGTCGGTAGAGAATATTAACCGAAGCAAGTGACCCCGTGCTGACCCGCATTGGAAGCTTCAGAAGCCAACGGAAACCTCTCACCTGGCTACCGCAGGAGGCCTCTTTTTTGTTATCGGCCTTTAATTTGCGCCCTCTACGCTTTTGTCCACTGTTTTTTCTTAATCACGGCGTTACAATGGCCGCTAAACGGAGCGTGAAAAGCGGCATCTTTGTACCCACTCAATCGCGCGATTTTCCACTACTATCAAAACCATCTTCCGACAATCCCTACTCTTACAGTCGGTTCCGCGACTAAGTAGATGCCTAATGTTAGTGGACACGGCAACTGGATGGAGTATTGTAAAACATTTTAAGTAATCAAGAATGTGCAATGTGGGAATAACTTTTAACCATACCGCTACCACAATCAACAGTGATAACAATTTGGAAATCTCAATTACGCTTGAAAATTTCAGTACCCGCAGGAATTGCAACTTTCGAATCTGTTTTAGTGCATTTATTACGTGGCATGTGTTAAATCACCTTTTCAAGTATTCTGATAAAGCTTCAAAACGATATTCATATATAAAAGCTACGAGTGTACCTTTATAGGTAATTTGATGTGCTGTAAGTGCTTCAGATACCACGCTTTTTAGTTAACCATTCATATGGTTAATTTAAGCCGACGGTCCGCGGTTGGGGACCCAATGAAGTCTAAATCAAATCTGCATCTCAGTGCCTACACCGGACTAGGGCAAAACAAGCCCAAACTAACCCTAATAGTAGTATTTAACACTGCAAATCTTGTTTTAGGTATAATATCATAGGTGATGTCATAAGTGGTTTTGAAATTACCGATAAGTTCAAGAGCGACGAAGTTGCGAGGAAGTTCAAAATCACAAGCTGCATTTGTAGAGGCTATTACACGAAAAAAATTGAAAACAATAAAACAAGTTATTTGATTCCCTAAATCAAGAGCCTACATTAGCACATGAATGAAACTTAACCTCACAAGTCATGGCAAACAAACCTTTCAACTATTTTGACATTTGAAAATCGCGCTAACAGTATAATCCTTTGCCTGTTCGAAAACATGCAAAATGTGTTGTCGTGTCTGAGGTTGCCATAACGGAAAAGTTATCGCTGTTGTGTATGATTTCATGAACCTGATTGGTCGACTTTAACACGGTCAATATAGGATGGCATCATATGAGGAAGATAGTCGCTAATGTATGTGATCACGTTGAAGGTTTACCGGCTACCTGAAACAGATGAAAATATTTAGTTTGCATACAAGAAACTCGCTGTAGTAACTGGAGCCAGGATTTCAATGAACATGACTTTACGTGACGTAGCTTGGAGCTATTTGGGGGTGATGTAAAACTTTTTCTCCCTAATCAACGATATTCTAAGTAGCTATTGTGTATTTCAGCTTATGGGTTGTATTATATATAGAACATAGCGCAAGGTATTCAGAACGAACATTTTTTTCTGTATTTGCCCGCCTCGGTAGCGTAGATGGTAGCGTGTCTGCCTCACGTTCAACAGGTACCGAGTTCGAATCTCAGCCAGGTTGAGTTACCTGGATAAGGTTTTTCCGGGGTTTACCCTTATCCTAAGAGACGAATGTCGGGTAAGTCTAAGCTCTATGGACCCCGGACTCATTTGAGCATCATTTCACCCATTGCATTCATTGTCCGATATGACAACGTTGGAGGACGCAAATTACAAAAGAAAAAGAAAACAATATTTACATATTATTAAAGATAATTTAGTATTTCTAGTTTATAATATAGATATGAAAATAACGGCAATACAAAAATTTCAATATTCCAGACTACCTTAAACCAAAAACGCAAGTATAATAACTTGTGCACACTTTTTCATTCCATAGTGATTCTACAGACTCTAACATTTTATTCACTCGTGTTCCCAGGATTTATTCTGAACCAATCAGCAGCCTAAGAGTACAGTCTCTCTCTTTCCCCCTCCTATATGTTCACAATAGGATCATTCTAGTTTGAGACTTGGTGCTAGACCTCCAGTTTTGGAGTACGGGTAGAGTAGTTTGGTTTCTTCACACCTCCTTAATTTCCAGCCCTGTTCCTTCGTCACATGGTAACCAGGTAGCGACCAAAGTTTTTGTTTGTACACGCGAGAAGCAGGTTTCCCCATTGTGTTCTTTACAGGCATTATGTTTAAACGGTCCGGGCTTTGTAATGGACCATTGTTTGTCAAAAGACGTATGTTTAGCGTCGCTGCCGCATGTAATTACTTGTGCCTGATTGCTGATAAGCGAACCAACATCGATCTGGCCCCAACAAAGGGCTTCGGGTCAAAAACTTGCAACATCATTTCAATTTCTAATAGACCCGCCTGCCGAACATCATTATCGAGCGTTTTGTGAATGCCGCAAACGTTGCTTCGGTAGCGCTACACGCGGCGAATGTACCAACTAATTGAATGTATGAATAGCCCGAACTAATCGCATGGCAAACGCTTCCAGGAGTGATTAACTTCGTCCTTGCTTCCAACATCTGCATATTAACAATTGTTTCGACACTACGAGTGCTGGTTAAGAGGCGTGCAAACTTTCTGTTCCATCGATTTTTACTAACTTGAAGTAATTTTGCAACAATGTTTACTTCTCACTCCATTTGCATAGGCATTTGCTATTCCAGGGATGTATTGACGTACGAAGTTAAAAGCTTAAAATATTGTGTTTACCTTCTGTATAGTTATAATTAACAATGCGCAAGTATTCGGCTAATTGTGTGCAAACATGTGACGTTTTACTATCTCTGTCCGTGACATTAATTAATAAGATTTAATTTTTAATTCAACCTGCAGCGAAACAAACCAAGATGTAAAATTCGGCTTTAAATGACTTAGAAAACAAAAAAGAATTAAAAAGGAAAAGAATTCGTTATGCTTTCTTATTTTATCTACCATTTGCATGTGGTAAGCAGATAGTGCCCTTATAGGATCTAGAGTGGGAGGTCACAGCCCAAGTTCAAAACCTGAGGTGCGAGCAGTAGGATTCATTGGTCGATTCCTCGAAAGAGATCACAAAACCAAAGAAAATCCTACATGTGTTATAGATTAGCTAAACATTGCGAATGGAGGCATTTTATTGCTAGGGTTTAGAAAGGTCCTCATTCGAGAACAGAAGTGATCTCATGATATGCTGGTTTTGTGTTACAGAACTAAATGGAAGCGGCAGACGGCGGTGGGCTTAGAGCTACTGGCCGAGGCTGGCAACTATGCGGCATTCCAGCGGCTGTACGGAGGTCCTCCATATGGATGCTGGCCGTATCCTGGTGCCACAGCCGCAGCGCCATCTGTGGTGGCTCCTAGCACAGCGGATCTCTACTATAGGCAAGCCGCCGCTGCAGCTGCCGCCGTCTCCACGCTACAGAAGCCATTGCCATACCGCCTGTACCCCGCGGCCGCCGCAGGTCTAGGACTCGGCCTCCCTGGACCCTCGTCGCTCCAGACCGCCCCAGGTGCCGCCCCAGGTGGCCCTCTCTCCGGTCTCGGCAGTCTGGCCGCCTCTTCTTCGCTCTCCTCCCTCTCCAGTTACTACAACAGCCATCATCAGCATCATCCTCAAGCGACGTCGCACCTGCCACCGACGGCTTCGTCTGCCGTCACGAGGTCGCCCACTCCCGAAGATCCAGCGCCACAGAGCGGTTCGCCGGGCCCATTACCTCCGAGACCGAGCAGTAGGTCAAGTTCCATCGAAGACGATTCGTCTCCCAGGGTGTGACTGCCGACGTACGATAGGGAAGTTCCGTTTCACCCCGGAAACGGCTGAGTGATCTTCCATTACTTAGTGCAGAGAGAAGTTCAACTTCCTCCAGCACAACTGAAGTAGAACATCTCCCTCACGCGTAGCAAAATGAAAATACTTTTCCAGGAGACTGTGAGGGGCTCTGGATTTTATTGCTTGTACATCGTCCAGAAATTTTATCGACCACACATGTATCAACAAGCTCAGAGTCCAAGCTAGTAACTCCTACATCAGAAGTAAAGAGTGTTCCTCTAAAGGCTTGGCGCACACTGGTTGCATCACGAGCGGCACGAAAAGTAAAGCCAAACTATCTCTACAGACGGTTTGGTATTAAATGTTTGAACATACCCTGATCCGTACTGTTTAACGTCCTTCGGGTAGCTCTCGTGTCACTTAGGAGAGTATTATTTCATTCATGACAAGCGATTAATTTATTTTCAGTATACTGCATGACCAAACTTGTCTATTAACATTATATTTCGTAACGTTATGAAGACAGAATTTTGTAGTATTCTGGGTAATCGAACAAAAAAAAATCTGCAACCGATAAAATGCTGTTTCCGGTGTAGTTTCATATCTGTGATTCAGAACTTTCGGAAAATGGAAAAAGGTAGCGTTTAACTTTAAGGGGGATCTCGATATTGCCAATTCCTTCATATATATTTTACTTTCCTTCAATTGCTGATATATTTATTTATTTCAAGTATTCACTCGTGAGCAGAATGTATCCGTTGAGAAGATGTTAAATTCTTGCAGTTTTTTAAAACTTTTTCAAATTATATTTACTCCAATACCTAAGGTAGAAACTATGTAGCTTTTTAAACACAGCTTTCGGAATATTAATATGCAATAAAGGAACTTTCAAGCATCGCAGGGTTCATAAATTTGGTGAACGTGTAACTGTTATATAAAACTTAGATTTATGGCCAAAAGTTCACCATGATTTTCCTAATTTCTGTTTGTAGCCATTTCTTAAAAATAGCCAGATACAGTAAGTGTAAAGTTGTGCCATAAATTTAATTCTATTCTTTTTATAAAATGTTTATAGCATTCTACTGCTGTTGTTATTCATGGTTAAGAGACAGGAGCGTGTTTCAGAAGAACGAATTTTGTAAATTTTTGCCCTGCTCCAGATGTATCAGTGTGTGTCAGTCTTTGGCCATATGCTCTTCAAAAGTGGCTGAATACTCGCCCATGTATGCAACGTGTGAGGTGGCAAATGACTCAAATATAATTTTCCGACAAACTGGAAGAACTTAAGTACAATGAATGCCCTTATGAAGGGTATAACAAAGCACGTGTGCTGAACCTCAAACAGTATTAGGAACGAACTATAGTGTTGTTTTAGCTTGGAAACAAACCACGTGGTCTTGCCAAAGCAGTTGCTTGATTTCAGATGCTAACGAGTGCGTTTGTTTTCTAGACTTTTCAGTTGTATGCTCGCTGACAGCGTTAAAAGAACTTATTTTTTTGTTTGTGTTTGGTTGAATGTAAACGTGTGCTTCAGTCCGCTGATTTATTAAACTGTGAATGGTTCGTTATCTGAGAACAAAAGTTTAGAAAGGAGTGAGAAGTAAATTTTGATTCTGAATAACCAATACTCAATTACCTCTTGTATAATAATTACTGTGGATATCTTTACTCTAACGAATTCAAAGTAATGAAGGAAATATATACTGGGGCACTGTTGTGACATTTATATGCAGCCCTGTGTGAACAAAACAGACAGCCCTGGAACAAATGAAGATCTCTGTTCAATTTCCAGTGCAATATATTTTAGAATAAAAGAAACTTAGTTAAAAACAATGTTCGCTCTTGTGAAATAGCTTTGCTGTTTTCTCGTAGTTTGGTAAAATGAATGAAGTAAATTACATTGATATTCAAAACAAAGCGAAAGAAATTCTCTCGGGGTATTGATTCGATTCCACGATAACCAAAGTCATTGCAGATAACTATCTAGAATACGCCGCAATTACAAATATAATACTTTTATTTTTGGTATTACAAACGTTCTGTGTTCTGTTATACATGTTTAATGAATTATATATTCTGAAAAGGTTTTTCGAGAGTTTAATGCCCAATAAGTACAGTCAAGACATACATAAGCAATACACACCTTCGTACATCAACAAAATTTTAAATCTAACAATACACATATTTATTCCTAACAAACATAGCTTTACTGGCAATCAGTAACACAAGGAAAACCCAATAAACAAGCAATTAATCGAGAAAATTGCATAAAATGTTATTCAAAGTGGAACAACCACTCCTAATTTTCCGTAACATTGAACATTTTGCCTCTTCTACTAACTCCATATGTTCTTTTGAAGCTATGTTTGATGCAAAACGTTCATTAATTCCTGCTTAGATGATTGTTAATTGTTGTAAGACTGAAACTTCAGAATGTATTAAAAGTAATAGGTTGACTTGGACTTGAAAATAGAACAGTATTGTTGCGGAGGTAGAAACCTGGTGCCAAGAATAACATTTTTATTTATATATACAATTTTAAAACATAAATTTACTTAATGTCTGCCCATTTTTCTATTTTCGCTAATGCCATCCGTAGCTGAACTTTTGAGCCCAGTACCATATCATCTGCTTGGTTGACAAGCATTCTTTTAATATGTTTCTGCTGTCAGTACATTATATAGAAAAGGAATTAATGGGTCCCTATGTGGGGCTCCAAGTTTGGATGTAGGTAATTATTCCACCAATTAGGTTATATTCGAGAATCATTAAGTCATTGTTCTGAGCGGTTGTACCCCAATAATCTGTATTAGTTCTATTTTTAGAGCGTCCTAAGTGTCTCTTCAACTTCCTCTGTCATGGCTTCTAGAGTACTTCTCTATTCCCTAAATCCAAATTCTCGTTCAGGTATAGGTATGTTTCTTCGTTTAGCTAGTATTGTGGTGAAACATTTGTTCACGTTGCTATGATCTGTTTGTTTAAACTTCCTTTTCTCTCGTATAGCTTCTTATTCTCTCTGGCATTTCACCTGTGTTTAAGCACTGTTTGAATATGTCTGTCCATAGCTGTGTTAGGTGCTCTTATGATTATTTTATAGACCGATCTGACGCACAACTGAATGTATAAGTTAAAAAAAAGTTGAAATGGCACACTTACACCACTTCCTCTACCTTTTCTACCTCTGCATATACTTACATTTCTCATGTATTATACCATTCATATAAAATTTAACCTTTTGTTTTTGCAACCATGTTGCGTTATTTACGTTACATTATTGCTTATAAGTATTTGAAATTGGGTAATAAATCCTTATTTACACATTACATGCGAAATCAAAATCAAACTATTCATAGAATAGAGTTCAGAAGTTAAAACGAAAGAAAGAAAAAGTTAAGAATCACACATTTGCATTTTTGTATCATGATATAGTTCGAAAGTATAAAATTCTATGAAAAAAATAAATTAATGACACTATATTTCTCGTGAAGTAAGTTTCACTCTTTGTAGTTTTCCAGTTCTACAACTTTATATACAATTAAAACTATTGATGAACTAATCATTGACCATCAAAATATACATTTTATTTTCCTTGTCTATATTTCACACATATAATACTTGTAATGAAAATGTTATAAAAACGTTTCCGCGTAGAAGTTTATGGGAGGAATTTTGTGAAGATTCTGGTATCGCATCCTTGAAAGACGCTGAACAAAACATGAAAATTGACATTTTTTGAGCTATGCATATACATCATTACAAAACTGAATTAAGTGGGCATTAAAACATGTACGTCCATGTGTTATATGTACATGACTTTTGAAAGAGCCTGTACTAAATCTCTTTAGGTTGTTGTGCTATATTTATGAAACCCAAGATCTCCTAGACAACCATGTCACTTAGCAGGTATGCGGTTGAGATTGCAATTACTCAATGAAACATTAGCATTTACATGTCTGGTAATCGAATCAATGTCCTCTCACTAGAAAACAGCAACAGCAAACCACAAGTACTCTCTAAACCGTCTAAACTTCCGCGGAGAGAAGCTTTCTATTTTACAAAGTAGTGTCAGCGAGAAAAAACAAACCAAGTATGATGATCTTGTTAGAAGACAGTTATTTATATAGACGTGCGTATACGAGTAACAATTGCTTAAAAACTCAACCTCTGCTTTGTAACAAAGGCAGTTTGTGTGGAAAGCAAGCGGAAGAGTTGTTAAGCGTAATTTTCCAGGAAACTGCGGGATTAATCCACTGTAACATGACAACTGTATATTGAAAATAATGAATAAATAACTGTACAAAGGAATAATGAGCCTACATTAACTTTTGTATTGTGGTCTTTTCAGCAATAAATTCTGAAATGGAACGCAAAGATTAAATGTCCCTTCCTATCCCAAACTCCTGTCATTATATTTCTAAACACGCAAGTCTGTGTATTTTCAGACAATGTTCATGTACGCTGTGATGGCCTTTTCATTATTTGGTGAGATGCAAACCCTCAGCAGTATCAATAGAGGCACGAAAAGTTATACTACTGTTATTAAGAAAGAAACAAGTTAACTTTATTTTAATAATTCTTTTACTGTGTTGTATAGGTTAATAGAACTTCTGATGTTCTAAGTATAATTAACAGTATCTGAAAAATAGAATGCGAGCATGCCCGATAATTGTAGTAGAATATGTGAAAAAAAGTTTGACTTTTCCTACGGAGTGAAAAGTAGTTATACTTCGGAAAACGCATGAAAATAAAAAACAGATATTTACTTACAAACATATTAAGATGCTCACGAATTAGCAACTGAGGAAATATAGGCATAGTAAAATAAAAGACAATCGGAATTGCTTATAACCTTAGGAATGTGGTACACAAAACATTCGAATAAGCCTTCTATAACAAAGTTTTGTTTTCTATTTTCTCTATATGACGATTTCAGAACCACAGGATTATAAAATAATAATAATAATAATAATAATAATAATAATAATAATAATAATAATAATAATAATAATAATAATAATAATAATAATAATAATAATAATAATAATAATAATAATAATAATAATAATAATAATAATAATAATAATAATAATAATAATAATAATAATAATAATAATAATAATAATAATAATAATAATAATAATAATAATAATAATAATAATAATAATAATAATAATAATAATAATAATAATAATAATAATAATAATAATAATAATAATAATAATAATAATAATAATAATAATAATAATAATAATAATAATAATAATAATAATAATAATAATAATAATAATAATAATAATAATAATAATAATAATAATAATAATAATAATAATAATAATAATAATAATAATAATAATAATAATAATAATAATAATAATAATAATAATAATAATAATAATAATAATAATAATAATAATAATAATAGTGTTAAAATACATTTGGATGCGTCATAATCTCATGAGTTTCTTTACACATTCAACAACTAACTATTCCTAAAAAAATATTCTGTTTCGCATTAATCGAGATGGAGAAGTGCTTTTCCCGCCTCTGTGATGTGAGGGTAGCGTATCTGCCTCACATTCAAGAGATCCCGAGTTTGAATCTTCTTCAGAGTGAGTTAATGTGGATAAGATTTTTTCCCGGTATTTTCCCTTATCCTGAAAGTAAATTCTCCGACAAGCGGTTCATTTGAGCATCAATTCACCCATTTTATTCATCGTCCGATGTGATCTAACGGGTGAAATGACATTAAAACATTTTTAAAAATGCTTTTACTGCCTTGCAGGTACAATGGGAAAAGGAAACTACAGTAGGCTTACGTGGTAAGAGCTGGTTGCTTTGTGATGTCTTTGAACCTCTGTAGTCGATACATGAGTGTGAAAAAGAAAGAGAAGGTAGAAAGGTTTCCAAATTGAGAAAATTATTTTAACACTTGAAACCAATAACAAGCCATAGAGCTTAGAGTTACCCGACATTCGTCGTTCAGGATAAGGGAAACCCCCGGAAAAACCTTTTCCAGGTAACTCACCCTGATCGAGATTCGAGCTCGGGACCTCTTGAACGTGAGACAGACTCGCTACCACCACGCTACCGAGGCGGGCCTTAAAACTTTGGTACTCGAATCCAAGTCGCTTTGGAAAATTTGAATTTTTGAAACATTTTACATGTAAAGGATATTTTGAAATGGGGAGATTTCCAGGAAGAATCTTCCTGTGACATTCTTGGAAGTTTAATTTCAATACCAAGTTTGGTACTGTTCGTTGTAAAGTTATAGTTATCACAGACCTCTAAAGTTGATTTGGGGGGGGGCCCTCAGGGAACATCAAAACAGGTATTTCCAATGATATCCCGTATCGAATATTTGGGTAGAGTGGATATTCCATATCTACTATGTCTACTATGTCCTGCAAATCCCGCTACGTAGATTTTCTAGGGCCGTATGCTAAAACTAGGGCCGTTTTCTTTAACCTCGATTTTCCTGTTCACGTCACTTCACGTCACTTTTTTTAGTATTTCAGGGTTACAGGACCAGGCAGGAAGATGGAACTTGCACTACGTAAAGGATTTCTCTCAGAAGTCTGTATCTGCTAACTAGGCCACCTTCCTGTGGTGTTTTTGTTTTCAGAATTAATCGTGATTAAATATAAAAAATTCCATATTGTAGTGTCATATTCACATCACTGTTCATTTCTTACCTAGTTGTTGGTATTTCCCATTCGTGAGTGCAAACTTCAAATATCGACATTCATCCATGCAGTTCCAAGTGAGACAGCTAGAAAAGTTACTAATCCTCAATGAAATGTGTATGTACAGTGGTTCTATTTATATTATAATAATTTTTAACATCATGCTTGAAGGACAAACTATATGAAACTAGCTGTCATCTCTTGGTCTACAATACAATGGTATTCCAAAGCCATTATAAACTTCTGCTATCGCTTAAACCTATTGTATTCCCTCATTCTGATTGTGCCTACAAATGAATATGCAAAAAGCGGCACAAATATTTATCAGGATAACATGAAGCAGATAATAAACGCTTACAACAATAGTTCGTATGAGTGAGTAGACAAGGTCAAGGGACTGAAACATATGAGGTTTTACTAAGTATTACTATTAACTTATTGGTGTGGTATATATGTAATTATTTTTTGTGTGTTATATGCAACATATTGATATAAACACTTCACTGAAATTCTGCGCTTTGATGTCCGCGTACGGAAAAAAAAAAAAGGTATACATGTGACAGAGGGAGAGAGAAAAATATCTTTAAAACGAAATACTTAACCTTATACTCAAAGTTTGTCCCAGCAGTTTTTAAACAGTAGATCAAATGTTTTCCAAAATTACCTCACCCCAAACTTATCTTACTATAGATAAAGCTTACATACTTTTAATTTCCTCAAAACTCTTCTAATGATTTGTATTAAAGTATTTGTGTTTGAGACGAAGTACAAAATATTTATTTTACATTTTTCTGAATATAGTTAATCCCATCCATTCTAATTAAATTGTATATAATTTACTGTAAACGAGAAACCATTAAAACTGGACAAAAATGAAACTCCATTAAACTATTCAGCCTATATATATATATATATATATATATATATATATATATATATATATATATATATATATATATATATATATATAAAACAAGAGGTTTTGAGATTTTATCACTTCGAGATACTCAAATTTTTCTTTTCGGTGTTTACGAAATTATTTTACATCCATTTATTAGAACAAATACGTTGGTATAATATTGTGACTTTGTGGGTTCGTGAAATGAAAAGTCCAATTACATCACTCAAAAATGTTCTTTATTTCCACCGACTTACAGTTAAACACTTGCCAATTACACAAAATTACGTAATGCACACAATTACGATTCACCAGTTCGTCCGTTATCGTTCCGATGCACGTACACGGCGCTACTGCACTAGCACGTCAAACGCTAACTAACTGTCTCTCTGAAACCCTTTTTATAAGAATGTCAGTGTTTTTCTAGAAGTCTCTAATCACCGAACGTTCCAGACCACCGGAGAAGGGGAGAGAAACATCGAAGGACCGGCGACACTACCGCAAATCACCCCTCAGTTAGTGACAGGAGACAGATGAGTGGGCGTGGCGTGGCCTCCGGCCCCTTCTCAGCTGTTGCTTGTGGTGCTTCCCGATAACTGGGTGACACTGCTCCCTCCTCAAAGCTGGTCGTCCCGAACAGCACCATCATAGCGGGCTAGACGATCCAGGTGTACCACCAACATCTTCCCTCGGGGAACCTTCTGGATGCGGTAGACCACGTCGTTAATCCTCTTCACCACCCGGTACGGTCCTTGCCATGGCTGCTGGAGCTTCGGGCACCGTCCCTTGGTCCGGGTAGGACGGTACAACCAGACTAGGTCACCTTGCTGGAACCCTTGGCTGTTGGCTTGCCTGTCATACCTGGTCTTCATGCGGTCGCTCGCCTTCTGGATGTTCTGGCGAGCCATCTCGTGCATGTCGTGGAGATGGTCCACCAAGTTCTCCACATACTCGGTCGCTGGCTGTTTCACTTCCGGAGGGCTTCCAAAAGCCAGGTCACAAGGGAGGCGTAACTCTCGGCCGAACATTAAGCTGGCTGGCGTCATCCCAGTTGTGTCGTGTGTAGATGAGCGGTAGGCCAGCAAGAACAGTGGCACCTTGACGTCCCAGTCTCGCTGATGGCTGGCCACGACCTTCCTCAGGTGTTCCTCTAGGGTCTTGATGTACCTTTCGACCATGCCATCCGACTGGGGATGTAGCGGTGTCGTGCGGGTCTTGTTCACCCCAAGCCTTTGTAGTGCCTCCTTCATTAGGTTGGACTCAAAGTTGGTACCCTGGTCACTGTGTAGCTCTAACGGCATCCCAAATCGGCAGAACACTTGCTCCACGAGGCAGTCTGTGATTGTCTTTGCCTCTTGGTTTGGGATGGCATACACCTCCGGCCACTTGGTGAAGTAGTCCACGACCACCATTAGGTACTTGTTGCCTCGGTCGGAAACTGGGAACGGTCCAGCAATGTCAACGGCGATCCGTTCGAATGGGGCTCCGACGTTGTACTGCTGCATGCGACCCCGGCTCCTAGTCTGGGGGCCACGACTCGCCGCGCACACGTGACACTGACGGCACCATCTCTCAGCATCTGCTCGGAGTCTCAGCCAGTAGTAGCGCTGCCGTAGTTTGTCAATCGTTCGGTTCGCTCCCAGGTGTCCTCCCGAAGTACCGGCGTGCACTTCCTCCAGGACTTCCGGGACCTTACTCCGGGGAAGTACCAACTGCTCTCTCTGCGTCTTCCCATCGGGTGATTCCCATACCCGGAACAGCACGCCCTCTTTGGTCTTCAACGAGTCCCATTGGGCCCAGTACGACTTGTATGTGGCGCTCCTCGGTGCGATGTCCTCCCAGGTTGGTCTCATCCCTGCCTCCACCTCCCTCAAGAGTGGCCCCAAGTCTGCGTCCGCCAGCTGCTCCCTCCTCAGGCCTGCGCTATCCCAGCCTTCAGCAGGCACTGCCACAACTACTCGGACTACTGCGGCACGCTCCTTCTCTTCCACTCTTGTGCACTGGCCGCACTCTTCTGGACAGGGTCTTCGGGACATGGCGTCTGCGTTACCGTGGCTCTTCCCTCTACGATGTTCCGAGGTGAAGTCGTACTCCTGCAGCCTCTGGACCCAACGTGCTGTCTGGCCTTCCAGGTTCTTAAAGCTCAATAGCCAGGTTATGGCGGAATGGTCAGTCCTCAGGTGGAATGGCTGACCGTACAGGTACTTGTGGAAGTGCACCAATGTCTTTACTACCGCCAGTAACTCCCGTCGGGTGACGCAGTAGTTCTTCTCTGCCTTGGATAGCGTCTTGCTGTAATAGGCTATCACCCGCTCATGGCCTTCCTGGATCTGCGATAGGACACCTCCAATGCAATGGTCGCTGGCGTCGGTGTCCACAACGAAGGCGCCACCCGGTTGTGGGAAACCCAAAATTGGAGCACTGCACAGGGTCTCCTTTAGGTGCTGGAAAGCGTTTTCTGCGTCCTCCGTCCACACATAAGGCCGGTGTTCCTCTGTCAGGCGGGTGAGGGGTTTTGCGATGTTGGAGAACCCCTTTATGAAGCGCCTGTAATAACTGCACAGCCCCAGGAAACTGCGCAATTCTTTCTTGTCCTTTGGGCGAGGCCAATCTCTCACAGCCTTTGTCTTCTCCGGGTCTGTGGCCACTCCGGTTGCTGAGACTATGTGGCCCAAGTAGTTAACTTCCTTGCGGAAGAGCTGGCACTTCTTCGCGTTCAGCTTCAAGTTGGTCGCCTGCAGTCTCTGTAGCACCTTACTCAGATTCTCGAGGTGATCTTCAAAAGTCTTCCCGACGATGATGATGTCGTCCAGGTATAGCAGGCAGGCATCGTAAGTCAGCCCTCTCATCACTGACTCCATGAGGCGTTGGAAGGTAGCTGGTGCGTTGCAGAGGCCAAAGGGCATAACCGTGAACTGCCAGAGCCCTTGGCCCGTCGAGAATGCAGTCTTCTCCTTGTCTCTCGGGTCTAGAGCTACCTGCCAGTAGCCCGACTTCAGGTCCAGGGTCGAGAACCACTGTGCACCAGCTAGCGTGTCCAGGGTGTCGTCAATCCGGGGTAAGGGAAAACAGTCCTTCCGGGTGACGGCGTTCAACTTTCTGTAGTCTACGCAGAAGCGCAGCTCGCCGTTCTTCTTTGTCACCAAGACTACAGGGGAACACCAAGGGCTGTCAGACTCTTCAATCACTCCCCTGGACCTCATGTCCTCCAGCATGTCTCGTACCGCCCCTTGCTTCGCCAGCGGAACGCGCCTATGTGGTTGCCGAATAGGCCGGGCGTCCCCGGTGTCGATGCGGTGAAGCACTTTGTCCGTGCGGCCGTAGTCACTATCACCTTGGCTGAAGACGCGCTGATACCGCCTTAGCAGTTGTCGAACCTTCTCCAGCTGTTCTGTGGTCAGGTGGTCGGCCGCCCTCTCCACCAAGCCTTCTAGCCGGGGCCCCAGGTGTTGCTTCAGCGCCGGCTCCTGTGTCTCGTCGATAGCTGTTACGCTCACCACGGGCTCGCACATTCCCAACTCCGTCCCGGCCTGGACGTCGTGATCGGCGTCCGTAGGATTTAGCAGTCTCACGGGCACCTCCTCTCGGCACGGCAGCAATGCCCTGGCTACACACAGTCCGTTTACAGGCGTCTTCTGGTCCAGCATCATGTTCCTGGTTCTCTGGCCCTCCAGTCGCGCCGTCACCACCACCTCGCTCCCCGCGGGGACAACCACGTCTTCGTCCAAGACGACCCTGCAAATTCCAAGGCGCTCTTCAGGTTGACGGAGTATAACCTCTTCTCCGTTAAGCCGCAGGACCTTCTTGCCGGCGTCGACCGTCGCCTCATGGCTCCTGAGGGCATCCAGTCCCAGGATCACCTCCTCAGCCACCTTCGCGACGTACACCCACAGACGCACGGCACTCCGTCCCAAGGTCAGCTCCAGCAGGTCCTCCTTCTCCACAGGCAAGGTGTCGCCGATGCCGTGACAAGCTGGTATGGCCGGCTTGGCTTCCTTGTCGGCAAACCCTTCGCCACGTCAGGTCTGATGATGGTCACGGCCGCCCCGGTGTCCACCAGCACGCGGCACGGCTTTCCTCTTATCCAACCGTCCGCGATGAGGCTGTCATCCATACGCCGGCTGATGGCGCGCAGTGTCACTCGAGGGGATGGTGGTGATGGCGCCGACGTGCCCCTCTCCACGACGGCCCTTACTCGTTTTCCGGCTGCTCTTCCTGGTGTGGGCATTCTCTCTGCAGGTGTCCGGGCTGTCCACACCCCCAACACAGGCCACTAGGTGTTCGCCGGCGTCCCTCAGCTGGTCTTCTGTCTCCGGCGTAGCGGACACTCCTCGTTCTCGACGTCGGGATGGATGTTATTTTGGCCGCCTCCATCCTTAATGCCGCTGTCAGCGCCTCGTGGATGGTTTTATATTCCCCGAGCATTAGGCGCTGACGAATCTCCGTGTCCCGTACCCCGTCGACAAAATTGTAGGCGGCTTCCCGGGATACGAACTCCAGTGGCAGGTCAACCAAGGCCTTGCTAGCCAGCTGCTCGATGGCTATGGCGAACTCCTGCAGCGTCTCCCCCGGCTGCTGCGACCTTGCCTTTAGCTGGCTTCGGTATGCTGCGGCTAAGCGGTGGTTCCCGAAGCGATTCTCCAGGGCCTCCCAGATGTCCTTGGGCGCCGCCATCGTCTGCACCGCGTTTAGCACTTCCGCGGCCCGTCCCTGGAGGCTGGCTATTAACTGTGTAGCCTCATCCTCCGGTGACCACCTGTTGTGCCTGGCCACTGTGTCGAACTGGCGGCGGAAGACTTCAAACGTTGACGCGCCGTCATACTTGGGAGGTTTGACGCGCGCAGATGTTGTGTCGCGTCCCGGCGCGTCGGGCTTCAAATCCTTCAACCTCCTGCCGACGACGTCCTCCACCATTGCGTTCAGGGACTTGACGCTGCTGTCAGCCTTCCCTTCCAGGTTGTTAATGCGGTTCGCAAGGTCTTCGACGTCTTCCACCACGGCGTTCAGGGTCTTGGCGTTATTGTCGGCCTTTTCCTCTAAATCATTAAGGCGGTCGTCTACTTGGCCCATCCGCTTGCCCAGCTTCGTGACGTCATCCCTCACGCCGGCCAACTGTTCGTCAAATTTGGCGGCGAGGACCTCGTTCGCCTCCTTCATTTCCGTGGCCAGACTGTCGTTCGCTGCCCTCATTTCTGTGGTCAATTCGGTCTTTATTTCTTCCGTCTTCGCTGTTATTTCGGCCTTCATTTCCATCATCTTCTCCAAAAATTTTTCCAATGCCGCGTCCATGGTTGTAATGTTCGGTGATGCTATCTTCCCGCTTCCTGACACCAGTTGTGACTTTGTGGGTTCGTGAAATGAAAAGTCCAATTACACCACTCAAAAATGTTCTTTATTTCCACCGACTTACAGTTAAACACTTGCCAATTACACAAAATTACGTAATGCACACAATTACGATTCACCAGTTCGTCCGTTATCGTTCCGATGCACGTACACGGCGCTACTGCACTAGCACGTCAAACGCTAACTAACTGTCTCTCTGAAACCCTTTTTATAAGAATGTCAGTGTTTTTCTAGAAGTCTCTAATCACCGAACGTTCCAGACCACCGGAGAAGGGGAGAGAAACATCGAAGGACCGGCGACACTACCGCAAATCACCCCTCAGTTAGTGACAGGAGACAGATGAGTGGGCGTGGCGTGGCCTCCGGCCCCTTCTCAGCTGTTGCTTGTGGTGCTTCCCGATAACTGGGTGACAATATCTAAAATAGCTATAAAACAGATTACGATCTGACCTACCTAGGAAATCATTTCAGAGATGATTTTACTGAAGTTAATAATAACTCAGGTTTCAAGATTTCGCAAAAGCGAATCTGTAACATTGTTAGATATACTCAAAATTGCCCCAATAAAATATAAACAAAATTTGTAAACACTGCTCATTAAAACATTTGATAAAAATAATTACAAACCAAGGAAAGGATTAACTTTAATACCATTTGTTCTTCTTGTATATTAAAAATGAGACTTTTGTTTTCGTTAACTTGGTTGCTGGGAGGTTTAAAAGGAATGCGAGCACTTACTTCACTGTACAAAAAAGTTTGTTTACGACTCTGTAAACAATCTCCAAATGATCATAACGCGTAAAAATATCTGCAGCTTAAATTATATTTAATGTTACTATTTTGGGAATTCAATTAAGAAAATGAAATAATATCCATAACATTGCCCAAGTATAACTTTTAATTGTTAAAGGCAACTCCATACGTGCTGTTGTAAATAGTCCAGTTTCCGATTAAATCTAATATATAAAGAACGTAGAAAGGAGACTACCGTCACAAGCCGAGGAGGTTGTACCAAAGAACTTACAGATGTCGTTGCAATGTTAAATAAACACCGATAGTAATTGCTCGAGTAATACATAACGTTTCATGTCACACAAACAGAATAAGTTGCTCACCTTCAGTTCTTCCAAGATTCTTGTAAGAGAGGAAGCAAGAATGCTTATTAGCAACAATTGTTGTTGATAAAGGCGATAACGTCATTGCAGTAATTGACATATGCACAACAACTCAAGGTCTGTTTCAGTAATCACTCATTATGAATGTTATAACAAAGTCTAACTAATTTTTGTGACTATAAAGCTTACAACTCTGGTCTAAAAGAATCGAGATTTTCTACGTACCTGCCCCGGGTGCGATCTGGGCTAATAGGCGCTAGTCTACTGAGGCGACAGTCCCAAGTCAGTATATGTACTGGCATGTAAAATAACTGTTGCGAGACGAAACTGCGGCATACTGGCGGCCTGATATCCTGGCAATTAACAGTACTGCTAACAAACAACACACGCTTTTAACCCGCTTGTATTATAATCCTTTAAATTAGAATGGAAATATCCTAATAGTTATTTTATGCATTTAATTAGCCTTGAAGGATATATCTCAGTCATCAATAGTTAGTAAACAGCTAAATAGAGGAAAAGTAAATATATTTCTTTCTGATAGGTCCGTTCTCTGACTAGAAACAAAAAATAAATTCGGCTGGCCCCATAGCTCAGTCGGTAGATCACCTGCCTGCCCTGCTAAGGGTCCCGGGTTCCATTCCCGGCGGTGGGGTTGGGGATTTTTCTCCGACCAAGATAATTCCCCATCTAATTATTAACACCTTCAGTATGCTCTAAAGAAGAACGGCCGCCGATATGACCATAGCAAGGGAAAAAAAATCATTAATTTAATTTGCTGGAGAATGTTGATGGTGAATCCTTTCCTTCTCCTTTTATAATTATAATCTCATACAGTTCAGGGTATCCAAATAACGGATTAAGCAAAACTGTTCCTGCAAAATATTACTCCTTTATCTATGTACTTCTTGTTGTGCAATTAATACATTACATACCTTTATTAATATATTTACCATTTTTTGTAAGGATAAGAACACACTAAGATAAAGCAATAGTAAAGTTTTAAAAGGTGGATGGCTAAATTCCATGTTGTCTGCATGATCACGAGAAAAAGCAAATAGAAACTTAATAATCGAAAAATATATTTAAAAAATCAAACCAACAACAAAGAATTTTTCGAAAATGATAAACACTACAAAAACTGTTATTTGACAAACTGTGTTATTTAACAAGATCTACATGTTTGTGTAATGAGATCTTGTCTAACTTTTACGAACTACAGTAAAACCTCGTTAACCCGGACAATTTTTGGGAAAAGGTTATGTAAATGAAGATTTGTTTTACAGACGATAAACTGCTATTCTCAATTCATTACTCGAATTCAGTTGCCAGCTGGCGAATTCATTGCCCGCACCTCACCAGCTTGGGACCAAGTTGGAAGAGAATCTTTGATAAAGTCATGGAAAAAGTTGTGTCCTGGTATATGTGACTGCCAGAAAACAAAATTGAAGAAGAAAAAATAAGTGCGGAAGAATATTTTATACACATTTTAAAAATATCGACAGCTGTTCTGATGTTGAAGAAGATATTGGCAATGACGGAGGTTATAAACCGATTGCAGAGGAAGACACTACTGCATCATGCAGTGTTACTCAAAATGAAGAGTATTCAGATTCAGACAGTGTTGATGAACCAGATATGGTTATAACCCACACACAGGCAGCAGAGAAACTGATGCTTTATTTCGAGAATCAAGCCGAAACATTGCCAAATGAACTTCTAATGTTAAACGGATGCGGGATCGCGCTGTTTGTAAGCGATGCACTAAACTGATACAGCAGGAGCTCGCTTCACCAACTAGTTTTTAACTACATTGTGTACAATGCAAATACAAAGGTACATACAGACATACAGGTATGTGATTTTAGGTGAAAGTGTGTGGATAGTAATTTATAAATTCCATTAAGAATATTTCGAAGATGGTGTACATATCCTTTTATCGTTTTTCCGTCATTTTCTGGATAACTCGGATTTTGGTTAACTCGGAGTGGCCCTGGTCCCAGTTGATCAGGGCAAACAAAGTTCTACTGTACTACTTATACAACATTCATTCAGGATGAAGAAACTAATGCTAGAATGTGTTATTTCTAATGAAAATATATTAAACAACTAATATTTTAACTAACACATATTAGAGAAAGTAAAGGTTAACACAAAATTTTTACATGTAATCTTTGTTTTTTTTTTGGGGGGGGGGGAGGAGAGGAATTATCATGCAATGGTGATACAGCCTTGGAAGACGTTGGACTTCAATGCCAAGCGTGGTCTATAACCGACGTTCATTTTTGAGTTATGGTGTTTACGCACACACACACACACACACACACACACACACACACACACACACACACACACACACACACACTTTTTCTAAAGGTGCTTTTCTTGGATTCACGGTAAATTCAAGGTATCAAATGCTTGAGTGAATTACAAGAGAAGCCAGGTGAAGTAGAATAGTTTTTTCTGCAGGAAGGGGCTTCAGTGAAACTAAAAAAAAAAAAAAAAAAATGTATTTTTGGTGAAATCTGGATACCAAATTTTTTAGTGAAAACAATAGTTCTTCTACACTTACTATATATCTAGATGGGAGAAATTGGTGCGCATTTCGTTTATAGAGAGAAATTATGGCGCACGAGTAGCAAAGGGTCGGCAAGGCTGACTCACTGTGTGGGAACTCTGTTGTTCTGTCGTCAGGGATGCTGGGTGACTGATGGGTGGAAAGCCAACCGATTCCGTTATTGACCACGGTTCACGCTTACCCTCCCATCAATCACTGCCTCGCCCCTCACCACATACAAGGACACTACTAATTTCAGACACAACGTCCAAATTGGGAGGCAAGTGTTGCGTTCTGCAGCACACAATACTCACACAAATATACCCTACAAACTAATTTTACAAGCCTATTTTTACACCTGCTACGGGTTAAATGAGATAAACACAATTGATTTTATTACATATTTCATTAATGGTGCATAGAAAAAAAACGAAGTGAATGCCACAGTTTAAAAACTAATCGCTACATGGAAAGATAGAGTCAGACTGAAAAAGTAAATGCCATAGCCGGGACTTGAACCACGGATCTTCTAGTTGCCGTCCAGCCGCTCTAACCCTTGAGCTACTATGGCCAACGTGCCGACATGACATTAAATTCTCCAACTGACTCGTCTTTTTTCCGGTAAACCACTTAGGAGTTCTCATAAACACATGAGGTTTAGTAGAGCAGTAATTAAATTAAAAATAAAACATGTACTTATTAAATTAAATGACGGAACTGGTACGTGATTCCTTCCCATCAGACAGAGTTAACCTACATGCATATTGAAATTAATTTATCAGATACAATCTCTGCTTTAGGATAATTTTATTTAACGCAACTACGGCGGTTCTTCGATCACTGAAATTAAATGTATCCATTGAAGCTCTTTGAATAGATTAGTAACTACTCGATGACAATAGCGCATTTACTTTCTATTTAAAATGCGGTGAAATTAGTCACTTTTTGTAGTTAAAATAAAATTCCGTATTAACCTAACCTAATATAAACTGCCTGTTTTGGTCCCTGGCCACGGAAAGCAACCTGGGTTCCATTCCAACTCTGGGGTGCGGATTTTAGGTCCCGGGTATAGGACCGGTGCCCACTCAGCATCATGAGGAAAGTGAGGAGCTTACGCTAGGTAAGCGGCCCTGGTCACGAAAACCAACGTTCAGGCTGGAGGATGCCGAGATGCTGATCACATGTCCTCCCCGTATTGGTTGGACGATCGCCCACCTGTGCCGTGCGTAAGTAGACGTGAGGCTGGCAGTCGGGTTGGTAGGCCTTGGCCCTCTTAGGGCTGTCGCGCTAGGGTTAGAATATAAACTGTCAGAAGTGCATGTTAAGCAGAATGCAAAATTTGCGTTTACTCGTGCCTTCTTCCTCCTCTGTTGCTCCATTGAACGGTATTTTATTATTTTCCTTCAAAAAGTGCAGAAAAATCTATATATTTCCCGCCACGCCTTCTTTCTTGTATTGATACATGTTTGTTGACAGCGACTTATTTTCTCTAATGTTCATTCTCTTCTGAACTAACGAATACAAACACTTCTTCTGTTCTTCAGACCAACTGACCGCACGCTTCTTCATTAGCTCCATGTTCACAGAACACCAATCTTGAGCTCTTGAACATTAAGTAGCAGCCATCAAAATGATTAAGAAACAGCTATGAAACTGCCATAGATATTTATAAATTTGTAGATTGTTTTGTTTACTATTCTAAGGGAGTTGTGCATGCGCAGAAGAACCTTTCTTCGTCGTTGTTTCTTGCTGATCCATGGCTTATACTGTCCAAAACGTTTTTGATGCGGACCAAATAAGTCGAAAGATACGCTAGACCAAAGTGGCCTTAGTATATTATGGACTTCCACGCGTCTCTGTATCCTCATTTCTCCTGTAGTGCGCTATGCTGCAGTAGATCTGTGTGGAGTTCGCGTGTCTACCCTTTACCTTTCATTGAAGGCACTTTAAAATATTACAAAGTATCAAACATTCAAACGATAACAACGGATGTCTTGGAAAGTAATTTATGTCACAAGAAAATCCTTTGGAAATTAATTGGGACTTTTCAAGAGATTTACATCGCTTGCAGCACAATTTTGTCTACTCCTTATGGTTTACCAGGTAGCTATACAAGTTTAGAAAAAAAAAAAAAAAAAAAAAAAAAAAAAAAAAAAAAGAAGCCTTTCGAATGAAGAGTCCTTCACAGGCTGTATTCAGTAAATTCTAGCTAGATAAATATTTAATCTTTCATTTAAAAATCTTAAATAAATGGTAATTTAATCCAAATCGTTTGAGTAATTTTTAACAAAATAAAACAGTTAAGTGCAGAGGTACTACTCCCATTAGTCCTGGATCCGTAGGACCAAGGACCCGGGACTCCTTCTACCCGGGAGCGATGGATACTCCGGGGCTCTTTCCATAGGGCAATACCTGTAGTCTAAAAAGCCCCCCCCCCCTCTGAGCACAACGTCAAGACGGGATGGAAGTGGATATATGCCACTTACGCGTGTCAACCCCGCAGGGAAGACTACCGAAAACTTTGTTTGGGCCGCCTGGTGATCTAGCACACCTTCTACTAGCTCTGCAGGCTAGCACCCGGGACTTATTAGGCAACCCTCTACCCCCTCCGGGCGGCCGTGGCCTGGCCGGAGGTACCCAATTCCCCGTGGGTTAGGGAACACACTGGCCCCTCCAGTCCAACCCAATCCGAACAGCTCCCCGACGTGAGGGGCTCGGCAGTTCTGCCCGAGGTTCCTCTAGTAACGTCAGAGGTACCACGAGTGCTAAGGGTCCGCAGCGCCCGCACCTCGGCAGCTGAAGGGGACGGATAACCCCCCCTACGGGAAACAAAATAAAACATACCAAAATATTTGCATGCACATAAATGGCAATTTGGGTCGAAGCATTTACTTGGAAATCTAAGCGTCGCTTCTTGAACCTCGGCCCCAATTAAAGTAATTATCGGAAATTTTGTTTTTGTTTAATGCTGTTCACATACCCATACCATTTCCCACATTTAACTAACTTTTGGAATTCAGGAGCATTTAAACACAACTTCAGGCAAATGGCAATCTTATGGACAGTAAGTAGGGTTTAACCAATGTATATGGATTTAATTACAGGCTGATTATGAAGTCTGATAATGATAATAATTATCACACGAAAACTAATTTCGTTAAGACAATATATTTATGTCATAACAGTTTTGATAGCTTTAATCACTTTGAGAGAGGGTTTTTCTTTCTCTCTCTCTCTCTCTCTCTCTCTCTCTCTCTCTCTCTCTCTCTCTCTCTCTCTCTCTCTCTCTCTCTCTCTCTCTCTCTCTCTCTCTCTCTCTCTCTCTCTCTCTCTCTCTCTCTCTCTCTCTCTTTCTTTCTCTCTCTCTCTCTCTCTCTCTCTCTCTCTCTCTCTCTCTTTCTTTCTTTTCTTTTTTTCTTTCAAGAGATAAGTTGCTATACGTTTTGCAGGTAGTAATGCAAAGACAATAAAATTTCAGAGTTATCGTTACAGTTCGGATTTTTGCATATTTGTATGTTTTATTCCTTGATTGTTAAACATTTGCATGTAATACATTTATTCCACATTATAAGGAGTTTATTACGAAAGTTTTGTAGTGCATATAAATGCATATTTGAAGGGTTAGTGCATATTTAACTAATTTGTGCATATTTGTGCATATGTTTTACTTTTTCAGCAATGATTGGTATAAATATTTCACACCTATACATTAAGAAGTATATAAAAACACAAGAAAATTTCTTTTTTACTGCTTTGTTTGTGAAGAACTTAGATACCATGTTTCTAAATCCACAAAAGGTAATCAAAAAATGTGAACGTAGCTATCAACAATGAGAACTCCCTGATATAAAAATATGCCGCTCAACAACTTAAACTAAATAGTGATGTATACATCATGCGGTAAATCTTCCAAGTTAAATGCGGCAGTTGCGTCACAAATCTTGATATGGTTTGTATTAATATTGCAAACGAAGCCGTCTGCCGCAACAATAACACCGAAAATAATAAAAAGTACCATGTTCACTTAATTTTTAAACTTGTACTAATGTGCTGCTAATGGTAAGTTTTGAAGTGTGGGCAGTAGGAAAGGGAATATTACATAGTCGAAGCAGAAGAACAATAAAGCAGATTTGATTTGAAGGAAACCGATTACGCAACATATACAAACAGCTGCTCATAGAAATATAAAAACATTTTCAGTGAAAGAATAAAATCGTTTCTTCAAGAAAACAGTGAAAAATATTTAATAGTTTATTGCAGTAAAACACGACTAATAGTAAAACAGACTGAAAAAGAGATTAATAAATATTAATTAGTGCCTGCGTTTAAGAATTTACTATTACTTTAACATCAAATAGTGCAGGAAAGCTGAAACTGTGTATATTTCATTTTAAATATGCATTATAAAGTTTTAAGAGCATATTTAACATATTTTTAGTGCAAAGGTGCACACATATCTTCATACTTTATAGTGCTTCAGTCATCATATAGCGGTGAGTTTGACTATCGCAAATGTATCTGCAATGGCGCAGTTACGTAATAATGTCATTTTTGTAAATGCTTATTTTTGCTTAACGTAGAGCAGATAAATAAATTAATAATACTCTTTAATAAAATATTCTCAAAACGCTAATTCATTTATCGACTAATGAGACAGACATATGCAAAAGTAGTTCTTATAATTTATTTTCTTACAGTGAGAATAGGAAAGTATAGTACGATTGAGACCTAGTTGCTAGCTGTTTGCTTTGAAATTCTATTCTCTTTTCATGTCTAGGACATTAAAGTAAAAGGAATTACTTCCCATTTAAGAAGAGTATAAATTCAGGAAAGTTCAAACAAATAAAAAAGAATATCTAAAACAGGGTTTCACTCAAAAAATAAATAAATAAAAATAAATGCATTAGATACAAATGGTTTGGAGTAGATGTGCAAAATTCATCCAGAATGAAGAGAACTTCTTTAGTTTACTTTCTCCAACGTCATATCGGACGATGAATGAAATGGCTGAAATGATGCTCAAATGAGCTCAGGGTCCGACATTTATATTTTAGGATAAGGAAAAAACCCGGAAAAACCTTATCCAGATAACTCACCCTGACCGAGATTCAAGCTCGGTACCTCGTGAACGCGAGTCAGACACGCTATCACCAACGCTAGAGCTGCACGAAGCTATATACGGAAGAAAATCTTGCGTTCTCTGGAGCCATACATTTATCACTTGGAACAACTGCAGATCTAATAACCATTTAAGTAAATAGAACCCTTCATATTGTCTCACAGTACAAGCCAATAATACAAGAAATTTTCTAAACGACTTACCCTGTACCCGTTCCCGTCTTTAAAATAAAAAAGTATAAAAAATTAAAATATATATAAAAATAAAAAATAAAAAGCTTAGGATACACTTGTTTAATAGTCTTTCTTTCCTTAGAGATACTTAAAATGATTACTTAAGACACTTATACAAAGAGTTAAGTGACAAAAAAAAGACAGTAAAAAAAAAAGATGACTTCTAAGGATAGTACCAGAGAATTCAAGATCACATTTCATTTGTCATGAAATTATCTTAGATGTAGTGATATTTTAAGGACATTATTAGAGCCATTTTCCGGGTTGGGAAACTTCCTGGCAAATCTTCATGCTACAGTCTTAGCAGGTGCTGAACTTTTCGTTTACGGGTTATGTTGTTACACACGTGCACATAAATATACATTTTCTAAAAATGTTTCTTTTTTTCACGGACACCCAAAGCTCTATTTAGTAGACACAACATATATTACTAAGACTTTAGACATTTTCGTGACTTGTAGAAGCTATCTAAACATAAACCATGCCATTTAGAAAATGTAATGAGAACAAAATCAGTTGTCGTTTATTTTATTGGTATATTAGCATGTCAAGTTTTGCCATACAATATACGAGGGTGGGTCAAAAAGTAATGCCTCCTACTCGTTTTTTCTCTTTTAATTGCCAAGAAAATCGAATCCAATTTACATAGCTTGAAAACTAAAACATTGACGATTAATTTGTCACTATTCCATACAATCTCCTTCCTTTTCATTAGTTTTGGTCCACCTTTTAACTAGGGCACATAGAGCACACCATAGAGCTGGGAGAGTGTGTGTATGACTGTGTGCTTCTGTGTGATTCAGAATAATTAAAAAACAGATAGTTCGGCAAGTTGAGTATCTTCCCCCTGAAACCAATTAGGTTTTTACCTGGAAAATTTTCGATTAATTCCTGCATTCTCAGAAACTCTCTAAGACTATGTTTTAAAATAATACTATGTTAGGTATGAAAAACAGAGTACGTATAGAGGTCTCGTACACTCGTATTGACTTTATAGTAACTATAGAACCATAAGAGACAGATAAAATGTATATTACAAGAAAAATATCAAGAAAATATCAGCCAAATAGCCTAGTTTTACTACCCATTTCCAAAAATTTGTGTATGTTTAAGGTAATCATATATGAAATCCTGTCTTTATAAAAAAAATCCAACTACTGTTTTAATAATAATAATAATAATAATAATAATAATAATAATAATAATAATAATAATAATAATAATAATAATAATAATAATAATAATAATAATAATAATAATAATAATAATAATAATAATAATAACAATAATAATAACAATAATAATAACAATAATAATAACAATAATAATAACAATAATAATAACAATAATAATAACAATAATAATAATAATAATAATAATAATAATAATAATAATAATAATAATAATAATAATAACAATAATAATAATAACAATAATAACAATAATAATAATAATAATAATAATAATAATAATAATAATAATAATAATAATAATAATAATAATAATAATAATAATAATAATAATAATAATAATAATAATAATAATAATAATAATAATAATAATAATAATAATAATAATAATAATAATAATAATAATAATAATAATAATAATAATAATAATAATAATAATAATAATAATAATAATAATAATAATAATAATAATAATAATAATAATAATAATAATAATAATAATAATAATAATAATAATAATAATAATAATAATAATAATAATAATAATAATAATAATAATAATAATAATAATAATAATAATAATAATAATAATAATAATAATAATAATAATAATAATAATAATAATAATAATAATAATAATAATAATAATAATAATAATAATAATAATAATAATAATAATAATAATAATAATAATAATAATAATAATAATAATAATAATAATAATAATAATAATAATAATAATAATAATAATAATAATAATAATAATAATAATAATAATAATAATAATAATAATAATAATAATAATAATAATAATAATAATAATAATAATAATAATAATAATAATAATAATAATAATAATAATAATAATAATAATAATAATAATAATAATAATAATAATAATAATAATAATAATAATAATAATAATAATAATAATAATAATAATAATAATAATAATAATAATAATAATAATAATAATAACGGGCAACCATAGAGAGGTAGCAGCTTTATTTCTGGGAAGTATATGATAATGTGGGTGGCTGTCAAATTCCAAATGATGTGATTACTTCGTTTGTGCTTACTACAATTAAAGATTATTCTTGCTGTAGAAAGCCGGGATTGTTTCCAAGGACAATAAAGTAAAGGGCGATGATTAAACTTCATACAGGATATAGCAGTCTCGACAATGAGTCACTTAAAACACAACATGAAACGGAAGTGCATTTTATCAGTGCTAACAACTTAACGCCTCACAGCTTCCCTCACATGGATTACATAAGAAATGACTTTATTCCCCAAGGTAAGCAATTATAAGAAGGAAACAACCAACTGCACAGTAACTAACAACACGCTAATAAATCCGCATATAAAAATGTCAGCAGACATAAATATAATTTATTAGTAAAACCTTATGTAGGCGTTAAATCGCTTTGTTGAGAAGTTGTGCACTGTAATCAGATGAATGTGTTCATTCTATATTCTGGACTTCGTTACGTTCGCTGCTATTAACACATTGACGTCAAAACTACCATAAATAAAGCCACATGTATTTTTGTTCACTTATACCATCTGTCCCTGGCCAAGGTAACTTGAAAACGAAATTGCGTTCTACCAAACTATAGGTATCTATTGCTATTCACCGCACACTTCAAGAAGTGACATATACGGAAGCGCAGATTATGTCAATGTGGCCCAGTGTCGGTGTTATTGTAATGAATTGTTCTTTCACACAATCGTTTATGATTAATTGACCTAATGGTGCTTAACTACGAATGCTGGACTGAAACATTGTACAATTGAAAGTGAATAGTAATCCCAAAATTACTTCTGATTTCAAGTCACCTCGTGGTTAATGGGCCATGTTGCCACGGCAGGTCATCTGGTTAGAGCACAGGTAGGTACTTCAAGCCGAAAATCTGCGGTTCAAATATAAGCCGCGCAATGGATGTTGGACATTGAAATATTTAAATGAAAGCTTAGATGCGAGTCTCTTACTTTTTTCCCAGACTTCAATGGCAGTGATATATCACTGCGCTTTTTTGTTTGGAGGGGGGGGGGAGCCCTTCGGTAAAATCCCATATGGTCATTGAAGGGAAAAATAAGTAAAGTAATGAAAGGAAAATTAAGAAGATGGGGGGTGGGGGAGCCTAGATGTGTAGATCACTTATCACTTTCTTGAAGAAATTGCAGAAGAACTTGGTATACAGGTTTGTGGCATAACTGTAATATGGTGTTGACGCTAGCGCGAAAAGGAACGGACTGTTGAAGTAGGCGGCGGAGGAAGGAACGGTGGGCTCGGTAGCGAGAGCAACTAAACAGGAAATGATTGAGGTCAGCGGTTTCGCCTGGGTCATCAGGACACACAGGAGAATCGATGAGACGTAGTTGGTGTAGATGCGCAGGGTAACATCCATGTCCAAGTCGCATTCTAATGATAGAGGTGAGATGTCGACGTGCAATCCTGAAGCTGGAGAACCAAGGGGTCGTGGATAGATGCGTCTGAACGACGGCGTAGTGTTTGCCTTTGATGGACTGCGAACGAATCCAGGCATCATTCCAACAGCAATAGGCGTCACGCCGAAGGACCGGGAAGAAATCCGTGTAGGGCAGTTGGATGCCTTGAAAGGTGCCTTGGGTGAGTCCCTCTTTTGCTAGGCGATCGGTGAATTCATTGTATCGTCGAATTCCGACATGCCCTCTGATCCAATGGAAGTGAATTTGCTGTCCGGCTATGGTAGCGTTGTTCACCAACGCCAGGATCTCGTAAAGATAACAGTGCATATCTCTCGTTCAGAGAGGAGATGAGAGATTCTGCAGCACACTCTGCGCATCGGTTAAGACCAGCAGTTTGGGGAAGCCCCGAGAAATCCCATATTGCAAAGCGTCACGAATCGCCAGAACCTCCGCAGTGTAGTTGGAAACCTCCATAGAAGGGCATTAGTAGAAGGACAGACGTATGCATAACGTACTCCATCAGCAGATTTAGATCCGTCGGTGTAGATCGTGGTGAAATCTGGCCATGTGACCTGCAAGAAATGACAGAGGGCGACGTTCACGTCAGGGCTCCGGAGGCCACGCCGTGGCTCAGTGGTTAGACCGCTTGGCTCTCACCAAGGCGGCCCGGGTTCGATCCCAGGCGACCGCAAAGTGAGATTTGTAGTGGACAACACGGCGTTGGGGCGGGTTTTCTCCGGGACCTACGGTTTCCCCCGCCATCTCATTCCACCGGTGCTCCATCTTCATCTCATGCATCATCAGTGTCACCGCCTGCGGTGCCGTATGTAGTAAAAGCGGGCGTTAAACACTACACACACATACATACACACACACACACACACACACACACACACACACACACACACACACACACACACACATTTCAGGGCTCCGGATGATGTAATCGGGAAGATAATGCACCGAAATATTCAGGAAGTGTAACTCAAATGGATATTGAATCCCCGGAAGAGAGGGACTTTTCAAAATTAAGGGGAAAGCGTGGTATAGACTCCGAAAACCCAGTAAGAGTAAGGGCAATCGTCGCACAGCAGGAAATCTCACTGCGTTGACTTCACCAAGGATTGTTTGCATCGCTGTTCAGCGAAGTTGTAGGGTCTGCAACAAATCAGATACTGTAGTTCCAGAGAGGTTTTTCACTTACACACAAATTAACACTGAGTTAAACAATATTGCATTTAACTATATTTTAATTCTTTTACGACTGACATATTTCATATATCGAGCCATTATCACTGTCATCTCCGGCACTGTTTACATCGCATTGTCTTAATCACAATTATTTCAATGTTTTCTTCCATTAGCGCATCTTTGTCCTAATACTCCTCTTTTATGTCACCCTTTTCCCATTTCATTTGTCCAATTTGCTCAAATCATTGGCGGCACAACATTTCGTCTTTTATTTTAAAGGTTAGATTTCCACAAGGAACCCATTGTTTGGCATCTCTTCATATTAAGTCTATAGAATTGAGATCCGAATGTTATGGAGGAAATCTTGAGGTTGCATAGTTATATTCTATGTTTGGTCAGTTAAAAATTTCTTCTGAGTCGGCTTATTGGCTAGAATTAAATCATACAATTTTGTTTTGGTGCTATTTTGGTCAAACGGGGTATTGCGATTTTGTAGCCAAGAAAGCATATGTTTTGTTAAAGAACTTGAAGTTTGGGGCTTATCTACTTATGCATTATGGTAAGAGGCATTATCTATTGCAAACACTGAGTTAAGGGGTAAATTTGGAATTAAAACTTTGCGTAACCATTTAACATAATTTTTAGTATATATTTCTTTATGAACCCTTAATACCTATACGTATGACTTTCACAGTACTTTACAGTCAACTGGAATCAGGGGGACGATTCGTACGCCATTACTGCATCAAGTAACAGGAGGAATATGTTCGCTGAGTACAGGAGTTGGAAAGAAAAGGGAAAGAAGGTTAGACTTGGGCTTGCTGACTTCTAGGGGTGAGGAACTGTCTAGAATCATTGCGTGACTTATATAGACAATGCATTGCATTTTTCAGTCGATTGTACCCAATCTTACAAAATATTGTTCCATATACTTAATGCTAAACAGAAAATTCTGGTCGTATTATATATTTGTTCGGGTACGGGTGGATAGATCAGTGTGAGGTGACGTTGCGATCTTTAAAAAGTTGACTGCTGTACGATGTTCTTAATATGTCATACTTTTTCCAAAATACATATGGCCAAAAACAATTAAATGGTGACAACATTTGAAAAAATTGCAAAATATTGCAATGGATATCTGCCAATGGCTAATAGCATTATTTGAAATAAACTGTTGTTTTAAAGGAATTTTATGCAAGAGTTTTCGTCGCTGTCTTACGGTTTTAATTAGTTACACAAAATTTCTCAAAACTTCTTACGAATGAAGAGGATTTCAGTGAGTGTTCCCAGAAAATTTAAGATATATATTTAATATATTATGGAAATGATTTCTTCAATTTTTTAGGAAATCAAAATAACGAAAAATATTTTAAGTAATGGGTAGGTAATTTGGGTTGGGTAGTAAATGTTGAAAATTAATTCAAATACTGAAAATTTCCAAAATTCGTTTTGGAAAATATTGAAATTAAATACAGTTTGATTTTTTCTGAATATTTGTTTTGAGTCAAGCTGTATACTGACAAATGGATATGAAGACAGTTAAGATTAATGGATAAAAACAGGAACATACATCATATGCCATATCTTAGAATTGTATAATATTAGTCTCTGGGTCTCTCAACACCACAGTATGCCATATTATTTAGAAGAAACCTGCAGCTGAATGAAGACAGAATAACTTGCTGGGAATATTCACATTTGCCATGCAAATGCTTGCAAAGAAGTACCGCATTATTTTTTTCACAGCAGAGACGCCCTGTGGAGCGGCAGGTGAGTATTGTTGCACAACAAAGGGCCCAACTCCACGCACCGCTTGTTGACGTGATAGCGCTTTAACGCTGGTTAATAGCTACTTCCGGTGCTTCCATGTTGTTCCGCCGGAAGAACGTACATAACCTCTAAGGTCCACAGTTGCATGGCGAGGTTATGGCTCCATCACCTTTAGAGACGGCAACACATCAGTGTCCGTTAGCACAGAGATCCGAAACTGTCGATATTTCTGTTCGTTTTTGTTTCCCGTGTTCCTGTGTGCCGGTTGACAAAACAGCCTTTCTGTAAATAGAGGTCATTAGCTCACAACGCATGCGCTAAGGTGTACTAATACATGTTCAAGGTTTCCTTCATGTGATGTGAACTTGACAAGACCACTCTGTTTCATTATTAAATGCATTAGTTATGTCTACTTTATACTCAAATTGACAGCTTTCTCCAATCAAACATCTCATAATCCGTTATCTGCAGGTGTGTGGGATGAACTTGAAGTTAAAATGTGTGCCAAAGTCATCTGGCCTCGAGAAGTTTATTATGGGTGTAACAGAACATCAGTCCAGTTTCACAAAGATAAGTAATATAAGACTTCCAGTAAAATATGATCTGAAATATGATGTAATTTTAATGCCACTGTAAGTACATCATATGTATATGATTTTCTGCATCAAATAAAATCTAACATCAGATCTATGAACGGTTTCTAGTGTAAGATTGCGATTAAATATTAACTGGGAATTAAAATGCTAGATCCAAATTTTCACATGAAAAATCTGTATTATGATTGCCAAACTATGCGTACGTAATACCTAATTGAAATATTTTCCCTGTACTATCAACGTATTTTAATTATCGCATTAGTATTTACAATTTATGGTATTATTTGTATTACATTGTCAATAACTCACACCAAAGAGATTATAACGTACCTAAGTGTAATACCCCTCGTTTTTCTTCCAGTGGAAGAAAGCGCTCTTACGAATAGGCTGCTATGAAGCACTGCCCTGTTCTTATTTCTAGAAAATAGTCATAGTCATAGATACCTCAGTTCATATATTAAAACTTCTTAATTCTGAGATATGCACAAATATGCCAGCGAATCTCTCTCTCTCCCCCCCCCCTTATAGATATATGGGACAAGAAAAACCTGTACTTCCGATGAAAAGTCCGAATAGAAGTTTTGGTAGAATGCACTAGCCTACTATTCACATGGTAAAGGAAGTAAAAATGAAAACATTCTCGTCTCTGTGACGTAGGAGTAACATTTTAACATTTCAAGGAATCCCGAGTTTTGAAGCTCTATATGGTGAGCTTTTCCAGGTTTTCCCTTATCCTGAAAGATAAGTGTCAGGTAGCTCTAAGCTTCATGGACCCCGGGCTCATTTGAATGCCATTCCTCCCATTTCACTAAAGGACATTAGTACCTTTAAATACACATATAATTTGTTTCGAGAGGGGATATTCAGAAATCAACCTCCTGCTATGCTCCCTCATCTTCATCAACGAATAGAATTACTACAGTACGGCCGTTGGATCTCCAGCCCTGACACTCTGCAGTTGCGGGAGGCAGAGGGGGTAGTTTAATAGTACCAACATACACTAATGAGCAATTGAAAACATGCACTCAGCATTATCTTTAGAATGAAGATGTAGGGTTATATTAGCTTGAAAACATTGAAATCCAACTTGTAATTTCATTATCATGCACGGTATTCACTACAACAGCACTCTATTCAAATATTTCTTTTGCATCTTTCACGTGCAATAACTGCTTCTGTTGGTAGTCCTTGGAGTCTCTATATCCGATGTCGTGGCCAGGAAGTTAAAACTCATCAATAAATCAATCAATCAGTCAATCAATCAGTCAGTCAGTCAGTCAATCAATCAGTCCGTCAGTCAGTCAGTCAGTCAATCAATCAAACAATCAATCAATAAGTAAGTCAATCAATCACCCTATTACTAACTACTTTTTTCCTACAAAGAACCCATATGCTAAGCTCCTTTTGCACTGCAGCCTGAAGGCTTATTGTGCTGTACTTTCTTTATTACGTATCTGTTAGACTTATAAAGTATTGCATTCCAACAAAACATTCGATATCCGAGATTACACATGTTGTGAGGTTCGTAAACCCGAAAAGAGAACATTTAAAGAAAATATCCTTTTGTGTGTATGCTTGCGTGTGAACAGCATAACTCAGAAATGTCAGATAAATTTTGTATTGAAGATAGGCTTGAAAGATGTCTAATAAATCTCTCTCACCTTAAACTAACCCCTTATATAGAAAGTTTTTTGATATGTTTGATTCTCATGATGATTTTGATAACGAAAAACCATCAAATATTTACGTGGTAGATAAATAACACGTACATCTTGAACTTCTTCTTCATTCTAAAAGTAACTTTTCAAAATTTCATATAACTGATAATTCATTAAAATAGCCAACTACAAAATATTCATTGATATATAGATATTTTACTTTTCCAATTCTTTTAGGTAATTTATGAAGTGGTCATCACACAGTTGTTTCTACAAAATTTGTATGAAATTTCAAACCAGCATATAGTTATCTGGTTTTGAACATTCCTGTAGGTCCACTTGGAAATACGAGTGAAATATGCCCTGAAACTATTTCTACAAACCCTTATCTCTAATAATATTAAGCAGGTCCAACATAATATGTGCTAATTATGAGTCACTATAGGCCGTCTCTAAATATCTCCTTATTTCCCCCCATAACATTTCAGTCGTTTCAAGTATGCCCCAATGACATACGTTGATGTGGAGAGAAGTCTTTCAATGTTTCACAACATACTGTCGGATGATCCTTTGCACCTAAGAATTTGTGTTATACTGCAATGCCAACTGAGGTAAGCTTTCTGAAGTTAATTTTCCGTAACCCAAGGGTCGTTAAGCCAAGTATGATTTAATTATATCTATTTCAATTTCTTTCCCCAGAATGTCCATTGCTGGTTGCTGAATGAGGAAGATGCATTTCTTTTATGTAGTTTTTGTCGCTCTATGTGTTCATAACACTTGAGTGTTGTGTACTTACAAACTTATTCAATATATATATATATAATTGAAAATTAATTTATTAATTTGTAGGTATCACTCCTTTGTATCCTTTTTACAATCTCTAGATACTTTCTGGTATATTTTTAGGTCCTTTTAAAGGTCATTTTAAACAATTTATAGCTCAAATTTCTAACCCTAGTCATCACATTTTTAGAACAACGGTTTGTGGGACTCACTCAGAGGTAAACTTTATGACGAGTAATAACTTAGGCTTTCACGGCCGGCGTCAATCCTAAAATGTAGCCGTTTCCGGGCTTACCTACCATACATAAATAGAGTAACAGACAGAATCAGCAAACTGTTAGATAAGTTTAACATAAGAACCGTCTTTAAACCCACCAAGAATCTCAAAGATCCTCTCCGTTCAGTCAAGGACAGACGGGACCCTCTGGCCACAAAAAGGATCTACCATATTCCCTGCAGCTGCGGCAAGGTGTACATTGGCACTACTAAACATAGCATAAGTACCCGTATTAAGCAACACCTAAGCAACTGCTGGTTGGGACATACGGAAAGATCTGCTGCTGCTGAACATGCCCTTCTGATGGGACATGACATCAAGTTTCAGGAAACAGAGGTTCTCGACAACACAGCCCAGTGCCACGCCAGACTTTATCGAGAGGCTATTAAAATCTTGCCATGTCATGTGGTGCTGGCTGGCTGTATATAGCCAGAAGGTTTTTGCTGCGTGCCCACCCGTTAAGGGTTTTACCGTAGTTAAGGTATTCGAAACGGGATTTTGTAGGATGGATATAGTGTAGGTTTTGATGAATTTGGTGAGGTTACAATTATAGTACCTTCAGGATGAAAGGACAGGATGCAATATCCAACACCCTGGTGTTTTATTTTAGTTTAGGGTGGGGAGAATTTTGTTGCCAAACAACTTAGAAGATTATGTGGAGATCAGCTTTAGCTGCTGTTAGGATTAGCTCCTGGGTTATCTTGGGTGCCCGCATGCCATGCGGGGGACCCGATGTTGTCTAGAACGGCGTCTAGTGGGGTCATAATCTCCCAGTGATCTAACAAGAGCGCTTCTATGAGTTGGTAAAGTTGCGTAGAATTTTGATGCCCGACGCCTAACTACATCCTCCACGTATGGAAGTCCCAAGGCTTCGTGAAGCAACCTGGTAGGAAAATAGCGACCCACAGAATAGATAGACCGTAGATTGAAATCTTCAAGCACAGACATAATTTTACCAGGAAGGAGCAGCAGCAGACCAGCAGAAGCATCCGGTCACTCAGGTTAACCTGAGTGGGGGTGTAGGAGCAGCAGCAGACCAGCAGAAGCATCCGGTCACTCAGGTTAACCTGAGTGGGGGTGTTTACGCCACAGCACCTAGCCGCTTAGTACGATTTTATCTGGGCGGTATAGAAGAATGTAGTTTGTGCCAAGCGTTTGTGTCTGGGCATAGGTTTCTCTGATCTGTTGGGTTTTAGCCGCTCAGGCTGCCGCCTGCGGTATGTATTCCCAAGGCTGCCTTCACCTGTCTTCCCGCTTGAAGGAGGTCAGAGTGCAGGCAGCCCGATCAGTAGGCTAATAGCCCATGGCCTCCTTCGGGAGTTAGGAAGGAGGATGTACCACGTTTGCATAAAACTTGGTTTCCTGTATTACAAAACACGAGGCCGAAACCGTTTACACGAGTCGGACCTACCGAGACATAGGCCTGGAGCCGTCTTGTGATTGGCGGTCGCGCAGCCAATAGGAGAGAAGTAGCCGGTCTCCTTCCAGCCTATATACATACTTAGTGCCCTATGCCGGAGCCACTCTAATTTGCCATGAGTTCTCTGAAGATGCTCGATGCACGTACGAGCGAAACGTCAGGAGCTTAAGTTCTTCCGACTTGATCACGGCTAGTAAGCCCAGAAACTGCTACATATTACTGGATTTATGACGTGTGCTGTGATTTCTTAGTGACAGAGCTACATATATTATCATTTAATGACTATCTTTATTTACTGTACTGTTAATGTTTATGGTTTTATATTACATTAATTTTATAATTTGCGATAAAAATTATAACCTTGTATGAGCACCCATATAACTTTCTCTACAGCTCTTGTACACACTATTCTTAAAAACGCTATTATTTAATCTGTTCCAGGTTAATTGAGATAAACGGTTGTAGAAAGGGTTCTATATTTCCTTGTAGTACAGTAGGCTTAAGCAATTGTCAAATCTTTATAGAGTTGTCGCTATAAGATACACTTAAGCACTATTCTCTTTGCATGTCCAGGACATAAAAAATGAACGATTTTTCATTTGAAATGATATCTGTAGGTATTCGAACTTCAAGCAAATAAGAAGGAATATCTCGGAAGCTCCTAGTTTCACACACAACATGTAGACGTAAATTGTATGTTTTAATGATATGTACACTTTTTTCTATTGCAATTTTGTCTGTCACTTATAGTCTGCCAGTTGTGGAAAAGTCATTCAGTATGAAGAGGCCCTCTAATTACATTGCCAGAAAGTTCAAGATGTCATTTTATTTTTTTTTTATAAAAATATTGCAAACGTGTATTTTAATCAAAACTCTTGGAGCATTAAAAAAATTGTAAGTACATTGAGACTTTGTGGGTTCGTAAAACTAGAAGTCTTGTTTACAGAAATTTAAAATGCTCTTTATTTCAGCAAAAAGACGCTTCATACACCCCTTACAGCAGCGAAATGACGTAACATACACAAACGCAGTTCTCGAGGTCGTCTGCCACACGTAAACAAACAAAAGAATTCACTGTGGTACATTTCAAATGTCCACACAGCTGCACACACAATAAATAACTGCAACTTCACTGCACATACACATACACACACGCGCGCGCGCGCACACACACACACACACACACACACACACACACACACACACACACACACACACACACACACAATTAGCAGCTCACTAACAACTGACTGACTACTGACAATTTGCTGGCCTTTAAACCTCCAGCCATTGTTCTAGAATTCGGTGGATCGTTCGATAGCAATCATAGTAGAGCGAGAAATTCAAGACTATCTCTGTCTCTCCCGCCCGCCTTGGAAGCGTAGATGTTAGCATGTCTGCCTCACGTTCAAGAGGTCCCAAGTTCGAATCTCGGTCAGAGTGAGTTACCTGGATAAGGTTTTTCCGGGGTTTTCCCTTATCCTGAAAGACGAATGTCACGTAACTCTAAGCTCCATGGACCCCGGACACATTTGAGCATCATTTCACCCATTTCATTCACCATCCGATATGACTTAACGTTGGAGGACGTAAATTACACCAAAAAACTCTGTCTCTTTCCCTCTCTGTATCCCTCTCTCTCAGCTAGCATCCAGCTCCACACTCACGCCGCGGCCCGCCGCACAGCAATGCCTCACCGACAATATTCCAGGTATGTAAAAGGCAGTCTGGTGTACGGGAATTTTCTTGAAAATCTACTTCTCGGAGCCCTGAAGGATAGTGAATTTAAATAACAAGTTTGATATTTAACCAACTTGTCGCTTTTATGTTATTTGCCCCCTTCCACCCCCTACATACACACAGAGAAAGAGAGAGAGACGTTTCTTTTTCTTTCCTTTTTTCTGTTTCTCTTTTTGGGAGGGGAGGCAGTGATTCAGAAAGTCTCAGAATATATTTCCAGTGAAATGAAATATCGGTGTCGAATTTAAAAGAAAGTCTTTATCAATGTTTTGTATCCAGTACAATGTTTTCTTGGTTACGGATGAGGGGATGGGTATCCTCTTGCTATGCACCTGATAGCAGTCAAACATAAGGTACTTGAAATGCGCAATTTCAATCAATCAGTTTGTTTAAACAATTTCTTTTTAAAATGTTGAAGGTACTGTTATTGTATATAGGGGCGTAGGCGCGCTGGTGAATGTGGCCACTGTGCATGTCGGCCTGTCACGGGGCGACAGGCTTCCCTCTAATTGGATAAAGATGTTTTCCTATCGGAATCTCGCCACACCAGTCCAAGATTAATTAGAACAAGCGTCAACATTTAAGAGGGCTAAATTAGAGAACAGGCCAACTTGTTTGGAGCGACATCTGTCTGTAATTGCCCTTATACAGGCAAGGCGGCATTCTTTTCACTTGAATGCTCCCTTTTATTAAAAATGTAGATCGGCCAGATTAAACAAGAGCTTGCACTAACATTTCCTACTCCGCCAGTTTTCATTTCACGACATTCAACTAAGGTCATTTGCTCGAAATGTAGGACGGGTATAACAGTAGACAGTCCTTTTCTTTTTCTGCTATTTGTGCACCACGTGAAAGTGGTATCGAAATACTAATGTAAATACACGTTTTGAGGTTCAGTGAATTTAAAGAAATACAGCAGGTGTGCTCGCGAGTTTGGAATAACTAAAAATTCATATCGGGTAAAGATCAAATGTCGCAAACTGAAAGTGTTGGATTATAATTCTAGATATTTTTTCTAACAATGTGGTGGTAGGCAGCATGTGTCCACCAAGTTGAATTGTACGCCACTAGTGAAGACGTCCTCGAAGAGTGTAATTAAGATCAACAAATAAGGTAATTTACAATTAAGGTCGACGGACCGACTTAATGTGACCTTTCGTGTATAGTCAATTTTAAACTTAGACTGGTATCGCAGTTAAGAAGACCGCAATACTCACCGCGTCTTGCCATCCCATAAAGGAGAACACCTCTAAGGGAGGGTGAGGTGGGAGGAGATATAAGGGGACCGATTTAGGGGCCACGACAGAGCAAAAGGCATGGTTTATAACAGTTCCAAAATTGAAGTTCGTGAACGGCATCCGGTACAACGTTGCCCTTATTGGCTTTGATATTCCGTTCTAAAGAGGAAGACAGCTTCGAGAGTTGTGACGTATTTCAGCCGGGAGCGAGGCCTGCAGTGCGTATGACGTCAGGCAAGAACCGTGTAGTACCAAGTTGCCTATATAAATAGCGCTGTGAGTACAGAATCTGAGGGTTCACTCAGGTGTAGCACACTCGATGAACACAATGGAACTGCCACGTACCAAATAGAACTGTTAAATTTGCAATGTGGCAATTTATTTATTTATTTACTTTTTATTTTTTATTCTGCATTTCTTATGTCTTGGCCTCTAGATGCTATACCAACACACAGTATTACAATTTTATATTTACTCAAACATAATAATTATATTGATATTTACAAACATTTTGCAGAAAAGCTAACGTACACTAACCTATCTAATCTAACCTAACTAATCTAGTTGCTACAATTGAAGCTTACAATTTTCACAATCTAAACTACTTTTACTTTACTATCCCTAATAAATCATCTATCCTTTTGTTCATGTGTTGATGCTGTCTTCTTCTGTTGCTTCAAATGCTGCTGTTGAATCCAAGTTCGTCATCTTCTATTAATCCTTCGACTAGGTAAAGTTCCTCTTCCTTTGGTTGTTGAAGCTAGGTATCCATATTCTGTCCTCGAAGTCGTTCAGATCTTCTTGGTGTGGAAGGTGGTTCACGATATTTATGTTGAATATTGTCTCTTACTCGTGGTTGCTTATGTCTGTGAGAATTTATTAAAGGATAAATATACACAAAAGAAAGACTTGGCTGATTATATAAAAGAATGTACCCCAAACCAGATGTCCGAGGTTGTATTCACTTGCCGCACGGACATTGTGTATGTTTGGTTCGACATATGCGTGCGAACATTTTTTTTTCTGTTATGAAATTAACTAAGTCCAAATCCCGAAGAACCTTGTCGGATCACAATCTAACATGCAGTCTTCGATTACAAATTTCCCAGCTAGTTAAAGAAAAACGAAAAAAAAAGTGTTGGAAAATGTCCACGTAATTTTGCGCTGAATGGGTCTTCTCTAATTTTCAAAGAAAATTACTTTATGTTTTATTTTATTTACTTTATAACATACCTGACCTTCAGATAAACTACGAGTTGAAGTTTTATATATTTTCTCATAGCACAGATCCAAAATTTAATTGTTTATAAACTCTCACCAATTGTATAATTAAAGCAGTCAGCATTAATATTATAACACTCAAGATGTCGGCTGTACATATTATTAATACCCGATACGTTTCCTGTCTTCCCTACGCTGTCGGAATCCCAACATATCAAACTATTTCCTTCCTCTTGGGCAGTGACGTCAAACGCTAACCTGCCTTTCGTTCGGGGGCATATTTGGCAGTTAGAGCTCACAGAGCTGACGTCACACCGCCCCTACCTGTCTTCCTCTGCCGTTCTATATGCCTGACCAGGAGCGGAACAAAAGAAGGGCTTTTCGTTTGATGAAATTATTATAGTTTACAGCTGAAAACAATAAGAAAATCTCAGAAACAGTTAATTCTAAGAGAGAGAGATAGAGAGAGAGAGAGAGAGAGAGAGAGAGAGAGAGAGAGAGAGAGAGAGAGAGAGAGAGAGAGAGAGAGAGAGAGAGAGAGAGCAAACAACATAAATCATGTGGTTCAGCTAGATCTTCAATTGTTGTGTAGTAGGATTCTGTCGGACTGGCTGCTTATATCAATCAGTAGAGACCTGCTGCTGTGCGAGATGTCCTGCGTCTGATACCTGGTGGAGTGTGGCAAACTTTCAATCATATCATTCCCTATCATCTCTAGTCTGTGTATGTGTGAAAAAAATGAAAGTTATATCTTGAAATTGCTAGAAAGTCCACACAAGTGCTGTTCATTTCACACACACACACACACACACACACACACACACACACACACACACACACACACACACACACACACACACACATACACACACACGCACACACATACATACACACAAAATCTTAAAACACATAATTTATACAAACTACACTTTTGGGGGAGTTAAAAATTTCCAATATATTCCTTTTCATATGTCTGAGTTTTCCAATACGTAATTATAATATTCTGATATGGGAATTTCTTCATCTTTATGTCTTTTACATGCAAAGAAAATGGAATTTCTAAGTCATCAAGGGGGCGGATTTATAAGCGCTAAAATGGAATTTCTAAGTCATCAAGGGGGCGGATTTATAAGCGCTAAAATGGAATTTCTAAGTCATCAAGGGGGCGGATTTATAAGCGCTAAAAATGTGTGAAATAGGCAGGCAAAAAGGCACTAAAATGGGCAAAATAGGCACTGAAATAAGCACTAAAAGTTTACTAAGTAAACACTTAGAAATACACAATTTCAGTAAAATGGCTCTTAAAATGCACTATAAATGCACTATAACAAAATGACAATCATTGTAACATATGCTGCAACAAATTCGCTAAACACATACTATTTTGCGGTTCCCTAGGCAACATAGTTCTACATTTATTCCAAATTTCATAAATGGCTGCATAGCAAGTTAAAATAACAGATATTGTCGTATAATTAAAATACATATAAATCCATTTCACTAAGTAAGAACCATAATGTGCAGAAAGGTGTGAAGTAATTAACTGTCAGAAAACAAAAACGGGTGAAAATTGAAATATTTGAACTTTTTGTTAGATTTGTTTCAAATTTATACCATTTATTTTTGTGATCGATCAAGAATGGAATAATACCAAGTTTCAGCTTTCTAGTTACAATAGTTTCTTAGGAATTAACAGGTTATGTCTAAATCGCACACGATTTTCAATATGTCCCACATATTGTAATTTTAAAACTTAATGCTTGTTGTATAAGTTTCTGCATCCATTTTAACCTATTAATGACCCTACCTATGTGAAATATTTGTCTTCGCCATATCAACAAAGGGGAAAAATATTCATACTTATTTAACAACCTTTGTTTTCCTAAGCGTTTTCAGTAAGAAGCGAGCATTATAATCCTTTTCAATATAAATAACAAAAACACAACAAATGTAAATGGGTACACTTAATATGCAGTTGTCCTTACGGGCATGTTAAGAACTTCATAGAGATTAATAGAAACCTGCATCCTGTGGAACATTTTAAAGTTAGGAAAATGTAGAAAGTATGGAATCTGAGAAATCTGAGGTTAAAATTACGTAATAGCAGCTACGATACAGATGTAGGGTTATTTAAATAGTCATGTGACGTTTTCTGTAGTGCCGCTAGAAGTGGGGAAAAAACTTCATATTACTGAAGTATGTCTATATTAATTTTAAGACAAAAAACTAAATTTGGGATTGTTGTAAGTTTTGGACCAATTTGCACAGATGTGCTTCCTTAATAAAATCGATTGTTGGAAAGATAAATTCAAAAGTTCATCACTGAAATCTTAATATCACTTAAAATAATGTCTCAATGTGCCAGAAAGATACAAAGCACAGAATAAAAATTAATTAACAGCTAAAACTATAGAATCCTAGTTTTTGTAATAAAAACCCTAAATGTCCTATTGTCGACTAAGAACAAATAATAAAGCACAGCTCTTTAGTAAACGTTTCCCGTTCATTCAAACAGAATTACAGCAATTACGGCATCCTGAAAAGAATTCTCGTACCTACTTTTATAAAGGCATTTCTGTAAAAATTTACACAAACCATTACTATTTATTGTTCTGCAGTTTCACTTTCAATGTTGGAAACAACACCAGAAGTCTCCAAGCAATCGATTTCATGATTCCTTGAGATACCTACATGTAGAAAAACGTAAGCATGAGAAAATCATTTTTTTCATATGTGTGTGTGTGTGTGTGTGTGTGTGTGTGTGTGTGTGTGTGTGTGTGTGTGTGTGTGTGTGTGTCTAGCCTAGCTAATTAAGCGCTGGCCTTGCAGGTTTAAGTTATAATCTGAACAGAGTCTCAGAGTGCTGATTTCTCTAACTATTCGTTTCAACTTGGTCCAGGTTAGTTCTATGAGATTTAAATCACACATATGGTGGCAGGCGAACGACAGTGTGGCCCAATGAAACAAAAAATGCGTCCACTTTAAAAACCTTCTCTTTTGGTTTCTTGGTTTCAATGAGCTAAAGATCTGTTTTACGGATAGAACTGTGACACTGAACTCCTTTGTCCTGCAGCCACACTATCATAACAGATTTCACAGCAATTCTAGATGGCCCGCCTCGGTAGCGTAGATGGTAACGTGTCTGTCTCACGTTCAAGAGGTTCCGAGTTCGAATCTCGATTAGAGCGAGTTACCTGGATAAGTTTTTTCCGGAGTTTTCCCTTATCCTGATAGACAAATGTCAGGTAGCTCTAAGCTCCATGGACCCCGGACACATTTGTGCATCATTTCACCCATATCATTCATCGTCCGATATGACTTTAAGTTGGAGGAAGTAAATTAAAAGAAAAAAAACACTCCTTGATGGGGGTTTGTTCAGCTCTACACTGCCATAAAGGGCCTTGTCTTACACTACAACAGAAGAAGGAGGAAAATTGGTAGCCAGCTTTTCTCGAACCCTTTTTCAAAGTTTACTTGGTTCACTTGTCCATGGTGGTCACCTGCATTTGTTCTGGCCCTGTAAACGAGAAGAGTATATTCCAGGAACTCATTTACACTACCGGCATGAACTATTATAAGCCTATTCCCTGCACTAGTACTTGCATGAATGCCAAATTCCTCCTCATTTTGCCAGCACTTGCCGAATGTGATGCCACTATCCACCCAGTTTTCATCAATATAAAAGATACTTTTTCCACTTTCTCGCAAATGTTTTATTTTAATGAGATAATATTGTCTCCAAGCCACAATGTCAGAATGTTCTATAAATATCTTCCTTTTGTTCCGGCATTTCCTCCATTTAAAGCCCATTTCTGAGAAAAAGCCTTCCAAACCTTCCAAAGAGAACTTCGTCCCCATGGAAAAAGTATCTTCTCCGGAACTACTGGCAGCAATTTATTTGTAGTAGGAACACGCTTCTCAACAAAGTAAAAGTCATGTATAATTCTTCAAATCACACGCCTATCAAAATCATCAACGTTCACTACATAATGTACAGGTCTTGTTTTCCGGTGTTTCCCGGGGGTCGTTAGAACACTGTTTTCACCACTTACATTTAAATCTTTCACCTGTTTGAGAATTCTTGTGAAAGTTCTTCCAGAAACTCCTGTATAAACAGTTGCTTGCTCTTGCAGTTGCTTGACTTAAAGGAAGTTTTATACACTTGTTTCTAGCTTCCTCATCACTACTCTCAATCACTTTCCTAATTATTTACCGACCCTCAGAATGTATCAGTCTTTTTCTCGTTACTTCTGACATAACGTTAGTGTCTCGTACGATTTTACAACTGAAACTAAGAGAAATTAGCAAGTCGTGAGTGAACAGCGTGAATAACACTGCAGGTAAGTTGGCAATGTAAGCAGCAGACAACGCTCGTGATGATATTTACTATACTCTGGTTACGTTACTTTTTTAAATTTAAATATATATCCATGTATATATATATATATGATTTCCCTTTTCTTTTTTCTTAGTTAACCGTTTCTTTTTCATTATTTAAGTTTATTTTCTTATCTGTTTTCCTTAGTTTGACACATATTCACTATACACATAAACATCCATGCCCAAGGCGGGACTCGAAGCCGCGAACCTCTACACGACGGAACGTTAGAAACATACGCTCTAGCGACCGTGGCTACGAGGGCCGACATTACTTCGAAGGTACTTCCTCTCTCATACGTCTAACGCCATGAGCTGGTGGACACACTGTGCACTATGGTATATTTCTGGACCTTCCACGTAACTCATCTTTTAAGACACGTAAAGTAGCCTTGTTAAATTTAGGATTGATTTTCCTGCATCATCATTATCTTCTAGTTCTACTACACAGATAGGTAATAGTTGTCCATTTTTTCCCAATAGTCTTGATGCTTTCTGCACAATATGGGGCAAATCTTGCAATGCATTTAGTATTTCTCATCGCTAATCGAGTAAAGAAAACCTTTTTTGTCTTCAGCATTCCTGCATTATGACTTCAAGTATATAATTAAAGGCAGAAAATAGCTTTAAGTTGATGAGGATACCTTTATTATTGAATCTCTTAGTTCTGTAAGAAATTTTCATTTTGTGTGATTGCTTATGCTCTGTATAAGAAACTGATAATTTTTAATACTTTTTAAAGAAAATTGGTGGCACTTTCGGTTTAGGCTTCTCTGGAACATCAGAAATGTAATCCATGCTTGTTAATGTTTGATATCTATTTTGAATAGGAATTGTGGAAATGAATGAATTCGATGCTGCGTTGTTATCATTGATGAAAGCTTATTATTGTGTAAGAGACATATCGTTTGGATTAGTGCAGGCAATATCCATAATAAAAGCTTCAGTCTTCTGATTATTAGGTGTAGAATCTTTATTCAATTTAGGTAATGATAATTTTGTTTGTTCAGCTCAATGTTAGGATAAAGCTTTGTTTATTGATTGTCTTTTGTTTCACGCACCTTCAGATGTTTATTGCCTTTGCTGGCATCACTGGTAGAAATTATTAAAGCTGAATTAGATCCATTACTATTTAATGTTAGACCCATTAGATTTTAGGTTATTTAAGTTTAGAAACTTACAGTTTCCATGTATGAAAGATCACCTTCTATAACAAGATATCTATTCTCCCGATATTCATTAGTATTTATATCATTGCTATCTAACAAGAAACATATCTTCATATCCATGCGTAGAAAGGAAACCTTCACAACACTAGCAATTTTATTTATAACTAGAGCTCGGATGTTTGCATATTTGTATGTTTTATTCCTTGATAGTTAAACATATGCGTGTAAAGAATAAATTTATTTGCCATATTAAGAAGTTTATGACGGTAGTTTTATAGTGCACATAAATACATCTTTAACTAATTTGTGCATATTTATGCATATATTTTACTTTTCAGCAATGATTCATACAAATATATCACCCCGATTCTTTAAGAAGAAGAGAAGAATACGAGAATATTAATTTTATCTTTTACTGCTCTATTTGTGTAGGACTTAGATATGTTTCTAAATCCATAAAAGGTCGCCGTAAAATGCGAACCTAGCTATCAACAATCAGCGCTTCCTAATATAAAACATGTGGCTCAACAACTTCAACTCAATGGCGTTCAACAATTGTGTTGTAAATCTTTAAAGATCGGTGCGGCTTTTGCATTTTAAAGCTTTCTAGAGTTGGTATTAATATTGCAGACGAAACCGTCTTCCGCAACAATAGCATCTCCAAGAATTAAAAGCTACCATTTTCCACTTAAATTTTAAATTGTACTAATGTGCTGCTAATCGTAATTTCTGAATCGTGAGTATAGTATAGCAACGCAAAGATTGTCCCTGTAAGGAATGTGCTGTGGGACAAGGACAGCGAATGTGTGTGGCAGAGAACGCCTGCTACACAGTAAGAAAGGAAATATTACGATGCCGGAGGAAAAGAACAGTAAAGCTTATTTGGTTTATTATTCTTAACAACAGATGGAAATTTTGTACGTACAAGTTTTATTAAGTTTTATATTTGTATTTTCAGAATATTTTAAAAATCAATGCGATTTTCCAGTTAGTGATTGCTGAGTTTATTTATGACCCGGAAAAAAATTATAGGTTACGCAACATGTAGGTACATAAAGCTGCACATGGAAATATAAAAACATTTTAAGTGACAATATAAAATCGTTTCTTCCGGAAAACGGTGAAGAATATTTAATTGCTTATTTAATAGAAACGACTAATACTAAAATAGACTAAAGAAACACATATAAATATTAATTAGTGCCTGTGTTTAAGAATTTAGTATTTGATTACTGCGAGATTAACAAATGTGAGAAAGGTGAAGTAATGTACTTTATTTTATAGTTTTTAGAACATATATAGTGATTTTTAGTGCATACATGCATGCAATTAATATTTTATAGTGTATATAAATCCGAGCTCTATTTATAACAATCAGTGTATAAAAATTAGGCTTTAATAATAATAATAATAATAATAATAATAATAATAATAATAATAATAATAATAATAATAATAATAATAGTAATAATAATAATAATAATAATAATAATAATAATAATAATAATAATAATAATAATAATAATAATAATAATAATAATAATAATAATAATAATAATAATAATAATAATAATAATAATAATAATAATAATAATAATAATAATAATAATAATAATAATAATAATAATAATAATAATAATAATAATAATAATAATAATAATAATAATAATAATAATAATAATAATAATAATAATAATAATAATAATAATAATAATAATAATAATAATAATAATAATAATAATAATAATAATAATAATAATAATAATAATAATAATAATAATAATAATAATAATAATAATAATAATAATAATAATAATAATAATAATAATAATAATAATAATAATAATAATAATAATAATAATAATAATAATAATAATAATAATAATAATAATAATAATAATAATAATAATAATAATAATAATAATAATAATAATAATAATAATAATAATAATAATAATAATAATAATAATAATAATAATAATAATAATAATAATAATAATAATAATAATAATAATAATAATAATAATAATAATAATAATAATAATAATAATAATAATAATAATAATAATAATAATAATAATAATAATAATAATAATAATAATAATAATAATAATAATAATAATAATAATAATAATAATAATAATAATAATAATAATAATAAACTCAAAAGTGCAATTATTTAAGTCACCAGGTTGATGTTTAGAACTGTTGAAATTGAAATACTATTTACACAGGAGCGATATCACTTCGTTAATAACGAAGCCATGGCCACCTAGATCACTATCCCGATTGATTAATATGAAGCAGAAAATTAGATTACACATTTTTAAGAATAGTGTACACAAGTGATTAAAGAAGACCATGTGACGTTTAGAAACAAATGTATGGTAACAGATCTGTGTGTGTGTTTCCGTTGGTATTTATGTTCAAAATCGTCAACCTCTTTTTACATGGAAACCTATTCGATATTTTTAATTTTCTGAAATACGATTATAACGATTTTAATTAAAATTGCTATATGATTCAGATAATTGCGTGATAGGGTAAGTATATACCTTGAAATTTCTAAGAATAGTGTGTGAAAAGTTACTTCTATATAAACGAGCGGGATGGCTAGGGCGATTACACCTGTGGCCTGCATTCGGGAGGTCTGGGTTCGATTCCCGTGGCCGATCTGCCTGAGCCATGGATTTTTCGGGGAGTTTCTCCAGTCGCCAGGTGAATCCTGGATAGGTTAATTAAATCTCCCGAATATACTGTCCCTCCATTTCATCTCCATTATCATTTCACATCATCTTTCATCTGGTGATCTCTTTCAGAGTAGAAGTATCGGCGGGTTTCTTGGGGTTGCATGGCAAAATATGCTCCTGGCAAAGCTTCCTCTTTCGGTAGGAGGTTCCCGGTCTCTGAGCGGGACTGGTGGGCCGTTTCAAGACTATAGTGGGTGGGAAGCCGGTTGTGCTTTCCCAACCGGGGAAGTTTCAACTGATAAAGTGTAGGAACTCTGCCCTCTGCACTGTCGTGGCTTCTTAGGACGGATGCGGTCTGTCTCCTCTTGCCTCATCCTTCCTCCCAGGGATGCAATGGATAAAGACTGGTCGCAGTGCCGAATCCCCTCCGTAGTGTAAACCAATTTACTATCTACTTCTATATAGCTGGTAAACTGTATGAAATAACTACAGATACATTTTTATTAGAAAGAATATAATGATTTGTATGCTTTTCTTGAGACGTCCCCGGGTAGATCCTGATCATAAGTGTCTTCTCCGTTACCTAATGTACCTCTAAATTCCCCTTAAAGCACATCATTTGTAGTGTTTCTTTTTTTCCCTCTCAAAACATGACACTTGTACCCCACTGCTCTGTAAAGAGTGGTGTTACTTTGAGGTTTAGGTTTACTGAGTACATTTCCTTGCTAACTGTCGAGTTGGCAGAACTTACTTTTTTACTGCTAAGTCTGTATGAATTTATCAATCTTGGTGGTGTAAAGAGAACGCACTTTCAAAGCTATCAACGACGAGTTCATAAGAGATTTTGCTATCGCTTAAGGCCTACTACATATCCCTTGTACTTACATATAGTGCAATGTGTAATAAAATAGTTTATGAAAATATCTCGATAAACATGCGGCAGATATACTTTGTCAAAGAGTGAGTACAGAGTCATATCAGTGCAACATTCGATTGCGCCTGCAACGCTGCTTGACATAAGTATTTGTCCCAGAGCTTCAGTGTTCTCTGAAAGAGGACATTAGCAGAAAGGTGAGCCTCTTGAGGAATATCATGTGCAGAAGGCGATGCTCTCTTAAACCGGTCTGTTGTTTGTCGCTGGGAAATTTTCTGGCCACGCCCACCCAACAGCCTCATTACTGTCATTTGCTTCTATTGCCCACATTAGTTTTCTGCACGTTATTTATTCCTTCATTTTTGTTATTAATTTTATATTTATCATGCACAAATGTCGTTTGTAACATGTAAAAAGGCTTTAATCAGTCCATTATTCAGTCAATTTCATTACTCGATGCAATATCATACGCAGGCCAATTAAGCAGCTTTTAGCATTTAGATGATGGATTCAAAGATTGCTCGTACATGACATCTGCAACCAGTGATCCTTGACGCAACTCCCACAGATTAAACTGTCCTCTTAAGCTTGTACTAACATGCTTATGAAGTAATTTATTGTAAGTTTAACGTCTTTTAGCTGGTCATGTATCATGCCAAAGGTCCAATTACAACAAAAATTAGGATGTTTAAAGATAATACAATTCTTGCAACATTGCAAGGTAAAATATATGTTTACCTTGAATGTTTACTGAGTTACTTGAACAAATGAGTAGATTTAATCCGCCATGGTTGCTCAAGCGGTAAGGGTATCGTAACACAGGGACAAAAGTCCATGCTTGATTCCCAGTTAACATTGAATTTATCTAATTCAGCTCTCTAAAATACCATGCGTATCAAATGCAAATCTTGAATTCTCTCCTAATAGCCTGCAAAATCTTCCTCATAATAACTGAATGTCGTTTACATAGCCATAACTGATAAACTAAACACATTCACAAAAATTCATTATAGGAAATATGTAAAACCTATTAGGTAATATACGCAATATTTGTCATATTTTTGTTGAGTCATTTTCGACTCCATTTTAAACCTTGGCAATTTTTTGAATAGTCACATGTAACATGTAGGTTAGGAAAGTTTGCAACTTTTTTTCTTTTTTCTCTTCTGCGTAGGAAGAGAAAGTAATATGTCATTTCACCCGAAATGCAGCTTTTATGCTCAATGAACCAATTTTATTATTATTAATTATTATTAATTACACTGGGCAACAATGAAAATGTTTCGCGCTTATAAATAGTGAATTTACATGTATTTCTATCTGTTGAATTTAACAATTACTAGAAAATGATATATTAGCTCTTGTTTTGAAGATAAAGTGACATTTCATTTTTTAGATTGAAGATTTTAAATTTGCGGGAATTTGTTTGGGAGTTGACACACCTGTCGAATAACTAAATATTATCAGAGCAAAATTTTGTAAATTAAGTGATGCAAACGTTAAGGAAGGCATTTTTGTCGGACCACAAATAAGAGGACTTGTAAAGGATCCTGCATTTGACCAGATTTTGCAGGGGAAAGAAAAGGAAGCTTGGGAAACCTTCAAGGGAGTTGTTCATGGATTTTTAGGCAACAAAAGAGAAGGCAACTACAAGCATTTGGTGCAAAAATACCCTAACCTTGGATGCAACATGTCCCTTAAGATCCATTTTCTCCACTCCCACCTAGACTTTTTCCCTCCTAGTTGTGGAGCTGTTAGTGATGAACATGGGGAGAGAGTCTATCAGGACATTTGTTATGGAACAAAGATATCAGGGCCGTTGGAATGAGGTAATGCTTGCGGATTACTGTTGGTCTTTGTATAGGGATTCTGCGGAACTCTATCACAAGAGGCAAGCTAAAAGACGACGAAGTCAATAGGCCACCACATGATTCTCTTCAGACACGACTATCTGCGAAGTATTTTTTCAGCAATTTAGAACTCTTAGCATGTAATTACCAGTTTAAAAAATCAAATGCACTTTCATTATTAGCATGTATGTAATTAAAATGTATCATTTTCTCTCAATCCGTTAATATGTAATGCTTCCATTTTTTGTATATCATAGAAACTAGAGCTAATAAAAATTTTTCATTTTTATATTTGTCTTTATCAACCCAAAATTAGTAGGAATTGCCTCATGAAGTGCTCGAAACATTCAACAATTATTTTTTGTTGTTGCCCAGTGTTATTATATTTATCATTATTATATTTTTTAAACAAATGAACTAGATATAAGATAACTTTTTCAAGGCTTTCCTGATGCAAATTACAATTACTTGGATCTTTTTTCAAATTGTTTTAATGTCTCAAAATTTTCTCTGATTTTGAATAAATTACAATGCGTTTAAGGTATTTTTATTATAAATTTAATGAATATCTTCAATTTTCTGGGTGTAGTCTCTGAGGTTTTCTTCATCCTAAATTACTGTTGTATAACAGATATTTTGGTAAACTGATGAAAACTCATAATCTGTAGATGATGTCAAAATTTTTAGCGCGGTCAACCATTACAGAGAGATTCTTTGCCTATCTCTGTGGTGTGGGGTAGCGTGTGTGCTTCCCAATCAAGAGGTCCCAATTTAAAATTTCAAATCTCAGGGTGAATTAAGTGGATAAGGTTACTTTTTTCAGAGTTTTCCCTTATCTTCAAAGATGAATGTCGGGTAACTCTAAGCTCTAGAGACGCTGAACTCGTTTGAGCATTATTTCATTCATTGTTCAATATGACTTACGTTGGAGGACGTTAATAAATTATATATCCATTACTATTTGCTTTATATTTTGAAATACGCTTACCTCAAGAGAAAATTCGCTACTTATTTTTACTTTGTCTGCTATGTGCAGTAAGTAGAAGCATTGTATTTCATCCAAAAGTTCCATATCGATATTTCACCCAAAATGTGCTTTAAGGAGCCCCGTATGCACACACACGCACAAAAAACCTAACACGCATTTGTGTGTGTGTGCAGTTGGTAGTTAAGTTCAAAATGTGGATGACTTTTGCATACTTGGTAAACCGTAAGAGATAGGCAAAATCTTACTGTACAAACGTGAAGATCTCGTTAAATCACCTTCTTGGGAGGCGTTATTTATTTATAATTGAATTGTCAAATATCTCCTTGTACTTTTCGCAAACAAGAGCTCATTTGTAAAGTCCTGGCCATGGTTAAAAGAAAAGATGGTGTAGAAAACACTACATTAATTAGAGGATTCTACAAGAAAGTTATAAATGTACGCACCAAGATGTTATATGAACTCCAGAAGTTTGGCTTAGGAATGTTGATTAGAGCTAATTTTACGAAATGTGGAAGTAATGTAGGTAGGAGGGCATTTGTTCCCATCCGTGACCATCTTTTCCTTACACGGCTCACACCTTCATGGTCTTCTTACACATGCTTAGTATTACATTTCGAGCAAGGGAAGGTCGATAGTATCGCTTTTCGGTCAACATTTTCTCAGCGGAGGGTGACTGTCACGGCTGAGAGGCGGCAGGCACACATTTGGCAGTTCTATTTCATATGAAGGGGCCAGGCAGTCTTAAATTACACTCAGATTTAGAAAGGAGCAACAGGGAAAATGATCTGAAATTAAGACAGAGGTACAAGTCCATGGTGTTACACCTGGTTGACTCTCCTCAGGGATCTTGCGCTCCAGAAACTTGAACCGGCCACAAGGGCTACAGGGCACCCCTCCCCCCAAGGCTAGGAACCGCACGCATGAATGGGGCTATCAACGGATAGAATTTATTTGCTCTACTTACAAATGTAATTACTTCAGAATTCTAATAGCAGAAAATGACACGCTATTTACCAGCTTAATCATTATATGTGGTGGATGCTCAAAAGAAAGTGCGAATACAAAGGTATCAATTATATCAAAGTTCACCGAAAGGACTGAAGTGCATTGAGGTATATCAAGAAAGTTCCTCTCTTTGCCACAAGGCACACCTAAATCGCAAATGCTTCTTCGTCCTTATGAGCCTAAGAAACTGTTTAATCATGTGTCATCATCATTAACATCACATCCTCCTTCAATGCGTCTAGGAATAAGCTATAAGATGGTTCTGTTTCACCATCTTTACGCCAATTTCCTAGTATTTATTGTATTCAGCTTCTTATTTTTACTTCCTGTGCTACGTATATTAAGAAGGAAAAGTGTTGCGTTCCACCCAATGTTTCGAAATAGATAAGTCACCAGCATTTTGCAAAAAGGTATCTGTGTGTGAACAGCATACCTCAAAACTAAAGAGTTGGTTAATTACCAAATTTGTAATTGTGGTTGGAAGCATGCGAGAAAGTTTTGGAAACCTCTATATAAAAACTGCATTTAACAGAGAGAATAATTTCTGAAGATTTATTTGTAAAAGAGCAGAGTAAACCATGTGAAGAAGTGGTATTTTCTATATTTACCTGGCCTCTCCGTAATGGAATTCTTTTAGCCGTATCGTACACGAATTCACAACACAAACGACTTAAGGTATATGAACAGTATTGCTTTTGCAAAAAAGTGTCCATGTAGCTTAATTTCAGAACAAAGACTATGTAGAAGTACTACAAAAAACAAAAGCAAGCAGTATAGCGATGCAAATTTAACTCTAATATTATTCAATTTACTAGATGACGTGCTAGAGAGATTTAAGGAAGTTAACACAGAGATGCCAGAGGGTTATATGCAGATGGCTTGTGGTGAGCTCATTCTCCGTGTTAGGTTTCAGAATCTCTAGAGTTGAAATTGAGAAGTACTCCAAGGAATGTACCCTTAAACCTACTCGTAAATGCACTTTATATAATAACTGTAATAAATTAAGAAACAGTCAAAATAGCATATTATGCAATGAGACTATAATGGTAGTAATTAAAACGGGAGTATTATAGTCAAGTTCCATATGACTGTTTTATGCTCGATCATGTATCTAAATTAAAGGTTTAATTTCAAGGTATTGATTTCTGGTTTGAGTGATATGCGTTATTGTTTTGTCTAAAGTGAGACGTACTTGTAGTACGCAGGCGCAGAAATGTCGATTACTTAACTATAAACAGCTTTTAACCTATGACACAGTTAAACCTGAAAACGTGAAAAAAAAAACTTTGGCAACATAAAAAAAGAAACTTACTTTTATCATGAGGTATTTAACATCAGGTGCTTCATTTATAAATGTTTTCAACACATCAGTGTAAATGTTTTGGCTTTTTCCCCTTTATATCCTTCTGATTTGCGATTTAGTAAGCTGTTTGGTTTTGAGTATTTAAATAAATTAGTTTGGTGCCTATTGTTGAGTGTTGATTTCAAAATAGAATAGTGAGTCCACGGGGTGAAGATTTCATATTTTGAGGCAATTCTTCGAAATACACTAGGAATACATTTTCTGAGAACGAATTTATACCTTTCGGTATTCTTCAATCCATGAACTGTGAATATAATTTCTCGTACATCTTAATTGACTTTTGTGGCAACAAGTTATTGGTAATATTGAGTACTTTTTCCGTAATTTCTGGGGGTGTAACTTAAATGTCACTGTTACTACTGTCATACATTTTGACTTTTTTCTAAACTAGTGCTAGTACCGTTGTCGATCGAAACGAGATTAATCGATACTTGCGCTTTTACAATGTTACGTGGTCACTTCTGATTGGTCCACTTTAATGAACAGGTATACTTTAATGAGGCCCATTAAAGTATTGCTGCCAGTTGTATAAATACTAAAGTTTGGCATGGTCGAGCCTAAACAGTTATTCAGTAACATCTTCAGTGTTAAGAACCTCAAGGTATAAAACTAAATAGCACAGGAGGTTAGAAGAAACAAAGACATGGCCATGAAAAACGAAAAAGCAGATTAAGTTCGGTTGGTAAATGTTTGCGTGTGTACCCTGCAATGAGAGTAAGACAGTAACACGGAGTTTCAAGTCAAATCAAATCCAGATGACTATATAGAAATGGGTTTGAGATATGGAAGATGAATAGGGCATGATGAATGCAGTTTTAGGAACGTTTTGTAAATGGATCTAAGAACACTATATAATGCTGTAGTGCAGAGAATCATGATGAAACTAGAATTAGAGATGATTTTGAGAAGAGTAGATTATTCATTTAGTACCAGAACGATTTAACGACTCTTTTAATGTGCAAGAAACGCATTATCTCTCAAAGAATTAGCTAGTTGAAATTAGTATTTAACATGGAGTAAACATATGAGTGATATATAATTAGGAAAACGATAATATATTGATAGAATTCGGAAAATTACTAACATCAGCTAGAAACTTGGCAATGTTGGAAAACAGAACTTCTCTCAAAATTTATTACGACTTTGGAATGTATGTTGGAAACCAGTATTACACAAAAAATATACCAAAGATCAAAGAGGAAGTATTGCATGGTTAAGCCTGGGAATACCGAAATTAAAACGTTCCGGAGAAGGTCTGAATAACAAGGAGAAAAGAACGATACAACTCATATATTGTTAGGATGAAAAGTTACAGGATTTTGGAGGATATAATTAATCGAAAAGGAGTGATTGACGGTAGCAAAAGCAGTAGTAATTCTAAAAATTAATCGGTAATTCATATCAGATTACGTATTTAGGGATGAATCTGTTTGGGTCAAGAAGAAGTAGATTTATGTTCTCTAATTTTGAATACCTATAGATACGTTAATTCCTCTTAAACATTACACCTATTACTGAATTGTATTTTTGTTTCCGTTTCTCATTTAATTTCCAAAGCTTACTTCCATAGAAAACAGGTACAGCCATAATTATATAAAACTTTAGTTTTGACTACTTTAAATACGTTCTTATAATTTTTATCACATCATTCGTAGTTTGCGTACTTTATTTTCAACATTATAATATCAATACAGAGTATTCAAGAATGTATGGTGGATTTCTACAAGTTCATTATGAAATAAATTTTATGTATAATCGAATGAATGTGTTTTTAAATAATCCATTACTAAAGCATTTACAAATAACATTAGATAGTTTCAAAATGGACACCATTTATTGTACGAGAGAGTTTAAGCGAAATTCAACTTTAGCCCACACTCTTACATCTGGCATAATGTTTACACTTTCTTGTTTGATTTCTTGTTTTAAGTTGTCTATGTTGTCGATTCTTTCACTGTATACCTCATTCTTAACATAACACCTAAAGTAGAAGCATAATGGAGTGAGATTTCAACTTCTAGCCGGCCATGAGATTGGTCCATTTCTGCCAATCCATCATTCTGTAAACAGATTATTATTTAACCCTTTTCGGATGTGATTAGTGAAATAGCATGATGTATCATTTTGAAAGATTATTTGCCACCTACTTCCATTTTCTCGATTTGAAGAAATACGACTATGTGTCGCATATCCATGTATTTATTCGAGTTACGATATTTTTAACAAAAAACAATGGGCCAACAATATTTGTTGTACATAAGACGCACAAACGTTCACCTTAGGAGAGTCTTAAACGTGTTCTTGTATCACACATGGATTTTCCAAGGCCCAAATTCGGCAATTGTGCTATTAACGTGTTAATCATTACTTTTTTGCAATTCTTGTAGCCAAAAATGATAATAGCTAGATATAACTATTATAGTAATTTATCTGTGATATTCTTCTGTTTATTTTCGGCTCATTTACATTATCAGCTACTAGTGTGGAAGACAAGTGACAGCAAATATGTAAATGAATGAAATTCCCCGCCTTTTTCCTTACGGTAGCAGTAGGTGTCATTTATATCCGTTAGGCCGGAATGTTTTATAATCAATTCCACAGAAATGGTGGACAGACTCTCCCTACTCCAAGGGCTGATGATCTTCTTCCCAATTTGTGGCACGACATTCCTCAGTAAGAAAACGCCCTCAGTAATGGGCTCCGTTTTTATATCACATCCATTTTCTTTAATTTCATAAGCTGCTGGCCGCGGGCCAAATTAAACTGCTTCTCTTAAACGACTTTTAGATTTACTTGAAGTGTATTGTGTGAGCATCCAATGCCAGAGGGCAGCAGGCAAAGCTAAACGACACTCACAGTGTCGCCCTGAGGCTGATATAGTTATGGCGACAGCTGGCGTGTTTTTGTTGCGTTTATAAGCACCGCCTCATCTCATCTTCACAACCAATCTTAAAGGCTCTTATTATTTTCAACCTACTTTGTATGCCTCCTATCATTTAGTCTGCTATTAATCTTGTACCTTGCAGCAAAACTGATATGCGCCAATCTGGATCATCTATAACGGTTTACTTGTTTGAGTATACATATGTGTAAAATTTGTTTGCTTATACCTTCTAAAAAAATTACTCTTTATGCCGTGTACTTATAGTAAGTACACACAGTATTCCGTTCCACCCAAAAGCTCGCTGTTCCCCGATACTCACTCACATGGTGTCGACATCGAGATACTTCTGAATATTTGATCGGTACCTTTTCGATACTTCGGTGGTGATTCTGACATTTTTATTTTATTTTAAAATCACAAAATATTATTGCTGCGAGTAGAACATTACAAAGTCCGAAAAATTGCCAGGAATGTGGTATCTGCACAATAACATTATGCAAGAAAACAATCGTGTGTCAAATTCAATATCAGTTACCAGTTCCAAAGAAGAAATCACTGCATATCTCAACGACGATTTGTCACCTCTTTCTAGTACACTGGATTACTGGAAAATAAATTCAAGATTTCTAGAACTAAAAAAAGTATAATGTGAAGTTTAAAAATAAAAATACTCACGCTTAAGCTTCATCTGATTAAATATGTGCACCTAAGTGTTTAATTTTATTGGCATTACACAGTTCTCTATTTTGCATTGAAACTAGAAGTAGAAATGATTCTAACGATTATCGAAGTACTGGGTATAGTTAAAAATATCGTGTATCGATATCGAGTATCGAGAAGAGCTGGAGTCGACCCTTCCCTAATTTTGATTAAATTACAATTTATTTAAAATATATAAAAGTACGTAGGCTTTCATTGCTGGAGTTATTTGATAGATAATGATTATCCACTAGACTACGGCCCACCGATCCGGAAAGTCATTATCTACCATAAGATATATAAAGTGATGATTTGAAAGTTATCCAGAATTTTCAATTAATAGTCCCTAAAGTTCTCGCCATTTCGAAATAATTTGGTTTAACGGGCAAAGTACGAGAAACAATTAGAAACAAACTATACCGCTTCAAAATACACAACTTTTAATTTGGCGCTAGCCAAGATATCCGTTATTATTACTTCGAATTTATCACAACTGCCCATTATTTTAAAAGTCTAATTACAGTAGAATCTCTTTTATCCAGATCAACTGGGACCAGGGCTGATCCAGTTAACGAAAATCCGGTTTACCCGAGAATGACGGAAAAACATAAAATGCATGTACAACATCACCGATCGGCACACTTTCACTTAAAAACACATACACTCTATGTACTGAAACATGAAATTGCTGATCTTAAAATTTACTTGCTGACTCAGGTCCCCTGGCTATAAGCCTTTGGTTTTCCTGAGCAGCTTGATGCCATTTCTTCTTGACATTTACTTCTTTTATCCTAATCCACTTTTCTCTTATCGTATATAAGAAATCTCCTATACATCTATTATTCTTTTCCCCCATCCCCGTTAACATGCGTACCGCCAATATCTCTTTACTTACACTGTCCCATTTCTTATCCCATATTTTTCTCCTGTAATTTGTTAGCTCCTTACATTCTATTAGGTAATGAACAGTGCTTTCTTCATCTCCACAAAATTCACATATTCCTACCTCATTACTTCTCAAACCTTTTAATGTAATATTCCTACTCTCATCCATGCTATGCCTTCTCTTCCAGTTTTGCCACATTGATCTATGTATATTTTCCCTACCCCATTATATCTTTAATTGCTTATAAAATTTCAAACATTTATTTTCTTCTGTACATTCCCATATCTCTTGCCTATCTATGTCTTGTAGTCTAGTTCTCACTTCCTTCCAAAAACCGCTATAATTTGTCTCCTCTGCTCTCCATAGATCTCCCATGCCTATCTTTAAAATCAGTTTTTCCAATTCCGCCCAACTGTTTGTACTTTTTATGCTTTTCTGTTGCTTCATGCACAGATTCAATAATTCTCCTTTCTGCCCTTTAATACACTTATACCAGAATTTCAATATTCTCTCTATTATTATTCCCCTCCTTTTTGTATTACCTAGCTCTAGTAATGCCACCTCTCTTGGTGCCGATTTTGGCAGCCCTGGTAGTTCTTTGCAAAACAATCCATACATCTGGTCTAATTGTGTTCCTATCTCTGATGTGCCCTGCATACATTGTTCTGGCTTAAACGACCGCTTCATATATTCTTTCTAACCATCTAACTGACATCTCCAGTTTATGTTTACATATTCTTACCCCTGACATTGCCGCCCTGCCATTAGGTATCACTTTTCTGGTTTGTGCAGCCCATCCTCCACTGCTACACATCCTTACACCTAAATTAGTCATACTCGTTTACCACTTCTACCTCTTGGTCTCCTAAGAACCATTCCTCTCCTTTCCTAAGTATCGAACCTCTTTTAAATTCCATTATTTTTTAATTTTTGTTGTTTATTCTTAGTCCCCAGTCAGGGCAAAACCTATGGATTGCCTCAATTGATTTTTGTAGACCTATTACGGAAATTGCTTACTGTTGCATACAATAAATCAGGGATCTCTTTGTTCATTATTATTGGGCAATGGGCATTGCTTTCCTTAACCCTCTCTATTATGTCGTTTATAAATAAATTGAATAGTATAGGACTCAATTTGCATCCCTGCCTTAAGCCTAATTTCCTTCCGATATCCCTAATTGGCGTCTTCTATTCATCGGACGTGCGTATTAAATTAGGTCTTCTGATAATCTGATAATCTGTCTCTTCAGTTTCTCATGCTAATATTTCCCTCCCACGATCTCTTATATAGCAGGTTGCAATGTTGCTATATTTATTTCTTGTCGCGGGTCATATATTCCTCTAACGCCTTAGCGTATATTATCTGAGACATATTTTCTAAATGTGTATAATCTTGTGGTTTCCATAAGATGTTACATAAACATTTTCCTTGATGTTTCCTTCGACCATCTTTTACTAGTTCACTATATTTATTACACTCAAAAATAACATTTTCAGGTGAACCTAAACAGTTACATAAATATGAGTTTTTCTTTCCTATTCTTTTAAATTTACGACCTATTCTTTAAAGAAAATTATTATTCCTGTATCTGCTTCATGTCAACTGAGACAAGCATTTGTACGGATGGGTTAGGTATTATGTACTTTTTATGCCAATCAGGGACATTAGAATGTCTTCTCCATAAATCACGTGATTGGAGTACTACTGCTACGAAAACCTCAGTTGCTATGTCAGTATAAGTATAACATGTATTATACATGGGCATTTTAAACGTTTTATTCAAGGGTTCTCAAAACGCTTACTTGGTTGAAATATTTAAATATAATTTTTGGGTGGAACACAGTACCGAGTAAAAGCCAAATCAGTATGTATAGATACTTCCTGACCGTTTATATTAAATACATTATGTATGATCTCCTAAACTGGTTTTGAATTTCTACAGCTGATGTGATGTAAGGAGACATTTACATCACTTCATCAAGTTCCTTTTTGAAACTCTTTGTAGAATCAAAAAGATAATCAGCTTCATTATTGGGCCTAAACTGTGATCAGAGCGATGTGTAAAATGCTCTCCCTCCACCTGGTAGGTTAATACCGTTGTGTGGGCACAGACAGGTTTGCGGCTAATATTGTAGTGGGAGGCTTTTTTGGACTGATGCTACAGGAATTTATTAATTTTAGTTTGTGTAAAGAGCATGTACTAATTGCATATGAAAGCACTGGAGATGGTGGGCAGCAGGGAGAGGAAGATTAATTGTGAGTCCAGCTCATAATACTGGTCTGCTACTTCAATACGGCCATAACTCTTTTTTGTCTCCGCTCTCTGTTACACTCTCTGTAAGTCTATCCTGACACTAGATGGCTACCATGTTGTTTAATCTCGGAAACCAATAAACCGACTTTCGTAATTATTTCTGTACTGAACACTATTATCCTTCCCGACGGAAATAGAACATGTAAAACCTGTAAACTCTGAGGAGCTGTTATATACATGTCATCGGATTTCAAATCTGTTTTATTGAGTAGAATATCAAAGTATTCTTTTGGCAGTTCATTCCTACATGCCACATTTTAAATATTCCACCTCATCCATGAAAAGGATTAAATTGTTTAAAATATGAGTCAATTATGGATGAAGTTGTATATAAGTTCATTTTACCAGAGGGTCTTCAATTTTTTTCATGATTAATACAGAATTTCTTGTATACTTGAAGTGAGCAGGACTTCAGTTCCACATATTTGAATCATAATATTCAACCCATAGCTTACGAATAAACGTTCTTCGAACTATCTAGACAAGCTTTATACACCTATGCTTAAGAGTCAGTCCATTGAAGACTACCGATCAGCTTTTAAGAACAAGAAAAAACAAAAGCAGACTTATTTTTAATCGTACAGCACCTCAAAAGGCTTTTTAAAAATTGCTTACGCTTTATTTTCAAGTTCTCAGATATCAATACAGATATCGCGCTGGATATAAACAGAGCAGAGATGATGCTCCAGCACTGACATGACAATGCAGTCCCTCAAACAAGCCGAAAACTTAAGAACACATCACCAAATTGCGTTGGATGATCCCCCCAAATTCAACCTACCGCCCAGATTTGTTATTCTCAGTGTCCCATCTCCTTGATTTCTGAAAAAATATCTTGCGTTGTGCTTTACGCGTATTTTTAATTAAAAGTTCATATATTTAGTATGGATATTTGGATGGTAAATAAATTATCTCCAAAATTCTGAAAATAGCCTCTGAAGTTTTCTACATTCTGAACAATGTTTGTACATTTTGTGTATTTAAACCATAATAAATAGGGAAAATCTTAAAATATGAAAAAATAGGTCTCCCAAAACAAAAATTATATCAAATATTTTTGTGGTATTCGTAATTTCCGCCATCCATTGTTATTGGTTTGAATTTTGAAATTCTTTTAAAGTATTTAGACCCCTATTGATTATTTCCAGTGATAATGCAAAAGTTGAAAGTAACAGATAATTTTTAAAATATCTGGCTGCATACTGTTTCGTCTCCGTATTTCCTAACCACACCTAAGTCGTGATGTGCAATTAAATCATTTCCACAAAGATTTATCTGGTTAACATGTCCTAGACAGAAAATTAAGCCTGCGTATGAACAGTTTGTGGATGAATAGGTATATAAAATCATGTGCGTGCAATATAGCACCTAAATTCAATTTTAAGATTCTTATTTAAAGAATAATTTATTTTTGGAATACCGCTCAAAGATCTGGTGATCTAAATTATAGCTGGATATACAGTTTAATCTGATTTATACGTTTATAAGAGGAAGAGGAGAGATGTCTTATAAACTGTTTTGTTTCACTTTTATTGCATTAAATGCACTTTGAAGAACATCAATGAACCTAAAGCTTTCTACAACATTTTGCACTGATGTAATGCTTACGCAGCCCGTGTTCAAGAAGTCCAGAGTTCGAATCTGGGTCAGAATGACTTATCTGGCTAAGTTTTCTTCTGGGGTTTTCCGTCACTACTATACATGGCTTATACGAGAGGTACTATTTGTATTTTGAGCCTTGCAGCCCTGAGTGTTGTAAGTGCCTTCTAACGGTTCCAATTGACATTGTTGCTATAATCTACTTCAGACATTTTGTCAAGAGAGTGTCATTTGTTTTGTTTACACTAACTTGGAAATTGTATTTCAACAAAAACATGTAATTAACTCGTGAAAATGAAAATGCTAGTGCAATGATTCATTACCACTTTCGACGTGGATTATCAAGACAAGAGTGCTTCGATCAAGTAACTTCCACATTTGGCGACGAAGCTGCTACTTTACCACTGTGATGCACTGGTATAACGAATTTAATCGTGGCTGCCGTTCGCTCTATGATGAAGTTCGTGAAGGTCGTCCAAAATCAGTTGTTATGCCAGAAAACATTGAAGCTGTGCAAACATTAATAATGCAAGATCATCATGTGACATATTGTGAGTTTGAGGCAACCCTAGTAAATGAAATGTGTAGTGTTTAACGCCCGCTTTTACTTCATACGGCACCGCAGGCGGTGACACTGATGATGCATGAGATGAAGATGGAGCACCGGTGGAATGAGATGGCGGGGGAAACCGGAGGTCCCGGAGAAAACCCGCCCCAACGCCGTGTTGTCCACCACAAATCTCACTTTGCGGTCGCCTGGGATCGAACCCGGGCCGGCTTGGTGAGAGCCAAGCGGTCTAACCACTGAACCACGGCGTGGCCTAAAATGGCGGTGCCCCAAAAGACATATATAAGATTGTAACAGGTGACGAATCTTGGATATATGCGTATGAGCTGGAATATAAACAGCAGTCAACTGTATGGGTGTTTCAGGATGAAGCAAATCCAACAAAAGTTGCTGGCAGTCGAAGCACTTTAAAGGAAAAGTGATCTTTTCAGCTAAAATTGTGGCAACAGTGTTTTTATGGAACATAAAATGGTCAATTCTTACTTCTGTGATGTAAGGAAAACCAACAAGAACCGTAAGATCATTCTTCATTAAGACAATGTGAGCGCACACACATCTCGTCTAACAACATTGTATTTGATGGCGAATTATGGGTCATCTGCCATAGAGTCCTGATTTGGCACCCAATGACTTCTTTTTCTTCCCGAACATTAAGAATAAATTCGTGGACAACGATTTTCATCGGCAGAAGAAGTTTTTGATGCCTTCAAAAACCATATTTTGGAAGTGTCTCAAGAAGATTGGAATAAATGCTTTGACAAATGGTTCAAACGGATGCAAAAGTGTATTGATCATAAAGGAGAATATTTTGAAAAGCAATAAAGCAGTTTTAAATCAGAAATTACTTTGTTTTAATTATTAGGCTCAAAATATAAATAGTGTCTCTCGTATAAGCAATACATAAGTCCGAAGTAAATAAGATTTTGGTACCACCGTTCCTATGAATTTTACTTCCCTTTTCCTTTTCTCCATGGCTGATTAAAAGCAAATGAGGAGTGAACGACAAAACTACTATTCAACAGTAAACACCAGATATCGAAGATTATCTTTACGTCTCATTCGTTGCTACGAAACTGGGGCCGAAAGGCATATGCGAGCTGACGTCATTGTCTTGTTTCCGTGGCCGAAAGCGGCCTACTCAGCTTGCGACTAGGCAGCATCGATAAGGAAAATGCGCTTATAGTTCCTTTTAAGATAGCATATGGCGTATCCTCATTTAATTATGTAAAACTCAATTGAATTTCATTAATATTTAATACGTATAGCTGCGAATTACGTATAAATACATTACGTATAAATAAGGTTCTATTAGCATGCTTCTGAACCTGTAAATATTTACGTATAAATACGAATTACGTATAAGTGGGTTACATTTAAGTAAGTTCAACTTTATTTGAGCTATCAATGTCCTTATAAGATTAAATCTGGCATTTTGACAATTATATCATTGGAGAAGCTAAAATGCACTTCAAGTACTTACCAACTATTTGACAATTAGTGAAGAAGAGGAAGAAGAAAAAGAAGAAGGGAGAGGAGGAGCAATATCCGTTCATTTGTACATTACCTGTCGATAATGTGGGTTAAGAACGCAGAAGTTTTGTACTGAAATCTGACAAATGTTCAGGCTAGTCTGCAACAATTTATACTCCACTGGCGGCAGTAGCAAGTGGATTCTAATTGAGGATCGCTCGAGACTAGCGCACTCCTGCGGATCTGTAATTAACTCACACTGAGAGGCCTGCCCCGCCCTGATTTCCAAAATGTCTGCGCAGATGTGGAAGCTCTTTTCTCGAGTTTACACGCACTTACAGAATGATACAGCTGCGGGCTCGGCATTTCAGTTCGTGTAATTGCGTTTCCTGGACTGCCACAGGTGTCAAAAATTACATTGCTGCTCTCAACAAATGAATAGTCGCTATAAGGATAGGATGTCGTGGACCCCTATTCTTGTAATTAAGAATGTTATACTTATTGTCACATTTTATGAGTATGGGATTAACTATAAATGATTTAATTAAGGAAACATATTTGTGATGTTTCTTTTCAGGATGAAGTGAAATACTGAATACCAACATTCCGTGAAATATTAAAATAAAGCACCCACACGAAATGCTAGGAAACTATGACAATGAAAATATTAAAATATATCAGTTCTGAATTGGACCACCTTAGTGGTATGAGAGAAGGTGTCTGTCCCACATTCAAGAGGCCGCCTTTAGAATCTGCTTGGGTTTGGATTACTTGGACATCTTTTTTCCAGGGTTTTCCGAAATCCTGAAAATATAAATGTTACGTTGAGTAACTCTACATCCTGTGAATCTCGATTTATTTGAGCATCATTTCACACATTTCCTTAATATGTGATAGAACACATAAGAATCCTATCAAACACACGTTGCGGTGGACCACTAGAATTTGTTGTTTTACGAAAATAATACCTAAGTCTAGCCATATCTTTCTCTATATGTATTTGTTTCGTTTATATGCAACCATTGGCATCTAAGTTCAAATCGGTGGCTTTCATGTAGAGTCAATTGCTCATCTACAGAAATGTTCCATCGTCTTTCTTTTAAAGCTAACGTCATAGTTGGATTTTTATTGTTTTGAATTCTAAATGTAGAATCACTTTTAAACTCTTCCTCATACTTTCAACTCTAAGGAGAATAGAAAATACTCCGAGTTAAGGAGATATACCTACCCTCCAACATGGGATACAAGAGAGACTCCAGATAGATAAACATAGAGTTCACAGAGTCAATTCGAGTTTTTAAAAAAGTCGCTTTTACTTTACCATAAAAATAAATATAATAGGTATAAACTTCTTTTCTGCCCTTTAAATGTCCTAATACGAAAAATATTTGTTCTAACATTTCCTTAATCTATAGAGAAGGTTTTATTCATAATCATAGATACTGGCGAATAATATTAGACCAACTGCACCATAACGACCACTTTAAATATTACAGTTTACTGGAAAATGCTTATTAGATAAGAGATTCCCAGGCGCCTTCTCTATGCTCCTCATAGCGTCACGACAGATTACAGGCAGAAGACAAAACGGATAGAAACGAAGACCACAAAAATTCTCAGTTGTGCATAACGTACTCCAACACTAAGCTCTGATTTGGAAAAAACACGATGAAATTAAAGAGGTTGGTTGGCCAATGAGAATGCTAAGTCTTCCCCCACTGTTAGAAGATGCTTTCAGGTTTTGATACTCAATCTCGGATACATATGCAGATTTAAACAAAATGTCAGCTAAAGAAATACGTAACATAATGATTCTGGTTGGATTTTTGTCTGCCCTTGTTTTAATTCGTATAATGTGCTTCAACTTCTATGGTGTTACCCAGGATTAGAGTTGGGAGATAGCTTTACTCTCTGAACCTGTTATTTTCAATAATTTTCCGCAATAACCTTTACAAAAAACACTCACAACTTCTCCCGTATTGACACTACCAAACAGGGTATAGGATAGGGTCTGATTCCCAGCCGGGAATCCAATCTGGGACTCTGGCTTGAGAAAGTACATCACTGATCACAGAGTTTGCCCTTTCCTTACCAAATACGAGCTACCCTCTACAAGTACTCCTGCTTGTAATGATACATCGGCGGAATTTATTTAATACATAAGAAAAAAAGCTTTCGCAAGAATGTTGCAGTCATTTTCATCTTTTAGTAAATTCTTCTTAGCCTTACAGTAATTTAGTGTTGAAGTGAGAAGCTGTTTTATAGCCGATGTTAATTGGGAAAAACAGAGATTTACGTTGATGAGATTTATCGCATATTTTCCGTTATATCCAGCGCCTGCAACAAATAACGCAACATAAAATACCTATGTACGGAGTAGAGAAGTGTTGTAGTATTATAATTGGGCGGGCCCCAAGTTTTAAACATTACCAGGGGTATAGCTCAATAGGGTAACAAGGTGAGAGATTGTACAGCGATTAATGAAAGGAACAATTAATATAATTTAGAATGAAGCAATCCAGAAGTTTTCAGTATAAAGTTAATTATACTTTTAGTGTTCTATGCTGATCTTATTTTTGACAACCATTTTAAGTCCGGAAGAAAACATTGCCGAGAAAATGAAGAGCCAATTAAGAGAACATCTACAGCCTGGAACTATGTTGACACCGGTTTTAAAGTCACACAAGGAAATGGAAAGAGTAGGAATTTTGCGAATAATTGTGAAATAGTATTCATTCACAAAATCATGTCCTTAAGAAATAGCTAAGTACTCGTATATAGCTAGCAGTACAGTTTACGAAGGGGTACCCAAAAGAAACTGGATTGTTGTAATAAAAAATTTATTGATGAACCTTTTTACAAAATTACTTCACTTACCTTCAAAATACTCTTCTTTACATGCGATGCACTTGTCAAGTCTCTTTTCCCACTGTTGGAAGCATGTTTCGAACTCTTCAAGTTTGATATTGTCCAGTGCCCTTTGCGAAGCTGTTTTTACCGCCTCCACATCGTCATAACGCTCCTCTTTTAGCTTTGTTTTCATTCGTGGAAATAGAAAAAGGCGCACGGGACCAGGACCGGCGAATACGGGGCGTGGGGAACGTCATACCACCTCTGAAATGCCAAATAGTGGGTCACTCGTAAGGCCGTGTGTGCTGGAGCGTTGTCATGATACAGAAACCAGTCACCTGATCGCCAAAGTTCCGAGCGTTTCCTCCTCACATCCTCTCACAGACGCCTTAAACATCCAAGTAAAAGTGCTGGTTAACAGTCTGGCCAGGGGGTACGAATTCCCGATGCACAATTCCACGAACATCAAAAAAGACAATGATCATCGTCTTCACATTTGACCTCACTTGCCTTGCTTTTTGTGGTGTGGGAGAGTTATGAGTCCTCCACTGGTTTGAAGCTTCCTTGCTTTCTGGGCCATACCCGTAACCAACTCTCATCCCCTGTAATGACTTTGTTCAAGAAGTTTGGATCACATGCAATCTCTGTTTTCAAGTCCTGACACACATTCATGCGGATGGTTTTGTGCTCCTGTGTGAGAAGGCGCGGAACAAATTTAGCAGCAACGCGTCTCATGTGCAAGTTCTCCCTCAAAATCCGCTGGCACGAGCTCCAAATGATTCATGTCGCTGCTGAAATTTGGTCGATCGTTAGGCGACGATCCTCGTTGATCTTTTGGCGGACATTTTCAATGTTCGCCTCATTTCGCGATGTTGAAGGGCGTCCAGAACGAGCTTGGTCTTCAACACACATCTCACCACGTTTAAAGCACCCAAACCACTCGAAAATTTATGTGCGGCTCATAGCGTCCTCCTGGAAAGCTTCCTGGAGCATTTGGTGAGTCTCCGTTGCAGTTTTTCTAAGCAGGAAACAAAATTTCACACTCACACTCTTTGTTCTTTTAAAGCTACCATAACGAATTCGCAGAGGTAACCCGCCAACAGTCAGAGAAACACAATACCACACTTGCACGTTCAGATCTACACTGACGTCGTCTGCACAGATGTTTCATGAAGGTCTCTACTAACACCATCTAGCGTGAGAACCCTGCACTACGTCTACGAGCGGCAGCGCCCTCGGAGTCCAGTTTCTTTTGGGTTCCCCTCGTATCTCTTCGATATTTCACAACTCTTACTGATTGCATGTAAACTGCGACTGTCCTGAAATAGGCAGTTATATTTACGTAAGATTTCTATGATACATTTCGTAAAGCTAAATGTCTTTGCGGATATGATATCTAGTTTGGAATATCAACATTTGGTGTCCCTGATTCTCATATACTACACTGAAAAGGGTAATTGATATTTTATCGAAACGATTCACAAACTACAGCCTCATTTCTAAACCAGTATTTTTTCAAAACCAGATTTATTTCATGGCAACAGTTCTGCAATAATCACCATTCATACCATACAACCATGTAACCATATGGTTATTATTTTTAGTGCAGATGTGTGCATATGAAAAAATAAAAAGTCGCAAAACATCATAACGAAGGGTGTGATTGAGTCAAAATTCATATCGATGTAAAACCACTCTAGAGACTCTGCATTTTCATTTTCAATTATTTCCAGGGAAACTACGAAGTTTAAATGCAACCTGAAAGTTTGGAAGATAATGCATCTGAGGAAGGTAAAAATAAAGAAAATCATTTATAAAATACACAAAGAAGGAAGACTTTGGAATGACCTACATACCAGGGCAACATTTGTTTCATATTTTTATATAACAGAAATTAAGAAATTACCTGCAGTGCGGTTTGCGGATCGAAAGGTAATCAGAGTGCCATTCTCTGATCAACTTTTGGTCCTGTTTCAGGAAGAACCCACTGCCTTTGTGCGTCAATTTGTAACAAATGATGAAACAAAACAGCAACTGTCTGAAATGTCCAGGAGACTGTGGCGTGGCTTTTCTGGGATGCCAATAGTGTTCTGTTAATTAACTTTCCCTGCAGGGAGCATATTATCGCCAAATTTCTGGAACAATGAAGACCATAAAAAGGTCGGCTTCAAAGAAGAAAGTTATCTTCTATCACAGCAATATTCATCGTCTTGCGTGTGTTGTAGGAATAGCGAAAATGTATACTGTAGATTATGGTTTGCTGCCACATCTACCTTATACTCCTAAGTTAGCTTTAAAAACTTCCATCTGCTCTCTAAACCAAGAAAGTTCCTTGGAGGAAGAAAGGTTTCATCCTACGAGAATTTTAAATTGCTGAGGCCTGAAAAATTCAGACTTTCGTGAGGCGAGATAAGGCCATCGAGCATCATGCATTGATATCAATGAAGATTAAATTGAAAAATAAGAACGATTTCAAAAACCTGTGACATCACTGAATGCTTTATACCAAGATATAGGTAAGACCAATGTTTGGTTTGCAATCCTAAGACATGTGAACGTTCCGTCCATCCAGGCGGAAGAGATTGCACATGCCGTTGTGCCGCTACACTACGTGGGTTCGAACCGGCGCCCAAGGCCACGATGGAGTCAATCTTAATTACAGCTGTAGCGATAGAAAACTAGAGGCAGCCAATTAAGGGTCCGGATCCCTGGGCCCCAATTCCATTATCGCCCTCATTAGCTCTAATTGTTCCGAGCCAATAGTCCCGTGCTGCTCATGCGCGTTAACTGCAGCAGCGCCGCTATACGTGTGGCGGCAATTGCGACAAACTCAATCAGCATGGCTCTCCCCCACACCAATATACACGTACCGGCAAGGGAGGGTGCTATCGGAAATTTTATTATTGGTGGGGTAAGGGCCGCTATGTACGTATGCACCGCGGGGGGCGAAAAAATATAAAAACATGCCATCAACATCTCTTTCCTAATTCAGGGGGCCAAATTAAGTCTGAAATTGTGTTAATGTTTTTATTTCATACACACGGACAAAAATAATAATAAATATGATGGAGAGGGAGCGTATGTGTGTAAAATCGTCCGTCCTTTTTGGGTGCCACAGAAAAAGTAATAATGACTGGTAATTGGCATCCTAGTCCAGTAAAACTAATTGCATGGGCCCGCCCTTTCATTTGTTTATACTTGAGATGGGGGTCGCTCTTAAACTCATTACATCAGCCCAGCAGCGCTGGTTTAGATTTCACAAAACGCATCGCACATTTGTGTTCCTTTCTTTGTCTGCACCATTTTTATTTTAATGAAAGGAAACGCCGATGCCTGGTTACCAATTTTCGAACAGAAATTCTCCGCAAGACCCTTTTTCTGTTATAATACCCGTCGAGGCCGCAGAAAAACGCAGTATTTTTGAGTTCCGTCGAAAATTATGCCTTGCCTTGAAATCTGTACATATGCCGTGGATATAAGTGGTAATTACAGCTTCATAGCCGGATATTCTGTATAAACTTTTCGTTTAAACGACTTTTAGTGGATGGGAATTATTCCATCTGCATGGTAAGTGATGGTTTAATGGTATATTCTGGTTTTTGTTCCAGTAGTAATGGCTGCCTTTCCTTGATTACAGTGTTGGCAGATGTTGCACTTCATGGATCAGTAAATGTTACAGATGAGATAGTGAAAAGAAAAGGATTAAAAAGTCTGCTATGCCCTTCCCTCTGAGGCTCCAGATGTCTGCAAGCGCAACATCAAAGTAGAAAGTTATAAGTTTCCTTGTAAAATGTTTCACAAACACAGATTTGATAGGAAAAGCGAAAAACTGCAATCAAGTATTTACTTGCATAGGCAAACAAAAATACTTAACATGTTTACCTATGTGATTAATTTTCAATAATACAAATCATTCATTAATAAATTTATTTTCAACTATACCTACTTCCTGATAAAAAGGTAAATTTTGGATGAAAGATCTTTTTTTCTTAAATTGTCGATAAACTTTAATGTATCCAAATACATTATGGTACTTATAGTTGTGAGTAAGAGTAATATTACATCACTTGAAGCGTGTTTTAGGATGTTGCCCGATAGCAGTCCCACATCAGTTACATTTAAATATTAACAAACATATTACATTATAATCACAAAACAAAAAAGAACACTTTATCATACATACAAATGAGCAGGTCGTTGTGGCGTTTTCTTTTTAGTCTTCTATTTTGCGGTTGTGGAGGAGGGTGTAGGAAAATGTCTTGTAGCAGTGGATTTGGATGATTGGCAGAAGTTTGGTGTAATCTGGTGTAGCTTGTCCTGATGACATCCAGCACTTTTGGTATGTTCAGGTCCCTGTGAAGTGTCATGTTGCTAACATACCATGGGGCACCTGAATGGCAGAGATGGTACTGGGAGCGAAGGAATTTGGGTTTCAGAAGCCACATTAATTGTTGGTGGTGGAGCCCCAGCTGTACTTTTGGTGTTCTTTCTTTGGAAAGTGGATGTTGAATTTTGAAGCTTCACGTGCTGACATTCCTTGTAACTAGCTGTATGGCCGAAAGATCTCACTCACATTTTGGTGTGCTAAAACAGATGAGGCTGAGATGAAAATGTCTTCGTTTGTCTATCTTATCAATTCATACTCTTTGCATGACACATGAGAAACGAAGCGTTGGATTTATTATTTCGAGGTGTTTTTTTTTTTTTTTTTTTTTTTTTTCCTTTTTTGTTGTTGTAAATTTACGTCCTCCAACGTTAAGTCATATCAGACGGTGAATGAATTGGGTGAAATGATGCTCAAATGAGTCCAAGATCCATGGAGTCCAAGATCCGACATTCGTCTTGAAGGAGAAGGGAAAAATCCGGAAAAAGCCTTATCTCCAGGTAACTCACCCTGACCGAGATTCGAACTCGGGACCTCTTGAACGTGAGGCAGACACTCTACCATCTACGGTACCGAGGCGGGCAGTATTTCGGAGGTGTGTTTATCTAAGTATTGGGATATCAAACGAACAACTGGACATATTCCTAAACAGATAAGCTAAAATACTTATATCACAAAGAGCGTAACGTTTAGTACAGTTCTTTGCATATACGTAACTTCCTCGCCGTCAATAACAATACGTAAGAAATCACAGTTTATTCAAATACAGTTCAACATCTTTATTTTACTATCATATTTAAAGCGCATTATATATTAATCTAAATAGGTTGTAATTTTGAGAATATAAAAAGAAGAGAAAAATGACATATAAAACTAAGTTGCATTTCGTTTTTGAGCTATGCTGTTCAAAGAGAAACAGATTCAGCCACCAGAAACTTAAACTGTTTTTTTTTTTCTGGCGTGTATTTTTGGTGGAATCCAATTTTTGGGAAAAGTAGTAGTTGACTCCTATAAATGAGTGCTCTTTCCCTCTCCATCTCTTCCATGGCACCTTTTTTTTATGATGTTATGGTTTTTATTCTTTTACTTCTTGCTAGAAAACTCATGCGAACCTTGGTAATCTTTCTTTACTCATTCTTAACACATGTACGTATCATGGGAAATTATAGTTGCACCGCATTTATATATATTGGTCTGTCTGTACCTTAAATTATCAAATATTACTTTTTCTTCCCTAGAAACAAATATTTGCTTTCTTCAGTATTAAAATGGAGTCCAGAATGTCCACATTCTTCAAGAAGCTTCACACCAATTGCTTTGACATTTATGCATAAAAAGGTAAGCAACATACCTGCATAGTGTAAATAATGGCAATTAACGAAAGAAACGTAAATCGTCTAACAATTTTAACTCCTTACTTTAATCCAGGAAGCAGAATTCCAGCTACTGCTAGCCTATGATTTCTTTTAACTTTTTGTATTTTATTTACCGACGTTTTAAGTGCTATAAACACAGATTGATTCACAATCATAGCCACAATGCGCTGATTGAGATGCGTATCTAAACATTTTCTCCTCTTGATATAAGAAAGATAAACCCAAAGCTTTTCGACATAATACAGAGAAACAAAAACTTCATAAGGTTTTTTTGCTGTCCCATAAGCTTGCGAGAACCTGAACAGGGCAAACACTAGTTTGAATATTCTGTGTTTGGAGAAAATGCTTTCCATTAATAAGGACAAACAGAAAATAACAGTAATTTGCTACAACAAATAAAGCAAAGGATTTTATTTAAAATAATAGATAAGTAATAAAGGCATTTTAGCATAGCAATGTGAAGTAAATATAATTTCTATGTTGCGAATAAATGATTTAATGATAGTAATTATGTTCCGAATTGTATGCATGTGATGCCTAATAACCCAAAATTTGGGAAGCTTGGCTTAATAGAGTTCTTATGTAATTGATGTTTATTTTAAAAATGAAAAAAAAAACACATTAGAATTTACTTCGTGTAGAAAACAGTATCTGTAAATTACGCGAAAATTACGTATTGATGAGTAATTTACTTATCCAATTTTGATTCTAAATCATAGCTTATATATCCGGTCATCAGCATACAGCCAAACGTATCAACAAACGTCAGTCTTCCTCTACATTTCGTTTTACAGACCTCTGATGTCTGCTAGAGAAATATTTTGAACTGTGTTGAAAACTGTTCCGCCTTTGGCCATTTTAAACTCTGTTGATAGTTTCTTTCAAGACATATAAAACAACAAATGGAAATTGGATCTTATCCAATCCGTAGAAGAACTTCTTAGAAATATTTGTGCAACTGCATAATGATTTTACGTAGGAGGGTAACTAACAAATGCTATGATTATAAGCCATTAAGCATTTTCTACACCTAGACCTTTCATTTAGCTACCTTTGCGAATTAAAACTGCTCCCATTTGATACCTTCCCAAGGATGCCACTCACCCTGAGAAGTTCTCATCAATTATACCTTTGTGTACCAATTTGAACAAGCCGGCAACGATGTACCTACGTGATGGTTTGTAGAGGAAGCAAAACACACTTAAGACATATGCGCTGATTAACCCTCGGGTTTCCTACCAATAGACGTTCAGACGGTATACAGGACCGGCCCAGCCATCGAGAACAGCCTCAGTTAATTGTTATAATTTGGTGCGGACCAATCGGAACACTTGGCTCCGTGTGTGGCGTGGGAACCAAGGAGGCCACGAAACGCGTTCCACAAGATTTCAATCTTGGATATCTGAGAAATTTGTAATAATAACTTCATTCTATAATTTCATGTTCAAAAACGTTTTTACTTCTTCTACTATGTACGTATAGATAGTAGGTAAAGTACTTCCACCCAAAAATACGATATCTATCGGAAATATTTGAGACCCCCTGAACAGAAAATACCTTTTAGAAAAAGGTCTGTGAGTGTTTTGTGTGCCCGTGAACACTTAACTCAAAAACTAAAAGTAGATTAAAAAACAAAAACTTTGCATTTAAGTTCAGCATTTTCAAGGACGCACAAAGAATTTGTATCCAAAACCACTCTTTACATGAAACACCTAAAAACAATCGAATTTATCAAAACTGATCAATTTTTTATAACTATTTTAATTATTTTCGTAATAATTAAATGTATATCTTAACTTTTCTGGAATAGAGTTCTAAAGTCCTCTTTATTCTTGGTAACTTTTTAATAACTGGTACATTATAACAGATAGATAAATGATCTTACTTCGTAGGAATAAATCTGGCTAAAGCGCATAATTCATGTCTTTTTTAATATAAAGGAAAATCATTTTCAAGATATTTATTGTTATTGCTTTAAATTTTTAAATATCTACAGGCTTCTCAAATGGGAATGGGATTATCTTATTCGTCTTGCTTTGTCTCTTGGCTATGGAAAAAGAAATCGATCTTCAAAGCCATTACATAGTAACCAGGTATCAAAAATTTGACGGTCGCTTAAAGCCTACTGTATTCATATTATGTATTATACAGCTAAACGAAAATTATCAGTAAGATAATTTCAGCAAACGTTCATCTCTACTTACATGAAGTGGATAGAGAAATAAGCGTTTGTAAGCGAAGTTTGTACAAGAGCTTAAAAATTAATATGAGTGTATATATAAGATTCTACTTTTAGATTTCTGTTAATCTCAGCAAGGGCTCATACTTTTATATAGACAAAACTTGCAATGAAAAATGTATTAAAGTTGAAAATTTAATACAAAATTACCACTATTTCACAACTTTGCACCACGTGATTTGCTGCTGCGTAGTTTCCGAGTTTCGAATACATTCTCATTGCTTTCTCTACTCAACACAGTTTCATATAAGTGTATGCTGAGTCTGTATTGACACATAGGCAGATATCTAAATGGTATATGTGTACACACAGCATTTAAAACAGCCTGCTGTCTAAATAACGCTACCTGTTAATGACAGAAGAAATGTTTCAGACAAGTGTTATTTGATTGCATGTAGGTCTTGAATTGACTAATAATTCCTTTTTTTTTTCCCTTTCTGTTTCGTTTTCGATTATTTTTTAAGTCGAGGAGCGCAGCGGAATTGGTTGAATCTCGTTGTCTTAAACGCCATGAAATATACTTTATCACGCGGTTCATTTAAAGAGGAAAGTGTCCGATGGTCATTAAAACTCACTGAATGTTAGCAATGAGAAAACATTTTTTTCTTGAAACCGTCTTACATTATTAAGAAGAGCTGCTTTAAATGTCCCAACTAGAAACTACTCAATGTTGATAAGTCTTTCAACATTCAAAGAGCTATTCTTTAGACATTACACGTATTCTAATCTCATTCCTAAATTAGTGAACACTAAGATGGGTTTACATACCTGGGAATACGAAGATGCTGGGGTCGTACGGGGAACAGACTTGCGATGACCGTCCGGGGAAGGATAAGCAAAACGTTCAGCAGTGCTTCATACCCATTTCCATAAATATCGTGGATATTTTATCCTTTATTAGGATCGGTAAAACACTTCGCAGAATTCCAAATCATTGTACGTCTACCTAGAACTTTCATAAGGAGTATGGGGAGCTGGTAAACTAATTTAATTCAATTCTGACGTAAGGTATAAGTTGTCTCCTACATAGCAACGGTATCGTCATATAAAATTATTAATTATTCACATTAATATTTGCCTAGAAACGATTTGAATTAAAATAAATTCCAATGTTTTACATTCACGTGACTTCTACCGTTTACTTTTATATAGATTCTACAATATATATTCTTACGAAACCTTATTTTCCTATCTATTTCGTGTTTATCGAGAGTCATCTTCGCAGAAATATTTCTATTACCCGTTTGGTTAAACCAAATGGAGAATGTTTAAAAACCAAGTAACTATACACTCATTAAGAAATTACATCTTTCCATGACATTCCGAGAAATAATTGAATACTGAAACACATTTATAAATGATAGACTATTGAAAAATTCAAAAAGAGATCAACTGGCATCTTGGAAACCTTTAGTGACAAATATTATTTTTAAATACGTCATGCTTTGCCTATCTCTAATGGTTTACCAGTTATACAACATACCAACTAAATTTTATTTGTTATGCAAATATCTTAAACATAGGAAGAATGTTAGAATATCATTTTACCAAAAACTATAAGATTGAGTATAATTTAAGGTTAATAACCCAAAATGTGTCCCACGGTCGTACACGTGACAATATCAATAGAAAACTTCTTACTGAAATTTGAGAGAAAACATAATTTTTAAAAATGTTCTATATCAAGTTAATTTGAATTGTAATTTTTTTTCAATATGTTCGTGTGACATTTGTAGAAGACAATGGACCTAAATACCAAGTTCAATATTTATCGGACATTCGGGTTTTGCGCTGTGCTGTTTACAAACACACCCACCTTTAGACGTTTTCCAAAAATACTTATTTTGGATAGGGGGAGGACTTAAAACACCTACTTACGGTGAAATCTCGAAATTGAGTTTTGGAGAGAAATGCAATACTTTATCTCCCTACAGGTATGTGGTAGAGAAAGCAATAAGTGTTTAGTTGCGATCTTGGGATACAGCATTCAAATGTTTATGCGCCACCATAAGAATAAACACATTACGTGACATTTTTTACTCAAAAGTAGGCCTTTTACTGTTAGACATGAATAATTAATCTCTGCAAAGATTCGAATTATCTATACTAAAGTCAATATAGCAAGTCAAGCGGAAGAATAAAGTTAAAAGACAAAAACACATTCTTCTTCAGGAACACCTAGTTCAATACAGTTTTATATTATAATCTGTTTGACTTATCGATTACCTCGTAGACGGCTTATTCCTATGTTCAATTTTTCTTTACTTATCTGAAATACAAGCAACAAATATACGAAATCTACAATGTACAGATTTCTCTGAAGAATATGCTAAAATCACTTCCTCGCCAATATTTGTAATACATTTGAACTGCACAATTTCTTAAAATATAAATATTCTGTGTCATAAATTGCAGATAACTTTTGTGGCAGAAAACTAAGATTAACAATTCGAGCTTCTTCTAGAATTTCTTCAGGTATAAAACTTTCGACCCCTGAATCACTCATTTTGAGATATAGTTTCCATTTGTTATTTTTGCATCACCATAGTTACATTCTTTGCTATTCAGAGCCTCCAATATCATCTTACACCTAGTAAAAGCATCGATTCTAAATCTTCTGTAAAACAGTTTTGATACTTTTATAGTTTATAATTCAAGTTGATTTTTCTTAGGTAACGGATAAAATTACTTATAGGGCCAGCGAAGTTTGCTCTTGAAATTTAACATCAATTTACCTTGCAAGTCCATAAATAACTATTGTCTAGGGCAAAAATCTCTAGCGATGAAAGGGGGAAAAATGCACTCAACTATTGCCGTGAGATGACAAAATGCTTTTTTGAATAATACTACAAAACGAAAAATTTGAGTCAAATGTCTACTGTAGGTGTGCTTATTACGAGCATTTGATTAAAACCACAGTCTAAGCGCAGCTTTTTAAAATTGCAGTTTTCAATATACGCGAACAAACTACTTTTAATCCAACGGGATGAAAAGAGATGAGAAGTACATTTGTTTAGCCTCTAGAGGTTCTAAAATTGGCGAAAATCTCTCCCTCCCCCCTTTGTTTAGTTAAATTTTTAAAGTCATATCGCGTGCCTTACTTCTTGGAACAGTTGTTCATGGCAATGCTGTTATTTGTTTACTATTGTCTAGCATTACTTTTCCTTCTTTGTTGGCTTACTTTTTAACATATACACACATTTACATTCTCAATCGTAATGCTAGACTACGAGGAATGGAAAACAATCCTTGATAAAGAAACATTTCCATCCTTTAATCGTACAAAAAATCTCTGGACCTTGAAGCTAATCCATGAAGAGGCGGTCCACCTAAATATTTTTGACATATATTCTACGTTTTGAATATAACAAATGCATGTCTTTGATTAGTCACATTCAATGACTATCTTATTTTGTTGAATACAAATGCTATCTTTGACCATGGCATTTTCCGTAAATATGGTTTTAGTATTTGACCCTTTAGAGAGAAATTAATGGTGGATAATGGGCATGCTATTGTTCTTGCTAACGTAATAATGATTGTATGCAATTAAAGCGGGCAGTACGTATGGAAAGCTGACATAAATTCTCTGCGGTGACAAGCACCCCTCCCCCTTGCTCTAATGTGTGCAATAAACCCTGATCATTAGTGCAGAATCCCCTCGGCGTGATGCCTGATACACTTGTTCTAAGAGCCGCAGCTCTTTTCTAAATCCAGTTGGGGAAGCGATAAGTAACAAGTATGTACACGTTGTCTAGAAAATACCTTCACTCTTCACCCGTAACACTGTCGTTAAAAGTAGTGTTATACACAGAAACAAAAATAAAAGATGTTATATGTTACTCTTATATGATTTTTTACTACCCACTCTTCCACAAATTATCCTTGTAAAAACATACTTTCCTGTTTACTTCATGTTAAACCTTTTTTTAGTTCATCATTTGTTTGTGATTACAAATCCGGGCTCTAATTATAAATGTCGCCCACTTAAAAGAATTAATTATAAATAAAATCTTTAATGAAAGAAGAGATATAGCCCTTTGGATGAAAGGCACTTGAGGAATTTTGAGTACAAATGTAAATTTAAAACACATATTCTTTAGGACAAGTATAAAAGCAATTACTGTGGACTGATGTCACAAAAAGTACCACAAAGAGAAGAATGCACGGAAAATTTTCGGCGTATTGGAGCCTTTTAGATTGAATAGGTACCTGTTTTTTTTTTCAATAATGTTGTGAAATATTATAATAGGAATATGATACTTCAAAGCCCCAGGTGATGTCGGTTATTTCATTTAGTACACGGTGCTCATTTTTATCTGTGATTTTACCGCACAAGATTTGTGTCATCAATAGCATCGCTGATGGAGCGAGTTTATATATGATTCTCCTAGCGGCTAGCGAACGTATTTGATGTGCTGACAGCAGTTATGAGGCCTCCCTCTAACGGCAGGTAAATATACTATTTGAGAGGTGGGTCTGCCCGCGTAATATAAAGGTACGTGATTTCGCCTGTTGCGTAGATACTGTCACCCGGGCTTTGGAACACCTTATGGAAGCAGCTGAGAGCGGAAGACAGGGGAGGTCCGTGTTAGATACGCCTCCCCCTCGTCCGTCTTATACTGGTGACAGGGATGGCTGGGGGAAAAAAACATGATTGTGCGGTCTGTTTCTCTTCCACCTGTTCTGGAAATTACGGGATCTTTCAAACTTCTGGAATCTTCGCCTGGGAACAAGAAAAGCCGAGAAGACGGCGAGATGCCTATAAAAAGGGCTGCAGCTAGTCAGAAGTTTAGATTGTGTGAGTGAGGACAGTTCTTGGTGTAAGAAGGCAGTGTTAGTGCTTGACGTGCTAGTGAAGTAGCGCCGTGCAACGGAAGAATTTGTGTAATTGTGTACGTGCATCGGAACGGTAACGGACGAACTGGTGAATCGTAATTGTGTGCATTACGCAATTTTGTGTAATTGGCAAGTATTTAACTGTAAGTCGGTGGAAATAAAGAACATTTTTGAGTGGTGAAATTGGACTTTTCATTTCACGAACCCACAAAGTCACAATACGATAACTGTTGTTAGAAAACTATATGTTGCAATGCAATGTACCGCAAAGCTAATCATGCAGCCATAAAGGTATACCATGAAGAATATATGAAATGATAAGTTAATGAACACTTATTCCACACTGAACATCTGTTTTTCTGTTGTAGATATATATGGATATTGTAAAACTGTCACATAAAATAGAAATATTTCAGTTTGATTTCAAATTCTTTTCTACCACCCACGTTTCCTAACAATGTAACTTCATTACAAACCAAAAATTAGCAGAACATGTTCTAGGAATGAAAAATAAATGAGTTTTACAATATGTACAAAGCTTTTATCCAAGTCTAAATAAGAAAATATCTCTAGTACATAGTCTTATGTTTCCACTGTCAGTATTGCAAGAAGGTACGCTTGAGGCCTTTCTGTCATAACATTACTTTTAGATTGGTACCAGTGACTGCATAGCGTCCAGTGTCCTTCCTTTTGCGAGTAACTTGATCCTGTATCTTGGAAATGTTTGATGCACCTATTGGTTTTAAAAGACATAAGGATACCATCATTAATAGACATTTTAATTAAGCGCGAGAAAGACAAAATGTTTATATCGTATACTGATAAAACGTAATACGTTTATGTTGCAAACAAAAGTATGTCAATTTGACGGTACCTGGACACTTTTGACAACATTACGCTCAGAGGGACTTGTCTGAATGACGGATAGCATTGCATAAACTCCTCTATGCAGCGGTTTAAATTATATTTATATGTTACACCAATTTTAATGCCGGTACCAAAGTAGCATTCAACATGAAGACCCGGTGCTCTGTGCTCATACCCAGGAGAAGCTGGTTGTATTAATTACCAGGCAACCACAGAGCGCTGTAATTTGTTTACTGTTCCGCAAATATTACCGCTTCTTCTCCGTAGAGGGCACTATGATTTCAATATAGACTTACCAGTCAACTATGACGTCATTCTTGCTCAATCGGAGGGCGGGCAATAACGAATAAAAATGAACACCGTGTATAGCAGTTGAATAACAGTATAACTATCTCTATTTAAAGTGTTTTTCTCGCCCCTTCTATTTCAGAGCAGCTACATTTGAAAACATAAATTGCTTTCTAACTGAATTGCAATATTTTAAACTGAACTTTCAAACGCCTATAATTATATAGATAAGAAATAAAAAGGTATCTAAACTGATATATTACTGTGATTTCAGAATATAAAATATATGCCAACAAAGTCTATCTTAAAGAGTTAAAATTAGGGATGGGTCGATAAAAGTTTTTCTCGATCTTCGATTCTCGATGCCAATACGCGATATTTTCCACGATGTCTTCGATATTTCGCTACTCGATACGTTATTTCTACTAGTTTCAATACAAAATAGATTGTTGGGAGAACTTTGTAACGCCAATAACATTAAATAGGTACACATACTTAATGATACAAAATTTAAAACCATAGGTTTTCTCATTTTTAAACTCTATATTTGACATTTAAAAGCAAAGAAGTCAACTCTTATAAGTTTTTGTGCAAGAGTGCTAGCACTTTCAATCTATCGGGGTCAAGTCTATTTCTTTTTCTGTCACATAGAGACCTATTGTGTTAAAGCATTTCACAGAAAAATGTTGCGGGAATACACATATACTTAGTGGATTTTTAGTTTTTGTTCTGGATATTTTAAATTTATTTTCCAATAATACAGTGCACCAGAAAGAGGAGGTAACAAATCATCGTTGAGGTATGCAGTGATTTCTTCCTGGTAACTGGCACTGAATTTGACACACGATTATTTTCTTGCATAATATTACTGTGCAGGTACCACATTTATGGCAATTTCTCGGTCTTTGCAATGTTCTACTTGCTGCAATAATATTTTGTGAATTTAAAATAAAATAAAAGTTTCAAAATCATCACCGAAGTGTAGAAAGCGTACCGAGGGAATTTTCTGAAGTAATTATTGTTCGCTGTCGATAGCATGCAGGTATCGAGAGCATCGAGATATCGCAAATATCGAGGACCCATCCCTAGTTAAAATACATTTAAGAAATAACACAAACACTTACACTCACCGTCTAAACTTTAAACTTCAAGGAGTAGAGGTTGACTGCAGTATCCTGTAAGAAATGGAACAATATTTAGAGTTATTAAAATGGAAGAGCAAATATAACGAATATATCGAAAATCGAGATATAATTTGTTGGGTAAACAAGTCAATTTTGAGAAAATAACAAATAAAGAATGAAAATTTTTCTATGGTTTGGGCGTTTTTCCTAAAAATCATCGTTTTTATAAGTCAATTTTGAGAAAATAACAAATAAAGAACGAAAATTTTTCTATGGTTTGGGCGTTTTTCCTAAAAATCATCGTGTTTTGTCTTCGGAACATGCTGGACTTAATATTTCCGTAAGATTTCATGTATTGTAATGAAATTATTTAGCGCTTAGACAGTAAATGTTTTGAAAGTTTTATAAAAGTTAAAAATAATGAAGAGTTAATGAATAATAAATGTATATCTTGGACGCTAGCAAACCTGTGACAAAACGTATTACAGTATATATTTCTTTTTTATTATAACATATGCAATGTACCAAAATACAGCTGTCATGTTCCTCTATAATTATGTTACACGTGAGGCAGCTAAGCTGAATAAACTTCATTGTCCTGTATAAAGAAACGCAACAAATGGCAACTAGACGCTTTACAACAATGTGGCGAGCGCCAGACCCGTCATTATCCTGCAATCCCTTTTGACAACAGCAAAAAAGTTTAGAGGGTCAGTAATCATAGAAAGGAAAAGGTTCAGCATGTCATTGTTTCCAGATATACCTGACCACAGCAGCAAGTCTGTGTTTACTTTTAATGAGCATTTCATTTGTTACACCCACAGCCTTCGATACAATGAAGGGTTCGCAGCCAACCCTTCCTCAGGGCAGCTGTGAGGGCAGACCAATGACAGAGATTTCTTTTTTTATTAAACATTATATGCATATCATCCATTCAGCGGAAGATGAGCCTTAATTTCAAAATACAGATGAACTTCAGCTCGTTCACTAACAAATATATAGTGCGATCCATGTAAACCTGAACCATTTCAATAGACCATAAATTTTGAACCCATGATAGGACAGATTGCAACTTTCGGAGAATATAATACACAATTCTGAGATTACATTACACTATTTACATCTCAGAGAAAATGTTGGAAGTGTCCTCCACCAACATCTATACATGTTTACACTTCTCTCACCATTTTCTCAGTAGTCTTACGGAGATGATATCGAATTGAGAGAAGGTTATTTCCAGCAAGATGGAGCAACATGCCATTCATCTAATAACACCATGGAACTTGAAAACAGTTTCTTTGATAATCGAATAATCTCAAAAGGCCTGTGGCCCCCAGATCCCCTGACCAAACCTCACCGGATTTTTTCTTGTGGGGGTATCTAGAAAAACAGAGTGCACAAGAATAGGCCACGGAAAATTGATGTTCTCAAGGAATCCATTCAGACCGAAATAAATAACATTGGCGAAGATACTCTCCGTAAAACTACAGAGAATATGGTGAGACGAGTGAAAACATGTGTAGATGCTGGTCGAGGACATTTTCAACATTTTCTCTCAGATGTAAATTGTGTAATGTAATCTCCCAATTGTCTATTATATTCTCCCAAACTTGCACGTATGTCCTATTATTGGTTCAAAATTTGTGGCTTATTGAAATGGACCAGGTTTATGTAGATCGCAGTGTATTTCATCGAAACTGAAGCTTTAAGGTACAAACTATGACGTAAGCATACAGTTTCATGTTAGAAGACATTATACTCTACATTATCAGATGCTTCTGCTACTGCAGAACAGATTTACCAGTCTGCTCCTCCGTTTGTTTATTTGTATGCATACATACAATTCCCGTTCTGTTTAAGTAGTGGGACTGAAATGTATTTGAATGTGAAGAACATTTTGATATATTGATATATTACTATGTTATATTGCTATAACATATTGATGTCTTGCAAGTTTGATTCACATCTGAAACAAGTGGGGTTCAATACAGTACATGCCAAAATGTGCAAGGCATTTAAAAGCATAGTATCATTACTTCTCACTATAAAATTTAAGCGTATGTATGAGCATTAAGTAAACATATTTCTGATTATTCAAAGGTACCCATATAGTATTTCCAAATTTGTTCAAATGCTTCAGCACCCCAATTGTATGCGTATTTTAAATATTTTGCAATAATCTTCAAATGCATTTAAAGATTTTTATTGCATGTACTTTCATTATCCTAATAAATCAGCATTTGTTCACGATGCAGTAATCGCAACTTTTAAAAAGTACAAATATTACCATGATATTAAAAAACTACTACATATAAAAATGTTTTTATTCCGGCATTTATCGAGAAACAAATCTTTGAATATAATTTTTGTAGAATTTTTTTCTCAGTTGTCGAATGAATTTTGTCATAGGTAGAAAAATTTCAAAGTGTAGGAAAAACTATATACTATTCGTGTATCTACTACATAAAGTTTATAGGACAAGTATTACATCGCACCCAAAAATTCAATATCGATATTTAACCTATAATATATGTTTTGAGACTCTCCGAAAGCAAAAAAGCAATTTTAATAATCTATGTTTGAGTGCGTTTGTATTTCCAGAAACATTCATAGTAACTCAGAATGTCTGCCTTAATTTGATGGTTGTGTTCCTTTCATTTGGTTTTTCTCCCCCCCCCCCCCCAGTTATATCCCGCCTTTAACTGCAATGATCGTATCGGCTGCCGTTCTCCTTTGGAACATATCGAAGGTGTTAACTCGTATTCGTTGGGTTTAAATCATTAGATCACGCACACATTCACACTCTCATTCATACTTCCACTCTGGGGAAGTTGAGGAATTATCTTGGTCGGAGAAAAATCCGACCAAGAGAACCCGGGACTCCTAGCATGGCAGGCAAGTGCTCTACCGATTGAGCTACAGGGCCAGCCATTTGCGTTATTTTCTTTATATAAAATGGTCCTTAGCTGAGATTCTCAATATAAGTGATTTCATAAGTCAAAATTCCACGTCATTTATCTTGAAAAACTATCTGTGGTTTGGGTATCATTTCACCATTTTATGTAGTTTAACAATGTTAACTACCGCTGATACGCTGGCCATGAGTTAAGACATGAAATTGTGAACGGGAGTTTCGTGCGCGGTTCAAATTCCGCGTGACAGTACTCCATGATTGACGTTTTTCCCAGTTTTTCCTCATTCTTATAGCTAGCAAATACTGGAGAGTTGTCCTGAACCTAGATCTGGTCACTTCATATATTATCAGTACCTTATGTAGCAATAACAGTGGTTGGTACCTTATGGCGCCTGTGGTTCGCATGCGGCAGGTCGCGATTTCAAATCCTATGTGATAGCCAATATTATTTTGTATGTATACAACATAAAGTTCCAAATTTGGAGAAAAAAATTAAGAAGGTAACTGCCCAAGTAACTATCTGCCTCATAGTGACTTCATATACGCTTAAAGAACAATCAGCAATAAGCTTTTAAGGCCATTTTCTGAGGCAGCTTCAAAAAACAGATGAGCGACTACGCAATTAAGGTAATCTGTCTGGTATGCACTGACACGGATGAATTAAAAGAAAGGAAACCAGTCGAACACGACCAAAAGTTTAAGCAACATTAAACAGTTAAAAACACGCGTGCCTATAAATTAATTTTTGACCAAGAACGGATGAAACTGCTTTCTCCTTCGTCACCTCCTCCAACTGACCGCACAACGTCAGCCGAAGGTTAAAAATAAAGCATAGCGTGTAGTTAAAGGACAAAGATTCACGCTATTCCATCATAGTGAAGATCTGATAACACGAAACAAGTTTCTTGCCACTGCTGGGTTCTTATAGCGACCTCAATCGACAAAACTAAGAGAGTTGCTCATTTAATAACAAGAAAAGGTTGCGGGTGAGAAAATGATGTAGCTGTTGGAGTCGGCTGATGCTCCAGACAAATGACTGTTATAGGTACCGGAGTGGCAGCCCTGTCATTAGGCAATGACACAAACGTTCTAACCCCGAGGGTGCCCGCCTCTAATGAACGGGTGTCCGTGGGTGACCTTAGAAACCCTTTACATAATATCCATCTAAACAGCAGAGCGACCTCGGGGCATACGAATAGGAACTGCTTTCGATTCCTGCATGCGTGATATCACCACGATGTTATGACTTCTGCAAGATTCGGAAAATAAGAGTGTGCAATTTCATGAAACAGGTTTCAATATTTCTTAGTTTCCTTGACATGAATGTCAACATAAACCAACACTCAGCGCTGCGGTGCTGCTCCCTTCGAAATCAGGTGATCTGTAATCATTTCCGGTACTGAAATTGCGGATTTAGAAGTATTGTTGCTCCATTATCATTTGAAAAGCCATATGACAGAGAAGTGTCAACTCTAGCCTCACAAATTGTAATCCAATAATTTCGAAACGCAGCAATGATCGGATGTCACCTTCATTATTGCACCATGCCTGAAATGTCCTAATGAAAAGTGGCAGAAGATGCCGCGGCTGTACGGTCGGTGTTGGCGAAATATGGGTCTTGGGTCCCGTTGTTAGTAAAAACGATGCAGAAGAACTATGAATTACAGAAATATGAAGATATAAATAATAAAGAAAAATGAAGACAATTCAGAGGCATAATAACACATCTAAGATACTTAATGAAAAATATAACACAAAAACAGGAGAAAACAGAAAAGTCAGAAGGAAAAAAGAGGGTAATACAGAAAATCACTAACGAAATTAGAGCGAAAGAAAAAGGTGAAAGAATGGTGCAAGTAGCACAAGAAGGAACTAAAAGATTAGAAGTTAAAGGAAAGAAAATAGCAAAGCGAAGAAAAAGAGACATTGAAGAAAGATGTAAAGAAAAACGGAAGGGAGAAAACAAATAAATTAGTTATGGGACTTGCAAGGTGAGTTGGTGTTTATTAGTGAGTGAAAAAATACAACACCCGAGGCGTTAACACCGAAGGCTCATATTTCGAGTATGATAAACATCAAATCTCGCTAGTTCCGTTCTCCGATATGATTTAACGTTGGAGGACGTAAAATTATAAAAACAAAAAACTCGCTAGTCCCATACGTAAATTTTATCCCTTACCTAAAAAAAAATAATATATTATATTTGGCTGGCCCGTAGCTCATTCGGGGGAGTACCTGACTGCAGTGCTAGGGGTCCCGAGTTCGATTCCCGCGGTGGGGATGGAGATTTTTCTCCGACCAAGATAATTCCTCATCTTCCCCAGAGTCTGGAGGTATGAATGAGAGTGAGAATGTGTGCATGATCTAATGATTAAAACACAATGGATACGAGTTAACACCTTCGGTATGTTCCAAAGGAAAACGGTTGCCTATATGACCATTGGAGTTAAAGGCGGGGTATAAATGGAACAAATATAAAATATTTCTCTACATTGTAGAAGTCGTGTGTTTGTTTCTTGGTTTTTAGACAACTAAAGAGAAATTGAACATCGGACTACGAGGTAATCGATAGTCAAAGAGATTGTAATATGTCTGACACTATATTAGAGTAAGCGTTCATGGAGAATAATGTGTTTTTGTCTCGCAAATTTTAACTTTATTCTTTTGCTTGATCTGTTATATTGACTCTGGTAGAGATAATTCGACTCTTTGCAGAGATTATTCATGTCTAATAGTAAAAGGCCTACTTTTCAGTAACAAAAGTATCGCGTAATGATATGGTTTTTCTTATGGGGAATAAAGAAAATTGTATATTTATAAGTAAAAGTCAAGAAAAATCAACAGAAAATCGAGAAAAAGCAGTTAATTAGAAAAAGATAAAAGCACGAACAATAAAATATGAGCATTAACAGCAAAAGTGGGATGCAACTGAAAAGGAGAGAAATAACATAGAGCTTTCAAACAGGAGAAAGCTAGAGAAATATAAAAAATGAATGAAACCAAAACCGAAAAAAGAAGGAGCGGAGATGCAAACTAAAACAGATAGGTTGTGTAAATTTAGAGAAAGAGTATAAAAAAGTGAAGTAAGAAATAGAAAAGGCTGAAAAAACAATGCCCACAAACCCTTACTGAACTAACAGAGGACGTGTTCAAATAGTATATGAGTAAACGACATGGACAAAGTGAATCAATGAATCGCTTCAGGATTTGTAAATATGTAATAGCAGAAATGATCAGAGATAAAATGAGGGATTTACATTAGGGGAAAAGGGAGTATTTAAAGAGAAAGTTAATAGAAAAAATCCATATATCGCAGATGAACTTCAAAAATAACATTCATCAAGCAACTGTTTCTCAGAGGGACTGCCTGGACTACATTACGGAGGGGATGCGGTACGGAGTTCCAAACCTGGTCAATTGTACCTATGCCCCCAAGTGGGGCACCCCCGGGAGAAAGGATTAGGATTATTTATTTATTAGTGCTAGGCATTCACAATCATGGAGATAACTGGACATTCAGCCCAGGCTCTTTGCCAGCCATATCCAATTACAAACACTCTACAATAATTGATACTTCACAAGGATTAGGATAAGTGTTACACTACTAAAGAGGGGATTAGTCGCCGAAACCTGTGGTTTATTCTACCTAAGCCTCATATGGGCCATCCCCGGGAGGAAAGACGAGGCAAGAGAAGCAGAGGGCGGCCGACCCAAGGAGTAATGATAGCGCCGAGACACCCGTCGACACTTTTACCCTGAAAGAGACCACCAGATCAGAGATGATGTGAATGATAATGGAAATGATATGGAGGTACAGAAAATTAGTGGGATATAATTAACGTACCCAGCATTTGCCTGGCGATCCGGTAAAACCCCGAAAGAACCCCGTGGGCCATGTAGGTCGGCCGCGCTAATCCAACCCGGGCCTCCCGAATGCTGGCCACAGACAAAACCGCCCGAGTTCTCAGAGGGAACTGCAGAACGTAATGAATATGTTCCTAAGCAGATTGAAATGCTTAAAGACAGCTCCTTACCTGAAATACGCGAATAATTTACTTTTCTTTTTAATGTCTGTGTTATGCGTGTTAGAAATAAGAAGAGAGAAACCGTACTGTGTACACTGCGAACTTCTTGTTTCCCCTCACCACTGTCACAGCAAACAATCTTGCTGACCGGCCGTACGCCGCGAAAGCGGTTCCGCCAAGGATTGCTCACTTGCCAGAATAGAGGATAATGAGTACAGAACATGTAAATGTATAAAATAAGAGTTTGCAAATTATGAGTGTACAAAAAATAGAGACGGTACAATATAAAAAATGGGCATCGTAAATCTGTCTGGATTCAGTCATAAGGAGTACATTGAATTGGCACTGGAGGGTACAGCAGAGAGCAAAGCAAATTCTCTCGGCTGTTTCACGCGGTAAGAGCGCATTTAAAGGGGGTGTTGCCCGACGTTTAAAAACGTTTTTCCTCTCAGAGTGTCCCTGGGGTGTGTTACACCCACAGCTTAAACTTCAATCCAAAGTTTGTTATTACTAGCAATCAAGCTGGAGGCTACATACACTGTAACTTATTCAAATCATCTTTAATTCCAGGCAAATGCTTCAAGAAACGGCGCCACGCTTTTGATTAATCCGACCTCTCTGTTCCTTAGGAGGAATTTCAATGTCTCTGTTTCTGTTAATTCAAAAAGCAAAACAAAAAGCACACAGACACATAAATGGACGTTTTTGTGTACCACTTTCCTATGGTAGGTACAAAAGGTTGTAATACTTTGGGATCCTCTGAGGCCCCGCAAAAGGTAAACTATGCAGAAGCATATGCAATTGCATCTGTAAACACGAGAAAGGTGGTTCCGTGGTAATAAGTGAGACTCACATTCGAGGAATCCCTGGTTCGATTACCGTCGACCACACACTCTAATCTTGCATTTTTGGTATTTTTCTCTCTCGTTAGGTGAGTATGGACGTGACTTATTTATCACGATTTCCTTTCCAAATTCTTTTAATTCTCATCTTTAAAATGTGTTTCTAAATTACGGACGTCCCGCAGTGTCAGATGACATGGATGCACGCTTGTTCGAGACATCGTCCGTCGCTCTCTCTCTGGGCTCGCAGGGCCGGCAAGATGAGCACCCGAAGTGTGAAATGTTTTATCCCTACAGTCACCCCTTCCTTTTTCCTTCAATGTGGCCCGTAAACAAACAGGTGACGTGTGCCACAGTGGCAGTCATTCGGATTTTGGATGCAATGTCTTATGGGACGTAAGACATTTGAAAGCAAGTTTTGGCAAGGATTAATGACTAAGATCCGGAAGTTCAGCCAAAAATTCGTTAAGTTACTTGTACACGAGGTATATTTTGTCATCAACTTGTGCTGTTCTTGGAATGTCACGCGCATGGCTACGACAAGCAAAGACGGAATACTTCAACTGGTACAGCAGAAACTAAACCGCGTTCTCCAGAAAAATATAGGAAGTTACACTACATGTAAAATTCGGAACGAACTACCTTCCTCATGGGGGCGGGGGGGGGGGGGTGGCAGTTGTAGTTCTACGTAGTTCGAAATGTGCGAGATCACTTACCCCTTTATATCACCTACGTGTCTATAAATTGCATACTTCAAATATGAAAGAACAAATTTAATTTCGGAATATTAGCGCAAAATATTTGTACCTGAAGGAAGTTTCGCCATACCAAACTATCCTTTCAATTGGAAAAAAATTAAAAAACAAGTATTCACATATTAGCTTCTCAAAAGTATCTGAAATGAGTTTCAGTAAAATACATTTTGGTCATACTAACATGGCTAACGAAATAGATATCCTGAATTTACTTTGAATTCCATCTAAATTGCTATTCAGCCATTTATTGGAAACACATTTTCACTGCTTTAAAATCATAAGCAGGCAGCAAAACTTTGGACATCGATGGGAATGACAGACAGAGCTTTTTGTTAACTGTTTTCTAGAGTACTTGCAGTGTGTACCTACTGCTTACATTACGACAGTGTGTCCTAACCGATTGCAGTTCTTCATAAAATGGTGGGCATGCCAAATTGGTGTTGTAAAGTATCTGTTGAAGCGAAACACTCCAACTGAAAATAACAAATGAATGAATTGCACCTTAATTGTACCTATGACACCAGAGCATATCTTCTAGCAATACAGACAACATTTAAATCACAGAACATTTAGTTTTAAGACTTTGGAAAATATATTGTAATTTACAATAATATAATGTACAATAATATAATGCATAATAATATAATGTACGACGGCTGTTCAATAAAGAATGCTCACAACTTTTTATTACAACGTCCCTTTACTCATCCTCATAACTTTTATGGTCCCTCTCAAAATAGTCTCCTCTGAATGCGATGCACTTGTTCCAGCGTTTCTGCCAGTCTTCAAAGACATGCTGGAAACTATTTTTGAGAGATCCTTCAAAATCGCCTCCGCAGCCTTCACCACTGCTTCTGGTGATGGATAATGCCTCCCACGAAGGTATTTCTCCAAGTGAGGGAATAGAAAAAAGTCATATGGGGCTAAATCCGAACTATAGGGAGGGTGAGGGATGCACTTCACGTTGACTTTTGCAAGATATTCAGCAACAACATTGGTAATATGTGGCCACGCATTATCGTGGTGCAGCACCCAGCCTGCTTCGCGGAAATGTGGTCTTTTGCGCCTGATATGGACTTGCAATGTTCTCAGAACATCCCTGTAATATTGCCCAGTTACTGATATGTGTGCAGGTACAACATGCTGATAAACCATTCCGTGAATATCAAAGAATGAGATGACCATAACTTTCCCAGCAGAAGCAACCACTTTTGCCTTTTTGAGAGTTGGTGATGAAGGAGATTTCTACACTGAGCTTTGCTGTTTGCTCTCAGGATCACAATGATGTAGCCAAGTTTCATCAGCAATCGTTTGAAAGAAACTCCGGATCTTCCCATAACATCATCTTTAACTGCATGCAGACCTCCACTGCAGCGGTAGGCGATACTGAACATGTCTGAACTTGCCTGGTTCTCACAGGCGGGAACCAGGAGTACCAACAATGAAACTATTACGGCGTGTTTGTTTCACATTAAGCTAACATAATATAATAACATTGAATTTTAGTGCGGAAAATTTATCACCGTAAAAAATATGATCATTCTTTATTGAACAGCCCTCGTAACAATAACTCTGCAACCACAAGAGCAAGTAGAAAAAACTAAGTCAATGAACATATTTCACAAGGAACATTTGGTGTTTCACTTACGTATACTATGTTTGTATTTACAAGTGTTGTAAATCTGCCGCACAAAAGCAGAAGTATATATAGGGTATATATAAACGAAGATACATAGTATGTGATTTCTAAGTTTAAGAAGTAATTACTCATAAGTTAATTACAGATAAAATTATTTCCGTGGATAAGCGAATTATCCAACAATGCATGGGTGTTAAAAATTACCGACTTTATTTTTGAAACATTTGGAACCATGAACAGTCAGGTACTGTCTGCCCACCATAGAATGGCAAGCGGGGCCTCAAGAGGGAGAGGGATTTGAACTGTTCATCTACTCTGGTAGTGGATCTGTTTAATACGAAATGACTGTATGAGACTGCATTTATCATCATCATCATCATCATCATGATCATAATCATCATCATCATGATCATCATCATGATCATCGTCATCATCATCATCATTATTATTGTCATTATTATTATTATTATTATTATTATTATTATTATTATTATTATTATTATTATTATTATTATTATTATTATTATTATTATTATTATTATTATTATTATTATTATTATTATTATTATTATTATTATTATTATTATTATTATTATTATTATTATTATTATTATTATTATTATTATTATTATTATTATTATTATTATTATTATTATTATTATTATTATTATTATTATTATTATTATTATTATTATTATTATTATTATTATTATTACTATTATTATCATAAATATGTTTAAGATACAAATTATTGTGACCATATATATAATCTTCGATTTTCTCTGCCTCAGTCTTTTAATCCATTCTGTTGTATTTCTTATAGCAGTTCTTCATCCACGTAACCCTTGGACTCCCTTTCCTTTTCCTTCCTGCTGCTATAGATTCCAAACTCCGTCGCGGTAGTCTTCATCCTCCGTCCACTGAACAAGTTAAATGTTGAAATTAATAATTAAAGTTTTATAATCTACCCTTCTCCCAAAATATTTATTTAATCTGAATTTGGACATCGAGCATTAAAATTATTTTAAACGATTAAAAAATATTTTTCCTGTCGTCTTGTTACGCAAAGAGCCAATTTAGGTTTTGGAAGTTGTACCTACAATTTAAATCGTATCGGTTTTCTTCAGAGGCGTTAGAAACTGGAGCCGTTAAAATACTGAAGCCATTGGGGTCAGCATGTTTTCCGTTCTGTACGAAATGAGACTGTCTCTTCATTACACACCAGGCCGATACATTCTGTACACAGTGCATACATTAAGGCCACATTCTCAACGCCTGTTTTGTTTTTAATCAACTTGTACAAGCAACGTCTCAATGCATTCCTGCGCGTTCGTCCAGCCGGATAAAAAAGGAGCAGCACAAAAAACACGAGTGGCCATTCAACCAGTTGTCATTCTCCCAATTACCGATTTCAAATGCACGTCACAGTTATAAAGAGGAATATCACCTCCTCGCAAATTATCTAAGGTGTTGCCCATTAGGGTTTTAACCTTCATCTCTTTACTTTATTTCTTTTCCAGCTTCATTTTCTCTTTCACTAATTGTATTCCATCTTAGTTGGGCATTTTCGTTTACATTTCTTAAGTTACTTATTTCATTCTATTTTTTGCCTTATTTTATCCGCATACTTTTCCGTTTCTCATTTTTTTCCTCTGCAGCTATGTCTACTATTTGGTTTCTTCACTTTCATTTTCTCTCTTATTTTAATTCATTCATTCGCTATTTGATTCCTTTTGCTTTTCCAATGCTTTCGGTTACTTTTTATTCTCTTATTTCATAATTTTTCTCTCAACATTTTAATTTCCCAATCCATACCCATCGTAAGAAGAGGAAGTATGGTACTCCATAAAAAATTTCCATATCAATGTTTTAACGAAAATAAATATTTTGATGTGTTCCGCAGCGTCCCAAAAACTGTTTTAATAAAACATTTGTACATTGCTTGTGTGTGTGTGTGTGTGTGTGTGTGTGTGTGTGTGTGTGAGAGAGAGAGAGAGAGAGAGAGAGAGAGAGAGAGAGAGAGAGAGAGAGAGAGAGAGAGAGAGAGAGAGAGAGAGAGAGAAGTATAACACAACATGGTTGTTTAACAGTTCGTAAAGATGTTACCCTAAGCTTCCTTTACATGAAAAATGTTTATAATTATTTTATTTTCTGCCTATGAACTTAAATTCTCCTGAATACATTTTATAAAATAGACAGAAACTTACAAAAACCCCATAAAATATATTTATGTGAAATAATTCTTTACTACATTAACCATTTTGTTACTGGTATCTAAATTCAAAATATTTTATAACATTTTACCATTTGTGTTTCTCGTGGCCATCCAAAGAGATGAATTTCAAAACTAGCAATCTACATTTTCAAATTATGTTTATTACTCCACCTTCCAGTATTCCTTTTTTTATCTACAAAGTTTTATGAAAATATTTCTGCCCACCTCGGTAGCGTAGATGGTAGCGTGCCTGCCTCACGTTCAAGAGGTCCCGAGTTCGAATCTCGGTCAGAATGAGTTACATGGATAAGGTTCTTTCCGGGGTTTTACCTTATTCTTAAAAGACGAATATCGGGTAACTCTAAGCTCTATGGACCTTGGACTCATTTGAGCATCTTTTCACCCATTCCATTCCTCGTCCGATATGAATTAACGTTGGAAGACGTAAATTACAAAACAAACCAAAAATATTTCTGAGCGTTTATCTCCGAGAAAGATTATGGAAGAACAGTTTTTTTTAAAATGTTTGTAGAGAATGTGCATGTATCGCATTAAATTTTTTGGAAATACTATAAAAGCCTATGTTTGCTAAGAGCAATCGTGCTCTTCAATTGTGAAACACGATGACAAAGCGATGTCATTTTGTATCTGAATCATAATTTTTACTTTGTTTTTGTTGAATTCTAAGAATTTACATCGTTTTCAGAATTTCCTCTACTAAACCTGAAAACTGGTCGAATGATTTTAAAAAGTCACTCCAATTCCAGTGGCGTATATTATGGGCTATCAAACTATCACCGAAGCTCTTATCTAAAGTAAACTAGAAATTAATAAGCAATATTAATAATAATTGCAATACCAGCCAGTTTCCCCAATAAAGAATTAGTGCGTAGGATGGAATATCTCTCGTTCCCTACCACTGAACAGAGAGGCAAGCACAGCTTCGAAAGTTTACTACTGCAGCCCTCTCTATGGTAAGGGCTAATGAGGGACGAGGGACAGGAATGCAGGATTCAACACGCCAAGGCTTCGGAACCTTACATCGCTACACTCATACGAGCTTCTCCGAAATGTACCGCACGGACACGACTGGCTTTGGAATTCCGCATAGCACGTGGAGTTAAGGGCAAGAAAGAGCGTCTTTTCAATTATTAATTCTTTGAAATGGGCGAGGAATGTGTAATTAAACAATTAGTGCAAAGACCATTCTCGCAGTTTAAATACGCGGATAAGTTAGTGGTAGAAAAACAGGGAAGGCCTACTCAAGCTCTTCCGCACTTGCAGTGTGAACAGAAGGAAAAAAATGAGAACCCTTATAAAAGGTATTTTATCTAATTTAACATTTCCTTCTACCACTGCAAGTGCAGAAAGGAGGTTTTCAGCCTTGAAACGAATAAAATCTTATTTACGTGCAACACAAGGAAAAATTCGTCTTAGCAACTTGGCTCTTCTATCGCTGGAAAAAGACATTCTTGTTTCATTGAGAAGACATAACAAGGAACTGTTTTCTGATAGAACTACAACGCAGTTTATCCACAAAGAAAGACGGCTGGAATTTATGTATATATAAAAAGGTTGTGAAATTGTTTGTTTTCTTTTTTAATTGTTTTAACAGCTTGTTTCAAGAAAAGTTGACTTAAATGCACTATTTGTGAAGCTAACATTTAATCAACAATCTCTTATTGTCCAGATCTGGTAGGCCTAGTGATAGCCCCAGTCACAATCCCAGCATACGCCACTGTCCATAACATAAAAGTATATATGAAAGAAAGCTCACATATATAGAAGTAATATGGCTGAAATATATGAGCCTATTTCCAAACGTCCTTTATTAAAGGACTTCCCAATCGCCATCTTGCGGTAGGATAACCAAGACAGCAGGAAAAACAACTTGACAGTTTCCCACAACATACCATTACAATTACACGTACATTACGTATCCAATTTCGTAGTTTATTAGAGGGAGACGGAACAGAGCCAGAAAGAGAGGGGAAGAAAAGGAAAGAGTTGAGCAGCGGGCGGCGACCGTGACGCTTCGTCTCACCCAAAACCAGATTTATTCGCGTTAATCGAAAGTTCATGAACGTGCAACTGCCATGATACTGTATTCAATCCGACAATCTTACTACCAATTTATTTTTCAATGTTTCAATTATTGCTGTTGTTGCTTACTACATTTGCAGTGTCTTCTTGTGTACCACAACTTCAACGCCTTGATTTAGTCCTGGACTTTCTTGTTTTTAAGTTTAAAATGATCATACCAATGTCATCTGCAACATTCTTCCTAATATTTACAATTTAAGTATTGGCAACTCAAAAATTGCAATAAAAAGATTGTAGATGTTCGTAAATAGGATTCCACGTAAAAGTTAATTTGTAAGGTTACAATATTCGACAAACAATCCACAAACGCGAATACCGTACGGATTCTGGTTCCCCTTCGGAAGCACAGCCTATTAAGGGTTAAAATGGTCAACACCTAGATATGTAAATTCTCCATCCTTTTAGCACGTTCTGGTGAACTTTCTGTATTCTGAAGCTTTAAGAAATTTCATGTATGCCTGCATAGCCATTTCCCATTCAATGCAACATGCAGCTGTTGCTTTGAGGTTGAGGCTCTATTTTGTTCTCTATGTACTGAAAGTGAAGTCCAAAATCTTTCAATTGCAATTCATTTGCAAGGTTTCCATAAAAACCTCCCATTGTGAGATCCTCTTCTGCATGAACTTCAACATTATCTAAACCATTGCAATTGCAGCTAAATAATAATAATAATAATAATAATAATAATAATAATAATAATAATAATAATAATAATAATAATAATAATAATAATAATAATAATAATAATAATAATAATAATAATAATAATAATAATAATAATAATAATAATAATAATAATAATAATAATAATAATAATAATAATAATAATAATAATAATAATAATAATAATAATAATAATAATAATAATAATAATAATAATAATAATAATAATAATAATAATAATAATAATAATAATAATAATAATAATAATAATAATAATAATAATAATAATAATAATAATAATAATAATAATAATAATAATAATAATAATAATAATAATAATAATAATAATAATAATAATAATAATAATAATAATAATAATAATAATAAATGTAACGACATTGAAATTTCAGAATTATACCAGTGCCACCTAAGAGCCGGAATTTTGTCCAGCGTGATATCTATTACGTGCCATTAAATTTTCTGATATTTAACTTTCAGTTGTTATACCCACGAACTTAGCAGCCGTACGGCTCCTCTACCGAGCCCCTAGACCATCACGTTTTTCTAGAATGACTAAAATCCATGTTCGGTCTATTTCGCTGAGCTTGAAATTTAACAGCCTCATTTATCTCATTTCTTACAAGTTTAACAAGCTGTACAGGACACCAAGGAGAAAAAGTGATAGCTGAACATACGACAAAGTTGAAAGTATTCAGACGTACCAGTATCCGGCATTTAATGTTTTCAGTTTCTCTAACAAGTTTTAATTGAGTTTTTACCGTTATATATTGATATAGCATGATGAATTGTCCATGAGTTGTTGCTAATTGACATTGCTGCTTAAACTACCTGATCACCGACACAGCTGCGCATGATCGGATAAGAAAACTGGATTTACTCTACCTGTCCATACACCTGAATCGATAGTCATCTCGATCGACTTTAGTGCCGCTAATTGTTTCTAATTATCTTTACCTTTCTCCTTCCGCACACTTCAGTAACCTGCTGGCGATTTGTTGCAATAATAAACTTCACTTTATCGTCGTCATTCGTTGACAGCTTTCGTCAGAGAGAGAGAGAAAAAAGGAGAGAAATGAAAAAAGTGGCAGAGGGAGGTGTTATTCTCACAAGTGTTGTGCGAAACGATCGATCTGTTCGATTTCTCGAAGGCAGGTTAGCCCAGAAATAGGAGCACTGGCTCAGGACGAGCTTCCGTAAGGCAATGCGAAACTCCTAGGGGTGTCCAAAACATCAAGATGGCCTCTTATTTAGGATATTAGAAACCGAGTTGGATGGCTCAGTTATACGATCTGGGTTCGATTCTCATATCGGAACTTTCTGAACCACGATTTTTGGGGGTTATCTCGAATCGGTTGGAGAAAGTTAGGAAGGATAATTATATCCCAAGAGCTTTGACTCTTCATTTCAACTCACTTCCACTTCACTTCTTTCATTGTGCTCCAACTTTAAGTGATGTCGCTCGATGAATGAAGTGGGTGAAATGATGCTCAAATGAGTCCAGAATTCATAGAGCTCAGAGTTACTCTTTCAGGATAAGAGAAAACCTCTGAGAAGATAACTTACCCTGATCGAGATTCGAGATCAGCACCTCTTGAAACAAGGCAGACATGCTACCACCACGCTACATAGGTGGGCCTTTTCATTGTGGTCGGCTAATTACAAGTTCAAAGCTTAGGCGGGAATTTCGGAGCACATGGGAGGCAAGTTGTTCTCTAATACAATTTCTGAAAACGTTTTTCTCATTAACATGAAATAAATATAGAGATAAGATGCACTAAATCGATATGTGTTAGGCGATTTTCTTAAAAATTTTATAAATAGCCGTTACACAATCCATTCATTTCGGTTCCATAACACTTTGCTTCAATGTTAGACGTTAGTGTGCATGTTATATCTTGTGTATCTAGAACTGTTGACTGAGAATAGACACGCAGACTCTATACAGGCGGGAAGGCTTCTTGCTCTCTTCGCTAGAAGCGTGACGTAACTAGGCCGTCCAGTCAGACATGCATGGCTTGATTCATGTCAGTATCAAGTAGAATTCCATTCTCAAAATGCCGTACAAGTGTTATGTTCCTCATTTCAACAGCGATTATACACTAGAAGTTGTTCTTAGTGAATATGTGACATGTTTTATTATTCCCAAGTAAAAATATTGCGTGAAAAGTGGGTAAGAAATATCCCAAGAAAAGACTGAACTCCTCAAATATAAGTATCGCCTGTATTAATCATTTTGAAGGGATAAAAGGAGTGTTTGTGTATGAAAAGCCTAAGCTAAAAGTTGGTTCCATTCTTTGGCGAAGAAATAGCTGCCGCCGGCATTAAAAGAAGAAAATGAATTACTGAACTTCAAGCTTGTAAAGACGATACTGAAGAGAACAAAAACAACAAACGAAATTTGAAGAGTTAATGACGGGAAATCAGAAGAAATTGCCTGTTACACAACTACAAAACAAGGTATTCAATTGTAAGATTGATAAACTTATTCTCTATAATATTAACTTTGAATCAATATCAACAGAATTCTATATGAATATAGAAAAAATCTTAAAGTTTCTGCTTATTTGAACCACAACCCAATTTGTTACCAAAACTTCAGTGACATTCTTGGATCGGATTTACTACTGAAAAGGTGGAGCTGTTTAAAGGGATTATTTAACAAATTAACACGAATTCTTCGCCTTGTGTAGACAGACCTATAGAGCATACAAAATATAATCTGAGAAATCTGAAACAAACATTCGTAAATAGTAATAATAATAGTGTAGCTGAACAAGTGGAATTTTGCTGGAAGAGTTCTCCATGGTTTTAGTATCGAAGAAATTGTATTCACCTCGCATGATTATGATAGCCTTCATTATTTACATGCAATCAAAAACGTTACGAAACACATAGAACAAACAAAATCTTCTATTTGCCTCGCCCTAAATATTTGCAACAGTTTATAACTTTATTAGGTGAAGTTATCCGGACCAGAAATGTGAGAATGATTATTTCCTAAAAGCTGCTGGTGATAAGTTATCAGGGCTGGAAAAATGGATTATTCTGCAACTAGATGAAATATATGCTCATGAGGGAATATATTACAGGTATGGAAAAATTACTGGTTTCACCGAAAATCGCAACCATCTCACTTATGACAAAACAGTTTACACATATTTTGTATCTTCTGCACTTTAGCTTTGAGCATGTTGTTTCCCTTCATCCTGTAAAAACAATACCAGGTTCTGAAATGGCCGATATAACAAGAAAGGTTATGAGAATGATTGAAAAAAGTGACTTCAAAGTACTGTGTGTCATTTCAGATAACAACAAAATAAATTAGAATTTTTTTTTGTCTCCATTTTAAGTAAGAAATCTAAAAAATGAATGCACATTGTTCATGTCTAAAATTGACCATGATGTGTACTTTGTCTATGATACTGTACACTTGCGGAAAACATAAGAAACAATAAACTAAATCTAAAGGATCCTAATAAGACATTTTCATTCCTTGATTTTGAAGTTCTCTGTAAAACTTGCAGTAAAAATTCAATAAAGAAAGTAGAACTCAATCATATGAAGACTGCATACAAGAATGAGAAAGAGAGAGGGCATTGTAAAAAAAGGTTACAAATTAAACTACTTACAAGACTTTACACCCCACCAATATTGAAAGACAACAAGTATCGCTTGCTTTAAGTATTTTTCATGAAAGTATCAGAGTATTAATTGGCTGTTCATGTTTATAACGAGACAGCTGATTTTCTTGGTATTATATGGAAATGGTGGTCCATTGTAAATACAAAGCATGCAATTTGTGGTGCATGCAGAAATAATGAATTCGGATATACATTTGATTCCATGGAAGATACAAGCTTGCACTTTCTTGAAAATTTAATTATCTGTACTAGGAGCTGAAGCTTTCCTGGCGGCGTGAATATTCCAAGTTTTCTCGGGCTTCAAGCCAAGTGTAGATGTGGTGATGTACCGACGTTTCGGGAGCATGCATTGTTCCCGTAACGTCGGTACATCACCACATCTACACCTGGCTTGAAACCCGAGAAAACTTGGAATATTTAATTATCTGATGAAAAGATTGGATGGGAGTTGTTGAGCAAATTAAAGGGGATCACTAAGTAATGACACCAGCAAGACTTTAATGCAAATTACAAAATATTATTATTACATATTATTACATTTCTGTATCTCTACTTTAAATGTGAATTATGTGCCGTGTGGAAAATCTCAAACTGATAAGTTAGAGAAAATGTTTAGTATGTATAGCCAATTTAGTGGTGGAAATGACAATATTGGCGTGATTCAAATAACTGACGCAGGGAAAAAAAATAGAACAAAAAACGTGTTGGAAATAAAATCATCGCGATATGGGATGCTGACTCTGGACCTGGATTTAATTAATGGCAATAATGAACAAATGAATGTCAATAATGTGAAGAAATCGACAAGAATACCACGGATTTAGGTTAGTTTAGAGATATTGATTGTGGTATGGTACAAGTAACTGATAAATCTGTCCTTTCGACAGTGAATACTTTGAAGGTGACAGTAGGAGGATTGTCAGTCCCAAATGCATTCGTTATTAGTATGGAGGAAATAGCATTTAGAGTAATGAATATCCTTGTATCTGAACAGCATGAACATACATTCTTTCAAGAATGCGACAAACAATAGTATGCATTTTTGGGTAGACTGACAGTAAAATGTATGTGAAAACGGAGAACTAAATTCAATCATAATGAAAACAAGTCTTTGCGGAAATGACATGCGTAAAATTATGCACAAAATTGTGCGTGTGCTGTGTAATATTTTGTTATCAAACTGTAAGAAGAAGTGAAACGATTCAGTATCAATGCAGAAGGCAGGCACATCAAGAAAACTGAAAACACTGCAATAAAATTCCTAAGTTACTTGGGTAAATGTAATACTAATACAGTAAGCTAAACCTCATTGTGAAGTGAGTTATCAGTGTGATGGCCTTTCTACGTCACTACCCTCTTCACCAACCTTCCCGCCTGTGTAGAGTTCGCCGTGGAACACATAATAACTCCAACACTTCCATGATCTCTCGTTGTTTCTGCAGCAGGACTGCCGGACCTTCTCATTTTAGCGCTACATACGTAAATATAACCGTGAAGAGGTGTTCTCCACGGGTTAAGAACCACCTTCAAGTCATCGGCAGTGATACCAAAAGGATGCTAGAGGATTTTTGTGGACGAGAAAGAGATGTTCTCTTCCGGGTTTTCCAAATGAAATAAAAGTACTTGACTTACGAAAAACTCTGTTATTTTAACCCTGAATGCTTCTTATCAATCGCCCTCCAGGTTGTTAAGTTAGAGGTTTCCTTTATCCTAATACAGTTCTATTGGAAATTTTGGGTGAAGCAATATACAACCAAGTAAACTCATACTTGATTCAAGATTCCGACGGAGGCACAAGAAAGCGATGTTAATGGGAAACTTGAAGTAGAAGTATTTCGGTGTCCCAGGGTGGGGCGAGGGGGCGGGGTTCCGACGCCTTCAGCTGCCGTGGTGCGAGCACTGCAAAACCCAAGCATTCGTAGTAATTCTGACGTTACTAGAAGTACGTCAGGCCGACAATTCGAGCCCCTCTCATTGCAGTGCAACTCAGGGAGTTGCTTCGGCGTTCCCTGGTTTTAGAGGGGAAATCTACGGGCCTCCGGGGCCTCCAGCTTGTTCCTTGCAGACACCCATGAGTATTGGATACGTCTTGCTGGCATAGCCGCTATGGCGGGGATGGGAGATGTCTAAAGGAGTCTCCGATACTTACCTTGGATAGCTAGTAGCTGATCACTAGTGGTTATCGGTAGTATTCCCGGATGGGTTGTCGTGCGTAACCGGAATCCTCCCTTTCGAATTATCCCCCTACTATTTGAACTCAAGGTATTGCCCTAATCAAAAACCCCACGGAGCTGCTCTGTCGCCTCCCTGGTTTTAGAGGGGCAGTTTCGACTTCCCAGTAGATGTCGCACGAACAGACAACAATGCACTGGGCAGGCATTCCCATATAATGGTAATAAACAGTAACTCAATCAGCATGAATTATTAGGAGGCAATCTCCTTGCATAGATTATGTACATAACCTTCTCACTGCTGGAGATCTTACTTGCTTCTGAGTAAAGAGAATTGGTTTTTTTTTTTTTTTGTGTGCCGATAGTGGTTTTTGAGTATACATAATACTATATATAATCCATCTAAAAGTATGTGTAGACCACAGGAAGTTTCGATACTTTTTATTTATTTATTCAATTGTATTGTAAGGGTTTTAATTCTTTTATTTTATTTTGTTCATTGTGTTATTTACTTCAAGTAAGTTGTTTACATATCTCAATACTTTTTGTAATTTTTGAGGTGCTGTAATCCCCCTTCAGATATTTCTCGTAATATTATAAAAACAGTGTGAAATTTCAAGGCTGGAATTTAGCGATCTGCTATTTGTGTATTAGAAAACAGATTGTACATACGAAAATCTTTCCAGCCTATTGCAACTACTTCGTATCTGCAATGAAACTGTAATGAAACTGCTGTAGTGAGAACAGAGATAAATGATGGGTAACGAAATTCATATGATGGCAACAATCCATATTTGTTCATAGGTTTAAGATATATGGTTTGGTTATTCTGTCACTACCATCACGTACTTTTATTTCAACCAATATTGTTTAAAAGAAAAACTTTTCTAAAGACAGTAATCTTGAAATCACTGTTTGTATGTTATTTATAAATCTTGAATTTTTGAATATATGATGCGGTGGAATCCATAACAGAAGATACATTGAGATACCGAGTTGATTTTCCCAAAATGCGACATCATAATGTTTGCCCAAACCTTAGCTTCTAAATAATATTGCATTGGAACAAACACTAATAAAACATTAAAATCCAGCAAAATGTAATAGTTTATAATTGAATATTTTATAATTGAATATTTGACAATTTGAGCAAACCAAAAAGTGCGTTCATTCATTGCCTAACACAGATATACATTGTACTTTAGAAGAGTTTGCTTATTTGATTGCTGATATGGTTTAAAGTGGTATTTCTTAGTGTTAAAAACAACTTGCACATGTCCACCTCGATAGCGTAGATGGTAGTGTGTCTGACTCACATTTAAGAGGTCCAGAGTTCGAATCTCGGTCAGAGTGAGTTAACTGGATAAGGGCTTTTTCCAGGCTTTTCCCTTATGCGGAAAGATAATGTTACGTCACTCTAATCTCTATAGATTCTGGGCTTATTTGAACATCATTTCACCCATTTAATCCATCGTCCGTCATTATTTAACGTTGAGGAAGGCAAATTAAAATTGAAAGCCCCATACACTGAGAAGGTTTGTACTTTGTCAAAGTAACAACTGAACAACGTTCTCTATAGTCCATTGTTAGCAGTTGTGAGTTCACGTTTGTTGCTGTTCTTTTGCGACCTCATTCCAATTTACTTTTGTCTTCTACTTTTTAGGTTAACCACATTTGTTTTAAGCATGAAATGCCTGAAGGCGATCCAGCATGGACACCGTAAACTCTTGTATATAGTAAAAGAGGAACCCATGTGTTTAGCCAACTTTTAGCTTAGCTGTCGGCTAGTCTGGAAAAACAACTGCGGAAACAACAACCAAAGCCTTCTGATATTTACGATACAACTGTATAAAGGACATGAAAATTCTTATGAACATCTTCGACAATAATGTCACTTAGAAGTTCAATATAAGGTATGCGGGTACGCTCATCACCAGCTGTAGAAACTTTTAAGGAGCGGCTTCATTCAAACCGTCATCAGAACGGCAGTCACTGACGACAGCTAAAACGCGGTCTCGTAATTGGTCTGCGCACTTGAAAAGATTGTATTGGGGGTAGATTGTGGTTTGTTATCTACAACGTCACCAACGTGATGTTCGATAACTATTTAACCTAATGTCCTTCATTGTTATCTCTTATTATCTTTTATTTTCTAAGTCACATCTGAATATGCAATATAGATATTATGAACACAACAAACATTTTTGTGAATATTCTGTTCTTAAGAATCTCATTACCTTAAATATTACGTTTATATTGCATTTATCTAAATTCGCACTTATCTTTAGATAATTGATGGAAATTAATCATTTCTTCATACTAGCCGTATATAGGCTAAGGTTTTTGATAGTCAACATAAAAAATTGAATGCCATGGGGATTTGAACCACGGATCTCCTGATTTCCGTCCAGTCACTCTTACCCATTGAGCTACCATGGCCAACTTGCCGTGTACTTACGATAGTAAGTCGCCACGAACGGTGTATCTCGGCTACGAGAGTCCCTAGTGGTTTACCAAGGAAGTGTGGGAGTCAAATGGAGAATTTAATGACATGACGGCAGGTTGGCCATGGGAGCTCAATGGATAAGAGCGACTGGACGTAAACCAGGAGATCCGTGCTGCAAATCCCAACCATGGCATTGAATTTTTCAAGTTGACTCTATCTATAAAAAACCTTAGCCTATATACGGCTAGTAGGAAGAAATGATTAATTTCCATCAATTGACTAAAATAATAAATGATGAAACCTTGTACTCAAGTACTTACGATAGTAAGTCGCCACAAACGGTGTGTATCGAATGCGATAGCTCCTATATTTCCCCGGGGAAATGGAGAATGTAATGTCATGACGGCAAGTTGGCCATGGTAGCTCAATGGGTAAGAGCGACTGCATGGAAACTAGGATATCCGTGGTTCAAATCCCGGCCATGCCATTGAATTTTTCGTATTTACTCTATATATCGTACTTATCTGTTTCTGTATGGGTAGTGTTAACTTATTTTCTATTAATTCGCTATGTTTTAAACAGTTTGTCGTATTTTGCAAACTAGTTTTGAAAATAAAAGTTCTTCTACTACTTCAAATGCTTTCTTTCATCTACCATGAACTAAGTAAATAAAGTGCAGTATTCTCAAAAATCAACCCATGGCGTTAACAGCCCAAGTGGTACTGGGCGATCATCCAACCAATACGGGATGAAGATGTGGTCAGCTTCTCGACATCCACAACCTGAAAGTTGGCTTACGCAACCCGACCCGCTACCTAGCGTAGCTCCTCACTTTCCTCAGGATTCTGGGTGGGTACAGGTTCTATACCCGGGTATTAAGATCTGCAACCCCCGGGGTGGGATCGATAACGGGCGCATTGCGTGACAGGGAACATTATACCAGATTCTACCAGCATTCTACTAAAAACAATATACGGAGAGGGCAAAGAAATACGCGTTTTGTGTCCACCGAAAAAATATCAATAATATTATTGCTGTGCAAAAGTGATATAAGTGGCACCTTGCTTCTTAACTCAAAATGTTATGATTAATATTTCACCTCCACTTCTTTCCTGTGATTATTCAACAGTGCTTTCGCACAGTGTTTGTTTATTTTGCCTATTTTTAATCATTAGAGAGACTAAAAGTTTTAATTATTTATTTATTTATTTAAGTGTGTTAAGTGATGTTTTCAAACGTTTCTAAAGAAATGCAAGGTATTGGCTAAGCGCAAGCTAAGTTTAAAAGTTGTAAGGACATGTCCTCAAACTATGAGTAATGCCAGCTAATTCAGCTAGTATATTAATACATAAAGAGTGTTGCTTATTTAAATGCATTTTAATTAATTTGTGAGAAAAACATCTTTTCAGAATTAAAATAATTTCAAATAGAAAGCTAATATTATATACAGAATTGATAGTACTCATACTGGAAATACTAGTTAAAATTAAAAGCATTGTAATTCGTTACAGTTACATCTATTTCTCTACCCATTATTGCTAAAGGTTTGGTTTTCTGTTTATTTTATATTAATCGAGATGAAAGTTTGCAATGTTTTCATTACAGATTTGTCGAAGGTACCAGGGTGATTGAGGGGGCTGATGCACTGTAAGAAACTGCTCGGTTGGACATTTCAGCAAAAGGAAAATATTATTTATTTTGTTAATTTAAAAAATGTTTACAGTATCGGAAAACACAAACCAATGGTAGAAAATATCTAGAAACGTATTTCACAAATTATGTATTTTGTGGATAACTACATTTTTATGTGCATTATACATAACTCATAATGAAGAGAGTTTCAAAGATTATTTCAAGTGCTTTTAAAATAAAAATTTTAACAAAAATAATTTAACTATACAGTACTTTAATAAATTTTGGTATTGTATTTTTTAAGAAAATCTAAGATTGCTTAAACTTTCAAATGTAAAATGTATTTTGGGGTAGACTGATTTTCTTGAAAGTCTTTACGCCTATAGGTACTTGTTTTATAAAAATGCTAACTGGGATCTACTCAGTACGTATTTCTGGTAGAACTTTGATAACGAATTTTGTAGTGAAATAAATACTTCATCTACTTTATATAAAGAAAATAAAACATCATACAATTTCAAAATATGGATTCATTATAAATTAGTTATACGAAACTATACAATTTGTGTTATTGAGTCTAAAATATTGGCAAGGACTGTGGTATTTAAAAAGTTCTGCCACGTGTCAAGATTATTGAATACCCGCTAAAATAGCTTATAGTAAGTTGCAGCAAGCTAGGATGCGGTAGTAATTTCGTTTACATCAGTCGGCATGGAGGCCTTTACACGTGCGGAGCGCGCTCATTGTTGTCCGCTGTTTCATGCACTGTTATTAGCCACTTCTGTTCAAGGAAAATTCAGGACCAAATCTAAACGATTTTGACTTTGGATAGAAGAAGAAATAGCAACTTGATATGATTCACAGAATTTATGATAGATTAGATATATTCCATGTTACAAAAGAAGTCATATTGATTAATTGGTCGTTGGTAAAATTTGAAGTTGTACAGACCTGATAGGTTTCTTGTTCGACTAAATCAGATTTATAATTTGTTCACAATTTCAGTTACCTTTTAAATACACAACTAATTTCTAATGACCTTGTATTCTATATATAAACAACTGTCAATATTTACTTGAAAGTTTGGAACTTTTAACTAAAACAAAAATATACCGAATTTGGATGTAACAGACACACTAGGGAAAAAAAGTTTGGAGTGGAATATTTCGAAGACTCCCCGAACTCTAACACGCACCAATAATAATTGTGATATTCCCATAGGAATGGAGGTGACAGACGAGCACATACTTGTACAGCCCTCACACAGATCAAGAGAGTGAAATCTTACGTAAAACACGCAAAGTGCTCTCGCAGTATTAGATGTCTTCAAGTGTAACCGAAGCCGGAGATTTGAGGTTAGGAGCCAAACGGCAGAATGGAGTAACTCGAGAGGCCAGTCCGCATGGTTCGTGGTTCTCCAAGCCCAGTTTAGTTCACATTAACATCCCCATGGATATTCGATGTCATTCCTGAGAAAAGGCGACTGAAGCGTGACAAATTATCTGAACCAAGTAGTCGCGTTCCCACATCCCAGTTTCATTTCTTCTGCACCAGTGCAATTGTGAAGAACATATTACTAAATTTACCAAACCGAGTACCCTAAGGGCAGAGTAAATATAGGGGAATCTGTAGTTGACTTCTAAGCAAAGTATCCATAAATTAACAAGTA
>CM060957.1:122505095-122937595 GCA_030765055.1 Mantis religiosa | reverse complement strand
TTTATTTATTTATTTATTTATTTATTTATTTATTTATTTATTTATTTATTTATTTATTTATTTATTTATTTATTTATTTATTTATTTATTTATTTATTTATTTATTTATTTATTTATTTATTTATTTATTTATTTATTTATTTATTTATTTATTTATTTATTTATTTATTTATTTATTTATTTATTTATTTATTTATTTATTTATTTATTTATTTATTTATTTATTTATTTATTTATTTATTTATTTATTTATTTATTTATTTATTTATTTATTTATTTATTTATTTATTTATTTATTTATTTATTTATTTATTTATTTATTTATTTATTTATTTATTTATTTATTTATTTATTTATTTATTTATTTATTTATTTATTTATTTATTTATTTATTTTTGTTTTTGTAGATTTTCCCGGGTCGTCAAGTGAATGCTGAGATGGTCAATAATATTCCCCGAATTTTCCGTGACTATATTTCAATCCATTTCTCAGTTCGCTTCACCTCCATTCTGCTTGGTTGTATCAGTGTTGCATGGCACAGAAAAAGGATGCTCTATGCAAATCTTCGTCCTATCGGAGGCGGTCTGCGAAACCCGAGAGCCCAATTGTATGTTTGAGCCTGCAGATGGGAAGGGAGCTGGTTTCACCGGGAGACACCCCCATTAGGGATGTAAGTAAGTACAAAGGATCGTCCATAGGTTGAGGGGCTAAGTCTATCGTATGTTTGCTTTATCATGGTATAGTACTTCATCTAAAAACGAATATCCTCCTTGTGGTTTTAATCTCTTTTCTTGAGTCCCAATTCCTGGTGTTTACTTCATATAGTCATGTTAGTAGCGTCACTGAATACTATATCACTATTTTCGGTAGAACTGTATTTATTATCGAAATGGATTTGGCATCTGGTAGGCTTATATGGACACCGTTATTTCGAATGTTACATACGAACAGCAGCGTAAGAAATTAAGCGAAACTTAACTGTTTGATGTCTCATAATTTACTATTATTTTGATCCTTATAGATTTTATCCTTAGAATGCGAGAACTTCTTGACATATATGTGCTTGACACTCTGGTGAATGTTGGGACGCATGGCAGTTTAAGCTATTCTATTGCCTCATCATCAGTAAGTTAGTTTGTGTATAGACATATTCCCAATTGTAAGATATATGTGCATTTTAATTTAAGTGTTATTCTCTACTAAATTCACATAAATATGACGTTAAAATGTGTACTAAAAGGCTTGGTGGCAGATATGTCCTTACATGTGATGATATTTGCTTATAAAACCGTGTTCAGGTACACGAGAACTTCCAAAGGAAAAAGGGAATAACTGCAGATAAAAAAAACTTTAAACTCCGGAAAGGACAATAGAGATCGCATTAATTAGTTAACAGTTGTGGATTAATGCTTGGCAGTCGTTCGTTATACCTGAGGCCAACGATAAATTGCACACATTACTTAGTCCAGTAGCTTCATACTTTACAGCACTCTCATATGGCTGTCGTCAGATTACAATGAACAATGACGACCTTGTCATTTACAGCGCAGTCGAAAGGAATGTAACAGAAGCTTGCGCGTCTACCAACAACGTTATTCCAACAAACCAACAAGTCTTGAAATGCATAGGCAGCTAATGTTTTCTAAAAACCATCTTGTAGACGTTAGTAGACATATTGGGCAGGAGATCTAAAGTCTTTCCACGAGCTTAACATTACATAATCAGGAAATATAAAAAATATATCGTAGTGGATCAGAATTTACTTCCTTTAACTTCTATAATGCTATTAGTGTATAGGTTTGGACAGGTATTAAGTTATTAAATACCCTTGCTGCGATTTAGGTTAAGCAAACACAAATGGCATCAGTTAAAACAATGAACACAAACACATTCTAGTTCACTTTTTCTAAACTCTATTGCATAGACAATCATCGTAGTCAAACAAAATTTTCCCCTTGGTAATGAACCCTAAGATATAAAAGCCAGTACGCTAAACACTAATACAGAACTTGCTCCTCCGTCCAAGAGATTAACCGTAAGCCAGTTATGAAGATGTATCTACTTACATGAAGCAAAAACGCAAAAGCCAATTTAAAGATGGTCAGAAAAGAATTACGGCAGGATGAGAAAACCAATCATTGAGAGAGGGAGAGAGAGAGAAGAAAGAGTTTCGTTATGTGCAGAGGAAATTCTTGTTTGATCGCTTTCATCATGGCGGAGCAACAGTAGTTCCTATGGCATTATATATGATTAGTCTGCTAGAGGAATCTTATACCAGGTGATTACATCTGTGTCGGTAGTATCACTAGCAGCACTGCCTGCACATTTGTTTTGTTTAACTTCTATATCAGTGTTATGAATGTTTATTATGAAATTTCCACAAATTTTAAAACAAACAAATCTCTTCTGTTAAATTCACGATCAACTGTCATTTATTTTTATATAATTTGCATAAATTATTGCGAAAGAAAGCTTAATTTTCTACTTTCTTTACACCATTCAAGATAAAAGTTTGTAGAAATAGTTTATTTACACTTTTCGTTGCTGCTACAACGGAGATGGAAGGATTAGGGTTTCATTACGGAGGGGATTCGGTACGTAGGCCACCATGCTGGGTTCATTGTTCCTCTGCTCCCAAGTGGGGCACCCCCGAGAGGAAGAATGAGGCGAAGGAGACAGAGGGCGGCCGATCCAAGGAGCCATGACAGTACAGAGGGCAGGATCCCTACAGTTGGATAGAGACTTCCCCCGACAGGCCAAGACAACGGACACGCTCCCCTACTACGGGACGACAACGAGCCCAGCAGCCGAGCCCAGCAGCCGAGCCCCATAGGTCCCAGTCAGGCGATCTGAGCCCCAAAGGTCCCTGGCTGACGGTCCCAAAATGGGACCGTCAGCGGAGACCGGCAACCGACCTACCGTAGGAGGAAGTAGTTTTCCTCAGAGCATATCATCCTGCCATGCACCGCCGAGACATCCGCTGACACTTCTACCCTGAAAGAGACCACCAGATGAGAGATGATGTGAAATGATAATGGAGCTATATTTGATAAAGTTGAAAATGATGAAAAACTTTCCATGTAAAGGATAGGGGTGAATTTTAATGAAAATCTTGTGCCCCATCCTTAAAATTTGCCGAACTTTAATACAGAGTTTGGTATTTAACTGACTTCTCGTTATTCAGTTACGCTGTTTCCTTTCAGATAGACCGACACACGTGAGGACCTTTATCTAAAAATTCATATTCTGTACGAGATCTCGTTTCAAATAAATAGTAAAGGAAGCACTTTTTAAGTCAGGAGGCCTCAAAACATTGTGCAGTGGACTTTCTAATTTTCTAAATTACAAACACTTTTTCTTGTCAAAGTTTGGCGAGAAAAAGCTGAAATATGGGTGTATTTAAATTCAATCTGCTTTCACTAGAGGAAAAAAGAAAGAAGAGGAAAGAAAAATATACCACAGTTCGATCTGTAACATCGTTTTGACTATGTCTTCTTGTGAAGTTTTAATTTTTTCTGTCCTTTGAGCAGACTAAGAAAAGATTAAGCTCGAGCCCTGAGAAGTGGAATGTTTATATTTTGTGAAAATGTTAACTATAGGTACAGTACATATGGTCATACTAGCAAAGCACTGTCCAAACCACGCGGGGAATAATATATTAAAGATTAACCCATTAAAACTATTGAATTTCCGGAAATAAGGGATGAGGTAAGAGAGTATGAAGAACGATCTAATCTGCTGGAAGCGGGCGCAGCGGTGTCCCTAACTTGCAGTCTGAGCCTCTGCAGTTGCCCCTTCGTTGCTCTCCGTCTCTGCACCAGGTCAGAGGTTATATGACAGGGGAAAACTCCTTCTTTCTCTCTCTTCTCAAAGGACATCTACCACGTACGCTACGCAAAACAATCAATTGCCTCTAGGCCTCCAACCGTGGGAGGCGCAGAAACATTCGTTGCAGTATAGTTATAATGCAGCTAAACCTGAGAAAACTAGTTCTTGGAAAATAAAGACAAGAGAGAAGGAGAAAGACTAGACCTGGGGAAACTCGGTCATGTTGACCCACCCAACAAACCCGGAAACTCCGGAAAAACGGGCCTATGATGCTAAAGCATCCATTAGATAAAGCCTCAAAATTACAATCTTGCATCATACAACTCTCAAGTATGGTGCAACATATAACGTAACCACGAACTCGTAAACTAATCAGGATCTTACTCCGCAGAGTAACTAGTGAGAGAAACTTATAGCGCTTCTGTTCTAAGTTTGGTAGTAAGCAAGATTAAAGTTAATAAAACGACGAGATTCACTCATACTTTTTCTGTATATAGATGTTAGCGTGGTACTGTCAATACGTGTGCTATCTACCCCGGCTAGCTGCATTAAGGTAAATTTGCTGTTGTTCTCCACTTTATTACACTATCATATTGCCCTCATATCTGCAGCACGAAAATAAAATATAAATGTAATATCAAACGTTGAAACTCAAAGATGATATATCAGTTTACTTTTAAGTTTATTGGACTACTTAAATCAGATGTAGAACATTTTATATACGGTATTTCATCATGCTCAAACGTTAAGAACATCGATCGATCCCGAGAGTCTCAGATCCGTAGTTGAGTCGTGGCCGTAGCATGAATTTACCAAAGTCTGATTGAGCTTTGCCACTATTCATGTTTAGTGCCTGAGATTGAGTAATTTGAAATAGCAATTACCAAATAATATATTATGATACAACTGCGATAAGTGCCTGTTTTGGAAATAAGTAACAAGTTTGAAAATACTTGACGAAGTCTCTACGAGTTGGCCATCAATTAGTCGGCCCATAGTTTCCACCAAGCCAGACGAAACTGAAAGTGATATAGTAGCTTGAGCCGAAATAAATGTATTTAATTGCTACATGAATTAAATCACAAGTAAACTTGACAAATAAAGTGCAGTAAAAGCAGCAGCATATAAATGTCAAAATTCAATTATCAAATATGTGTCTATCTAACGCATTAATATGCATATCAATTGTTGGGACTAAACATATTTTGTAAACATTTTCAGCATAAGTGTAAAGCACAACGATTTCATGTTTTTGCCCGTAATAACGTGAGCGGGAGATCGACAAAACAGTTACCTATCATAAAAATGAAAGGGGAAAAGCTATATAGTACATTCAGCATAGATTGGGGAGTTTCAGACGATGAATATAAAAGCTAATTCCACATATTAAATTAGTTTAAATGTTGAAATAATATATTCATATAATAATCATGGACTTTGTCATATTACATACAGGTTCATCATTTCCAACCTAACGGGCGCACGGCGTTTTGCCTGTGCGCGATTGTGTGTGCCACAGCCGGTTTTGTTCCTTTGTTAAGTATGTATAACAAACACTCTTATAAAAGACGTTCGGCTAAACAAACATTATATCGAGAGAAAATATTCTGATTCACACGATTAAGTTGCACCACTATAATGTTTCCAATTTCATATCTAATATGTTGTTTTAGTTCTTCCAGTGTATGAGGATTTGTATCGTAAACGTTTTCTTTCAGGTCACCCCAAAGTAAGAATCACAGATTGTTTGCGGGGACGGAGGGGACCACACACCAGCACTACTCACTCTATCTTCAAATATTTCGCTAACATTATTTTGATGGACTCCTCTGCTGTTTGGGCAGTAGCAGAATCTTGTTTTAGCCACCTATATGATTTCTGTTCATCCGCCAGTTCATGATAAAATGTGATCAAAATGTCAGTTCTGCATTTACAGTCTACTCGTAGAACACTGCACCGATTGTGTGTCTAGCATTATCAAATTATAACTTCCGATCATAATGAGGGATTTCTTCAACGCGAAGTGGATTTTCAGAGGCCAGTAAAGAATGTTGTGAGTGTTGACACGACCCCTGATGTGGAACCACGCCTCAAGGGAAAAGAACAGAAGCTGTGGATCAATTACGAGGGTCGTTTGATGAAACTGGTAAATTTCCATGAAGGGATGGATTTATTTATTTGGAATAGATCGTAAAATAGCATAAGCGAAAAGAAAATATCATTCGGGTTGAATATGATTTACGTCCTTTAACATCAAGTCATACCGGACGATGAATGAAATGGGTGATAGGATGCTCTAATGAGCCCAGGGTCCATAGAGCTTACTGTTACCTGGCATTAGTCTTTAAGGATAAGGGAAAACCCCAGAAAAAACTTTATCCACGTAACTCACGCTGACCGAGATTCCAACTCGGTACCTCTTGAACGTGAGGCAGACATGCTACCATCTACGCTACAGAGTCGGGCGGAAATTTTGTGTTGCAACTTTGTGGGTGGTAAGCTTGGTAATTCAAAATATTTTACAAAAAACTTGAATGTGCTACAATATACGGTTCATTGTTGACAGTCATCTGAACTGGACAGTGTGATAGCTGCGATTGAAAATGACAAAAAAAAAAAAAAAAAACAGAGTTTAGTGCCTTTATTAAACATATTCATTTGAAGGGCTGGACTGCCACACAAGTGACAACTGAATTGTATGAAGTTCATGTGGATTCTGCACCAACATTGAAGACCATTTACTTTTGGATCAATGAATTTAAAGGTGGTCGTAGAAGTACCGAAAATGAATCACGCTCTAGTCACCCAATTTAGGTCACCATACAGGACACCATTGAAAAAAAAAATTCACGATCTAGTTAAGCAAGACTGCCGAATCAAAATTCGTGACATTACTGAGGCTGTAGACATCTCAAATGAGCGAGTACATAATATCCTGCATGAAAAATTGGCAATGAAAAAGTTGTGTGCAAGATGCGTGCCGCAATAGCTCAGTCGACCAAAAGAGCATCCGAAGGACATTTCTACCGAGTGTCTGGCGATGTTCAATCGCAATCTGCAAGATATTTTGTACCAATTTATGACCGTGGATGAAACTTGAATCCATCATTCCTCACCAGAGTGAAAATAGCAGTCATAACAATGGACAAAGGCTGGTGAAAGTGCACCAAAAAAGAAAGGACCATTTTGTCATGTGGTAAGGTCAAAACCACCGTTTTTTGAGTTTCTCCTCATATACACTAGGGAAAATGCAGACATAACTGGAGCCTATTATGATTATTATTGGATCGTCTGCAACATGAGTTGACTGAAAAGAGTACGAGATTGGAACGCAAAAATGCTTTTTAACCAGGACAATGCACCATCGCAGAGATCAGCAAGCGCAATCGCGGAAGCATATCAGTTAGGCTTTGAATTGGTTCCTCATTCACCTTGTTCTCCTGACTTAGCCCCAAGTAAATTCTTTCTGTTCCCAAACAGAAGAAGGAGGAGGAGAAGGAGGAGCAGGAGAAGGAGGAGGAGAAGGAGAAGGGGAAAGAGAATGAGAAGGGGAAGGAAAAGGAGGAGGAGAAGGAGGAGGATGAGGAGAAGGAGAATGATAAGCATAAGGAGAAGGAGAAGGATAAGGATAAGGAGAAGGATAAGGAGAAGGAGATGGATACGGAGAAGGCTAAGGAGAAGGACAAGGAGAAGGAGAAGGATAAGGATATGGTTTGGTGGTAATAAATTGTCATCAAATGAAGAAGTGACAAGTCACCGTCAACGAGTACTTTGCAGACCTTGATGGAACGTATTTCTCCAACTGGATGAAAAAGCTGGAACATCTCTAGACCAAGTATATAGCCATCAATAGAGACTATGACGAGAAATAAGGTGAGATGTTCACATAAAAAATATTATTGGTTTTTACCAGACTTATTTAACAACCCCCGTAAACCGCCATACATTGATGAAAGAAGCCATTCACAATAATCCAATCATGATACTGGGTCAGTTTATTTTAAAGCATGGACACTTGTATGCTTATACGTTTTAGTTTTAATAATTAGTTGCTCTATGTGCAGAACACTCTCAAATTCAGAGCTGTTGTGCTAATTTTGTGATAAATTTGGTTGGTGAACATTCAAAACATGAGCCTTTGTCGTTTAATTTTCCTCTGTTAGTACTTTTCATTTAAGCTTTCGTTTTTTGTTTTCCACAGAACCAGCGGTTTCGAATTTCTTCACAATCTCGCGAATTATAAATCTGGAAGGAGGCACTTGAACAGGGAATGTTTGAATACACTTTGTGCGAACACGACTTTGTGAATCACATTTATAATAACGTTTACACACGACAGTGCTTTGTTCTAGAGTTAAGTGTATGTTCACTTTGCTGGCCGGTAAAATACTGTACGCAGCTAACCCCCGCGCACAACGTCAGCCGGTAGTGGGAGAGGCGAAACGCCGCGTGCTACATTAGGTTTTAAATGAAGAAGCCTGTATGTTTAGTGCTACCTCTTTAATTTAATGTCTCTGTGCTTAAAGAATGAAATCTGAAAAGAAGAAAGAAATTATTTGTGGAAAAAAAAGGTGTAAAATATGTAAAAATTACATCTTACATAACGCCTAAATAGTGCTTATTATACATAACTTATTAGGTTCAGTTTTCAGTATACGCATACACGGACATATCACGACGACAGTCCACATCATTCTTTCTGGATAGGCATTAAAGTTACCATTTACTTCTTTTATAACAGGAACGGTAGCCATCTCATTCAAAGACAATACGATTCGTGCCCTACATCCTACCCAAACAAAAAATCACAATTTGGACATATTATAGTCTAAGCCAGTTTTTATTCGTTTACAATATGTAAACAGTGAGTAACTGTGTGGATGTGAAATCTATTACAATTTCCATAAACTCTAATCAGTCTGTCTGTCCTATAACAACACCAGGAAAGAACTGCTTAAGCCTACCTACTTTAGGAAACATAATGTGGTTTCGATACAATGATTTCTTTTCAATGTAGATTATTATGAGAACAGTTAGGTATTTGTTGCCATCTACAATAAAATAAAGCTGACATGTTTATTTATATTTTAAGTTTAGTGTGCAGCCATCAAAAGTGGGGATAGCAACGAGTTTAGTTCACTCGGCTGTGAATAAAACGGAAGCAAAAACATCAAGCTAGCTACGAATCACTTATACCACTGTCGTACTCCGAAGTCTTGGGGTAACGTAAAAATCATTTTCAGGCTTCTTTCAGAAGGGAAGTAAAATCGGTGGTCCGGTGTAGTAGGTCTGAGAAAAATTCATCTGAGGAAAACTCAGCGGTCTTCCATCCCTAATATATAATGGGACCTGAGAATCACCGCAATGAACTTTAGCATCCATAAATAAAAACTCAATTTTTTCATACTCGGCATATGTCCATTATCCACTTCGTATTTGTACCTAACAATGAAATTCCTGCATTTCGGCATTTATATTTTCATCATAAACGTTAAAAAAATGTATTGAATAGTCCATCCATCAATATTCAGCCGTCATTCAGGTCTTAAACTGTTATTTTGCTAATTTTTACAAATACCTAATAACTTAGTTCAGCTTTCGGTAAGATTTCGCTTAATTCACATGTCACTTCGAAAAGAGGAGCTAGGTCCTCTGTTCACTGTCATTTTACTTTCTTTTCACACAGAGGAGAGGAGGGTATATGAAATAGTTGGGAAATATGGAATATCAATATTTCGGCTCTATTTGCTGCTGTTACTATGTGGAAGTGACATGAAGTAGTCAAGAAAGACTTCTATCATACACCACAGTGGGAACTGACAGCTCGTTGTTATCATTTCACTCGCTACAGAATCAAGCCAGTTTTGTGATATTCAAAAGGTTTTGCAGGGAAATTTTAAAGCACTTTAACTCACTATAGACACGTGACTTGAACATTGATGTTAAACGTAAGGTACACACAAAGAATTGTAGTTATATTGTGGTCACCTTATAGCTAGCAAGTTTTGTCCATTACTTTAAAGGTTCGCTGTCCAAGATACCGTGTCGGGTATTATGCAATACCATGTATTTCTTAATACCCGAGGTAGAAACATAATGTTCCATGTAACCGTACAAAACACACTGAATAGAAATAAGCGACTTTTCGATAGTCAGGTCATAGTTACATCACAATACGTATGTTGATTGTTGTGGTTAAAACACATTCACATTGATAGTTGAATTTTGCTATTTAAATCTAATCGTACTCACATTATTTATTAGCATTTACCTACTTACGATTTAATTCATTGGCACTTAAATACGTATAATCCTTTCAAGGCAAGCATCCATCTGCCCTTCAGTTGATCTTCCACTTATTTTATTTAACTGGTCAGATGAAGGTATGACATTAAATGCATTATTAATCTACAGCATAATTTTTTTATCTGTTAATTCACAAACAGTAGCATAGCGTAAAGTATTTTGAAGAAAGTGAGGTGAAAATATTCGACCCTGTGTCATAGTGTAAAACCATTTTCTTATGCTGCAGAGAAGAAGTTACAGACATTTATCACAACATACTATTTAAATCTGATAAAAGTGGAATAACTATCTAAGAAATATGGATTCATTCTATAACTTGCCATCTATACTTAGCGTAGCAGCTCTAAGTTTAATTCTTCCAAGACTTATTGAAAGTTTTACAGACAGCCTTTGGTAACTTTCTAGCTCAGTTAGATTTTACATAGAGCTGCATAAAGGACCACATTTCATGAGGTCCTCAGTACTTGCTTCATTCCACCTTATTATTCACTAATGAGGTCTCCGCAGTATTTGGAAAATTGAATCCGACTTGAGAATTACAATATCATCAAGCACGAATTTTCTTATTTCTTTCCGTCTATTTAGAAATAACATTATTGATATTTCATTTCTAAGTCACTTTAGTAGTACTTGTTTTGTAAGAGACAAAAGACGGTATAATGAAACATTTAACTTATAAAATACAATGGACGCAGCATTTGAGCAGAATGTAGGTATACAAACAGATTACATAAATTGCGAGCAGTGTAAATATGGGGTTAGGATTCGAGAAATCTCTTCTTCTCATAATAATAATAATAATAATAATAATAATAATAATAATAATAATAATAATAATAATAATAATAATAATAATAATAATAATAATAATAATAATAATAATAATAATAATAATAATAATAATAATAATAATAATAATAATAATAATAATAATAATAATAATAATAATAACAATAATAATAATAACAATAACAATAATAATAATAATAACAATAACAATAACAATAACAATAACAATAACAATAACAATAACAATAACAATAACAATAACAATAATAATAACAATAACAATAACAATAACAATAATAATAATAATAATAATAATAATAATAATAATAATAATAATAATAATAATAATAATAATAATAATAATAATAATAATAATAATAATAATAATAATAATAATAATAATAATAATAATAATAATAATAATAATAATAATAATAATAATAATAATAATAATAATAATAATAATAATAATAATAATAATAATAATAATAATAATAATAATAATAATAATAATAATAATAATAATAATAATAATAATAATAATAATAATAATAATAATAATAATAATAATAATAATAATAATAATAATAATAATAATAATAATAATAATAATAATAATAATAATAATAATAATAATAATAATAATAATAATAATAATAATAATAATAATAATAATAATAATAATAATAATAATAATAATAATAATAATAATAATAATAATAATAATAATAATAATAATAATAATAATAATAATAATAATAATAATAATAATAATAATAATAATAATAATAATAATAATAATAATAATAATAATAATAATAATAGTAGTAATAGTAATAATTAATAATAATGATGATAATAACCATCATAATAATAATTTCATACATATTTTAGGAAAGTAGTGAAAAATTTCATGCCGTTTATGGTGACTTACTGTTGTAAGTACTTTAAGTCTCAGGCTTCATAGTTTAAATCACTAGGTGTTAGGTAAATTAATTTTCACGTCATAAATGTGTCAAAAGTTACACACTGTGCTTTTCATAGTTATAATTAATTAACAGCATTACGCCTCTTGACACACCGGCGACAGATTTTTTTGTGGGGGGGGGGGCTATAGCATGGTCCGAAAGCTTATTCTCCCTAATAGTAAAATCTGGTTTAATCGGTCTGGAAACTCTCCACAACTTAGAGTCGACAAAAATTAGTGGACTAAATTGTAGGATACGTGTTTGCATAAGTTATTAAAATAAGAATGGGTATTTATTGACCATATAACCACACGATAGAAAACAAATGCTTGTTTGTTATAAATAGGTAATTTATGTATGTAAGAAGCAAATTAATCATAATTCCTCCAGAGGACACTTACAATGAGTTAACTTTAATTACTAAATAGTCAATTATTTACTCTGTCAGAATACTGCAATGTATTTGTTTTAGAATTAAGGATTCATACCTGCAATTATCAATGATCACATCAGTGTTACCCTTATGCCAGAATTTAATCTAGCAAGATTTGTTTTACGTACCAGCAAATCTACTGACTTCAAAACAATCCGTCTGGCCCGGCTTGAACACGCCGCCTTGAGATTAGTAAACTAGTCTTCTAAGCTATCGAGCCACATCAGATGACGTGTATTTGTATGTTTTTCTTTGTGTGTGTTGTGTGTTGTGTGTGTGTGTGTGTGTGTGTGTGTGTGTGTGTGTGTGTGTGTGTGTGTGTGTGTGTGTGTGTGTGTGTGTCTTTGTTTGAACGGATTACTTAAAAGCGAAAATATTTATTTAAAACTTTAAGTATTTCGCTTTATTCAAACCAAAGTATTTCTTTAGGCATGAGGCACGATGTTTTCGAGAAAATCCCCCAACTCAAAATACCATTTACATGTTTTTATTCGAAAATTTTTATTTTCCAAGTTGACTGGTCCTTTTGGAATAAAATACTATATACTGAACATATTTTCATGACAATGTTCTCAGAAATAAGGACATCTTGCCAAATAAGCTTCATAAGAGCGACAGAATCTCGCTGTCTGCCTGCCGTCCAGAGTGCTGGCAGGTGCTTAATAATCTCTGCCATAGACACGTAATCTCTTGTGAGTACTGAGACTAATTGTTTCGTCGAGTCAAACTCAATCCAAGTCCAAAAGGAAGAGACATGTTCGACCGTGCCAATTTTTGGTGCATTTATGGACATAACTTGATGTGTTCTTATCTAGATAGAATAATCCTTATCTGGCTCAAGTTAGCAAATGGTACATACAGCCTGCAATATAGTCAGGGAATAGGTTAAAGTATGGAGATAGGTTTATATACAGTACTATGCAAAATGCACTTGTTTATATAGGTAGCACAGGTGTAACGGGAGTTATAGTGGCCGAGTGGTCAGACCAATTGCCCTCACCAAGACAGTCCGGGTTAGATCCAAAGTGAGATTTTGGTGGCTAAAGCGGTATCTGGGCAGGTTTCTCCGGGTGCTCCGGTTTCCCTCGTCATTAATTCCATCAATTGTTCCATCACCACTTTCCTTTATTTCATACCATTTTCTCTTTCACTCTCATTCCGGCCCGATAACCGTTTCAAATTCTCTGATCAAGAGTCCTTTTGCTCTTCGACAGCCTTCTAAATCCTGGACGTGTAAGTGGTACTAAAATGGTAAACAGACTTAAGTATAAGCTAGAAATGTCATGTGTACCAGGGCGCTTGATCAAAGGCAACTGAAGCCGTGGTAACCACTTTCGCATTGGAACACCACAAGAATATGAAAATAAACGTGCACATAAACTGACTAATAGAAGTGTAGGTAATATATAGAATATAATATCTTAAGTACAAATATAAATACTGTTGAATAAGTGTTGTTATTTATGGAAAATAATTACGTATATGAAGTGTTGAAGCAATTTTAGAACTAGATCTGGATACACCTCTTTTAGTTGTTGTGAGTATTTCTTAAAGCACCTAAGCATGACATGACAAAAATACTCTATGACTCTATGATTATACTCTATGACAGAGGGACAATGTGAGAAGCGTCTTTCTAAAATAGAAATTATGTTCAAGTGCAATAGCTTAAGAAGGTTTTTCGATGAGCTACTCTTCTCTATTAAAATATGGCAACACATCAAGCCAATAGAAATTTAGTATGTACAAAAAACACAAGAATCAATTAAATACCACATGGAAAGGACGGTTAAGTGTCATGATAATAATAGCAAATGTGAAAAATGCCAAGACAGAAAGCAGTTGTAAACAGCTGATGAACATTCCAGTGATTCGGAAAATGAAATAGCCTTTTTTGTAGATGTATGTAGGAATTGATATAAGGTGGAAATTAATTGTTCTTTCACACTGGCCGTGTGTAGGCTTAGGTATGGAATGATAGAGTCGGACTGAAAAATTCAATTCCATAGCCCGGATTTGAACCATGGATCTTCTGGTTGCCGTCTAGCCGCTCTAACCTTGAGCTACTATGGCCAACGTGCCAACATGACATTACATTCTCCAACTGACTCGTGTTTCTCCTGGTAAACCACTAAGGAGTTCCCATAAACACATGAGACAACTACCTTAATGAGACTTACAACGTGTAAGTACTTTAAGGCCCGGGCTTTATAGTTAACCACTATTAGGTCAATTAATGGAAATTAATTGTTCTTTCACACTAGCCGTGTGTAGGCTAAATTGTGGAAACGTAGAGTCAGACTGAAAAATTCGATTAGAAATTGGTTAGAGCGGTTGGACGGAGACCAGAAGATCCGTGGTTCAAAATTCCGGCTATGGCATTGAATTGTTCAGTCTGACTCTACGTTTCCACAATTTAGTCTACACACGACTAGTGTGAAAGAACAATTAATTTCCATTAATTGTACCCAATAGTTCTCCGAACTATAAAGCCCGGGCCTTAAAGTACTTACATGTTATAAGTCGCCATTAAGGTAGTTGTCTCATGTGTTTATGGGAACTCCCAAGTGGTTTACCGAGAGTTCACCGGGAGTTGGAGAATTTAATGTCATATCGGCACGTTGGCCATAGTAGCTCAATGGTTAGAGCAGCTGGAAGGAGACCAGAAGATCCGTGGTTCAAATCCCGGCTATGGCGTTGAAGTTTTCAGTCTGCATCTACGTTTCCACAATTTAACCTACACACGGCCAGTGTGAAAGAACAATTAATTTCCATGTTTTTTCTTATTTAAATAAATATTAATCGCGCAAATGCGTATTCAGCGAATGTATGTTGCTTTAGTGTAGCAATAAACGTCCGTAACTTGAATCAGGTAGGCTACAAAGAGCAATATGCTTCTGATATTAAAACTTAACCGCAATCGTTTTGATGAAGCACAAGCCCTTTCAGTTATTAGAGTGAGAGAGAAAGACACGCTATTAGCGGGGAGGGAACAATCTTTCTCCACTTCAATTGATACTGATGTGAGCAATCTCACAGTTAATTCCAACTCTTTGTTTCTCGACTCCGGCTCCCAAACTAATTTCCTTACATACCGCGGTATGCAGCAACCGGTGAACGCAATTTAAGAAAATGAACTAAGGCTATGCGGTACAGCGGTACAACTACATTGTATTGCAAGGCTCAGTAAGTAAAGCAGCGAGATATTTCGTTAGACGTGCAACTGTGCATCCTTAACTTGTTTAATACACCTACTGCATCTAAATACATATATAAAATCTAGAGGAGGTTGTCGGTGCTAATTCGACTATTACGTCACTGTCTCTGTTTTTCAAGCGTTGCCAAAGTTAAATGGAAATAAGAAGGCAAGTAGTTCCTTAATCCAAAATATACGACTAAGAGATCCCATATCACATAAACTGTTTTAGAAGACATATTCAGAACATACATTGGAATAACGAGTACATTATAAAAGTAAATGAAAAGATGTTGTCACAGCTAATATTCACCGACAACGTTGGTTCGGTTGCCAACTCTCCCAGAGATATTCTAAAGATGTTATACTGTGTTATCAAAATGGCAGGACACTTCAACAAAAGTAAATTAATGTTCAAATGACGAGCAGAATCAATGGATGATGGAAACCAGCTAGGGCATGTACGTATGTGGAAAAGTATGTGGAACTTGTAGCTTGGCCATTTCATCACCTTGTTTAATGATATGAAAGAAATAAAGTAATAGACGTATAGCCCAAATATGTAAGGCCTTCTGGGTACTTAAAGTCATACTCCTGGACAAAACACTAAAGAGAAATATCACAAGGGAACTGTCATAATGTTCACACAACTGCATACCGGCAGCTTGGTGGCATCGTCCTTGCTATTATTGGAAGTACCCGAAAATGAGTCCAAAAATGTGCAGAAACATTTAGGGATAATAGCAACGCATTTTGAGGGAGGAATTTTCCATCCCTGACCGCCAGCTGTCTATACTTGCTTAGTAAATGTATAGTGGGGTCATCCCAGCCACCCGAAACAGAGCTCAAGTTGTATGCCGCTACTGATTTTTAGTAAGCATACTTTGTATAACTCACCACATGAGTATTACGAAAGAGTGTCCGCTCTGGCATGAAAAGTTTGCCCTCCACGGGACAGTCTTACTCAATCACTCATTACCGCACCAGAACATTCGCGAATAGCTATCAATTGCATTTCAAACACGCAAGGGCTCCCTCAAATAAACATTGAGAGATTCGCTATACTTACTATAGTAAGATGCCATATGAAAACTATACGATTCATCAGAAATAATGCATGTACTTTAACAGATCGTGACTGAGTATTATTTACAGAGTGGTATTGAACTAAGTAGATATTCAAAATGATGTTTTCTAAATATGTATCAGTATTTGCTTGGCTCTTAAGAATAACATGTGACGTACGATGGTTAGTCAGGTTAGACAGTTGACGGTTCAAGTTTGAAAACATACAGGTCCTTTATTTAAAATATAAAAGGCGCATGGCATTTTGCCTGTGTGCGATTGGGTGAGCTACAGCCGGCTTTGCTCCTACATAAATTCCGCGCGTAAAGCCTTATAGAAGATGCCGGAAATGTCCATCCGCGGCTAACAAACGTTATATCGGGAGTATGTCATGTGATTCACACGACTAATTTGGGCCACTGTAGTGTTTCCAGTTTAATTTCTAATATGTTGTTTTAGTTCTTCCAATGAATGAGTATTTGTCTCATAAACGTTGTCTTTCAGGTTACCCCCCAAGTAAAATATCGCCCTCCGTTAGATCGGGGGAGCGAGAGGGCCATAGAACAGCACTAATCACTGTCTTCAAACACTCCCTTTATTTTCTGTCGTATGATTAACAGTAGAATCTTGTTGAAACTACCCATACCTGTGATTTCTCTTCTTCTGTCAGTTCATGATAAAGTAAGATCAAAATGTCATTTCGGTACCTCTTTGCATTTATACTGGGCTCGTGGAATATTGAATCGATTATGCGACTAGCGCTAACAGCACACCAAACTCCAACTTTCGGAGGGATTTCTTGAACGCGATGTGTTGACACGACTACTGGGGTGGAAGCACATCTTATCAGAAAAGAACAGAAGCTGTGAATCAATTAAACCGTCATTCACTGATGAAAGAAATCACGCACAATAATGCATTCTTGATATTAGGTGAGTGTACACCGTTAGGGCCGCGCACAACGGCAGCCGGTAGTATGAGAATCCAGCAAGGTTGCGGAAATGGCGAACCGCCGTATGCTCCATTTGGCTTTAAATTATATTTCTGTTTATTTTTCTAAAAGAAATACGAATAACCTATGCTATCTTCTGCTAGTGAAATACTAAAATAGTTCAGCCCTTTACATACATATAGCCGAGTATTTACATAGCGTCTCCCTTTGGCTGCGCCGTGGCCTTAACGACTGCGTGTGGAATTTGTGGTAGACAATACGACGCAAGGGCCAGTTTTCTCCAGGATCTCCGGTTTCCCAGCCGTCCTTCCACCCACTACTCCATTATATTCCATCTCGGCGTGCGGTATTCTTAAGTAATGGAATAAGCCAGTAAATAAATAAATTAAAATGGAACTTAGAAAGTATAATTCCATTTATGTCCTCAAAATTGCCCTAATATTTTCCACCTCATTGTTGTTATACGATCCTTAAAAGAACAAAATTCAATTTTATTATGTTCTGCTAGCTTAATGTGAAACAAACACGCCGTAGTGGTTTCATTGTTAGTACTCCTGGTTCCCGCCTGTGAGAACCAGGAAAGTTCAGACATGTTCAGTATCGTCTACCGCTGCAATTGAGGTAAAACGCGAGGAACAATATGCGGCTTTGAAATTCTGCTTTCGTCTCACAAAATCTTCAGTTGAGGCCTATACAATGTTACAGGAGGCCTATGGAGATTCTGTTCTTCCCTACAGCACAGCTCGAAGGTGGTTTAAATGTTTAAAGAGGGGAGACAATGAATTTCAAAGGAAGATGGACCCGGTGCTCCAGTTACTGCTCTTACGGAAGAAAACATAAACACTGCTACTGCCATTATGAGAGAGAAACGACGAATTACCTTAAGATCACTTTCTGAAATACTGAACATTTAATTGCGTGCCAGATTTTCGTGAAGCAGGCAGGATGCTGCACCACGATAATGCGCGGCCGCATAATGCCAATGTTGTTGCTGAATATCTTGAAAAAATCAACGTTAAGTGCATCCCTCACCCTCCCCATGTGACTTTTTTCTATTCCCTAACTTGAAGAAACGCCTTCGTGGAAGGCATTATCCATCATCAGAAACAGTGGTGAAGGCTGCGGAGGCGATTTTGACGGATCTCTCAAAAATGGTTTCCAGCATGTCTTCGAAGACTGGCAGAAACGCTGGAATAAGTGCATCGCATTCACAGGAGACTATTTTAAGAAGAACCATCAACATTATGAGGATGAGTAAAGGTACGTTATCAAAAAAAAAAAAAAAAAAAAAAAAAAAAATGTGATCATTCGTTATTGAACAGCCCTCGTAAGTTACTTCAACAGTACTTTAGTCTTATCCTAAACAATATGTGTTAGGCTGAATTTTTTAGTTAAATTCCTCCGAAGAATTACATAATTTTCAGACGTCATCTACTATTCGGGGTTTTATTTCGGTTAGTGCCTCTAAAAGAATGGCAGAAGAGTAAAATGTATCATTTTATTTAGTAAAAACACCGAGCAAATGTTCCTATTAGTGGTGAGAATCCTCAAAAGTACCACCTGCCTGACATTTTCAATCCCCTCTTCCATTTAGGATGGTATTATCGCCATAGTAATTATTCTCGTGTAGAATGTGTGCGGAATTTATTCCTAATTGGTGCAAAGACGTAGAGGGCTATATTGACGAATATTAGATATTACAGATGTAAGAACTCAAGAAACGGAATGCACCAAATGTTTCAGCTAAAATTACTTTTCTAAAATAATTTCAAGACGTACGTGCAATAGAATTTGATAACAATGCGCTTTAGACGAAGGAACTGGCGCCACAAAATCCATTATGAAACAGTGTTTGTAACTTTATTATATTCCATATTAAGGATATATTGTTGATTCTCCTGTGCAATATCGACCTCTTCTCAAGAGCCATCATTATCGGCGTTCTTTTGTCAGCAACATCCGGCCACAAAGGTACTGTTGCGAATCACAAGCTGCATCTCTTTGGAAATTGATTTCGCGGCTAAGGGAGTTAATGAGAAATATGATAAATTGAGAAGGACTAAGTGTAAAAAGTGGTATAAGTACAGCATATGACCAATTCCAACACATCTACGAAAGGATCCTAGATAGATTTCAATGACTAGAAGTGAACTAATGATAGATTTCAATAAGCCGGACCTCGTAGCCATGGTCGCTAAAGCATATGTCTCTAGTGTTCCGCCGCGTTAGAGGGTCGCGGGTTCGAGTCCCATCTTGGGCATGGGTGTTTATGTGTATAGTTAATATTTGTGAAATTAGGAAAGCAGATAAGATAATAAACGGAAATAATGAAAAATCTGTTAAATAAGAAAACAAGAAAATATATATCTATATACATAGATACATATTTAAAAAATAAAATAAATAAAACAGAGTGATCCAATTGCACGTTTCAACAGTTATGAGAAGGACAATGAGTACCTAGAAGGGAACCAGAGATTTTATATTTCAACATTTACGTAACAACTAATTACATATATATTTTAACATACAGTGCTGCATTTTTTCTGGCAATATGAGACGATATCTATAATTATATATAGCCTACTTTAAATAGTGTATTATTGCTTATATTGTTGCCCTTGCTGTATACAATAGATAAATTCAACTCTAATACCTGTAAAACATGTTCTGCATGATGTGTGACTGGGTTTTAGAAGAAGGAAGGGCTGAGTAATGATCACTTGGAAATGTGTGTAGTGTTTAACGCCCGCTTTTACTACATACGGCACCGCAGGCGGTGACACTGATGATACATGAGATGAAGATGGAGCACCGGTGGAATGAGGTGGCGGGGGAAACCGGAGGTCCCGGAGCAAACCCGTCCCAGCGCCGTGTTGCCCACCACAAATCTCACTTTGCGGTCGCCTGGGATCGAACCCGGGCCGTCTTGGTGAGAGCCAATCGGTCTAACCACTGAGCCACGGTGCGACCTTGATTACTTGGAGCTCTACACAACAGCTCTAACTTTGAAGTCAAACGTTTCTCCGAAAACAGAAACGGAAATTAAGTCCAACATTAATTTAATTCAATTACTGTCTTATATATTTAAATATGACAATGATATAAACATTGCTTTAGTGCGTTTAAATGGCCAGAGAATTAAAGCCCCAATTAGGTCCCAACTCAAGAACCTATGAAAATTGTTTCTATAAAACTTACAAAAAAAAATATATTTTCTAAATTATTTTCAAAGAATAGTAACTTTTATCTACTTTCGTTGAACTTGGTGTGCGATGGTGTACGATACAGAACAGTTTCTTATTTAACGTGATCGTTTATTTAATATACTGAAGCGAAACTGTCTAATACACATTGTTAAAACCATATGAATCAAATTCATCTATTATATACAAGAATGAATACATTTGGAATTCAATTAAGCTGCATTTGAAATGACTTTTCATGTTGCTTTTATCGGTTCACCTTGCATTGCACAGGTCTTGTTGGTCAACAACATCGCCATTCAAAGGGGTATTTTTTTGTAATTAACGTTCTCCAACGTTAAGGCATATCGTTATGCTCAAATTAGCCCAAGGTCCATAGAGCTTAGAGTTACCTGGCATTCATCTTTCAGGATAAGGGAAAACTAGGGAAAAAACCTTATCCAGGTAACTCACCCTGACCGAGATTCGAACTCGGGACCTCGTGAACATGACGCAGACTTTACCACCACGCTAGGAGGCGGGCTTCAAAGGGGTACATTACCCAATCTGGGGAAGGAAGAAGGTATCGGAAAAGGAGGAATTCTTTTCAGTCAGATAAGGTGACAAAAACAAATATATTGGCTACAGATCAACAATATTAACATTATGTTTAAGCAGAGGAAATCAGGTTAACTGTTTAGACAAAATAGAGAAAGAAATTCACTGGAAATTCCTCAGCTGTGAGGTCCTAAGAGCATAGATAGAAGGCAATTGTCCTTCAGAGATCCCATTGAGCTATCTTACCACCATCAGAATAACAATATCAATGAGGTAGCAAGGCGTTTACAGTTATGGGAATTGGGATACACATTAGATAAATTTGAATATCTTTCAATTTGTGGTTGTACATTACGAGAAAAAAAAATATTACTCAATGACCATTTTTTACTATGAAATGTTAAGTATTCACCTTTGTAAAGCAAACTACTGATATTGTAATTGTTTAAATTCTGCTTTTATTGCTAGAACACACCTAACAATCTATAACGGATTGTTAATATTGGTGTAAATAAAGGAAAAGTTAACCGACATTGGCTTATTCAAGGTCAGGGAATACTCTGGAAAAACCGCATCCATAAGTTGTCCAACCGGGAATCGCGCCGAGTCCACAGGTATGCACGTCACCTCCGCGTCATTGCGTTGACCAAACCACTAAAGAATGTCACTCAGCAGGAAATTGTAAGTGTGGTAAAACTCTTAGACCTAATCTAAATATTATCATACAATAAATCTGGAACTAAATACTTTCTATTGATTTGGGATGTATTCATACAATAGACATAGGCCTATAGGCGTAGGCAAGCGCATCTTAATTGTTTACTTCAAGTGGGAGGTTGTGTATACGTCTGAAGATTTTTCGTGCTTATAATTAAGTTCTATGGCCGCGCTATGGCTAAGTGGTTAGACCACTTGGCTCTAACCTAGGCGACCCGCGTTCGATCCCAGGCCCCTGCAAAATGAGATTTGTGGTGGACATGGTGCTGGGGTGGGTTTCGTCAGGGTCCTCCGGTTTCCTCCACCATCATTCCACCAATTTCTCCATGATTCATCTCTTCATCATCCTAGGCGTTCGGCCAACCCCTCAACTCTGTTATCTCAGGTCAAATGCTCCGGTTCCTTCGCTCTGGGGGAACCCGAGCGACTCCTAGCACCAGCATTGGTGAGGAAGGGACAACAAATATTAAGTTTTGCAAAATACATTACATAACCCTTTACAAACTAATGATCTGACCAATTTGTTGGTATGAATATTTCAGAGTTATCTATTGTTGTTTCTCTTTGGGATAAACCTCTCTTAATACTTCGTCACATACCTGTAACTGGAAAAAATCGGTTTTCTGACATGTACATCTGCTTCCATAACGTATCTCAAAGGCGAAATGTCAGAAAATAACAAATTTAGTATTTGAGGTCAATATCATCGACGGATGACACATGAAGATTTTCAAGAAAATCCACTTCTTCATTCCAAATTATGTAGTTCATGAAACATTTGTTCCTATTACTTGCTCAAAACAGCTCCGACTTAATTGAAATAGCAATATGTTTAATAATTTTGTACAATTAATAAGTATATATTGGCTTTTCTGTGAATAGCTGCGAAGTCCTCTTCAATCTGAATTAATTTTGGTGTAACCGGTAAACCATGATAGACAAAAGCTTACCCCATGAACAAATACATTATTTTAAAATCCCACAGGGTATCTCCAATAATTATGTTCTGGCATTAACAAATTTTGAGATATTTCCTATTGCTGGTTTGAAGTTTCCGGTCATTTATGCACTTTTAACTTCTAAAATCGCTATTCTTTTGGGGTGTAATGTTAAGAAGTTGCGAAGCTAGCGTATTAGATCTACTTTTTAAACATCTGACTATCGCTCCAGTCTTCTCTATGTGCTTTGTGTCTACAATGAAGTGTTTATTGAAACACTCTATGCAAACATTTATCTGCAACAACGTGAAGTATAAAGAAAAATAAGTTGTAAAATAGTTTGTATGTATGTGTGTATTTAGGAACAAGTAAGTGAAAAAAAATGATGAAATAAGGAACTTGGTCTTTCATTTCAGGGCGTTCTAAGGATATGATACGAAAATTTTGAAGAAAATTCTGCATCCAAAACTGTGCTTTACATATAAGATTTTTCAGTATTCTTGTTTGGTTACCAACACGCCCCACATAAGCCTTGGGTATAACCTCGCCCCACCACGTGATGACCGGACCCATTTCTCAGGTGGAGGCACCAGAGGGCAGCGGGCCCATTACCTCCAATGATAGGGTGATACTGAAGATGATGGTGCGGTGAGAGGACTACAGCTTATACTGTGGACTCCCAAACACGTTGGGCATAGGGGTCACTTCATATGTGCTAGACAGAGGTGAAGTCGTGGATAGGGTCGACTTCAAATCGCCAGCCAGCCGGGAATCGAACTCGGAACCCTTTGCACGGGAACCGCCAACAAAACCACTGCGCTACTCCGGCGGCTTTTCAAGATTGTCGACTTTCTAAAAAGTGTCTCCCTTAATTTTGATTAAAATGCAATAAGTTTAAGCTCTTTTATGACAAATAAAGTGTATATTTTAATTTATTTTGGGAATAGCTGTTATTTCTTCTGATTCTGAATAAATGTTATATAATTTGTAAACCGTAAGAGATAGAAAACATCTTACTGCATGAAAAATACTTATCCATTTAAAGCATAAAATTTGTGTAGCATTACCCATTTTTGACATATTCTTTGCTATTAGCTTAAATGTTTAAGTACGTCATACTTCTCTCAACTTAAAATTCATAATGTTTCTTTGTCCATCGCTTTAGCAAAGTTTGTACCTGGCAAGCTAGAGAACGAGTTAATAAAATCGTTTTGATAATTAAACTTTTTAAACGATATTGATCAGGAAAAGAACTTGGGGCATTGGATGAGAATAATAACTTTTTTTTTTTTTTTTTTTTTTTTTTTTTTTTTTTTTTTTTTTTTTAACCATCGGAGGTCTTCTTTCAATAACTGCCCAGTAAGTCATACCTACTCTACACTGGAGCCGCGAGATGCTTCTTCATGTACAAAACGAAAGGCCTGGGAAAGGTTGAGCCCCGTGAATCACATGTTATATAAAGTTACGACCACAACTATGTCTGTGTGCACGCATCCAATTCCAGGAGCTGTCGGCACAGGGAACATTCAAATCTACTTTGCAATATTAACTATTCGGTTACTGATTGGAACTGGAAGAAAGCGCACCAACAAACAAGCTCCAGTGTAATAACTCATCTGCAGATGTTCGCCGCTGCTCCATGTTTTAATTTAAACAGCTACTAGCAGAAATACCCACTGTTTAGTAAGACATCATTTTTATAATGTTTCTTAATTTACATTCGGCTCATAATTTCCATCCGGTCAAAATTATCCATCCCGTCTCTCGTTTGGGTTTTCCTTTTATTTTAGACTACCCCTAAAAGAATGAAAACATGATTTATATTTTATTACACAAAAATGAGAAAATATGTTCATTGGTGCTGATGAACCTCAATACCGCCTGTCGTCAAATTTTCACCCACTTACCCTTTGTTGGGGGTGATTATTGCGCCACCAGTCTGTAATATTTTTATTGCCTGTGAAATTTACTCGAAAGTGATATACAGGTTTTAAAAATACACATACACACAATATTTGTTTAAGCCAAACATCTCTAGAACCATATATAAAATTTTGTGTATAACTTTTTTTTAACTTCAATTTGTTAGCGTTCAGCATGTCGCTTTACAAGCCAGTGAGAGTGCATAAGATTGTGTACTGACTTTACCAGTATAGTTCCTCTAATTTAACTATATTAATTAATTATAAACTATTAATAATAAATAAATATGTAAACATGACAACAAAATAACAAGTAGTAAAATAGTGGTACCATATCTAGTGAAACGAATTGTGTGAGCAGTTATTGCTGATAAAAATCTAATGAATTGCACATGACTTTCTCTACTTTTGCACAAACACTTGTTCGTTTATTCGTCGTTTATTGTTCCGTCTATTTTATGTCAACCCATATAAAATCCATATAAATTTTCGTATTGTACATTTTACTGCAGGTACAATGAGAATACAGAAACGTAATAGGCTTTAAGCGAAAATGAAATATTTTAAGAACTGGTCACTGTGTAACAGCACTTAAATTCTCTTTGTATGGCCAAAAGATAAAAAGGTGAATCTTAGAAAAATATAAATATTTTAAAATTAAAAAAAAACAAGTATTGTGCTGATAAAGGTGTATATTTTGTTCATTTGTCATGAAAAAATTTTAAAACACTGAGTGACAGTTTATTCCAAATCTTTGGCGCTGTTTTTAGAAAAAGTAACATATTTCCCTGTTAAGGGTAGTTTGGAGTGGAAGGAGAGACTTAAAATTGTGGTGTCCTATGAACTTGGATATTACGTTTATTTGGTATTCAATCACCTCCTTGGCCGCGCCGTGGCTCAGTGGTTAGACCGCTTGGCTCTCACCAAGGGCGGCCCGGGTTCGATCCCAGGCGACCGCAGAGTGAGATTTTTGATGGACAACATGGCGCTGGGGCGGGTTTTCTCCGGGATCCCCGGTTTCCCCCGCCATCTCATTCCACCGGCGCTCCATCTTCATCTCATGTATCATCAGTGTCATCGCCTGCGGTGCCGGATGTAGTAAGAGCGGGCGTTAAACACTACTCACACCAATCACCTCCTTTTTGTGTTTTTATTCATAGATATAAAGACAAACATACGCACATTCACACCGATATACACACAGAGTGCTTTTCTTGTACTCATCGAGTCTTCCAATAACATTTCGATTTTGAATTTTTGGCTGGAATGGAATATTTCCTCCACTTACTTAGATACTAAGTACGCGTAGAGAAATTAAAAAAAAAAATCGCTGTTATCGGATTGGCTCAGCAGTACCCGGAGAGTCTGAATAGTTCTCGGCTTCACCCAGAGATCGCTGCACCACTTGCATATTTTTTTCCCTTAAGATGGCACACAAGTTAATTTACCCTATGTAAAATTTCAAGTTCTTTCAGGCAATAGTCGACTGTACGCAGCTGTTTTAAGCAGTGGAAGTGGGCTTAGCTTTGAAAAAGGAGAAATGCAAGTATCGTGCTGTGATAAAATTATTGGTAAAAGAAGTTCTAGCACCTACACGAATTCATTTGTGGATTGTAAATGTGTATGATGACTCTTTACCATCAGTTTCCACTGTGAAGAAATGGCAGCCGATTTTAAATGTGGTCGTGAAAACATTCAAGACTATTCACGCGAAGGACATCCAAAAACTGTCACCACACCAGAAATCATTTAAAAAGTGTAGGATATGATTTTGGAAGATTCGCGTACAAAGGTGCGTGAAATTTCTAATGTAATTAGAATTTCAAAGGAAGTCTGGTCACATCTTGCATCAGGAATTAAACATGAAAAAGCTTTACGCAAGATGGGTGCCACGTATCTTCACTGTAGATAACAAAAGCATTCGCACGACACTTTCTGAAAAGTGCTTGGCGCATTTTCAGAACAGAAGTGATTTTCTGAGGCGATACGTCACAATGGATGAAACATAGATTCACTACTACACACCCGAATACAAGCAGCAGTCGAGGCAGTGGACAGAAGATGTTCTTCAGCTCCAAAGAAGGCGAGGACGAAGCTATCGGCGGGAAAGATCATGGCGTCAGTGTTTTAGGACGTTAAAGGAATTTTGTTGATTGACTATCTCAAAAATGGTAAAGCATTACTGAAGAATACTAGTCTCAACTTCTAACCAAACTGAATGCAAGCATTCATGAAAACAGATACGGGTTAAAAAGAAAAATATTGTTTTCCATCAGGACAGCGCATTTGCACACAAAAGTGTTTTGTCAATGGGGAAATTGAGAGATCTGCACTATGAAGTGCAGCAACATTCACCTTATTCCCAAGATTTGGCTCCCTTGGACTTCCATCTGTTTCCAAAACTGTTTCCTCACTGGTAGGAGCTTTTCGTCCAATGAAGAAGCAATTGCGGCTGTAAATGGGTACTTCCACAGTAACACTCAAAGAGAGGATAATGGCATTGGGAACCTGCTAGACAAAATGTATTGATATTAGAGGAGATTATGTTGAAAAATAAAACTAATTTGAAAACATGAATTGTTTTTCACTATCAGGTAGAGAACATTGCAGACATCCTCGTAATTTACTGCAAGTGTGTATATGTACCCACAGAAGAAAAATCACATGACCACAAAAGCACATCAATCTAAAATTTAATAGCTATAAATTAAATGACACAGGAAAGAAAATGCGCAACTGAGGCCATCTACGTAAAACTATATTTGAGCAGGTCTCCCGTTCTCGGGCGGCGGTAAATTCTGGTCAAATTAGAACACTTAATCGTATTTAAGTTTTGGTCATTCCCGTTCTGATGTACCTACCCGTTTTCGTTTATTCTGAACCAAGCTCTGTCCTTACTTTTGGAATGCCGCAGCAAATTATTTCTTGAATTACTTCCAATTGTCTCCAGAAGACATCGCTATTGGGACTCAACACGCTATCCTCTGCTGAGCCTCTGTTGTCAGTTTTTGATTTCTTGGGACTGTTGGCCCCTTAATATCGCGGTTTGAGGAGGAGAGGCCCCCCAGGTGGCGGTAACTCGATAGGCTGCGGTCAAGACATGTCACCCTTTTGTCTGGCCACGATCCGATTAGAGGAAATCGTGTCGCTTACAGGAGCTCAACAAAACAGGTTCCTTTTTCTGCTTGATCCTCTTTATATCATCAGCACCCGTTGCAAGCTTCTAACAAGACAGCCTCTTGAACTTTCATAACACAACATTTAATTTACGTCGTCTTGATGGTATTCATTATGGAGACAAGCCGAGGAATTTGAAAATTCAATGATTCTTAAGCAATTATTCTCACTTTTAACACTTTTTCATAAAGCCCATAAAGCATTCCCAACTACAACATGGACATGTAGTTCATATGTGTCTGTTCACTTTCACAGTACATTTTTTCTGCCTTCTGTGATCTGCAATAAACATAATCTACCATTAAATCGATTTTTTTGCATTTAATTTTCTGTTGCCTATTGTTGCCTCTCGCGCCCAAAATTTAGCCCAACTGTTTCAATTCCTAACTTTTTGAAAGCAATGGTTTACAAAAAAACAATCAGCGAACAAAAATAAAATAAAATTTATCATTTGTGTCAACAAAAGTGTAAAGTATATAATTCTTTTCTTTTTAAGAGTGAAGGGATTTTCTTAAAATGTTTGACTTGCATCCTTACTGTGTCTCTGACGTAATTACACAGTTTAGTGTTTATTGGATGCTTTTCCATTTGAAAGTAAGTGTAAAAAGCAAGGCTGCAATAAGCAATCTAGCAAACTTACACCTTTCTCACGTAGTATGTCCCTATTCATGGAAAGAGTGAAAAACCAAAGCCATCACACAGCATCCTGTTGTTGTTTTAGATGTGACTTGTTTTTCTCTCAAAGAAGAGTTCGTATTTACAACGAATTTTGGGTTTTAAAACCATTTATTTAGATTTTTATTTCAATTAACAAACACTAAATAAACGAATAAGCCTTTGTACGAATGGCTTGTGTAAAAGAGTACTTTGTGGTAAGTCGTGTGAATATAGCATAAGTCCTTTTAGGCGTACCTAAATTGTATTTACAGTGAAAATCGTAATATGAATTTTCTTTTATCTTGCTTAGGTTGCCTTTCAAGGGCTGGGTAATTAATTAATAATGCGTCAGTTTGCTTATTACTTTATCTAATTACATAGAAGGAAGTATAATATTCAATCGTTGCCATTCGATGCCCAGATTGCACTCAAAATACACTTATGTGCCCTTGTTTTGTCCTGCAGCAATTACCAATTTGGCATTCACGTTCAGCAACTTCCAAAGGTGTAACACTAAGTTTTTCAAACAACTCCCTCATTCCAAATTGTCCTTTATATGGAAAATGTTTAGAGCATTTTCTAAAAAAAAAAAAAGAAAAGAAAAGAAAAAGAAAAAGAAAAAAAGAGCTGTCAATTTGGTTTAAAATTATAAGATTTAAACATAAGATATTTTCATGACAAATGAAGCATCTATGGCAGATACTGAATTTTCTGAAAATATCCTCTTAACTTCTCTTTACTCTAAATTACTTTTGCTGAACTGGCGAACGCAAGTTTTGCTCCGTAAAAATGCAAATCTCGTTAAAGCAGATAATTTGTGTAAAATACACGTTTTTTAATGTTCCAATACTCATACTTGTATCAAATGCCATGTTGTTGTTATTACATTTGTTGCCTTCTCGGTCATACAAATGGATGGTAATTCCAACTTAGGCACATAGATAGCAGTCAAAGATTGGAATATGACTTGAATCAACAGTACTCTGCACTCCCATTGTCTACACGGAAATGTGATAAAGTTATTTGTACAAATGTTTAGCTTTATAAAAAGAATAGTGTACCAAAGAACGTGCATTTTTAAGAATAGTTTGTAGCGAGTGAAACACGTCCGTTTTAAAATAATTTTAGTGTGCTTGGTTCCCTTAGTTAACTAGAATCAAGAATATCATAGCTAGAGAAGGTGTCAAGCTACGTGCGTGTGTCTAGGTCCTGCGCCGGTTCACATGACGATATCCCTCTTCCCTTGAAACGTAGATGAATGTTAACACACGTTCTCACCCAAAAACAGGAGAAGCGCCAAAGTGCCACCCCTCAGAGATCATGGTGGCTCCGGAACACGTCAACGTTGGAGGTCCTGCTCGGATCGGGTTGCAGAAAATCGCTCCGGTTAACGATACACAATCTGTGTAACACGAGTACCATGCCCTGGAATGTGGGGGAGCGAGGGGAAATTTGTGATACAAGAAGTGGTAACACTGGCGAGAGAGGATCCGGGCATTAACAATCACCGAGTTAATCATACTTCAGAACAGTTGATGCGTGAATATGTCTCAGCATAGCCTGCTATTGACGTCAGAGCATCTATAGTCCTTCGCCTCATTACTTTTACCACCGCGTGTGGAGAAACACGTAGATATCTCTGATAACCTATCAACGGTATCTCAAAGAAGTTTACAATCGTCTAGAGACATTTGCCAATCCAAGTATTGCATTTCGGAGTTCAGAAACTAGTAGAAACGTTCGCCATCCCATATAATGTATTTTGAGGATTAGAATGATCCAGAAACGTTTGGCAGTGCATGCACCGTACTTCGTAAAAGTTTAGAAGCTTTCAGAAACCTTCGCCAATTATATAATGCATTTATAGAGAGTTCAAAAGCATACGGAAACCTTCAAAATCCTTATAATATATCCTTCAGAATCACGCAGAATACTTTGCCAATCCAAGTAACATGTTCAGGAAGTTCAGGAGCAAAGTAAACAGATATGTTGAGATTTCATAATTTATCACACAATAACGTTAAATTTGCGCCAGACAAACCTATCGATTCACTACAAGAGTAATTTTGATAAGATTCAAAATTTTTTCACAATAAAGTTAATAAAAATTAAGTACTCACTGTCGGTTTAATGTAGAGCCACCAAATAGAGTTTATGGAATTTGAATAATATTCTGATGACTAAGCGCAAATATGAGCATCATATGTTTAGAATTTTATAGTTATATTGCCTTAAACTTTCTACACTAAAAATTACTTGAAAAGCAATTTTTATATTTTTAATTTGAGCTGAGCTTTGTCTGTCTGTCATCGGTTCTTAGTGCAAGTGAATACCTATATTTATTTTACTGAAGTTTTTGGCGAAGTTGTAGCCACTACCTACTTCATTATTTTCGAAAACTCTGTTGAAATGCAACTCATTTTTTACGACTTATAAAATAAAAATGTTTAAAGATGAGTTTTAATGTTCAAAACTGAGTTCCATAGGTAAACGAGATCAATTTATTAACAAACCAGTTTAAAACCAGACCTGTCTAACATAGTCAACAAATCTCAATGGGTATATTACATTTTCTCAGTAAATTTTTACATTCTTCATCACAACAATAAGTCAATGAGAGAGAACTCGACGTTTTCGCTACTATTAATTTTATATACTATGCATACGTAAAACGTGATTTTAATCCATATTGCATTATTTAGATACCTAAAGTTTTGCCCAGAGGTGACTCTATCAATTTTTTTACGTCCTCCACCGTTAAGTCATATCGTACGATGGATGGAATGGGTGAAATGATGCTGAAATGAGCCCGGGGTCCATAGAGCTTAGAGTTACTCGACATTCGTCTTTCAGGATAAGGGAAAACCCCGAAAAAACCTTATCCAGGTAACTCACCCTGACCGAGATTCGAACTTGGGACCTCTTGAACGTGAGGCAGGCATGCTACCACTACGCTACCGAGGCGGGCTGCTTTTAGGAATGGATACTTATTTGCGTACAATATACAAAAAGAACACTGAAATACAGCGGGACAAATATAACAACGCTGATAACGGTGTTTATCGAAAACTGGGCATAGTAATGGATACTGGGGGTTTATAGTACTGATGTGATAGCACTGCAAGACGTGTTATGTATGGTCTCTGTAATGACTCTGCAAGTGATCACTAGGCATCAAAACAGTTCAGTGGTGATGCCACAAGACAAGCATGATGATGAGAATGCACCCCTTAAGCATAACTATAGCTATCTGAATGCGGTCGAACTGTAGTGCTGCGCGACGATGTATGAACAACTTAACAACATGATGTACATGTTGGGACAATATATCACTGGTTGGTTGATGATTTCATCATTGGTCTGTGGAACATTCCCACAGGACCAGATTTTGAACGAAAGTTTTCAGCACTTTGTACGGCCGTACAGCATCCAGGGAAGCGCTCCGTGCATATTTAGCACAGTGGAGTTTCAGAAGAGAATATTGGAGGCTTTCTTCTAGCAGCAGGACTCGTGTGTTCCGCCGGTCAAGTTACCCATTATAGCACAGTATCGCCACACACGTTTTCTCTGAAATCGAGACACGATCAAGCGGACAGCGGAATAGCGCTCTTCTGTCTTAAGTATGAGAATAGGTTGTGCCTGTATACATCTGATGCTCGTGTATGCATACGACTTGATCTGGTGTGGCTAATCGTATAAAGTACATTCAGCTATGACACAGTCCCAATTCCTGGTGTGAAGTGTCACTAGCTGCGATTCTCGTTCAGTTTTGGTGTTTGTACAGCGATGTAAAAGCAGTCAGTTCTGTGCATCAGGATATATACTCTCTAATTATTGTAATTTCTTCTACATGAGGTGAAAGAAAGTAAATGTACTTTCAAGAAAGTAAATGTATATTTCGGCGGGTCATTATCATTCAGGCGCTCCGTGACTAGAGAGTATGGAAACTAAATCGGCCATGTTCGTAGATGTACAGTGACCCGGTCGACATTTTAAACTGTTACTCACTTCGAAGATATCTAGAGCTATAATAACCCAATATGACGAAAGATTTACTAAATATTACAAATCAATTAGCAATTCTCTAACAGCTGAGCTATTAACTACATGGCGTTGGAAACTATGCAAGAAAATGGACCTTTGTACGCGGGCTGTTCAATAAAGAGTGATCATAATTTTTTACGGTCATTATTTTTCGCACTAAAATTCAATCTTATTATATTCTGTTAGCTTAATGTGAAACAAACACGCCTTTCATCGTTGGTACTCCTGGTTCCCACCTCTGAGAACCAGGCAAGTTCAGACATGTTCAGTATCACCTACCGCTGTAATGGAGGTAACATGCAGTTAAAGTTGATGTTAGAGGAAGATTCGGAGTTTCTTTCAAACATAATCACTGCTGATGAAACTTGGCTACATCACTTTGATCCTGAGAGCGAACAGCAAAGCTCAGTGTGGAAATCTCCTTCATTACTAACTCCCAAAAAGGCAAAAGTGGTTGCTTCTGCAGGCAAAGTTATGGTCATCTCATTCTTTGATACTCATGGAATGGTTTATCAAAATGTTGTACCTGCACACACATCAGTAACTGGACAATACTACAGGGATATCCTGAAAACATTGCAAGTCCGTATCAGGCGCAAAAGACCACATTTCCGTGAAGCAGGCTGGATGCAGCACCACGATAATGCGCGGCTGAATATAGCCAATGTTGTTGCTGAATATCTTGCAAAAATCGACGTGAAGTACAGCTCTCACCCTCCCTAGAGTCCGGATTTAGCCGCATGTGACCTTTTTGTATTCCCTAACTTGAAGAAACGCCTTCGTGGGAGGCATTATCCATCATCAGAAGCAGTGCAGAGGTGCGGAGGCGATTTTGAAGGATCTCTCAAAAAATATTTTCGAGCATGTCTTTGAAGACTGGCAGAAACGCTGGGACAAGTGCATCGCATTCAGGGGAGACTATTTTGAGGAGGACCATCAAAATTATGAGGATAAGTAAAGGTATGTTGTCAAAAAAAAGATTGTGATCATTCTTTGTTGAACAGCCCTCGTATATAAGTGTAGGCACAATGACGTCCCTTGTAGCTCATTAGCAAAACGCAAGCTGTATCAACGGGACCGACAGTTCCTAGTTCGAACCCCAGTCTGGAGTTAGACCGAGTAGTAAAGTATGTTCTGTTCGACTACTAAGTGACATTAAAAGATATGCAAGAACAGGAAAAACATCACGGTGAAAGAATAGGATGGTGGTCGACCAGACAGTAAGCGAGAGAATCTGGTTGTTTACGATGGACCTGTAGCAACACAGTCAACAGAACCCAAACCTGTATTCTGCAGCTGTTACAAACATGCACGAAAAAATAGATAATATAATCGTAGTGGGGGTGAGATTGAGATTATAAAACAAAAGATTTCTATTTTCCTTTCCATTGTTTGTTTCAACAAATTATTTCCTATAGCAGAAATACGCTTTCTATAACTCTGAAATGCTTCATAATTTAATTGCTTTCTTAATATATGATTTGGCTTCATAGTTAAATAATTTCTTAAGTACCTTTGCAGTCGTAGAGTGCCTGAAAGATACTGGCCCGCGGTAAGTGTACATTTACTTTCTTAAAGTATAGGAGTAATTTTTTCTCGCAAGGATAACGCCCCCCCCCCCAAAAAAAAAACATGCTCTTCATGGCAGATGAGTACTGCTCTGGCCAGCACAGTCCTCCAACCTCTCTCCCACTGAACATAAGGGGATATGTACTGACTAGGTCACACCTAACCATAACCATTGCCGAATTCTGGCAACAGGTGCTTGGGACCGTTTATCACATTTCCTTCCCGTACAATCGTCTACGTGCATTGCTGCTTAAGAGGGGCTCAGTTAATTTGGTCATGACCAGGCATCGGCTCCCATGTACCTTTAAAGGAATATGAAGTTTACGAGTCTCGCACTATGTGACTGATGACGTCAGTCCCGGAGGAAACACGTAAGCATAGTGCGGTTCGCAACACGTAGTTTTAATTTCATTACAACTACTGCTCGCCACGCAGGTAGATCTGCCTTCTAGGGAGTGCAAGGTGTTTGACGTATTGCATTACTTTCACAACAATTATTGGACAATCTCCATTTTATAAATCAAAAGTTTTAGGTATTATTAACAGCCATTAAACAGTTTGAAGAATGTAATTTCGAGCTGTCTAAAAGCAGTGGAAGAGGTGTCTGCAAAATTTAACAATATACAGAATGTACCATCTACCAAACGAGCAAAAAATAAATAGTCCAGTATTCTACACAAAAATACCGCATTTTCAGTGCTGCGTAATATAAGAAATAAATTAAGTCTCGGACAAACACATGAAAATTATTTGTACTACTCATATGGACCACTGACCACATGTTACGTTGAACGAACTTTCTCCCAATATTTTTATATTGATTCAGTGAGCGACACAGAAAATTCACATTCGACAATTTACGAATGTACCAGGTTGTTCACTGTAATTCCCGCAAAGAAATCAATGAGGAGAATGGCATATTGTAACGCAGGTTACGTTTTGTATCTGTGCCAGAGTGTACAAACACAGCGCATCGGTATACTTGTAGACACGGACGTTTGCTGATGTCTCGCTTGGCCTTGTATGGTACCATTGATTGCTAAGGTGTATGCGATCCGATGTCTGGTCATGACTATTGGACACACCTTGTGGTACATCTGCTTTGAGTTACACTGATTTTATCATATGTTTATTATCTTTAATTAAATCCTTCATTCAATTTCAGCAATCCGTGCAACTACATTTTTACCATTAGTCCATTTATTGGGGAGCATGGAGGAATAGATACAGAACGCGTGGTTATGGAGAAATAAATTACTATGCAAATACATGTTATTCAGTGTAAATGTATCACTACATGATTTCTAATTCAATTTTATATTATTTAAAGGCTCAATTATTTACAAATGAAATAAGCATGATTGTATTTATCCCAGTATTTCGGAAGAATAAACCTCTGAATAGGTATAATGTGTTGAAAAAGTATAGGAAACTTTGAAGCCACAGCTAGAATATGAACTACGGCTCTTTGGCTCTGCTACAGAGCTACCATGTCAACACTACGGAACGATGTTAAATTGCCCAATATTTTTTTTCCGATACCACAAAGTCAACAAGTTGAATGTTTAGTCTGATTCCACCTAATCCAACAGAGTGGAAGGCAGGCGGTTTCGTCTGTGGCGCGTATTCAAGAGGTCCGGGTTTGATTTCTGTGGCCGACCTACCTGAACCAGGGGTATTTTTCGAGAGCTTTCCTGGGTTGCCAGGCGAATGTTGGTTACGTTATTTACGTGCCCCTAGTTTCCTAACCCTCCATTTCATGTCTATTAGCATTTCGTATCATCTTTCATCTAGTGGTCTCTTTCAGGGTAGAGGTGTCGGCGGGTGTCTCGGCGCTGCATGGCAGGATGATATGTTCTGAGTAAATCAATTCCTCCTCCGGGAAGACGGTTGCCGGTCTTCAAACCCAGATTTCGTGGTGGGAACATTCAGAATGAGATCTTCGTTATCCTGCTCTGACGGGGGAAGTTTACATCTAAATAAAATGTAGGGACGCTGCGCTCTGAAGTGTCATGGCTCCTTGGCTCCGTCTTTTCTTGCCTCATTTTTCCTCCCAGACGATGCCCCTTGGGGACTTGGGTACAATGCCTAAGTTTGAACCTCTGTGCCGAGTTCCCTCCGAAATAATCCGGTTCCAGCTTTTCCACTTCAGCCTACACATGGCAGTGGCTAACTAATCGAACTATAGGTGGCTAACTATAGACCCCGGGATTTCAAGCACTTAAGAAATTGTACGTCGCCACAGGAGTCCAACAAGGATTGCTTATAAGGAAAAAAAATTTAGTTGGAAAATTTACAACACTACCTGCATGTTGTCATGGCAGCTAAGTTGTTCAGAACAGCGGCATTAATAACCGAAAATCCGTGGTTCAAAACTTGGCTATGACATTCAATTTCTCAGCCTAATTCTGACTTGCAAATTTTAGCTTACAGTCGGCATGTGTGACCCAATAATTCAATTTTCATTTATAATGTATCTTGCTGTATTAAAATCACTGTGATATCAAACTTCTGTAAAGTTTTCAAACTTCAGAGCTCTTTATCTCAGTATTTGCCATAGGTAGAATGCGACAGCACTGAATGAAAACAAGTATAGGTATGAAGCACACGAGTGACATTAGAGAATTCCTTACAAAAAATGAATAAAAAAGCCAAGAATGTAATAGCAAGGGGGGAGACATTAATCCCAGAAGCTGCTATGAACGTCAGGCTAAGCAACTTACCACACTACTTCTCCATTACATTCTAACCGTTACTCGCTTAACGACACCAGACTTTTTTTTTTCTTCCTAAAATCTGCCCTGGGAACACCTGTTCTACTTCTCGGCCTAATTTCCCCCATACTGGGAGAAAAAAGTGGCTTTATGGGACCACCAACCAGGTGCATGAAGTCTTCTAATACGTCTTCAGTTCCACTCAATGTGTCCTATTATCATCATATCAGATTAATATAGGATAATGTACTACAAAATGCTATACAACAAAAAATAAGCGCTGTAAAACATGAATTACTACAGGAACAATACAGATTTCTCGTCCATGTAGCATACTCAAATCACTATATTTTTTGATAAATATTTTACCAAAAAATACATTCTGGTCATTTGCATAAAGAATGAGCGAAACGATTTCAATGCACGTTTTATGTTACATATTGTGTCTACAAAGAAATGCATAGCGGATGTATTGATATTCTGTTCCAAATGAGACCCGTATTTTCTAAATTTGTAAACTCTTAAATGAAATGAAATGTGTAGTGTTTAACACCAACTTTTACTACATGTGACACTGATGATACATGAGATGAAGATGGAGCACAGGTGGAATAAGATGGGGGGGAGAAACCAGAGATCCGGGAGAAAAGCCCAAACCAGTGCGGTGTTGTCCACCAAAAATCTCACTTTGCGGTCGCCTGCGATCGAACCGTCGAGCTGTCTAACCACTCAGCCACGGCGCGGCCTGTAAACTCTTTAAAGCATGCTAGTTCTTTACATCTCCCCGTGAGAAACCAGAGAACGACCTCCTGACATGTCATTTCAAATATTGAAAGGCTAAAAGACAAACGGGACTACTTTGTAATGGTTGATGTATAAATATTCTTATATAAAATTTTATACTCGAAATCTAAACGTTCTCTTCTTGTATTTTCCAGATTATAAAATACAAATACAGAACATCATAGTTTATTTGTAAAGAAAATTCACTACTTACACATATTCAATTATTAGGAGACTAATTAAGTGCGGTTTAAACGTATCTCCTTAAATACACGTCGACTCCTTGTGAATGTGTGACAGAGACATTTGTACATTACATAGAACTCTAGTGGCAATGACGAGAGTAAGGACTGCTTTTGACACTTAAAACAGCGACGTTTTCATTGCAAGAAGAGCGTGTAATCATTCGTTTTCTTCATTTTCGTGGTGTGACACCTATTGAAATTCATCGCCAGTTGAGTGAGGCATGTGGTGATGGTACCATGGATGTATCTAATGTGCGTTTCTAGGTGCGACAGTTCAATGAAGGCAGAACATCGAGTTCCAACAAACCAAGACAGTTGCAGACATCGCCTCCAAAATTGGCATTTCCGTGGAATCTGTGCACACAGTCCTGCATGAACATCTGAAAATTTTCAATTCTCAATACTCCCAAACTACGTTCTCCACTTGCTGGATCATGTCGTCAGACCGGCTGGCGTGGGGCCGTGACTGTTTTGGTTTGTTGTCACACGATGTTCTGTCTTCATTGAATTGTCCCACCCAGGAACGCACGTTAGACACGTCCATGGTACCATCACCACATGCCTCACTCAACTGGCGATGAATTGCAATAGGTGTCACACCACGAAAATGAAGAAAACGAATGATTACACGCTGTTCTTGCAATGAAAATATCGCCATTGTAAGTACCAAAAACAGTCCTAACTCGTCGCTGGCACTAGAGTTATATTCAGTGTACAGTGCTGCCATCTCTGTCATTTACAAATAGTCCACATGTATTAAAAAAAACAGAAGTTCCTATATGGTCCCAGTCCTGAAAAAAAATGGAGCTGTTATAACTTGAACGCACCTAGTATTTGATAAATAAAAACATCTTTTTTTTATGCGAAGCTTTCTCTTTTGTAGTGAGAATGAATTTTTCGTGACTTTTGCCTTACATCCATCATACCTCATTTAGTTACAAAATAAGGTATTTGTTGTCCGACTTACCGTTCAGATTACAGGCGTGCGTGCACACACACACACACACACACACACACACACACACACACACACACACACACACACACACACACACACACACACACACACACCAACACAATGATATATCACATGCACTTTTTCGCTCTAGCGTTAATTCTTGGTATTTCTTTTCTGCTTATTGCGTATTAGGAGAGGAATCCACTCGAATCATAAGGCAATATTCGAATTTTCAAAGCATACCTTAAACACTTTCACTATTGTAACAATATTTTATTGAATATTTCTTGAATTAATTTACATTTATGTAAATAATTTTAGATAAAAATTACGGGTGTATTCCTGGCCAGCAATTTAAACAGTTCATGCCATACGGGAAACAGTAAATAATCGATAAATGACACTAACTTAACTCCGTATATCACCCATTTTTCGGTCCTAAAATATAAAATCCAACCGAAGAACAGACCATTGGTAAAACAAATTTTTTACACTAGAGAAAGTAACATTAGAGATGTTGAAGAACCTAAGGATATACCTAATTTAATTAAAAGTTAGTCCAAGAAGGACAACATATTTTAGAAGTTATTTGTGGTGGGCAGACACTAAATATGTAAAACTAGTAAAAACATTGCCTCATTTATGTGGAAAAGAGCAATAACTGTAAAGTAAACGTAAATTGAAACGCGTAGGTTAGCAGCTTTAATTAATAAATGCACATTTATTTTCATAAGCTAGTTGTTTTTAATATAAAAGATAGGCATCGAAGTTTCATTAGACTTTGTTAGGGCCACAAGTTAATTACTGACTTTTCCCAAGGCTGTTGCCGGGAGGAAGTGGAACCACTATAGTAATATCCAGGTACAATACATTAAAAGGGTTGTTATGGCGTGCTTTATGTGGAGTGGGAGAAATTAAATTAAACTTATACTCCCTCTTGATTAAAGCAATGATACTAACTTCATCACAGTATAATATATATTTTAAGGTAGTTAATGAACGAAACAGGAAATAAATATGGTATTTAACAGTTAATTTACAAACAATTGTGTGTGATACGTTTACACCATTTTCTCTACCAAAAATAAATTATGAATCCGTTATTTAATATGGCGTTCACATTAGAAATAATTATGCTATCTCTATTAGGTTCTCATATATTTTTGCTTAGGAATGATTTCAAATTAAGCAATGCGTGTTTACTTAAAATGTGCAGAAGTAATTTACAAATGACTATTTGTGCTCTCAAGTTTTTAGGATGTAAAAAAAAATCTTTGTTGTAATTATTTTGCAAGTTTGTCTCTACCAATGATAAATGAATATTTGTATATTCGCCTTTCCCTACAGAAAGTAAGCAATAAGATAATTTCTTCAAATGTTTATCTCAATTAACATGAAGTAGATAGGGGAATAAGCGTTTGTAATAATATTTTGTAGAGGAGGGAAGGTTATACATAAGTTTTATTTAGATCCATTATTATAAGACATTGGTTTTTCTTTGCAAGTGGCAAATGTTTTTGTTTCCATGGCTACATAATCTGCTTGTTATTACCAGCATCTCCAATGTATGCTGGCAATCACAGAATAAGCTTTTGACAAGAGTTTCACTGTAAGGATGCGCCATTTCTTTAATTAACTAATTCCTTGTATGAGTTACGATTTATGAACCTGAAGAAATTAGGTATAACGTCTTGGATGTTTAAGGTTTTCTCTTTCTGCATATATTTTAGGGTTGGGATATTTTGTTCAATCTTTGTCGACATAAATACACTAAACTTATTCAATTGGGTAGTTACTCAGTGGTAAGTAAGGAAGTAATTTTGTGAGTTGCGGTAAAGTATAGATGGACAACGTCAAATATACAAAAATGTTAACAATTATAAAACTCTTTAAGAGAGTAATAACATTTCTTAGTAAGGTAATTTTTTAAACAGGTTTTCAGCTCTCTTAAACATTTAGTACACATTATGTATGCAGATTATTTACTACTTTACTTATAGATAAAATTGGTGACCTTAAGAGTTTAGATGTCCTATATGAGCTATATGTAAGTATGTCATTTTTAATTCCAGTGTGATAATTATGTTCGTCTTTATTTAGAATAAATAGCTCACGATTAAATGAATAAAAATAGACGTAAGAGTCAAAATTCCAAAATTTCTGAAACTATCTCTAAGAGAATACCTCGGTCTTAAATTATAAATAATTCCCAACATTCGTTTCTGGATAAGGAAAACCATATTAATATTGCATGCATTACCCAGAGGATCACATTAAATTTTAAAACAGAATGACCAAGAGAAAAATAAATATTTAATAAATTATAAAAATCTAAAGATTGTTTAAGACATTTAAGTGCAAAACATACTTTGTTCAAGCTATTACAATATCCTCAAAATGTGTACTAAAGTTAAGGTTTACCTGTGGGAATATACCCAAAAATATTTCCTTACTGAGTGATTCGCCCCCTAAACAGGGACATTCTTCTAAAACAAAAACGTTTCTGTATATTCCAGAATTCCATGCACTTCCGATGAAATCTCAATTGGGAACTTTATAAATCACAAATCCTCGATACCTAATGGAGGCAGAAGCGATAAAAATTTCTGGTTAGATGCTTCTAAAATCACCAGTATAAACCGGTATAAATGGATACGAAAACTGAGGTAGGTATTATAAAATACAAACAAAGAGTTTTACGCAACTTTTCTTCGAGGCTATTGAAGACCGTGGAAAAGTTGTCGTTAGCAACAAAAGACATTTGAGATAGAAATGTTTCTTTTTTCTCGTTCTAAGATTGGTCCAGCAACACAAGTAGCAAATCTCTCGTTTTCCCCTCCCCCATGCCCAGCATTTTGTAGTAATTGAGCCGGAGCCCCTGGTCTTCAGTTTGGATTGTTCGAGTAAGCCGATCTGGAGTTCTCAACAATTTTTCGAATTGTAAATACTAAAGAGGCAGGATGTGGTTTTGCATTCGATCCGATCCAAGCACAGGTGTCCAACCAGACACGATTACATTAACAATTATCGATTGAAGGAGGCCACACGCATGCAAGCTGTATCGAAGCGACTCCGGTTTCATGGACTTTTGCTTTTCCTTTTGTGGATACGTCAGGGTCGATGTGCACAGCTTCATTCTACCTATGAGCAGCGGAGTAATCTGTCTCAAACTACAACAAACCTGTTGTAAACAATGGGAGGCGAGGGCAGAGATACTTTAACGGAACGTACTTAGGCTGCTATGAACCGCCTCTAGGTTTACCGAACACAGCCATTAATTATCATCCACCAATCAGTAGCCTAAAAGTGCTCGTTAAAGTATCTTTGTCTCTGTTTCTGGCCTCCCATATGCTTAGAACAGGATCGTTTTGATTTGAGACAGATTATAGAAGCCAGTCCGGTGATACCAATTCCATACTTGCAATCTTACATCAGAGGCGTTTGGTGAACGGTATCCTTGACAAAAAATCTCGTGTCACACTCATATTATTTCTCTACCCATTAAAACTTAACATAATCCACTCATAACGGGTACTCGTATAAGGTGATTCCTCTATTCACATTACTGCAATATATTTTACTCATTCTATGACCTACGGTAAGTAAGACGTTCTGTACTCCACTCAGAAATGCATATATGTTGCAATTGCAGTAGAACCTAGCTCACCCGTTCAACTGGGGCAGGTCTGATCCGAGTTAACGAAAATCCAGGTTATCTAGAGAATGACGGAAAAACCATAAAAACATATGTACAACATCACCAAAATATTTTAATGGAGTTTAAAAATAATTATGGGCACTCTTCCACTTAAAAATTGTGTGTACTACATAGCCTATGTATTTGCCCTGTACACAATATACCTACAAGCTAGACGATAGTAAAAGGGACAGTAAGCTTCTGCTGTCTCAGTTTAGTGTATCACTTACGAGCAGCGCCATCTCGCATACGCTTTAACATTAGAAGTTCATGTGGCAATATTTCAGCTTAAATCTTGAAATAGAGCATCAATATCTTTATGTTTGCTACTACTTGTATGTGGGTCATAACTACAGCTTGTTCATCAATACTGTCTGAATGCTAATAATCTTCATTTTCATTTCAGTAACCGCATGATGCAATAATGAGTTCCTTGTAATCGGTTTATAACCTCCGTCATTGTCAATGTCTTCCAACGCGACATCGATATTTTTAAAAATGTCTATAAAATTTTCTTCCACAATTGTTTTGTCTTCTTCTTCAGTCTTGTTTTCTGAACATACACACCAGGCCACAACTTTTCCCATGACTTGATCAAAATTTCTCTTCCAACCTGTCCCAAGCAGGTAGGATGAGTCAATGAATTCGTCTACTGGAAGGAGAATTCGTGTAACTACCTACTGAAATCCCTCCTCTTGAGACTACCCTTTATAGGGAGATTTTGTTTAAAAAAAAACTGAGTTTCTTAAACATTAGCTTTATTAAAAGACCATAACTTTAATATATTTTCAAGACAAATGAAGAATGCCAGGTGGCCCAACTGCCCCGTCCTTAGCGTAAGCAGATATCCCTTCGTGCATTAGAACAGTTGCAGAACGCAAAGGGTAAATTCCAATTAAACGCACGGCAGTGGTGTGAGCGGAATACACTGGCTAGACCTGGGAACTGTCTCTTGCCGTACGGAGGAAAACCATGTCCGCTCACGCCTCTGAGGTATGTTTAAATGGAACTGACCCGTTTCATTCTGCAGATTTTAACACACGAAAGGACATTTTACGCGAAAGTCGGGGCAGTTGGACCACCTGGTATATCTTACATTTTCTGAGAATGTCCTCAGAAGTGCTCTTCGTTCTGGACGACTTCTGCATAATTGTTTAATTGTAAGAGATAGACAAAAACTTCTGCACAGGAAACATAGAATTTTTTATGCTGTAGTCTATTTCCGAGATAATTCTTGTTGTCTTCACATTTTTTTTTAATTTGCAGTATTTACTTTCCAAAATAGTTACTCGATTCCTTTTTATACCGTGTACATGCAAAAAGAACCTAATATTTTATGCCATTAGCTAGCGATCCGCTAGCAAAATGAAACAGATAAAAGAATAAACTTTTATAGTAAGAGGTTGTACAGGAGTACGGAAATTCCTTGGAGTGCAGACATAAGATTTTTTTAGATACAGGGGTTCCAAAACCTGTATCAGGTGCATTCTTGACATCGCACTTTCTGGTGGAATGGAATACTTCCTCTAAGTAAATAAACATATGTTTTATGACTACTTGATATCACAGTTCCTTTATAGATGATTACTGAAATACCGGATTTTTTTCTCTTTTTTTTTTCTAGGAAGAGAAGAAGACAGCTGACAGGGGTTTAATCTAGCTCAAGACTACGTCAGTCACTTACAGCAGCTACTGAGGTAGACGGCCATTATTGCATCCCTTTTAATATAATGCACGCTCCTTAATAAGCTGTCTAAGGTTTCAAAACTTTTAGATGCTGAATTATAATCGCAGCTATTGTTCCCTTTATTTTTCTTCTTTCTCCATCGGGTAGCTTTAATAAAGGGACACTAATTATCCCCCCAAGAGATGGCTCCACTGTTTCATTAATCACACTTGCGAAGGGAGGTGGGGAGGGGATTGTGTCACCTAGGAACCGCTCCGTGACGAATTATTAAACAGAAGATCGGCTTCTTTATGGAAGATGGGCTAAAATAAGACGAAAAAGAAGTAAAGCAAGGAGAAGGGGTAAAGATGAAAAAGATAAAAACGAAAAAGCGCGAAGGATGGCTCGGATTGGTTCGGATATCGCAGGCCTAACAATAATTCGTTACTCGGTTGTTTGCGCGTCTGTCCGGCAAACAAAAGAAGAGAGGATCGCGGTAATTCATAATGACGCCGTAAGAAAGAAAAAGACTGTTAATGGGATAGGGTATTCTAGCCATTAAGTTGTAGCATCTATTGTCCTCCAGGATATACAGCACTTTATATGGCGTTCATATCATATGTCTGGATGCTTGAACAAGTACCCTTAGGATATTAGAAGGATGTCGTTACCTTTCGCACTCTATAACGTGACAAAAGGAGCGTAACAGATGCTGCCATCTTTCGTTTGCATCCTTTCTAATGTAACTATCATCAATATCTCCATCATGAGCTATTTCCTGGAGCTATTTCTCGCTGTTAAATGAAAGGTTTTGCAATGATACTTGATTTTATTTAATGAAATATAAACATCACATTTTAAAAACCCCTTCAAAGACAAAAAAATTTATCTTATCTTTATTTGTTGTGCTACGAATATTCCACTTGATCTCACGTTTCAGGAATGTTAAACGTAAGAAGATCTGAAAAATGAATGCAATTATAGTTTAGCTTCTGATACATTGTGCAATACTAATAGTAGCTTAGAGGAGTTGGCGAGAAAAAGATGGAGGATGAGTAATTAAACTGGGACACAGCACCAATGAAACTGACACTGAGTTTCCATAATGGATGCTCCTTAACTGCTTTCGTTATCAAAGTTCCATTCCATATTGTGCGTGAAAGACCAGCTAATTTTGCTCAGAAGCCTCTTTTTAGGCTTGAGATTGTTTTACGTGCCATACATCTACCATGATCACTGGAACAGAGGTCAGTATGTAACCCGAATTTAACTATCCTTTAATCGTTACTTAGGGCACACCTGAAAAGGAGACGGAAATGGGTCTATAATTCGGATTAAAACGTCACAGTATATTAAAAATTTATTATAAATAAGTGTATACAATTTTGGTCTAACAATGTCCAGAAAGCCATTATTTTGCGGATGTACGATAGAAACTATTTTGGACAACAATTTCCAAGCCTGATACCGAAACGTAAGGATGATTCGTCAGCACTGATTTCTAAGGTCTTAAACGCCAAAACAATGTCATAGCTTTGCCCGACAGGAACTACTACAGCTAAGAGCAAAGCTAGACATAAGTTCAACAAGGAAGTCTGTTTAACAAAACTTTAGAAACAATTCTAAAACTGCACTAATTTACGAAAAGATATAATTAACGAAGCATTAGTGATAAAAAAAACTGCATATTTAGCTTTGTTAGTTTATGTTGACTATAATGAATAAATATATGTTAATCAACAAGTCATTACCACAAAATTAGGAACTAAAGACTCTACTTATAGATACATGATCGTTAGGACATAATTTCTTAAACTTAATGTCTCCATGAATCTCGTTTCACATTTTCAATGTGCATAAAGTATAAAATTATAGCTCAGTATTGGCTTTCACGTGTTAAACTAAAGCACTCGAAGCAAAATTATTCACAGTAGGTAATTATCCCACTTTTTGCACACTTCACATGTCTTGAAGTTTTATTTTATTTGTTTCTTTAGTCTCTTTGCTACATAAGTGTTATGTTAAAAATAATACTTCCTCTACCATACATGGTAGAGAAGTCAATAAGAATCCCTAGAAATTCTCCAGTGCAATGCTGCTATAGGAAGGGAGGAGAAACAGAGGCATGATGCGTGTGTTAGGCTTTGCAAATCGCTTGTGTGCATGTAAGTTATTTCATTCCATAATTTTTTGTATACATTATACTATAAATTTTGCAAAGATAAAGGATCTAAACCTTTCGAAAATTTTCTCTCTCTCTTAATTTAAGCCTCCTTGATTGCATGCTATTTATTTTAGTTAAAAAGATGTACTATTTAAATATATGTACAAAGCTTACGCAGAAGGCCTTAACAAAAAGAATTATCTTGCACCTTTAAAAGTTTACGCTTCCACACGAAATAAATATATTTTTTGTCAACATCCTTGTCAACTGCCGAGATTATATCAGCGCGCTGGTGTGCATCACGTAGGAGTTCCTTTTAGGTGCTGGTTAGCTTACAGACATGAGCTGTTGCTTTTAAACACAATTAGCAATAATCGGTCTGAGCAGGATTTGAGGATTGCGGGATCATATGCTAAACTAATGGAAGAAGACAGACGAATCCCCTCTTCATATTTAAGGTGTTCAGATGTATTGCTATATGAGAATTTAGCTTTAGAACCAAGTAAAAATTAGAAAATGATATATCGATCAGGGTGAGTTAGTTATTTGGACAAGGGTTTTACCGGCGTTTTCTCTTATTCTGAAAAGATAAATATTGGGTACTTCTAAGCTGTACGGACTCCGGACTCATTTGAGCATCATTTTCACCCATTTCGTTATCGTCCGATGTAACTTCTGTTGGAGGCACTGATTAAAAGAAAACTTAGCTATTTAATAATATATGGCTTGAAAATACAACTTAACTGTTTGATAACCTTTCATTTTTATTTAGTAATTGGAAGTTGAGCAGATGGGGCTGTTGCGTAGCTTTCTGTATCATCCATTTTCTTATTTCTGTTTGATTTCCTCTGCAGGTGGAACTTTGGAGTCGTGATATTGCACAGCCAATTTGGCATTTACTTGACAACTGGTAAAATTCAGGAAAAATCTTCCGATTCACTAGTGCACGGAATTTCAGGTCTCGAAGTTCCAAATCCGAGGGACAGAGGCTGCCTTTTAAGCCATCTCTCTCATTTCTTTTTATTATAGTCTACTCGTATTTTAAATTTATTTCCACAAGGTTTGATATCTAGGAAATCCTCCTGCCAGTTTCTCATTTTAATGCAGGCTTCTTTAAACCTTTTGCAACACCGCTTAAGCCAGCTAGTATCAAATAAAAGCCTGAGCATAGGAGCTGCGCCAATCGCCTGCGAGTTAGGCAACTTATACAACAAAAGACGGGCCATTTTGCTTGAGCAAAGGTAGCATTACCGTGGGGAAGTCGGTTTTCACGCAAGACTCTCACTCCCTGCAACATTTTTACAGCCACGAAATTACACAAAACGTGGAAATTCATTCTCTTACATTTTCCCTCCTTTTCACTCCTTTCGGGTTTTGTTTCAAGGGAAATAAAAACAAAGAAGAATATTTCTGACTTGGAATATTCCCGAAACTGAAACTTCCGCCTTTAGCATAAAGGCTACTCAACATTTGCCCTCGACTGACCTCGTGACTCAGTTGGTACATGTCCATGGGTTCGATTCTCGGGAGGGTTAGAGAGGATCTTCTTTGAATAAGGAGATTTCTCAGAATATGGCAAATGCGACTGTTGACTGAATTCATCTCATTTAACAACTAGTTAAAATGGTCACCTTGTAATAAATAAATATATAAAATCGCATATAATGTAATCTGTGAGAAAACTTAAGATTCTTAGGGGCAAATTGGGACTGAAGAAACCATTTAGTCTGCTAGGTGAATTTAAAGATTTATGATCATATAATTTAGAAGTAACTTAAGTACTGTATTCAAATAATATTCTTATCCCACTTTCTTATGAAATATTCGTACTAAGGGCATCCTTTTAATGTTTGTCAATCAAGATAGACGTTGCAGAAATTCTTTACATGAAAAGTGTGAAACAACTGCAAACATCTGCAACAAAATTATCTAAACGAAATCTATATTTTGTAGAAGTCTTTATGTAACCTCTTAACTTTTGTAACTGCACAAAATAATATAGAAACTATTTCTAGAATCTCAAGATATATGCCGTATTTGCGATCTAAATTGTTAAATGTATGGTGTTGTAATCATTAACCTTAGAGTTATTTTTGAGAACATAAAACATAGTGGTTGGATTGAGGTTCCTATCTGAAAGTCTTCGCATCCTTGAAATATGTTAACTTAGAAATAAAGTTTGATATTCATTCAACATTTGGTTTTTGAGTTATGTTTTCACACACGTTTACACAAACACAATGAATATTCATGTAAAATGAGAAAATAATACAACAAAGCAAGGTGAAGAAATTATTACGCATTATATTCAAAAGCTCAGAAGAGGTCAAAGCAGGAAAATCTCCTCATTTGAGTTTTTAGACCTACGATTTATATGAAGTGCTAAATTCAAGCATATTTTTGTTTGTATAGCACATATTATAATTTAAAATAAGAATCATTAGCCTCTGTCAAGGGTGATATCAGTAGGCAATACCTCAACATATATTCCAAAGACTTCGGGCCCAAATGACCTTGTTGTCGACGGGCCCTAAAACACCACACACTCACTCACTCATTATTCCAAAGGCTTTCTATGCAACACATATTTTATCACAAAGGGCAAACTGCATGGCACTGAACGACATAAATTTGGAAGAAGAATAATAGCACTTATTTGTTTCCCTCCATATGTAGTTTCTTTACTATGTACTTAACCGGACGTAAAGGAGGTATTGCATTTCACCGAAAATTCCATTACGGAATTTCATTGGGAGTTTAGTTATTGTAGTAACTCCATGAAGAAATTTAAACTATTAATTGGAAAGAAAAAGATTTATTAAACGATACCTGGACCAATATGTAAGTAAATACAAATAAAGAGTATAGCGGGTCTATTGGCGCGTAAGGTTCGTAATAATCAACCACAATTTACGCTTCGACAAATTAAACTGCAGACTTCGTGAATGTCACAAAAGAAAAAAACATAATACTATCTTGCGCGTCTGTCTCTCTGTGGATATCAGAAATAGAAATAGTAAGTTGACTACACATCAAATTTGACATTTAAATTCAGCGTGTTTTAAGATACACGTGACTTGCCGGAGAGTTTCTAACTGGTCAATTGTAGGGACCTTGGCCTCTGCACTATCGTGATTCCTTGGGACTGCCTCCCTCTGTCTCCTCTTACCTCATTCTTACTCCCGGGGACGTCCCACTTGGGGCATAGACCAAGACTGTAACTTCGTGCCAAGTCCCCTCCGTACCGTAATCCAATCCAATCCTTCTCGTTCTGAATGACGTTTGCATAAAAGGTGTAGCAGTTATTTTTATACTTCTTGTTAGGAATATTCAAAGATATTAGTATTTATAATAAAATAAAGAAGTGCTATAAAGTGGGTAATGGTGTAACCGTGTAACCATGGCAACGGATCATGGTGCGTTGTTGAATATTTTAAAAGGTGTTTGTTCTTCTGTTTCTGAAATTATTAGGAGTAAGACGTATAGTTGTCTATCCGAGTGTATAACAAAAATAATTTTGTGTATACATCAAAGATGTATAGGTAGCGTGTGCGAAAGAAGAGTTCACCATGGAATCTACCGCTGGTTGTAAAAAGACTACATTAATATTTGTGATTGTTTCAAAGAATTAAAAATTGTTTATGAGGAATTAAAATTCCATCTTTGAACGAGAAAAGTATTATTCATTCTATAAAGACAGCAACACCATTTTTATCAGCCCCGTTACCGCGATCCTGGGAAAGAAAAAATTCTCATCGCTCAACGATTATAGATGCGCTTAATTATCCAGAGTTGCAGGAGAAACTTCTAGATTTATTCAAGATCGTCACCTAAGGTCAGAAATTAATCTGCATCCACCATCATTGCATCATATCCATCGCAACAAAAACCGCTTCAAAGGTAAACCACAAGAGACAGATAATGTTGCTACATAAAAATGCACAGTTCTTTAAAGTGCATAATTTGTCATTTTTTAAAATGAGGATAATCATTCCCGAGGGGTGTTATGTTATTGTCTTGCATTTTAAAATACTTATTTTTTCTCAAATAAAATTCGTGATCCGTTTTGTCCAACTTGCCACGCAAAGAGAACGCAATTTCAAACCATCATATGGAGACCACCTGGTTATCACCTTAAGTCTCTTTATTCACCTATTCCCGTTGTAAATACAAGGAAATACGTAATAGAACCATTTGTACAAATGTCTATTTCAATTAATATGAATTATAATAATATTTGGCTAAGAATGAGTAGAGAAAGTCATGCGAGTGAAACACATAATATTAGTTCAGTATTAATAAATAAATATGATAAATTTGTGCAAGTAGATAATTAGGAACTGACGCATGAATTTATTTTCACTAGTTCTAGGAAAAAACCGAATAGTATTCATAAAAACACATTTGTTAATAGGTATGTTAAGAGTTTAAACTCACAAATACAACCACTTAGACAGTAAAGAAACACTCAAGACACAAACCCCTGAGTACAGTAATAACAAAGGAATTTATATATTAACTTTATTAGATACCACAATTGTAATATATGTTCATGAAACATATATTACATGTTATTATATGTTCATAAAACGTAAGAAAATGCCTGCTCTACAAAAGTACAAATCCAAAAAATAACAGTTATTATTTCATTTCACCAAGTTTTCGCGGTCGTTTCACAACCACACGAAAAACATATATTTTAAATGGCATTCAGTATTAGTGGCAGTAGTAATGATGTTTTGCGCATGCGCATGAAATGCCGTACACATATAACTGAAAATAAAGAAGGGAAAGGATGTAGCGTAGAAAGCCAAATACGTAAACTGATAGTTGAAGGATGGTCTTAGATAGTTACAAGGCTCAGTGATAGTATATTGTGAACAAGTTTATACCTATACACACGTCTATAAACTCAGTTTATACACAGTATTTCAAAATGACACCGAACGAATATATAGAACTAGTTGCTCAGCTTATATGTGACACATATAGATAGTTTTTACCACCAATAGAGCCGCATAATAAAACGCGCCAGAATGAGTGTGGATTAGGCAGTAACAGGAACAACGCCGCGTGCCTCACGCTGTCGGAGCTCGCAGGTAGGTGACATACCGTGCCGCCTGCTGTAGTTGTTTGTAAACATACTGACATACTCCACGGCAGCTTGATACTATTAAGAATGTTTTGGCTTATGAAACCACAGTAAAGAAGCTATTCCATAATTATTTGTTTCTGGGTCTTTGACGTGTTCCAACATTCCATTTTAACAGTCGATGACGGAAAATAAGCTGGTGGACATATGCAACTTAAACCTTTCAGAGGAAAGTTAATGTTAGTGAAATTGTGGATGGAAGCATTAAATGATAAAAAGAACAGAGAAAAATATCAAAGAATAATGTAGTTAACCAAAAGTAAATGCCTTATGGAATGAGATAAGCATTTTATTTCACTAAATAAACATTTGTAACTGAAAATTAAGTTGTTGATTTTACAGTAACTGGTTGAAAGCACTGTACAATTAAGATCACAGCAAAATTAGCAATCTTGGAACTGTTCGAGTCGTTATCGACTTTTTCACAAGTAACTGCCCTTTGCTCCATTACCTGAATGCGAGGCTAGGGTCACTGATAAAAAGCAATGAGCAATGCTTTTGTTTTCGTGGCCAGTACGTTCCAATAACAACTTTTGAGGTTTGCACACCAGTGGTTCCTGCGCTGCCTAATCATAAAAATAATGTAATATTTAATGCCGCATACAATTATAGCTAAGAGAATTTCGAAGCTGTGACACCGAAACTTGGACTAGTTACGGTATAAACTACGAGACAGCCATATTCGTTCGATGTCGTTTCGAAACAATCTGTATATACAGCCCCGAAAGGAAAACCCGGTCGACTATAGTCAACCGTAAAATTCAGTAAAAAAAAATACCATACATGGCTCATTTAACGGTTGTTTATCATAGGTAAAGTCACGAGTGGTTTTGAAATTACCGATAAGTTCACGAGCGACTAAGTCACGAGGGAATTTATCTAGGGAGGCTCAAACCCACGAGTTGCATTTTCAGAGACTATTTCAGGAATAAAAAACAAAATTGAAAGCTATAAAATAAGTTATTTGATTCCCTAAATCCCATAGGCGTACATTAGCACATAAATAAAATTTAACAACCTGCCTCAGTAGCGTAGATGGTAGCGTGTCTGCTTCAGGTTCAAGAGGTCCCAAGTTTGAATCTCGGTTAGGATGAATTACCTGGATAAGGTTTTTACCGGGGGTTTCCCTTATCCCGATAGACGAATGTTGGGTAACCCTATGCTCTATGGACCCTGGACTCATTTGAGCATCTCATCGTCGGATATAACTTAACGTTGGAGGACGTAAATTAAAAAAAAAAAAACTCACAAGTCACGGCAAACAAACCTTTGAGCTATTTTAACATTTGAAAGTCGCGCTAACAGTCGACGATCCGTGAGATGTATAATCCTTTGCTTGTTCGTAAACATGCAGAATATGTTGTTATCGTGTCTGAGGGTGCGACAATAAAATAGTTATCGCGGATCGCGGTTGTGTGTGATTTCATGAATCTGATTGGTCAACTTTAACACGGTCAATATAAGATGACATCATATGAGGCAAATAGTCGATTATATTATATCGTTACTACGTGCTGCGCAGTTGTTAACCAAGAAACAATAACACTGTATTCAGTATTTTTTGTGTGGTTATTGTCAAATACGAATGTACAATTATGGTCCTACTTATAACTGCAGAACATTTTGCTATATGAGATAGCTCGAAGGAATATAGAATAGGCTTGCTGGCTCTAACTACAACGTTACTCCAGCGGGCGTTATCCAGCCCAAACCATACTTCTAAGACTAACCGGCCCTCTTAGCCATGGTTGCTAGAGCGTATGTCTCTAGCGTTCCGCTGCGGAGAGGCTCGCGGGTTTGAGTCCCGCCTTGGGCATGGGTGTTTATGTGTGTAGTGAATATGTGTGAAACTAAGGAAAGCAGATAAGAAAATAAACGGAAATAATGAAAAAACGGTTAAATAAGAAAAATGAAAAAAAAACAATACATTTCTATATACATAGATATATATATATTTATATAAACAATAAGTGAGATAGAGTACTTCCTACCAAACACTTCTAAGAATTATTTGAGCTCTTTTCAACCGTACGTAAGCAACGATGTACGAATGTATCGTAGCGGAAGCCTTTAGTGATTGAAGTTTCTATTTATTTCTATTACTGGTTTTAATTATTTTTTAATTTTTTTTTTTTTTTACATTTTGTGATACGTACTTCCTACGTCTTCCTCCATACTTTAGAAATCTTAGAGCTCAAACGAAATGTTTCTGAGCAAAGAATTATTTAAGAAGTATGACATGGTAGCCACCCAGGTAAATTCTGAATAAATGTGCAATATTTAATAAAGACTATTAATAATTTCATAATTAAAATGAAAGGAAAAATCAGAGGAATCTTTGAAGTGATAGCTAGTGGCTATCAGCTATTGACTGACGTCATTTCCATATCTACCAGAGATATACCTCAAAAATACACATTCTTCACTGATACACACACGCGCGCGCGCGCGCGTAAAAAAAAATTACTTTTCTTGTATGTCTATCTGTCCCTTTTGGCTATAGGCTTGATCTTTTATTGGCTAATCCAGAGGATTGAACATAGAAACTTGGTAATAAGGGTTATCAGTTAAACGTTCGAATAAATGTTAAAAAATGGTAGTTACTATGGTTGCGTCTGACATTCGGATTCGGGAGTTCTCAAATTTGATTCAGTGCCGATTCCGTGTTTTTTTTTTTTTCAAATAAATATATGAATTATCGGGTGGATTATATATTATTATAGGCTTAGAGCTAGCCGAAATTGATCTTTTAGGAAAAGGAAAACCCTGAATAGAATCATATTTAGATAACTCTAACTGTTCAAACTCGGGACCTATTGAATATGAGGCGGATACGCTACCATCACGCTACGTAGACAGGCAACGTTTGCTTTGAGGAAACAACTCTTTCTTCCCTGAAGAAGCTTCTCATCTGAAGATCTTCCACCAGTTCAGAAAATCGTCACACAGCTATCCTCACCACAGCGTCAAACAACCCTATACTCATCTTTCATCTTAAAGATTGCTAGGCTCCAGTAATTTTCAGGAACTGTTAAACTTTAAATGGATTTTGTCGTACGTTGTATATCGTAGTTAAAAATAATTGCCAACTTAAGGCAATATTCTGACTTTAATTGCACACATACCTAAAAACGCATCTTAAGCCATTTAATTCATTGAACTTAGTTTCAGTATATTTTCAGTTAATTTAAGTCTATTATTATTCCAAACTCTGTATTATTTATATTCTTTCCTTGTTGATCACTTAGAATGGATTTTTCTACGTTATTGAGCGGAAGAGTGGGTCAAATGCTCTTAACTCTGCCTCATGAACAAATAAATAAGCAGCAATAACACTTAAAATTAAACTTCCTTCCACTTACCTTCAGTAACTTATTCATTTCTCGCTGAGTAGCGGGTGGTATTACGTAATATGCTCCACAACTTTCTAAATCAGAAATTTCTGTATATACACTGCAAAATTTGATATGTCTTCAAGCTACAAATAAAACAGTCAAATTTATTTTCATGCTCTAAAGGCTTTAGATATCATTGTTACCAATATATTAACAATTACTAAAAATATCTTAAAGCGCGGCCGCGCCATAGCTGAGTGAATAGACCGCTTGGTGATTAGACCACTTTGCGACCACAAAGTGAGGTTTATGGTGGACATCATGCGCTGGGGCGGCTTTTTACGGGGTCCTCCGGTTTCCCCCTCCATCATTCCACCAATTGCTCCATCATCTTTCTTATCACCTCATATCTGGTACGTTCAGTTCCGGCGTTGGGCTGATCCCTCATCCCGGAATTTCTCTGATCAGAAAATCTCTGATTCTCAACCCGTTTAGAAGGTTCAGAAGACCCTAGGTTCCACTTAAGGAATTACAGGAATTCTTTCATTCACTATCTTTGCAAAGGTCTTAGCGCCATGGTAACCTGCTGGTTACTAAGCAGGAGACCTATGTTCGATTCCCGATACGGGTGCGGGGATTTACTCCCTCTGGAACACCTGGTCCAGATGCATTAAACCTCATTAGGTCCCTGAGGGGCCAATTGAGGAGCTACTGATTGAGAAGTAGCGGCCTCTGTTGGGAGGACTGAATATGACTGTCGAGAGGCATATGCACCTGTGGTGAATACGTTGCGGTCGGGCAACTGAGGTCCCAGTAAAAGTTGTTGCGCAGTGGAGTTATCTTTTAAAAAGTCTCAACTTCTGTTAGGTGCTCGAAATAATCTTAGCGTTCCACTTATATAACACCAACAATTTGGGCCTTTGGTTCTGAGTCACGTCCAATGATATCCTTTGCTCTATTTGTGGCTACTTCTGCTTTGTTTATCACTTACATATGAAATTCCACTATAGAATACATTTATCCAAAATAATGAAGTTAGAGCTCTAACGTTGAACTCAGTTCGTTTGCGTGAATACGAGCAGCACAATTTGCATAGCAAATATCAACTTCATTGGTGAGAAATCTGAACCAGACTTGTAACTGTGTTACATTCGCAAACTTTGTCTAGATACTGTCATTTATAGTATTTTCTCTAATATCTACCTAAGATATGTAAGAAAAGGACATATTGTATTCTACTAGGAAATTAGAAAGTAATATTCATTATAAATGCAGTTAGATGCCGACAAATTAATAAACAAATGAGAGACAGTTTTTTAAAATAGCGCGTATTTATGGACAACGTAACTCAAAAAGTAGCTTTAGGATTAATATAAAACGTGATGCTTAACTTTAGCAACATCCAAGGATGGCAGATGAAGATCTTCAAGAAAACCTTCCAGATTAAAATTCTTCATATCGACATTCTTCATTATTTTTGACTTCCTCAGAAATGGCTTTTAAACGTTGATTAAAACCCCATATAACTAATATATTTACTCGAATATATTGAATTTCGAGAGATTATACTGTGATAATCTCTGATTTGGGATAAAGCATAATCTTTTTAAGACGCATAATTTATGTCAAATAACAGCAGAGTTGAATTTTTAAGATAACTTAGAGAATTTGAACATTTTATCACTTCAGTCTCGTTTATTCCGTTGTGTCTATAATTAAATGTGTAGTGAGACTACTTCTGCGAACGTTTACCTCGATTAGTATGAAGTATATAGACAAAACTATTTCGTAATTTGTTTAAGCTCCTGTATCTAGTTGGCCAACGAGAATAAACAATTGCATATGATTTAGTTCAGTTATACAAACATTATATCAGTTGGTGCAGTAGTAATAGAGACTATTACCTGCCCGCCTCGGTAGCGTGGTGGTAGCATGTCTGCCTCACGTTAAAGAGGTCCCGAGTTCGAATCTCGGTCAGGGTGGGTTACCTGGATAAGGTTTCTTCCGGGGTTTTCCCTTATCCTGAAAGACGAATGTCGGGTAACTGTAAGCTCCATGGACCCCGGGCTCATTTGATACAGATATGACAACTTTGGAGGACGTAAATTACAAGAAAAAAAATACTGACTTAGTTTCTCAGTCACAACCGCTCGGGTTAAGGAAAACAGATCGAAATAAAAGAAAATCTCTCGTCTGGGCTCACTGTCCTATATGTCGAAGATTGATAGTACAATTATTTACAATTTAGATCGGTTTCCAAATGATACCCTAATCCTTATCTATGTATGTGGGTGTTTAAAAACCTATTCATTCGATAAATATCAAAAATGTTCAATTTAATATCCACAGAACTTTTTTTTGGAGGACACCACTACTGGGCGAAAATGTAATACACAGATACTTGTAGCTTTGGTGCGGGGACTAAGTTTATTATCCCTTCCCAAGTAGTTTATCTTTAAGAGGAAGTCTTTGCAATTTAAAACTATAATATTTTCCTGGTAAACTAGGGCTCTATGGAAGAGTTTTGTGTGAAATCTACAAAATAAACCTGACAATGTTTCCTTGCAAGTTTATATTTGTGTATCACGCTGTAGTTATATGAAATGGAAATTAGAATAATTTCGTATCAAATTACGTTCTATCAGTACTTAATGCACAGCTTTAATATGTAACTGAATAGCAACATACATATGACAGAGGAGGCATATCACGCAAGGAACGTTGAATAGCCCGACAACAATAACAATGGGGGTGTAAAAGGGAACAAAAGCCAATAAAGGACTTGAAGGTGTCGACAAGAAACTGTATCGGTGGGAGTTTTTATTTTTTACAGCTGCGTGTGAAACGAAAAGCATAGCTGACTTATTGAAGTGCTCGGATAACATCTTGATTCGAGAAAGCAAAAAGAGGAAGTCGGATTTACATTGAAAGCCTGATAGCCATAAAGTGCAGGAAATGTAACCAACTATAATACAGCTCACAGTGTATACAACCTTTAACTTCTCATGCATGTAGAGGAGACGGCAAGGATTAGAAATGCGTTATGGAGGAGTTTCTGCCAAATAATAACCCAATGTTTCGTATAGACTCATTTATTTCATTTCATAATTCTGTAGTGCTTCCTTGTAATATTTTTTTAAGGGCGGCCCCACACCCGCCGCCCCCGTTGGCGATCGACCGGCATGCAGTGCCGTGCGCTACTTCGCCTCCCTCATACAGTTAGAATCCTAACATGCTGGGAGAATTAGTGTGTTAATTCGTGTGTTAGTCGGGTCCCGCATTAGCACCCCGGTTAGTTCCGTAATGTAAGATGCTGGTATGCAATGCATGCGAGCGCGTCAAAGGATTGGTTCCCGGGCTGTAGCCATGAGCAGGTCCTGAGTACAGCCAGGGGGAGTGGAGGTGTTCATCTGTAGGGAGTGTCGTGTAATTGTTAGAGTTGGCTACGTGCAGTATTAACATACTATATCTAATATTTACGTTGGAATATCATGCAAGGGTTTGAGTAGTGAAACGGTGGGAGCGGTAATCATTTACACTATACTTGGATCCCTCGATGGGTACCGTGTCCGAAGATATAGCTCCTGTCCAAGTTCCTGCCTGGTCATCATAACCTCCACACCTCTACGCTGCACGATCCCAGCCGGAGCCGTCACCGCCGCGGGAAGTGTGGTCGTTGAGGGGGCCCTCTTCCCCCTCGGGTCCGCCTTGGCTTGGGGCTCAAGGACTTAAGGGCAGCTGTGTCTTGGTAGTCCCTCACGTGATGTGTCTGAGGTGTCTCGAAGTAATATTTCTTATCTTCTGTAATATTTCTTCGAAAAAAAAATGGTGTTGAATATTTGGGTACTTGCTAGAAAATATACCTACTATGCGCAGCGAGTATGGTCGAAACTTTTAGAGAGAAAGGGTTCGACCAACTGGCCGGTTGAAGAGATAAGATCCTATCGAGAGATAACGGGATTGTTCTGTAACATGCGTGCTCACGAGTAAGTCAATCAATAAGTGAGACGACGAATTGGTGCTCTTTGTGAGACATAAAGAGCTGGTTTTTCAGTGAGTCCCCCAAATGAGTATTGTTTCAGCGAGTCTGTGTTCGACTCCACATCGACTGAAATGGAAAGCAGGAAAAGCTACTTAGCGCGTATTTCATTAGTTCACTTGGTCGCAGAAAATGAAATGACCTCAAAATTGATCTAAGTCACGCAAGAGAATTGACAGTAGCAACTTAATGAAATGCTGTAAAAGCTTGAAAAATCACAATATATGTTGTCATAATCTTATTTTACTCACAATTAAGTTTGAAAAAATGACCCATTTTTAACTTTTGGCCAACATTTGGTATACAAATTTTCAACGAAAAAAGTATTCTTCGATTCTTAAGTGTTAGTTGCAAATATCTCAAGTTACTAAAACCCTAATTCTGGTGAAACGATAGTGTAACTTTATTTTTTCTGTATTTCTTCCTTATGAGTTATGAGACGGCTATGTTGAATAAAACAGTAATACAAATTTGTTAGAATTCAATAAATGACGGCCCAAGAAAATAATTTTCCAATAAAAACATGCTATGACAAACGTTTCCTCCATTGTTCAAGCAAGGAATACTAGCAGAGATAAAAAGAACAATGGAGCCGGTCTCGCTTGCTCCGTGGTAGTGACAGCTTCCGAAAATCCAATCAACGGCTCCCAACGATGACTCAATTAACGCAACTTTGCCCACACGATCAAAGGAAGATAAAAACAAGATGGGGCGAAGAGAGGGGTGGGTTATTAAACATGGGGAACTCCAAAGCTTACACTTCAGCCGCAATTAAGAGACATGAAAAAGATTGGATTAATGGTAACTAACAAGCGGAGTCAGAGTTGCGAACGATTCTCATGTAAATTAACTCTTTGGGATATTCTCGCAGTAAACTGATTGTCATTCAGCGGCGGAGTGGGACGAGCAAGGGCGTTATTTACCTCCTTTCCTATGCCGATTGCTACATACTGCCTTCGTTATAAATACTCTTTCATACAACCAGATTTTAGTTAAGCTCATAGCAATATACGTTCAGACAGAAGGGGGTGAAGTGATACATATCCACTAACATTCATGTAATGTTACAGCCTTACCAAAATAGTTATCTCTAATTTAGTGTGAAATAATATAATATCTAAGATTTCTAGAGGGTGCGATGGAACCAGTAAGCGGGATTTAAAGTGAAAACTACTTTAATTCAAAATAATTATTTATATCTCTGTTAAATAATCTTAAAGTGCAGTTATTGGAATTTGGAGAACACTTGTAACTTTTTGAATATGGTGTCTTTTAGATATCCACCATGTAACAGTACTTTTGGGTTATGTTTGGAGGAAGTATGTAAGGTTTATAAATTTATAACAAAAATGATTATGTAAATCTATGTAGTAATTTAAATAAATAAAAATATATATGTTTTGTGTGATTGGCCGAAGTAATAATTGTATGACGTAATATGACGTAATGTGGTGACGTGCCATTAAATCAGCCAATCACAAAATTAAGATAGGAGTAACGATAGTTACGAAAAATCAATAATCTTGGTATAGAGAGATGTTTTGTAATGGTGAGTGTGATGAATAGTGGTGCAAGATCAAGAACATTTAAATAATAGTTTGGACCTGTTTAAATACAACAAAGTAAGAATTTATCGATATGTTGGAAGTGACTGGGAAAGGAAGTTCAAGTAAAATGTAATCTAAATAATACAATTAAATAGTTACAAAATTTGACTTCTCCGAAACTTTATTCCGAACAACGCCTTAAAACCAAGAATCTCATGACTCTTAGTTAACCAAGTACAATTATCAAGAAACAAATCAAAATACAACAAATTTGTTATTTCTGGCTTCTCGACGTGGATCTTCGAAAAGTCAACGTGCATCCCATCTCAAATATAAAAATCCCGTACCAAATTGTGCCCGAACGTGTGGATTAAGATGGAGAGAAATTAACGACGAATGGTCCCAAAATCCTGTCCCAACCACCACTTTCAATACATTGTTGTACTCGGCGTTTGAAGTTTTCCATAATCTTCCGTAGCATATCTGCCGGTACTGTGGCTATTTCTTCTTGGATTCGATGTCTTAATTCTGCGAATTTGCTGGTCTGCTCTAAAACACGTTATGTTTAAGATAACCTCACGAGAAACGGGGAACAAGGTGGCCACGGCAGGTCTCCGTACCGAGAAATTAAACGTCCTGGAAACAAGTTCCATAGTGCTTTTTTTTATTTAATTTACGTCCGCCCCAACGTTAAGTTATATCGGTGAATGAATTGGGTGAAATGGTGCTCAAATGAGTCCAGAGACCATGGAGCTTAGAGTTACCCGACATTCGTCTTGAAGGATAAGGGAAACCCCCGGAAAAAACCTTATCAAGGTAACTCACCCTGACCAAGATTCGAACTCGGGACCTCTTGAACGTGAGGCAGACATGCTACTATCTACGCTACCGAGGCGGGCAAGTTCCATAGTGCTGTCTTGCTAATTACTGCAGCATGTGCAGTTGCACCGTCCTGCTGGAACAGAAGGCCATCAGTGCTTTGAATGCACAATAAAGGTTTAGACCACACTCACTTCACGGTCAGGAAGTGACAGTTTGGTGCACTGTAACGGCCACTAAATAATCAGCCGTAATGCATTGATAAAAATAGAGAAACGTGTCCGGTAAATTCTCAGAAACATGGTCCATTGGTTTATTAGTACAGAAATGAATTGAAATTGGTGGTGAATATCCAAAATACATAATATTCAAAATATGAGAAGTGTTCTCTTATCTTCAAGAACTATACTTTAGGATTATGTAACAAAAATACAAATAATTATTATTATTTTTCACTTTAAACCCCGTTTATTGTTTCTGCCGCACCTGTACTTTGCAAGCACATACTTATTCTGTATCGCAAAGAATTAAAGTAAGGAAAAAAAGCAACAAATCTAAATATTACCAACGTAACATTTTCTCACAATTTTCGAGCAAAATCTGTATTGCACTAGATATAGTGACATGAAGTAATAAAATTGTGACTCTAAAATTACATCTAAAGAGCTTGAATATCTCATTATTCTGAAATCATAAAAGAGTGATAGTGCCAGAACTTATCGTAATATTGATAGAAATAAAAATAAATAAGAAGATCGAAAATAAGAAAAGAATATGGAAGATGTTGGGAAGTTAAAAAGTACGATTAACAGTATAAATAAAGAGAGAGTATGAAATGATGATGATGATGATTATTATTATTATTATTATTATTATTATTATTATTATTATTATTATTATTATTATTATTATTATTATTATTATTATTATTATTATTATTATTACTATTACTATTACTATTACTATTACTATTACTATTACTATTAATATTACTATTACTATTACTATTACTATTACTATTATTATTATTATTATTATTATTATTATTATTATTATTATTATTATTATTATTATTATTATTATTATTATTATTATTATTATTATTATTATTATTATTATTATTATTATTATTATTATTATTATTATTATTATTATTATTATTATTATTATTATTATTATTATTATTATTATTATTATTATTATTATTATTATTATTATTATTATTATTATTATTATTATTATTATTATTATTATTATTATTATTATTATTATTATTATTATTATTATTATTATTATTATTATTATTATTATTATTATTATTATTATTATTATTATTATTACCCAGAACTCGTCCTTATATAATTCTTTTGCTGGGTTGAAAACTGACAAGTTTAACTTTTTAGTCCCCTGTCCACGGCAGTTGCTAAAACAAAGGCGTAAAGGGACATGTCCCTCATGGTTTATATGAGTTATATAGGTACGCATAGAATCGGAGTTCATACCAAGAAGCAAACATAGAAATAACCTTTTTAAGTTTAAAGAGTTATGACAAATTACTATAAATAATATTTGGAGTGGGATGGCATTGCATTACTATTAAGACTAATTCGGATATCCCCGTAGGGATAAGTAGGCTCAGTTAAGCTCGTTATAAGATCCGGCAAAAATTAATTGGTTACCCTGATGACAATGACATGTAATGGAAATGGTTGGTCACAGCTGTGATAATGTGCTAGTATGTGGTTGTAGTAACGATGAAAGTTATCGATTGAGTGGTGGAAGTGCATATAATGAATGGTTATGGTGGCGGTTATGATGTTGTTTATGGTAATTGTGGTGGTGATGGTGGTAGTAGTGTTGCAAGTGTTTAAATGGTGCTGTGGTTGTGGTTGCGCTGGTAATGTTGACAGTGCTTGTGATGCTGATTATGGATTTTACGATAATGATGAAAGTGGTTATGATAGTGATTTGTTCGTTTTTTTTTTTTTTTTTTTTTTTTTTTTTGAAATTTTACGTCCTCCAACGTTAAGGATCCATAGACCTTAGAGTTACCCGACATTCGTCTTTCAGGATAAGGGTAAACCCCGGAAAAAACCTTATCCAGGTAACTCACCCTGACCGAGATTCGAACTTGGGACCTCTTGAACGTGAGGTAGACACTCTACCACCACGCTACCGAGGCGGGCTTTGTTAGGGTGGATATAACACTCAGAATATGGCGTAATAGTGATATGGCATCGGTCATGGTCCTGTAAGGAGACAGAGGAAGAAACAACCCGCTCTCTCTCAAAGAGTGTAAATTGGCTTGGATCACATAAACACTTGAGAGTCGGATCGCGTTAGCAAGGCAAGCTAATGGACGAGCTGTGATGTTAGGGAAAGTGACGTGTTAACGATTTTCATATCGCCGCCGCGGTCCCTTGGGTCATGTCACAAACCTGTCGATGTGTCGAGAGATGACAGGGGTAAGGCTCCCCCAGGAGCAAGGAAGTGCCGTATAACATCACTCGTTCAAGTACCAATCCTATCTCTATTACCGAGCATTCAACTCTTCCTGACATCACACTACAGCTTCACAGCTTTATCTTATCAGCTGATGAGTTCTAAACAAGGAAAAGAAAACTGGTTAGCAATATGTTTTAATTAACAGAAGCATTCAAATACCGTCAGTTCACAACAACGTAATGGTTAAATTATTACTTATTAAAGCATATTGCATATCTCGAAACTCTGACAATTGAAGTTGATTTTTCTGTGCTCTCTTAAAAAAACGCTAATTCCAATTGAATCCTTCCTTACAGTCCATTAGGTTCATCCCATGGCAGCTGATTGGCAAGAAAACACACGCTATCTTGTCTTCCGTCTCGCCAACTTTCGTTGCTTTTTCAGCTCGCCATATTATTTAAATAAAGCAATGGATGAAATGATAGACACCTATAAAATTAACTAAAATTGAAATTTATAAGGAAAGAACTAAAAACAAATGTAATAAAATTCGTAGTCAAATGTTTCTTTTTAGAGCATACCTGATCGCCATGTGATAAATTTGAACTTTCATTAACTTTGCAGGGTCAGAAGATACGAATTTGAATAAATTCCCTTTGAGAAAAATATAAGTACGTATTGCAAATTAGGATAAATGACAAGGAATTCTCAGAAATGGTTTACTACACTAAAATATATGCGGCAATAACTTTGTGCTTTATCGAAACCTACATGTTTAAGCAAAATGTTATCTTCGACTTACCAGTTATACAAAACTCATCGCAAATGAATTTTTCAGTCTCCTAGAATTTCGGAATCAATGTTTACCAATACTTGGGGCACTATTTATATTTTGAGACTAGGCAACCCAGGTGTCATCTGATGTTTTCAGTGGAAAGTTTGACATTCTACTTCAGACATTTTGTCAATAGAGCGTCATTTGTTTCAAAATTGTGTCTCAACAAAAACATGGAGTTAACTCAGAAAATGTTTGTGCAATGATTTATTACGACCTTTTAAGTGGATTATCAGGACAAGAGTACATCAATCAACTAACTTCCACATTTGGTGACAAAGCTCCATCGTTTGCCACTGTGAAACGCTGGTATAACGAATTTCATTGTGTCCGCCGTTCGCTCAATGATGAAATTAGTGAAGGTGCTCCAAAATCAGTTGTGCCAGAAAACATTGGTACTGTACAAAAACTAACAACGCAAGATTGTCATTGGACATATTGTGAGTTTGAGGTAACCCTAGGCATTAGTTTCACCAGATATATAAAATATTGCATACTTATTTAGCCGTGAAAAAGGTTTGCTCACATAATTTGAAGCAATCTCAAAAACATGCTTTGTGTCGATTGGTGTACAAAAGTGCTCAAGAAATACAATGGCGGTACCTCAAAAGATGTATATAAGATTGTAACAAGTGACGAATGTTGGATCTATGTGTATGAGCCGGAACGTAAACAGCAGTCAACTGTATGGGTGATTCAAGATGAAGCAAATTCAACTAAGTTGTTTGCACTCGAAGCACTTCGAAGCGAAGTGGTCGAATCTTTTTCAACAAAACTGGCCATGAGGCAACAACGTTTAAAGTTAGAGGAACGTAAAACGGTCAATGCCGAATGGTTCACAACCATTTGTTTGTCGAAAGTTTTTGGTGAAGTAAGGAAAACCAACACACACGCACGCACGCGCACGCACCTGCACACGCACACGTACACACACACCCACACCCACACACACACCCACACCCACACACACACACACACACACACACACATAAATCTCGTCTTACAACAGAGTATTCGAAGTCAACTACATTACAGCCTATGAGAGTATTTGAGGGCTCGAAAAACGCATTTATGGGTCATCCGCCATACAGTACTGATTTAGCACCCAGTTATACTTGTTCCCGAACACCAAGACTAAATTGCGTGGACAATGATTTTCGTTGGCAGAAGAAGCTGCTGATTCCTTAAAACCATGTTTTGGAGGTGTGTCAAGAAGACTGGAATAAAGGCGTTGACAAATGGTTCTAACGGATGGAAAGGTGTATTGATCATAGGAGAATATTTTGAAAAAAAAAAAAACAACAACAACAATAAAGAGTTTTCAATAGAAAATTACTTTGTTTTAATTATGAGGCTCAAAATATAAATAGTGTCCCTCGTAAGTACATGAATCCTTGTTTTCCTTAGAACTTTTAATATACCTAGTTAAAATATTAGTACTACGAACATGAAAAAAGAAACAAAAACCGGTTGCAATACTTAGCACGAAGTAACTCTGAAATTGCGGGAGAAAATGAGAACAATTTGGCTTTAGTATCAATTTCTCACGTATGTATAAGAATACTACATTAACTACAACAATAAGAATAATATGAAAATGAACGCTCATTTTTGTTATCAACTGGATTAAAGATTATTAAAGAGTTGTTAAATATCAGACGAGATTTTTTCCAGCTGAAGAACGCCTTCTCAAAAGGGTTGTGTTTATTTATCACCTTTTGTTAAAACTAGCTGCCTTATCTGACGTTTTCTGGATGATTTTTAAAGTGCGTAATGGCAGTTTAATTCATTGCATTTATTTCTTAGGTAGGTATATAACTATAATGATGGATAAACCCTAATAACGTAAATGGATATCCAATATTGATGGATGCTATGCTTCTGATTACCTTAATCTCCTTTCTCCTTCATTCTTATAAAGTTCGGAAAAAAATGATGTGTGCGGTTCTGGCGGTGAAACAACGATGTTTAGGGGTCCCCATGCGCTGTGTGGAGGGAGCCTACGGTGGTAAGGCGCTATAGCTGAGACTCTGATGGCTTCGGCGATGACGGCCGTGAAGAGGGAAACCACGTTGAACAATCAAAGTAGCGGTGACGTAGGTCGAAGACGTGATCTTCTTCCGACGACCCATCTACTGAAATTGTGCTTACATATCCATATACAATACATGACTGCAATTTTCCTTTTTTCGTACTATCAGATCATATAAATTGGCCGCCTCTGTGGCCTGAAGGTAGCGTGTTAACCTCACATTCAAAAGGTACCGACCTCGAATCTTGGCCATGATGAGTTATCTGGATAAAGTGTTTTCCTGGGTCTTCCTTTATCCTGAAAGATTAATGCCAGGCAACTCAAAGCATCATTTCATTCACTTCATTCATCGTCCGATATGACCTACGTTGGAGGGCGTAAATATTTTAAAAGCACTAGAATCTCTACCAAAGTCTAAGGAAATGTATCTGGTGCAAATGTTCTTTACACAGTACTGTTTCTTTCGCTCACCAAAGAAATTTTAATCATTAAAGAAAACAAAATTAGCACATCAACTTCATACGGTATCAGGTTAGGAAGTTGTGTATATCAAACTATTTGGAAATAAGGAAGAACGTGATATATTAAAAACCACATGCTCTTAGAGGGACATATGACCACGGTGCATATAATTCCACTCCAAACAACTGTTGTTTTCTAGTGTTACAGACTTGTATGAAAGGTGTGGAACAACCACTTCTGAAACATGTAACTGTTCATGAAAGCTGACACCATATTTATAGGAAAAACAAAAAGCTAATGTTTCCTTTCCTTTCGTTTTAAAATCAGCCAGCCAGAAGCTGCGGTTTCCTTCAATTCTTTTCTACATTATCTCGTTTTCGAGTGGGAGGTTCCCGGGGAAACTTAATATTTGAAACTCTTCTGTGTTCTCTAATCTCAGTATTAATTTTTCTTTGTCTTAAACAAGTAACAATCCCTGTCCTTATAGTGTCAAGTGAATTTTTAATGCAGCGTATTGCTATGGCGTGTTGGGGGTTACCTCAGAAGATGTGGTTCCTAAAATGGGTTTATAATGCAATTACCTAGCTGCTCGTCGTTACATAGGCTGCTTTTTAAAATCGAATGGTGATTAAATTAATTTACAATAATTTTCTTGTACAATCTCCGTTCTTTAAGAAAGTATTCTACAATGAATTAGAATTTTTATTTGTTTTTTATTTAACGTCCTCCAATGTATTAGGAGGTGAATGAAATAAGATGTATGAAATGTGTGAAATAGTGCTCAAATGAGCCAAATAGTCATTTTTTCAATATTAAAGAAAACTCCGGAAAATAATTAATCTGGCCGAGATCCAAACACAGGATTTCTTGAATGCGAGGCAGACATGCTACCCCCACATCACAGAGACAGTTGAATTTTTATAGTGATTCCTCCCCTTTAACCCCTACAATTATTATTTATTTTGCACAGACGCGGTTGTTGATAACACTACTATAAGAAAAATCCCCTGACATCCACCCAAAAGGATGCGAAACAATGACGGAAGGCCTGACCTCTTTAAACTCCCCAATCGTCTTCCCAGTTCCTGAAATACTACATCGCCCCTATACCTTTTGAGGTTGGAACAAATTATCGGTGAAAACTTTGGTCCCATAGTTGTCTAATAAAATAAAAACTGCAAAATACATAGACCTTTAGTATAAACAAAGAAATAGAGGTGAAACTGGTGAATATGAAGATTTCTACTCCCAAAATATACAGAAACCGACTTGAAAAATACAGTCTGCGACATTCGAGAAAACTATTTTATGTACTTGAGAAAACTATCCGAAGTACTTAATCATAAAACATGATTGAGTTCTTATGTTAGCTGGACATGATTTCCCCCCTTTCTAGCACAATTATTTAACATGCACTGTTATCATCTTGCAACATACAAAGGAAATATAGCAAAACGTTCTTAACTTGACGTTATGAAGATATGTTGGCATTGGAATCACATACATATATTGTTCTAAATTAACTTGATTCTCTTTTGTTTTAGTGTATTTAATTGCTATAGCGAGACCATTTGCATATAGATACAGCAAATTATTACTTTAAATGAAATACCAGTGACATTTATTTTATTTTACATGCGTTTTCTGTAGAGTAACCACAACTATTTTCTATTTCATAGCATTTTCAACCAAAAGTCAAACTTTTTTAAGCAAATTTGTCATTTGATTCCAAAGTATTCCTATTAATGTGTTTCTGTCAGTCCTCTTTAACCGTATAGTATTTTATTAGTTGTTCTAGCGACCATGCCTGATAGAAAAAAAAAACGGTGGTGAAAAGGAATTCAGTGGTTTTTCAAACTACCTTACATATACATACAAGTGTTCCTATTTACAATAATTGAATAGATAATAACTTTATTAATTCATCAGAGCACGTTATCTAACCTAAAAAGGAAACCATTGTTTTCTATGTGTAAGCAGATAGTCACGGAGCAGGTAATGTTGCAGGTTGAAGGTTTATGAATTTAAACAGTAATTATAATTCAGTATTCCTTAAATGTTCAAATAATAGATATCGTTCTTCCATGGCAACTGTTTAAGATCCGATTATGTTAAAAGCATAATGAAAATAAAATGAACTGACACTTTTTGAAGGAAGTCAAAGACACATTTCGCATTACGTAGTATAAAATATTGCCAATGCTGGTAAAACACTTTATTACTTAGCGCTTGTCAAAACCCAAACCTTACACTTGAGATGTGTTGCATACACACAGAACATGTCTATAAACCTGTGAGTCACAACTCAACTGAACTGCACTCGCTCTATGTACTGTGCTCAAAAGTCACTCTCTACTGTCTACTTACAACTGAACTCCTCACACGCTGGCACTAGATCGCTCCAATTATACAGGCCCCAAATGCAAAGGAAACGTTCCAGAAAATGCACCTTCTTGAAACTGCCAAAACGAATTATTGGGAGCAGGGAAGTTGCACTTAATGGATATTATTCTGTACGTGCTATTTTCGAGAAGGGTCATTAGCTGTACCAAGAACTGTTAGCTGGGCATGAGCCAACCCCGACGGCCGCCAGGCAGCTTTGGCCCGTAGTGACACTGCTCCCTCTCTTCCGACCACCACTGTTACTGGCCACCTGGATCATTCCTCAGGTTAGTTCCTGGAAGTGGTAGACTGCACTGTTGATTCCTTGCCATGGTATTGAAGCTTGGGGCAACACGTCTTGGCCGGGTTAGGACCTGCTGGAATCTTCGGCTGATGCTCCTCACTAGCACATCGTGAAGACGGTTCAAGGATTAACTTTCCATTGCATCTTCTCAACTAGCTTGCGTCCACTGTGTCCATTAGTATTCGACACAGTTTTTCATTTATTCAGCTATTCGCGATGAGGTTGATTTCCATTCATTTGTTCAATGAAAACAGTATCATTTAAGGGAATGTGGCAACGACAGCTCAACTTGCCCACACCGATAGTTATTCGTCTCCCACCTGCAGTTGGCTTGGCTGCAAACAATCCTTTTTGCCAAACGTCTCTGCTGACCACAGCACAAACACACACCATTAGATGTTCCTAAATTGATTATTTATCCCCGTTGTATTGAATACTATTCGTCCCTGAGTTGGGGCAACTGTTCCCTTGGACGATAATACTCCCACCTCAAGGCAGTCGGCGCCGTGACTGAGTGGTTAGATCGCTTGGCTCTCACCAAGGCGGTCCGGGTTCGATACCAGGCGACCGCAAAGTCAGATTTGTGGTGGACAACACGGCGCTGGGCGGGTTTCCTCCGGGATCTCCGTTTTCCCCGCCATCTCATTCCACCGGTGCTCCATGTTTATATCATGTAGCACCAGTGTCACTGCCTGCGATGCTGCATGTAGTGAAAGCGAGTGATAAACACTACATATTTCATTTCATTTGACTCCCACCTCAGGACTACGTTTTCGCGTCCATCTTCATGCATCGCCTGCTCTTCGAATCAGTGTGCTAGAATAGGATAAGATAATTTTCTTACTGCGACCAGTCTTGATCTGTTATGCCTATGCCCTAAGTGGCGCATGCCCGAGAAGAAGGATCAGGCGAAAGGGTACAGACGGTGGCCAAACAGTGAACAGTGGAGAGACAGGGTCTCTGCTATTCACCAGTGGAAACTCACCGGCAGGTCAGTACAGCTGACATCCCAACCACCGTGGTCTTTAAGCGGCCCACTAGACCAGCCCATAGACCATCCTACCAGAGGAAGAAATGTTCACCAGGAGCATATCATCCTGTCATGCAGCGTCGAGACTTCCGCCGACACTTCTACCCTGAAAGAGACCACCAGATGAGAGATGATGTGAAATGATAATAGAGATGAAATGGAGGGACAGGAAATTCGGAAGATGTAATTAATCTACCTAGCACTCGCCTGGCAACCTGGTAAACCCCGAAAAAACCCAAGAGTAAGATAGGCTGGCCAGGAGAATCGAACCCGGGCCTCCCGGATGCGGGTTGCAGACGAAACAGCCTGAGCCAATCAGTGTGCTAAGAGATCGGAAATGGTGTATCTATTTTTGGAACAAAAATACACAAGCGAGTTTAAAATTTATTTTAAAATACCATTTCATACTAAAAATATCGCTCATTAAATAACGTATATTTCTGTATTATCTCTTGAGTCTATTTTAAGATCTGTATGAACGATAGAAGGTTACAATACAAGGTGCATCACCTGCGATTATCTTTGTCTTTTTATAAGATGTTACGGATACTCAGTATGTTTAGATGACTGAGACTTTTCTCCTCCAGTACTATCCAGATTTCCATTGCAGCAACCAAAGTTGATCCAGCTCTCAGCACGACTGTATTAATATTTGATGCATGAGCTGTTAAACAGCCGCCAAATCGTTCCCACCAGGTAGAAGCTTTCGTCCATAGCAGACGCAAACTTTAATTGCAGTTCCGTGACAAAAGTACCAGGTGGCAGCTCTGTTATGATACACATCTTAGCCGAAAAACAAAAATCTGTTAATGAAACAAGAGATAGGCATCTTCAATTGCAGAGGAAATGAAGCTATAAAAATATACGTGTGATAAAGGTGAGCACGATATGTCTGCTTAGAGAGCGGAACATTTCCGGTTGTAAAGTACCGGTGTTCCTTCCGTTCTTTCCGAAAGTGAAGGCTAAACAATTAAAACCGTCCGTCGTGCGGTTTGGCACATTTACACGCTTGCTTTCAGTTTTAAACATGGCCACATACGAGCGCTGTACTTTTCCAACTAACGGGAAATACAATGGAAAATTTATGTAATGTGTTGCATACACATTCTTACTCATTCTTATAAACATTATTCTTATATTTCTTACTAATACAGATAAACTTTAATTACACATTCATATCCAGAGCTAGAGTAAAGTTTTACCGCTTTCATTGGCTTGTATTATGGGAAGTATTTGGCTTACATTATTGAAACATATACCATCAAAAAGAGAAACTCCACAGGTTTTGAACCTCCAACTGTTACAAGTGCTCGATGTGACAGCCTCGCATCACGCGATAAATATCCACTCGATAGTCACTGGTAAGTGTGATACATAAACTTGATCTTTTACAAACCCCCAAAGAAAAAAATCGGAGGGAGTAAAATCAGGAGACCGTTGAGGCCAATGGAGAAGACTGATCGTCCAATCTAACGTTGTGGGGGCTTCTTTGCAGTTGCCAAAGACAAGGTTTCATTCTCAATTTTACACAGCACTTTCCATACTGTCTGCTGTGGTGAACCTAGGCTATCTGCCTGCCTGCACAGTCGATTTTCTCGGACAGCACGCAAGCTTCTCTTATGCGCTCTACAGTTTTGTTTGAGACGGGCGGGCGTCCGGTGGATTTCTTTGCCACACTTCTCCTGTCGTTATAGGTCTTGAATACCAAGCACGATTTGTCCTTTTATTTGATGGTTCCTTACGATCGTGTATGGAAATGCCTTTGTACAACGGTTACTGACCTGTATGAAATTCAAGAACACAATATGCGCATTCTATTCTGCTCATGTAACCTCTATTTCTCTTACTTGCTGCCTAGCAGTAAACAGATGTACCAACATACACCCGCAAAATTTCAAACGCAACTTGTTGAGCTTCTCTGCTTAATGGCATACGTTTCAATAATGTAAACCTCGTACCTACTTTCCACAATAAAACCCAATGAAAGGGGGTAAAACATTTTGTGCTAACTCTGTATTTCAATATATCTGCGTATGTTCATATAAAAATGCTCATTCGAAAACTAAAGTCCGACTGAAAAATTCAGTGGCATAGTGAGTGCATAAACTTACAAGAACATGCCCGCCCCGGTAGCCTGGTGGTAGCATGTCTGCCTCACGTTCAAGAGGTCCCGAGTTCGAATCTCGGTTAGGGTGGGTTATCTGGATAAGGTTTTTTCCGGGGTTTTCCCTTATCCTGAAAGACGAATGTCGGGTAACTCTAAGCTCTATGGACCCCGGGCTCATTTGGGCATCATTTCACCCATTCTATTCATCGTCCAATATGACTTAACGTTGGAGGACGTAAATTACAACAACAACAAAAAAATACAAGAGCATTTAGAGAACTTTAAAATATAATTTAGTATTAAATGTACTTTATGTAAAATATATTTAGTATCTTTTAAATATAATTTAAAATAACATTTTCATGACATGAGCCATTCCCTACATAGGTATAGCTACTTGTGGGATTCTTTTAATCATTTGTTTTTATATTTTTGAAGCGGCTACTATTCATTGTTTCTGACCGTAACATGGAAGGAGCGTGGAAATTTAAGGCCAACGTATACCCACTGCTTGTTAAATATTTGAATTATTGCTTCGATTTCCTTATTTCTCCTTGCAACTGCAGAATTTTAAATGAAACCGTTTTATCAAACGTTTATTTTGATTAAGATACGTGGAATAGAAAAATAAATCTGTATGTACAGTTCTTGAGTATATAGATAATAATGAGCCATAACACATACAATTTTTCAAAGTTGAGGAAGTCAGAAAATCTGTAGGAATTTGAATAAACCAAATGAACAAAGGGATTAAGGGGAATTTATTAACAGCATTAATCTTCTAAGTGCTAAATATGGAAATAGAGAACTGCCCGGCGAATCTAAGATAAGGCCACTTGGTTCAGCACAAAAGCCGCGACTTAATAAATCACTCGGAGTCAGTTCTCGTCACGGTTGAAAGCCGATCATAAACTGCGACACGTTACCCGCTGAGCCGCCGTAGCTTACTAATTGCATTCCAGTTGCAGCAATTTTAATGGCACCGCATTCTTATTCTTTTGATATCCATCACGTGTGAAAGCTGGGAAGGATGTCAGCCTCGTTTCCAAAACCCATTAGGAAATAAACTTTCATTAAACAGCACACAGCCAGCCATCTCATGTTAGTGCCAGTCACAAAATGGACGTTCTGCTGCTTCCTGCCCTTATGGGAGACGCTAACTAGGTATTATAACAATGGAAATAAAAGACTGCGCTCGTTTGGCTTGAATATCATAGTGTCAGATGGCTGTGGAAAACAAAACACTGTGTCATTTCGACCTGTAGTTAAGTAGGGCTGGCGTGGTCCGACAGTTGTTCACAGGTTATAGTAATCCATCTCCATCCCTGTCTCTCTGCATGCTTTTTATCAACATGAACAACAGAATAGACTGTTTTTGTTTTGAGATCATTAGCAGTGGATATGAGCCGGAAGCTCATTTCTAAACTTGCCCACGGCACATACTAACTAGTTTTGGATAGCTAATATCGAGCAATTACTTGTAGCGCAAAACCTTCTCTTACATTTTCGAACGGAAATACTATCAGCATAGGACTTTATCTACGTTTATTTTTAATTTACAGACTTTCAATGTTTATTTTAAATGTACACACTTCCAATAATTGACATGAGTAATATTACACTGGCGCGAAATAAAAGTGGTCAGAAAAAAAAATGGTTTTAGTGACAATATGTAATCAGAAACTAAAATAGTTGACATATGGTGTTTATATTTTCTATATCATTAATACTATGGGTTAATTTTTTTATTTAAAGCCTATTTTAATAAACTAATAGAGACAAAGTTTCTGTTATTGATGTGTTAGAAATAAGGTGTTCTGGCCATATTAACGTAATCATGCAATTCTTCAAGTAATAGTAAAGTTTGGGTAGAAATTCTATTTAGAAACAGAATAAAAAGAAGAAAAAATATACCTAATAAGAAGGAAGTGGAACTTCTGAAAAGAACTTGATCGATCAAATTAGCTATATTCATTTTATTCTACTAAAGAATTTTATGTACTCTCACATGAAATTCCCTAACCTCTCCTCTACAAACCATTTCTAGAAAAGCTTATTCCTTTACTCCACGCAAATCGAAATTAAGTTTACAGAAATAGTTTCAATACTTTATTAAGGGGGACACAGGAGCTGCAGCGATACTGAAATGTCCATCTCAGAGGACAAAGAATACCTAAACAAAATATGCAGAAATCATTCTTAAGAAGAAGACTTCCAAGCTATTCAGTGAAAATTCATAACCTACATTTTATTTAAGTATCATAAATACATGCATCTATTTTAATAAAAGTTGGAGATTTAAAGAAAATCAGAAATAAGGAAACATTTTCCTCGTAAAAGACATGCCTATAGGGTTGGATTTCCAGAATGTCTTACTGTCACTTCCTTGGAAGATGAATTTACGGTTCTCTCTCTCTCTCTCTCTCTCTCTCTCTCTCTCTCTCTCTCTCTCTCTCTCTCTCTCTCTCTCTCTCTCTCTCTCTCTCTCTCTCTCTCTCTCTCTCTCATACACACACACATACATACATGCGCGCGCACACATATTCACACACACTTTTTTTTTTCTAAAAGACTCTTCTTTTTATTCAGGGGCTCTTAAAACAAAAATTGCATTTTGAGTGCAATATCCATATTGAGTTTTTTTAGTGAAAGTATATCCTCTACGTGGATACATAAATGGTAAGAAAAGTAAAATTACTGCACTGAACCTCACGAAGACTTTTAATTTGACTAACAAAAGCCAAGTCTAAAATTTGGAGACACAAATTTAACAGAACGAGGGGCCCTTCTCGCAGTTTTACTCAAACTTCCGAGATTCTTCTCCCTTTCCCTTCCCTTTATCAACCAATGTTCCTCACTCTGTGGTCTCTCTTTTTCCTTCAGCATGTATGGCTTTATTCTTATCTTCTGCCCTTTCTCTTTCTTTATGCAAAGAGCAAGTTATACGATGGCACGAACATTATTTGTTATGATGTTAATGAAAGTTAAAACACAATGGTGTTAATAACTATTATTACTATTACTTCTGTCATCTTTATGATATCCTTTTAAAGTTATTCGCAAACTATATGGTCAATTCTCCCATATCGATATACAACTAACATTTTACTACGCCCAGCAGTCACAATTTATCTAGCGACCTGAAATTAATCTTGGGAATTGAATTTTGGAGAAGAAAACAGTACCGGTGTAAACAACCAGGCAAATTTGTATAAGATTGCTGGCTGGGCTAACCTGAAGGCACTGTGATATAACCTGGTAATTTCATGGTATTCAAATGCACACATACTCTTCTGCATCTAAAACACTCTCCCTATGGCAAAGGAAAGGCATGTTTGATATTTCAGTACGAGGAAATACGTACAGTTTGTGTATCGGCAACATTTTTAAGTAGTCATATAAAATAAACAGAAAGATATCGGTTACGTTAATTGATCTTCACATGTTCTGGATAATCTAAAACAGAAGCAGAATGAAGATGTTACGTGCTTCGTTTCACTTCGTTTTTAGTTTCTTACATTTTTCTTCTTTCAACCCTGCTTCTAAATAGAATTTCTGCCTTAACTTTACTAGTACATGCCTAGAGTACCTTATTACTAAACACACTCATAAAAATATCGTACTCCTTTATTGAACTTTTAAAAAGACAACTAATACGTTGCATTAGTGATATAAATACCAATATATACATCAAAAGAAGTATTTAGATTAAAATCTTCGTCTAATAACACTAATGTATGAAACCCCTTATCACTTAATAACAAAGTATAAATGTTATCAAGGAATTATACAAATATCTTTCAACCAAAAGAACGCTTTATCACCTTGCACACGCGCACTATACAAATGCATGGTGGTTCAGTTGCTGGAGAGTGGAAAGAGGAAAACTCATTTCTGAATTTTCCGTTTCAACAGAAAGAAATTACATTTTTCTCTGTTTTTTGTGTGCTTTCTTTCATTACAAAACATGAAGTTGGTAATTTGGGAAACCTTCTCATGCTTACTACAAGTAATATTCCACAGCAATAGGATTCTTTCCCCTTCTTAGTTAATTAACAAGTGGAAAAGATTAATATAAATGATAGGCAAGTTCAATATGTGCGTGGTAACGAAGTCAATATTTGAACCTAGGAAAACCTATATTCTAACTCAAAATGTGCTTCCAAATGTGAAGTTTCCAATATATGCAGTTATACGCAGGTTTTAAAGAAGTTAAAACTATCAAATGTAATGGTTTCAACAGCTTAATAAAACAGTTTGAGCATAAAATTAAGAAAAAATTTACAATGCGTTTTAACTTGCATGAAAATTGCAAAAACATATGCAGATCCCTCCAAAATATTCTTGACATTTCTTCGCTATTGCAAAATCCTTTTCTTCCTGATTTCTTATTTTAGCTCCTGAATAAACAGTTTATTGAAGACGTGCGATGTATTGATGTAAAGAAGAACCACAGGAAGGCACGTTGACCATGGTAGCTCAAGGGGTAGAGCAACTGGACGGAAACCAGTAGATCCGTGGTTCAAATCCCGGCCATGGCATTGAATTTTTCAGTTGGCTCTAATTAATTAAGAACCACACACTAATTTTAATTTAATAACACTTCCAATTCTTATTTTTGCTTTTGTTATATTCGGAATATTAGCGAAAGTTTCAGTCATTGTCATGGATGTTCCAAATTCACAGCTTCTCCAAGGTTACAGACATTATGCCATGCATAAGTATTTTTTTAAACTGATAAAATCATGTTCGCGCCCATTTCATTAAATCGTGGAGATTCGCTATTTATTTATTTAAATCGTTTCAGATGCTTTACTTTATTAACTACTAGCTCAAACAGAAGGTGCATAATTTTAACATTTTATCTGTTGTGCCTGTCAAACAATTTCTTTAACGCTGAAAAATATTTACAGGATTTATAAAATTACGAAACTGTTAAATGTCTCGGATGGAGGTAAAGCAATCAGCATAAAGTAGTATAAGTGTTACTCGTATCGGAGAATTATGGTCATATTTGAACTACTATAGGCAGTTAGGAAATAATTTTAAGATATATCTATAAGGAGAATTTAAGGATGAAACTATTACGTTTAGACCATGGTAAAATACTTTCATAAAGAAACTAAATCCAGAGACCCCAATTACATATTTTACTTTATTGGGGAATCCTTCTTTATTCCGAACTGCAATATTCCCCATAGAATGTGGAAATGAATTTAAGTGTTTTTACATTCATGTAACTTTCGTTTATTTTTATATAGAAACTTCTACAGATACTCCTAGGAAAGCTATTTTTCTATCCTTTTCATGTTAATCAAGATAAAGTTTACAGAAATATTTAAACAACAAATTTAACTGTAGGTACAAGGGAATAAAGAAAACAGTATCCATAATTTGATGTCATATCGTATCCACGACAGAAAAAAAAATGAATAGCAATAACAAGTTTAAAAATGATAATGTATTGAACAAAATTCAAACCAATAGTAAATATCGGCAACAATTATGCGATGAAGAACTTTATTCCAATTTAAATCTATGGTTTAAAATATATACATTTTCAAGTAGAACATTTTTGTACATTGTATTATAATATAGTTATTTGAAATTAGCTAAAACTCTTTCTGAATAAAGAGGACTTGACATGCTATTTGCAGAAAATTTCTTTAAATATCTGAAATATATACCTATTTTAAACTTAAGTATTATAGCCACTATTAAAAAATCAAAATGTTGCAATACATTCCTTATAAGGAATACTTTGGAATCTTTTTGTCCTATTTATTTTTTCTTCTTCCTTTTTTAATTCTTGGAAGATTGGTGATTAAGTATATCAGGTTTGGTATTTATCCGACATTTCTACACACACACACGCACGCGCGCGCACACACACACACGCACACGCACGCGCGCACACTCAGATCTTTTTCTAAAAGATTCTATTTTACATTCACGAAATGTCATTTCTAATACATTCTCGACAATTTATTTTCCGTGGAGCAGAATACCTCATTCTTAAGATTAGATACATTGGAGGAGAGTCTTGGTGATGTAGGAGGCCATGAAATGTGACCCGTATTTCCCTTCCCTATAGAGCAACTCATCATTCCCCTGGATCGTTCCATCACGAAATGATAGCTCTCATTTTGCGATCTAATCCAGACCAATCCCACCAAAAACTTTTGCTCTCAGATAAAAAAATATAAAATCCAAATAACGTTTTTATATGACGTAAAAAACATCATTACACTGTAGTAGGGTTTTGATGTGAAGGGGAGGTTGCAGCGAGATGGAAACAAGTTCCTTTTTATGGGCGCAAATGTAGAACCCCACTTAAGCTACGCTTCAACCCTTCCCACGTTTGATTCGCCACTGTAATGATATAAAAAAAACTGCGCTCATCAAACGTGTTTAGCACAGCGGTTTAAATGTTAGCCTCGACATCGTGATCACTGGACCTTCAGGGTTCGTTATCGATCAGTGCTTAAAGTGCGTTCACCAGGTTCGAGTCTTGTTGAAGTCAAATCTCTTCTTTCTGTTCTCTCATCTTATTCTTCAGGCAGCTCTGGATTCTTTATGGCGCTCTTAGATTTTTTCTCAGTCCTCTTTTCTTCATCAACTCTCGTTACTTTATCGCTATTCTCGTTATCTAATATAATTTTCCTCTTTATGATCTGTTATTCTGCTCTTTTGCTCTCATGTGTGAATTTCCTGCACCAAGTGTTTCTTGCGGTAAAATGGAAGAAAAACACTTATTAATTGAACAACAAGACTACCTAATCTCAAACTTCCTTCTTTCTCAAAGTCCAGCGAACAGTACTGGAACCCCGAATTTAAGGATTAGTAATTATCTAGAATTGACCACTTATGAAACTGTGAGAAACTGCTTTCGTGATAGACCGGATCACTGTAAACTGGGTCATTTCGTACTTCTGAGTTAGTATTCAACACTTTATGGAAAAATTGTGTTAATGTATTGTTATAGCATGCATATAAACATAAAAGCCTTTAAAACATTTACCAGAGATAATTCTGATGCGATTTCAACTTCTATTGGTATGAACCACTAATTGAAGGTTTCAAATATAAAAATATAATATAGAATGTTGTTATGTTTTATTTTATTATTTATTTACTCTTTAGCTGCAGTATATATATATATATATATATATATATATATATATATATATATATATATATATATATAATCATTTTATGAGATACCTTCGTAAGTTTCCTTTGGATAAGTTCACACGATTTTGTATTAATAATTTTTTCTCACAAAATGAATACAAACAAATGTTAGTAATATCGCATACATAATTAACTCACTGCATAATATTCCTAAGGCCCCATTTACAAAATGGGGCCTTAATAATCATCATAATTACTTAACCCAAAGAGGAGATTCTAATGCGGGACAATATAAAAATCGATAAGTATATTTCGTCTTTTTATATGCTCTATATGCATGCTGTTTCTTGAGAGGATAATTATTTAATGAACGACAAGCATTTTCAGAAATGTTAGTGCATATAAATTCGCTTACCATAAATAACGTTATGGCTTGGAGGTTAAAGCAAGTGCTTGTGCAATGTTAAACCTTATGTTTTGATATGTTAAGATAACGTGAGATTTGGCTAAACATTTTTTTCTTTTTTTGCAGTTTTATTTTACTTTACGGTTTTATTATACTTTTACGTTCACAATAGATAATTTAAATTTTAATATTTTAGCAGGTTTAAAGAAGAGTTGCGAAGCAATGTACCACTATCTGGTCCATTGGATTCTGGAAGTCATCTCTGCCTTTCTGTTGTAGCTGCTACCTCGGTAGAGTTGTAATATCCATCAGGGAATACATAAGTGCAGCAAAAGTATAACACCGGTTTAATTCACTGCTAATTTAATCATCATCATCATCATCATCATCATCATCATCATTAACCATATTTGACTAGAAAGGTTGCCGACTGTTAATTTCCAAAATGGAATTATTTCTGTAATAATAACAAAGCTAAAGCGTAATTTCTGTACGACGGAGAGATAACAACACCCAGTGATGGGAGTGTACGTCGGAGGGTAAGCGATCTAAATTTATAATGTTCCCTCCTAGCTTTGCTTAAATCGTATTTGTGACTTCTAGTGCCGCCAGCTTTCATATATTAGGTGGATAAATCACAAAAATCTACTTATTCGTGTATGAAATTCTTCGAATTTTATACTTCTTTGCTACAGAATTTCTAGGCCTGAATCAGCGCATATTCAACATACCTGCCGTCCAAGAACCCCGGAACAAATTTATATTTCACTATCATTTATTAATTAGATTATTTACTCCTTCCAGTTACATTTAAGTAAAGTAAGACAACGAACTAAGTTTTACTCAAAGTGCTCGTTTTCATCATCATTTAATAGTTATCAGCTTGAGATTTTCAGGAAAGCTTCAGAATCATCAATTTAAACATTGTGATCTATGTAGTTACTAATATCATAAAATAGTTTATTTAAAATGAATTATTCTCCATAACTCACACTGAATGTTGTGACTTTGTAGGTTCGTACAATTAAAAGTCCAATTTGCCGAAATTCTAAATGTTCTTTATTTACGTAGAGATACACTGTTCAATTCTCACGAAACAACATTACATAATGCAACAACACAATCTTCCATGGTCGATGATAACTGCGTCCAGTTCAGCTCTCTTTACAACACTCTTGTTACACAACTAACTCTGCTTACTCACTCTGTTTACGACTGTCCTGCTGGCGTGTCACAATCCCTTATATCTTATTCATAATTCGAGAGACTTCTCGAGCAAATCAAAAAATCAACTATTCTCTGTCAATCGAGATATCTCTCGAACCTTCCAGGCATGAAATCCTATCTGTGTCGGCGAGTCCTTTATCTGAGGTAACATTGTTTGTCAGCTTTGTGAACACTCGCCGCTGTATCGTTAACTGCTTATGCAAGCTTGTGAAACATTATCCGCCGTCTATTATCTATTTGTACCGAAACTTTTATGCCCAGTGCCAGTGAAGAATTCAGTAGTATAACACATTTCTTCCTCTTAAGCTACTTAAGATCAGAAAATGCCTCCTCAACAAATTATGTAAATTTAGTTCAATTTCAAAGTTGGTCACAATAGAATATGCAGTAGGATACCAGGATCTTATCACATTATCATGTCAAAAGTGCTTCATATTAAGTAAAAAAAAAAAAAAATAATAATATCTTAAGAGCTCGTAAAAATTTTAAAATTATCAGCCTATATCTTCTGTTTTCAGTATAGAATAGAAAGATCTGAGAGATTAGAAGAAACTGTGGGATTTTGAATTTTCACAAAACACGCGATTTAATAAGCCAGATGCCGTTGTAATACCGGTTTCAAAATATCACATGACATGTACACTGTGTAGAGATTAGAGGAAAAAGAGAGGTGAGGTCAACAAAGAGGAAAGGATCGAGAGGGTCAAAAGAGAAAGAATACGATTCAAGAGAAAATGGAGAAATAGAGAAAAGTGAACAAGAGTAGGAGAGCGAAGAGGTACAAAAATTTCCACATATAACGCAATAACGCGCGCTGAGCTGCTACTTTCATATAAAATATCGCTGTTTTACCTACAAGTACAGACAGCTAGCCCCAATAGAAACGACGCGATAACGCGCAGGCAAAAGTTCATTTAAATACTTTGATTACTTTTGTATTTGTTTGAAACGCAATTTTGCCCCCAATTTCGCCGCTTGATTCCCAAGGGTGGTAACACGAGGGAAGTTGTGATGCACCGATTTAATGAATCGGCAATATTAGCTATATTATATATAGAGGGCGAGGGGAGACGAGCACAAAGGGGTAGCTAAAATGTGACATGAGGGTGGAGTCTACTACCCTTGCCTTCTACTCTCGGTCTGCCCACGGTGGGGTGTTAAACACCCATCAGTGTTCTCTTATCTTCTCAAGGGTTGGTAATATGACCACTTTGAAATTAAACTGTATGCACTAAATTAAAAGCGCAGCGGCATAAAAGCACAGTTCCCTTGTTTATGTAACTACATACCCATGTGGGTTACGTAAGATGTGATTATCCATGTATATGATGGCGCAGCACGTAACTAATTAATCATAAAAGATGACAGCGATATATTATGTACCTTATTAAGGGTGCAATTTGTGTAGAATAAAACCTCTTATGACGTTAAGCACTTTTGAAATATTTACTGTTATTCCTTCAATATTTTAAATATTGCAAGCTATACACTTTGGAATCTGTCTTTTCTTTTATTTCTCATGTTTGTGTGCGGTATTTAGCAAAGGTAGCATAAGAGAATTTGTATTACAAATTGGCAAAATTAAAAACTACTTATTGTTACATTCATATTACTTTCTACTCATTCTTCTATAAACTATTTTTACAAATCTTATTCTCCTTTCGATTTTTTGTTAATCGACATAAATTTGTGTCAGATACATTCGTAAACGCCCTTTATAGGTGTAAAAAGGATATTGTATGTTAAAGAGATACTTAGAATTTTAAAAGGCGTCTCGTTATGTAAAGGTTCGAAAATCCATGTCCTTGCAGAATCAGGAGGACAAAAATAAGAATAGCAAAATAGGAATAATTACTTTAAAATGCAAACCAATAACAAGGAGAATTTCAGAAATGGTTAACTCCACAAAAAATATATTAGATATAGATTATATACTTTAATGAGGTCTATACTTTCGTGGATTAAGATTTTGTCTGTGTTTTGTTAGTTGTGGAGATACGAACTTTTGGAAAAAAAAAAAAAAAAAAAAAAAAAAAAAAAAAAAAAAACCTTTCAGCAAGAAAAATGGAGCTGCCTAATAGTTCCCCATGCAGTACGTACAATAACTAGTGTTTACACCTGAAATAAAATCAACGTCACAACCAACCCAAGCTACTTGAATGGCAAACGCAATTACATCGAACTGAAAAAACCTGAGTGGTTCGATTGTGCATTTGGCGTAGGGGATTTTGTGATTTGCGAAACTGGTTTCCTCACAATATTGACACAATGCAAAGAAAGACTGTAAAAACTAGTAATTGCATACAATTCATCTTCCTTTCTCAGATATTCTCATAAAATTCAAGATATGCATTTTATTCTTTACGTTAATATGCAAAGAAAGCTTTTAGGGGCTGTTTGTACAAAGAAATGAAAATATATGAAAAGCAATGGGTTCGATTACGATGCATTTGTCATATGTGTGCAGCTCGTTAACATTTCTTTTGCTAGCGTTTTGTTCCTCTTCCTTTTGTTTTATCCACCGCCTGTTCATGTTATATTCAGGAATCATAGAAATTCCTACAATCATGATTTTTTATATTTTTATCTCAGGTGTAAGTAAAACGTATTTAATTTTCCAAATAAGGATATATATACACGAGGGGGCACTGCCACTCGTAGACGTAGTGCAAGGTTCTCACGCTAGATGGTGTTAGTAGAGACGTTCATGAAACAGCTATGCAGGCGGCGTCAGTGTAGAGCTGAACGTGTAAGTGTGCTATTGTGTTTCTCTGACTGATGGCGGGTTACCTCTGCGAAGTCGTCCCCCCAGGGGCCTACTTCGGTAGGTACGGGTTTGGCGCACCCGGGGTCCCGAGCCAACAGCCTCCCTCGTGTGGGCTCCTCTTCGTGGTTGAGGGAGAGGGTCAACAGGCCCACCCACGTGTAGGCCGTGCGTGGATACCCGTGGAGAAGGTTTGCAGATTCTTGTCTAGTTTATAGTTTAGGATTCAGTGAACGAAATTTTTAGTAGGTTTTGATTGATGTTTTTTATGTACGTGAATTTTTAATAGGTTTTGTTACACTTGTATAGTTTTTAGAAAGTTTTATATCTGTCTTTTGCCATGACTAGTTTTTTGAAGGGCGCTGATGACCGCCGTAGTTGAGCGCCCATATATATATATATATATATATATATATATATATATATATATATATATATATATATATATATATATATATCATCTGCGAAGTCGTTATGGCAACTTTGAAAGAACAAAGAGTGTGTGTGAAATTTTGTTTCCTGCTTAAATAAACTGCAACGGAGACACACCAAATGCTTCAGGAAGCTTTCCAGGAGGACGCTATGACCCGCACACGTTTTCGAATGATTTGAGCGCTTTAAACGTGGTGAGATGAGTGTTGAAGACCAAGCTCGTTCTGGACGCCCTTCAACATCGTGAAATGAGGAGAACATTGAAAAAGGTCCGCCGAAAAGATCAACGAGGTTCGTCGCCAAACGATCGACCAAATTTCAGCAGCGACATGAATCAGTTGGAGCTCCTGCCAGTGGATTTTGAGGGAGGATTTGCACACGAGATGGGTTGCTGCTACATTTGTTCCACGTCTTCTCACACAGGAGCACTAAACCATCCGCATGAATGTGTGTCAGGACTTGAAAACAGAGATTGCACGTGATCCAAACTTCTTGAACAAAGTCATTACAGGGGATGAGAGTTGGTGTTACCGGTATGACCCAGAAACCAAGCAAGCATCAAGCCAGTGGAGGACTCCCAACCCTCCCAGACCAAAAAAAGCAATACAAGTGAGGTCAAATGTGAAGACGATGATCATTGTCTTTTTTTTATGTTCGTAGAATTGTGCATCGGGAATTCGTACCCCCTGGCCAGACTGTTAACCAGCACTTTTACTTTGATGTTTTAAGGCGTCTGCGAGAGGATGTAAGGAGGAAACGCCCGGAACTTTGGCGATCAGGTGACTGTTTTCTGCATCACGACAACGCTCCAGTACACACGGCCTTACGAGTGACCCAATATTTGGCATCTCAGAGGTGGTCTGTCGTTCCCCGTTCTCCGTATTCGCCGGACCTAGCTCCGTGCGACTTTTTCCTATTTCCACGAATGAACAAAACGCAAAAAGGGGAGCGTTATGACGATGTGGAGGCGGTAAAAACAGCTTCGCAAAGGACACGGGACAATATCAAACTTGAAGAGTTCCAAACATGCTTCCAACTGTGGGAAAAGAGACTTGACAAGTGCATCGCATGTAATGGAGAGTATTTTGAAGGTGACTGAGGCAATTTTGTAAAAAGGTTCATCAATAATATTTTTTTATGATAACAATCCGGTTTCTTTTGGGTCCCCCCTCATATATATGTTGTATCAGTTTTAGTATATCGCATACGAGCAGCGTGATCTCGCATCCGCTTTAATATTAGAAGTTCATTTGGCAATATTTTGGCTTGAATCTCGAAAAAAAGTATTTTTTCTATGTTTGTTACTGCTTGTGCGTGGGTAATAACCACAACTGGTTGATCAACACTCTGTCTGAATTTGAATATTCTTCATTTTCATTTTCAGTATCACTGTATGATGCAATAATGTCTTCCTCTGTAATCGATTTATAGCTTCCGTCAATGCCTTCCTTAACATAGGAAGAGCCATTGATATTTTTAAAAACATCTATAAAATCTTCTGCCACACTTTTTTTCTTCAATCTTATTTTCTGGAAGTCACACCCACAAGGTCATAACTTTATCCATTACTTTATCAAAGTTTCTCTTATAAACCTGATCCCAGGCAGGTGGGGTAAGTGCAATGAATTGGTCTGCTGGCAAGAGAATTCCAGTAATATACCTACTGTCTGGGTTGACGAGGTTTCGCTGCATTAACATTGTAGGACAGTTGTATAAAATACAGAAAAACACTGTTGAAAGACACTTCAACTGTGACTGGCTTGGTCATCACTGGCCACCATCAATCGTTTGAGCGTTTCTAACAATTCAAACACAGCAGCAATTAGAGAAAGCATGTCATGAGTACTTTCCTTTTTCTAAGTACATAAACCAGTAATTACGATCAAAATGAAAGGTAAGCAGGAAAGAAGAGGAAATTGGTCATCGGTTTCGTTACCCAGGACCAATGTTCCACGCAGGTGGAATGTCACGCAAGCGTCAACAGTTGGTTTTGGAACCGTCAAACTGTCACATTATTCAATTACTGTCTTTCAAACTGATCTCCACGGGATGTAGCGTACATGTAAAGTCAACCATAAACACTCATGTGTGGCAAAATAATATTCCATTTATGTTCATCTATAGCTGACCGTGAAAACCTGAAGACAAGTGAAACACGACTTGAGCTGGATTCAATTCTATCACAGGTCGATGACATTTATGTATGCCTAAATAAAACCGACTCATGTAAAAATACCTAAATTAAGGGTCCCCGCTAACAAAATGCTGCTGTCTTCTGTCACAACCTTCTTAAGCCTGTTTTAATTTGTCTCGGATATGAATAACTTATTTTAACACTACTATAAGGATGCTTTTCTTGCTTGAAGTATATTGCACGCATCTCTTAGATGACAGTTTCTCCTCATTCACTGACTTAAGTCAATTTCGTTTCCATACTATGATGGTTTTAAATACGAATATTCGTTACTTTCCGCCCAATTGTGTGAAATAGCTCCGAGAGCAGTTTTTTTATTTTATAGGCACACCAAATCCAAAGACATCCTAATTTTAGATATCTCCATATTATTTCTCTTACTTTATCGCTGTGTGTCATTAATCTCTTCCTTATTTCTTTCTCGAAAATTACAGAGAAAATATTTGTATTAAGTCAAAAACTTAGTCCACCGCTAATACTCTGATATCATCTTAATAACTGCTTTTAGTACTTATGGTACTATAATGAATTACTTCTCTTTCAAATGGATATTTACCACATATCTTCATTCCGAGCGTGTCGTTTAGCTCCATTGACAGATTCTTAAAAGCTCTACTTCCCTTGCAAGCAGATTACTGTACTACACAATGTGGTAAATCATATAAAAATCTTTTATGTTATGGTTTTACTTATCCACTGAGGTTTTTGCTTTGTAGCTGTTGTATAAACAACTCTTCGAAAGGACATAGGAGGCTGAAGTTACAGCTGAATCTTTAAAAATACAGATTTTGGAAATTCCCTACTTTTTGGATAACATCGTCGGAGAGAAAATAAAGGTGATATAATAAGTACTACAAAAAATATAAGTAAGATATGATTTCCGAAAATTGAACCTAATACTGGCAAACACTGCGAAATTATTATAGCCAAGGATAAATAATTCATCATAAATTGTCTGTTTTAAAGAACCTTCATTTGTGCTTAGACATGTTTTTCTTCATCTCATAAATTCTTCGTTATACACGAGCATTGTACCACTTCAATAAAATTATAATTCAAGAGATCATTCCCATAAAAATGAAAATACCTGTACATTTTATTAGTCGTGTAGATATTTTAAACCAATAATATTTTAATCAAAATAGTTGCAGTCACTTTCGAAAAAACAAAAAACAAAATTTGTGCGGGATGCAGATTGGCACCTGTATGACCATTTGAGTTGTATCCCAATAAAGGAATCTAAGAGTGGAATAAAACCAGTAAACACAAGGGATTAGAATAAATGAAACTAATATAGAAACTACATTGTTTGTGGATAATCGATCCCAATTGCCAATATTAAAAAGGAGTTACAAAAACCAATATTCCAATTGTGTATGAAATAATATAACATGAAAATTTCTAGTGAGGGAACTAGAGTTATAGGTGGATGGAGAAAAGAGCAATCCAGAGTTAAAATAGTCATAGAGGGAAAATGTATTGAACAAGTGGTAACATCCAAGTAACTGGGGTCCAAAATAACAATTATTGAAAGAAAGCAGAGTTGTGGGAAATAAAAAATGCAACAAACTTAATGGACGCATAAAAACAAATTTTGGCTATATAAAGGAATGCATAGATAAACTAGCATTGAAATATGGATAAGAAACATGTGTAATTGCAAATAGGGAGAGGTCAGGATGCGCAATATTGGGTATAACAAAAGCAGATTGACTTATAAATGTAGATATTCGGAACGTATAGTGCGTGATAGAAAAATAGAGAATACCAGTGAAGGAGCTTATGGATTTTTTAGGCCAATATTATTTCATAAACTACACGGAGAGATACGGGAGTAATTCAAAAAAGGTACATGCAGCAGTTCTCGTAAGTCTTGTGGGCCTATTAGTTGTAGCGGAAGTAGATACCTCAAACAAAGACTTAAAATATTGGTGGGTATCACTGAGGATACACATACGTTTGTTTTAACACACAGACAGGTTGGTTTAAAACACACTTTTGCTACCTACAGTAGGTGACAAAAAGCACACAACCCTCTCCAAAGAAACTGCAAAGATTTTAACGCAGAAAAAAAAAAATCACAAAATCATTTTTAGAGATAGGTCCTTGAATGAGTGGCGAAGCAGCATAACTCAAGAATGAAGTGCCGCATAAATACAAAGTTACGTTTTTAGAAGATTCGATACGAAAATTAAAACAAAACGAAATTCCAAAGTAATCTTTACATGTACATGTTTTCGAAATGTTTAATTCTCTCAATAATGGATTTGTTTGAATTCAAATACCACACATTTAAGATATTTATTTACTAACTTTAATTTTCTGGGAATAGTCTGTGAAGTTCTTTCTATTCTGAATGAATTTCATTTAATTTTATAACAGAAAACAAAACCATGAGTTGATTAAAAAAATAATATAATCTGTTTAAAATTGTATTTCAAATAAGTTTTCCTACATTAGCCAAATGTAAATTATTTCTTAGTACTGGTTGGAATTTTTGAGTACTTGGTCATTTTTTAAAGTGCTGCCGGTATTCATTTGTTTCTCGCGATGTCAAGTGTCATAGTAGAAGATGGAATTATATGGCCAGCCTATGGGAACTTCTGGCTATCGAGTACTTTCCGTACCACTCTTGCACCAACAACGATGTGTGTAATCAAAATCTGTAAATTATTTCGATTAATATGAATATTATATATAATTAATTCCTTGCTTCATAAGCATTTCCATGGTGGAACTCGTGCATTCTTAAAAGCACCAATTTCTGTCTATTTAGCCTTCCTTGTATTTCTAATTGCCATTCATATCAGTGTAGCAGGACATAAATAAATTGCACATCTTTATGACGACGCGGAGCGCGATACGATCAGTGTCCGCTCCAGTCACAAAAGGCTTTATGGCGGTGTTCCCACAATGCAAAGCGAGTGGTGCACAAAGCTTTTAAATGAAACACAGGTAATTGCCACTGTTAAAGATCACTTCTCCCATCGCAATAATGCTGCGTTGTATTCTATTGCAGCAGCTGACGAGACCTAAATGCTGAGCATTGCTTCAGATGATAGAACTCCTGTTGCCTGCTTTACATATGACGGGGAGCGACTTCAATTAAGGAAAAGCCCTCGAGTATCAACGTAAATGAGATTCCTCCAATCAAAGTTTACCTATTATTAAACCTGATTTTAACTGTTTTGAACTAGGTATAAAAATATTTGTTCTGGAAAAAAAGCTATGTACATAAATTCTCTAAGCAAGTTTACATTTCCAAAAGCATTAGTGCTTGCTTTGTTAGAATATGTGTGGTTTTAAATTCATAGATATTCTATTGCACATTACTTTTATTCTAGCACTTTGAAACTGTGAACTACAGAAGTAACCATATGGGTATCCTTTAAACAGCAAAACCCAGCCTTTAGCAACTGTGTTGTGATGTATTGATATTCTACAGCCTAAAGTAGTTTTTCCTACAGGTAAAATACTTCCAAAATTGTAAGATTTTAAACTCTTAAGGATAGAGATAACCATAAAACTTTAATAAAATTATGCTCATTCCTACATGTTCATTGTGTTAACCTCCAACAGTTCTTCCTTTTAATTTTAGGACATCTGAGCACTTGATTAATTCCATTTGAACTTAAAAAATAAAAAAATTCTTATAAAAAACTTAACAACTGAATCCAACATTACGGATATCCTGGAAACACCGTAACATAGACTGTGTTTTTTTCTCTCTGTATATTTTGTGAGTTACATTTCTGTCTATTCCTTCAGCAACGTTGAAAAGATTACACGAAATATATAGCCCGCCTCTGTAGCGTAAGTGGTAGCATGTATGCCTGATGTTCAAGAGGTCCCGAGTTTGACTCTCGAGCAGGATGATCTGAAAGAAGGTTTTTGCTAGGCGTTTTCCTTATGCTGAAGGTTTAATGTCGGGTAACTATAAGTTCTATAGATCCTGGACAACTTGAGCATCATTTCATCCATTTGTTTCATGTTCGATGTGACTCAACAATGGAGGACGTTAATTAAAAGAAAACAAAAAACATACAACATTCCTTCCAAGTGAAGTGGACTTTACAGGATATTCCCAGTAAATTCAAAATATACATGCCATGTAATTGGCTCAAACAGTGGTATTTAATCAAAATTGTTAGAGCCACTTTTGGGAGAACACAACCATTTTTAGAAATATTTATTTCATCTAAAGGGCATTTATGACACAGATATGTTAAAAAACCTTCGTGTCACACTTTTTTAAACACTGAACTTAAATACCACGTTTAGTGCATATTCCTTTCTAGTACATGCTGTTCGCGGTGAAAGTGAGTAATGAGGAAGAAATGCCAAACACTGGATTTTACCAAACCCTTCGTTAACAACCTCAGATTTTACACCACGAATTAATTTCTCCATGAGTTCTGGATAGTATGGGCAGTTAAGGGATTTGGAAGAAAAATAATAACAAGGCTATTTAACAAAATATTGCAAATAATTTCGCTTACATTTTCAGGTATTATGTTAAAATTATTCTACCAATTGCACATAAAATAGCCATGTAAACATGTGAAGAAGTTGAAAGTTTCACAATTATAAAACGAATAAAATAAAAAATGTATTTCATTTGACTCTTCGGTTTATGTTGTAGGTACACAAAGTACTCCCAGTCTAAAAGTGACTTTACCCTAGACCAGGAATCACGTACATGCCATTTGTGCTCTGAGTCTCAAGATAAGGCAAACGCAGGGTATATTGGAATGTAAAAAAGCGAACGGACTAACATTCAAAGAGGAAACTATTCAAGGCATTCAGCTCGTGTAATCACGAAGGATCTTTCTGCCATTCCTTGGGCAGATATTAAAAAAATAAATGAATGCAACAAGAAAACAAATATAATGAGTTAATTCTAATTATTTTCGCTATCCATTGTCATTTGTCTTCTATCTCTTATACAAACTATTGTAAGTTCACATTAATCGTGAGGAATAGAGAAGGCTGAAGTAATAGGAAAAGCTTTGTCATACTGACATAGGAGTAAATCGGGCATTTTAACGAAATCAACATTTTATACAGGAACATTTTTTGTTTAGCCCTTAGGTTTAACAAATAAAGATAAAATTAGTCAACATTTTACTTTGAATGAAGAAAACTTTATAAGCTAATCGTAGAAATTACCCCTATTAAATATCACGAGCACGTGGTATAGTAATATAGTTAAAAACCATAAAAAATAACTAAATGATGCCTAAGAAAAATCTTGGAAATATTAGTGTAGTATCTTTTGAAGTTGCTGCAACTTATACACCAAGCTTGTTACTTATCTGAATTTTCATTTTTGAATTATGATATTCATAGTGGTTTACACATGCATATACAAAGGGACATTTTTATAAAATTGCTTCTTAGACGCCTAAAAACACCTATTTCCGGACAAATACCTATCTCTCGAAATTTTTGGAGAAATACAAGGCTTCTTCTACACACCCTACCAAGGGTAAATATGCGCGCTCCTTCAATTTCTGCTGATCTTTCTCAGCAATTACCTAGCAGTCCAGGGAAACCACCGAAGAAAACCCATACGTCAGGAAGGCCAATCTCGGAATGCGGCACAGACGCTACCACTTGAGCCCCGTATAATCAATCTGAACTTAACATTTTCATCGCAGATATTTAAGTCAGACATGCTTAACATAAATATGAAGCCAGGGTGTGAAACCGAGGGCACAGCACATTTTCAGTTGTGGGAATGAGGTAGATTTGTGTTGTCCAGTGTGTCGAAACCGCATCGTGACGGATAATGTACGGACAATGAGCGCAGAGATAACGCTCTCATACGTTACGCCAAGGAGAGTGGAAAGTTGAAATTGTTTTGCTGTTGCTGGCAAGCGAGTGCAGCATTTAAACGTACAAATATGGCCGTCTCGCTTTCATGGGCATGACGTAATGATGTTACAAGTGGGTGGGATGAAGCCACGCCGTAATTATACACGTCAGAGCTCTACCCTCTGCTGCTAGCAATTGTTGCACGTCACAAAGTAGATTCATGCCTCGATGAAAGCAATGGTATCCGAATAGTCTTGGACGTTCAGACGAGGTAATGATGATCGAAATAATTAAAGATTATTATCATTAAAAAGTAGTTCTGGAAGTTATAGTGCAGAATAATGAAACACGAAGGTCATGCTAAAAATTGTGAGCAATCTACTGCAAATTCCAAAGCTGTAACAAAAGCAACTGCAGAATAGTAATCTACCGACTTTATGCCAAATGTGACGTCATTGTGACGTCATTACCTACTGTCACATGGCCGGAGACAGTATTTTCAAAATGGCGGCCATTAAAGTTTCGTTTCGATTACGTGCTCTGATTGAATTTCTTGTCAAAGAGGAAAAATCTGTTGGTGTAATTTACCCCAGACTTCAACGTGACTATGGAGATGTCTGGATGGGTGTCAGCATTAGGAGATGGGTGAACATTTCAAACTGGAAACACGAGTGAGAGCTTCGTAGTCCTCGAACTACCACCACTGAAGGCAACAAAGTAAGAGCTGGTGAGCTCGTTAGAGAAACCAGGAGTGTCTCAGTGGATTAAATTGCTACAAAACGTGTAATAGCTATAGTAAAGCGTAGGAAGTGTTTGAAAGCCTGGGTTATCAAAGAGTTTGTGCTCTTTGGATTACACATTTATTGATCCAAGACCTCAAACTTGGGAGGAAAAAAGTACCGCCCAATGTCTTCTACAGAGATTTCGAAGTAAAGTTGATACTTTGATGATAAAAGCTGGTTCCAGTATTATGAGGCAGTGTGGGGAATGACACCACTTGGATTCACCATCAAAGAACAAAGCAAAGAGAGTGCAATTTCTTGGAAAATTATGGACATTGTTATTTTTTGGAGGGTTGCATTCTGATCAATTCTCTTGAGTCTGGACAAACCATAAATGTTATCTGTTATATCCAGACACTTTTCACGCTCCCTCGTGCATTTGGTGATAAACGTCCTGGAACGTTCATCGTGCAATAAGATAACGTACGGCATTACACTGCTCTTGTCACTGTGGAGATTACGAAATTTGTATTGGAAGTATTTCCACATTCTTCCTACAGTGCTGCCTGGCGCCCTTCGACCACAATATGTTCAGTTCTGTTAACGAACAGGTGCACGGTGGAGAATATTCGAAAAGCAGTGAGCCACTATCTTCGGGCAGCTGGAATAGAGTTCAAACTTGCAGAACGATGAAGATAATATGTACAAAGATACGGGAGCTGTGTAGAAAAGTGGCAGAAAAGTCTGTAGATAAGATGATATGCTTGGTTTCAAATCAAGATTTTTAAACACTGTTACAAATAAAGTTAATGGAAGGATTTATGAAGCAGAAGTTAAATTTAAAACTATGTAATACGTAGATGATCAGATGCTAATGGCTACAAATGAAGATGACCGGCACAAAATGTTACACTATTTAAATAAAGTTACTAATGATTATGGAATGAAAATGTCATAAATGAATCCAAAGCTATGGCTTTTAGAGGAATGAACCCAAGAAGACCAAAAATAGTGTTAGTAGAATATTAGTTCAGATATCACAATTCAAGTATTTAGGATTAATGTCTCGTACCAGGGAGAAACTGATGTAATATAAGATATAAATAAATTTAGCTATATAAGAGGCTCATTAAAATTAAGACTCGTAAAGACTCCATAGTAAAACTGTCCAAATCAATGGCAGTACCAACTCTGATATACTGAAGTGATCAGAAACAAGGTCATTAACAAAAAGAATAGTACTAGAATACAAACATTAGAGATGAAATTTGTAACAGCAATAGCTGGGTATACTAAAAAGACAAAAAGAAAGCGCAGTTCAGGATGTTAGGAAACCAAAGAAGAAGAATTAAATTATATTATTGCTCACAACAGAAATCAATGGTACTCCTGCTAAACCCACAATTGTCAAAGGAAAATATTCAGGCTTTTATAAATGTAGACATAGCTTCTGTAATAATTAAATATAAATAACGATCCTCAATGTAGTTAAAAAAATTTGATTTAGTACAATTTAGTACAACTAGACAGAAGAATAAACAAAAAAGAAATTAGACGAATATGGAATACTGATTACTGTAAATAATGATTTAAATAATTACTTATACTTTTCTATTGCTTGCAACGTTTGATCATGTAAGCAGAAAAATATCATTTAACACAATGAAGAAAGAGTATGAGGATGACCATGAAGCAAATTAAATTAATAACTACAAGGGTCCAAATTAATAGCAACAAAAGACTATCGTTTGATATTAACTGGAGTCAAATAATATGACCCACACTAAACTCTGTACAACTGAAAGATCAGCCAGAAAAAATTTCTTACAGATACCTCTATGAGAATAAAACCAAATATTTTAAGTGCAGTACACAAACTGATAGGATCGGTAATGTGCGGGTAGACTCTGTAATCCTTTTAAATGTCTTAGAGCAAAGGTAAACAAAGCAAGTCATTAAAGAATAAATTAAAGAAAGCTTGTCATAGGAAACAGATTTAATTGCAAATAAAATTTATCTAAAGGCAAGCTGTGTTTCCAAAAAACAAAACTTAAACTTAAACCAGTCGTTATGTATGAATGTGAAACATTGGTGCTTAAATATTTGCAACGTTTCGAAAGGCAAATCTTGGGAATTTATTGATCTATCAATTACAAAACAAAACGTAAGTCTCTGAAAACTTTTACAGTGGGTTGGTTATGGTGTAAAGGAAGGATGGATAAGCAAGGATTGGGAAGCCAACTGAAGGAAGAGTGGTGGGAGGACAAATATTTTATAATACCTACCTTCAGTTGTCTGTGACAACTACGAAATTCCATGCTTTTTTCACGACCACGAGGTAAAATAAAAGTACAAACAATAATGATATATTTATATCTAATTCTTTTTCTGCTTATTGTAATAGAGACAGAAAACTGTACTCTCTATTAGCTTAAAAGGTGCCGGGAAACCCACTACCTATGATAGACCTGTCTGCATCTCGAAATCTTCAGCCGTCAAACCACGGGTAATTTAGCTAATATTCACACATAAAGAACATCCATGGCTTGATGAGCATTACAATAAGAGCTGAAATTGACCTTGATATATTCATTCATTGTATTCTCTTATCATATAGTTTTTCCTGCAGTTGAACACAATACTTTCCCTAGCAACTGTTTTTTGTTTTGTTTTGTAATATACGTCCTCCAACGTTACGTCATATTGGACGATGAATGGAATAGGTGAAATGATGCTCAAATGAACCCAGAGTCCATAGAGCTTAGAGTTATTCGACATTTGTCTTTCAGCATAAGGGAAACCCTGGGAAAACCTTATCCAGATAACTCACCCTGACCGAGATTCAAACTCGGGACCTCTTGAACGTGAAGCAAGCACCATCTACGCTACCGAAGCAGGCCCCTAGCATCCATTTAAATAGATACACTATGTAATGTAGTACAAACAAAAGTTCGAAATTCAGAAACCGCTAATATGATCTATATTATAGGTGGCATATAAATGAAACATCAAAAAGATAAATGAAAACAAAATTAAAATAAAAAGCATGTTCAAGAAAGTACTAACACCCTTATATTAATAATTTGGTTATTTTTAACTTTATTGAAATGTTTCCTGGGGAGTTTGATTATATGATTCAGATACTTTCATGACAAATAGAGCAGAATATCATCAATTTTTTGGGTTTAGCTTTTTGAAGTACGCTTCATTCAGAACGAATGTGGTATAATTTTGTTATACTAGCTCGCAAGTCGTGACAGAAAAACGACAACAATAATAATAATAATAATAATAATAATAATAATAATAATAATAATAATAATAATAATAATAATAATAATAATAATAATAATAATAATAATAATAATAATAATAATAATAATAATAATAATAATAATAATAATAATAATAATAATAATAATAATAATAATAATAATAATAATAATAATAATAATAATAATAATAATAATAATAATAATAATAATAATAATAATAATAATAATAATAATAATAATAATAATAATAATAATAATAATAATAATAATAATAATAATAATAATAATAATAATAATAATAATAATAATAATAATAATAATAATAATAATAATAATAATAATAATAATAATAATAATAATAATAATAATAATAATAATAATAATAATAATAATAATAATAATAATAATAATAATAATAATAATAATAATAATAATAATAATAATAATAATAATAATAATAATAGCATTAATAATATAAATCTGATGTGACGCAATCGATTTACCCTTCTTTAAAACATTCAAACAATAGCTTATCATTTATCTACGAGATTGATGGAGATAAACGTTTGTAGCACTTTTCTGATTGCATATTTCTTTGTAAATAAACTGAGAATATATAACTGACATTGGGATCATATAAGAGTTGGTTCCTAGGCGATGACTTTAAAATTCCATTCTCTTTCTACGATAAGGAGAAAAAAAAACGATTTCCCATTTGAAAAGAGTATTGGAAAATTCATAGTAATAAATAGCATCATCTGAGAAATTGTTGAATTCACAAAAATTTATTTGACATAAATGATTGCATCAAGGAGATCTAGATTGTATAGTTTTGCATGCAGGGTCATTAATATATCAAAATGAGAGGATTTCTAATAGTGAACTTTTATTCTCTCTGTACACCAAGAGAACGAAATTAACAACAAAAGACTATCAATATTCAAATCCCTCTAGAAAAAACAAAAGACTGTTGTCATTAAAGACTAGAAATGGCGTGAGGGTCTTCAATCTCCCACATATAGCAGTAAATAGTTGGACTATTTCTTACGGTTTAGCAGTTATTTAGAAATTACCCATATAGGAAAAATGTCTCGGAGGTTATTCGCAAAATATTCAATATACATTTGTCAGGAAAATATGACAAAGATGTACTTTAGACATTAGAGGCGGCTTTAAGAGCATCTATTTTCGAAACTTATTTATGTAAATGAAAGTAGGAGGCGGAGATACATTTTTAAAACTTTCGTGTCGGAAACTTGGAAGACGTTGAACTTAAATTACCAAATTTTGGTGTTGATAATGTCTCTCTCAAAGCATTCCCACTTCCTGTAAATATCGCATTTGTGTAAAAATTATTTATCTTTACTGCAAATTTCTGAATTCCTTAAAACAGAGACGTTAAAGAGAAAGTTCTGTAAAACCTTTAACCTCATGATTTTTTCATTTTTCTATCACATTAACACTAATTTCCCCCATAATCTATGGTATGTTAATTCATGGTATTATACTGAAACTTCTTCTCTACCAAACGTATGTAAACTAATTTTAACACCACACACTTTAAAGTTAAAGATTCACGACATTTTCGAAAATAGGTATCCACATGAAACACGAAATGAAACATTTTGACGACAACCAGAATGTTCTTTCTAAATATTAAACATGAAAATTTTTTCTCCGTTAATTTAGCTGCTATAATGGGTAAAGTGTAGCTATTAGTTTCTGAAGTATTTGTCAATAAATTTAAAATAAAGTCAGTTTAAGCATATTTTGTGAGAAAGCTATAAAACTTCTGTTTGATAAATAATGAAACACAAGACAGAGTTTAGTGACAGAGTTTAGAGAATTATGTGCAAGACATCAGCAAGGAAATCATCTCTTTCCACGTAAAGAGTGCTATAAAATTTAACGTTCAACAGATAAAGCATAATGCATATGTTTTGTTTACAAAAAATAAATTGACAGAAACATTAAAACACGGTGGTGTAGTTAACGTGCAATTAACTTTTATAACTTACAAACGAGCTTCATTACGGGGCACTGTCTCAAACCCCGGCTGATAAAAGACAGCGACAACTTTACGACCTATCACACTTTGCAAGTTGCGTGTTTATGCGTCTTGTTACCGCCGCGACAGCCATTTGTTTTTAACAACCGCATGCAAGGATTATCACCACCATAAATTTGCCTTCATAGGAAGTGTACATACTTCCTGCAGCAATGTCTATGACGTATATTATTGTCATTATCATATAATAATGATAGATCGTTCCTCTGATATGATAGAGAGCAAAAAAATCGGATGTGCCCACTGCATTACTTTTTCTACTCTTGTAAAAACTACAAACTACACAAACTACACTTAGATACAAACAATTACTCCCTATCTACTTAGATAAACATTTGCAGAAATTATATTATTGCTAATATCCTTGTAGCTGCAAGGAAAAAGAAGAATACGTAGGTAGGCTTTAATCCATAGAAAAAATTTTTCGAAGCTGGTCGCTATGTGACCGCTCTGAAATTTCTTTCTCTTTATATGGCCAGAAGATAGAAAAATATGAACCAGGACTTCCCATTTGAAACAAAGTGTAAGTATTGGAAAATCTACGGGACCTCTCAGAAGAGGTTCACTTTACACATAATGTATTTGACATAAATGTATTTTAACGAGTTGTACACTTTTATGTACTAAGAATTTATCCTGTCTCTTATGGTTTACCTGTTACACAAAATTCATCCAGAATGAAGGAGACTTCTGAGAACATTCAAAAAAATCAAGGCATGTATTTTATTTTCTGTGAAAATATTTATAAACGTATATATGATGTGTTAATCAAAATCGCTAGAACCACTTTCAATAAATAAAATTGCACGATAAATGGTACATATGATTACTAATAGGATATGGCGCAATTTTCTTGAAAACCTTCATGTATTCAGTTTTTTTTTAATTTTTATTTCAATTGCTCAACACAGATAGTGATATACAAATTGTGGAGTTATATACATAATACACATAATAAAATTGTACACTTTGTACAGGGAAAGAGGATACTCATATTGGAGTCCTCAAGCAAACTGGTCTGATTAGTGTGAGTAAAAATTAAATAACTTCTTCATTACAGAATAAATAAATAAACATTATAGAAATAAAATGTCCTGTGGCAAGCGTGCCTTCAGTCTTGGTGCAGCATCAAGGCGACGTCCCAGGTGAAAGAATAAATCACCTGGTACATAAGCAAGGTGAGCAAAGAATCTGCTTGTCGTTGTAGAGATGTACTCATTAATGCTGACCAATTCTCTGTGCAGCTGTGCAATCCGGATGTACCACGGGGCGTTCACAATCTTAATATGCTGTTTTGAAACACCTGGAGTTGGTGAATATTAGTAGATGAAGCACATCCCCATACAGGACTGGCATATAGAAGAAGCGGTCGTAGAATACTCTTGTATAGCAGAAGCGTACATTCGACTCGTAAGGAGGATTTGCGGTTGAGGATGGGATACAACTTGTGAAGACGAGCATAGGCTTGATTTAGTTTGCTTTTGATATGTGTACTCCATGTCAGCCGACGATCGAGATGGACGCCAAGATATTTGACTGCACAATCAGAAGGTAACCAGGGGACTTCAGTGTTATAGAGTCGTATATTTGCTGGAGTAGCAGGCCTGCGCAAGGTGGAAAGCTTAAGACATTTGCTTGTATTAAGTGCGATACTCCAGGGAGATAAGCATTGTAGGAAAAAGTACAAAGAAGATTGTAGCGTTGCAACGGCAGTTTCAATAGAAAAGTGCGAGGTAAAGATGACTGTATCGTCAGAAAACAGTGCGGTACTTGTTGCAGGAAGTTCAGGCATGTCATCAGTATATAGACTGTTGTCTTAAGTTTGGATGTTGCTGAACTTAAGCAGTTAACCAACTTTTTAATGCTCCGTGTGCATATATTAAGTTCTCTCATATTAAGTCTTTCTGTTTTGTTTTTTTGGTTTGTGTTTCTTTGGTTTGACAATGCTATTTACAGGATGCCATGGCTAGTGTCCCGTACACTGCGAGCATGTATTAGTCTTCAGTTGTTAATAAACAATCACAAAATGAAGATAACAATTTTGAACTTACAGTCGTTCTAAAACACTACTGGAAACAAGATTATAAAGTCGATGCCGCAGCTCGAAGAATATGTGAAGTGGAAGGAGAAGGCGTTAGTGAGCGTGTGGCACAACGATGTTTTCAACGTTTCAACAATGGAGACAAAAACACTAAAGATTTACCTACCACGTTCTGGAACACCTAAAGAATGGAATATTGAGGATACACGCCAAGTTTTGCGAGTAAATCCGGATAAAATATACACAGAGACTTTCAGAAAAACTTGATGCATTAAATAATACCATACATCACCATATTAAGACACTTGGAAAATCATACAAAAGCTATGGATCTGAACCTCATGAACTAACACCTCAACAGGCTGAACGTAGAGTGGATACATTCGTAAGCTTATCCGTAATGCCATGGATGGTAGGTGTGTTAGGAGAACTGTCACTTGTGGTGAAAATGGGTATATTGTCGAAACCCTGATGCCTAGAAAAGTGGCTTGATCCCCGTCAACCTGCCGAAGTCATCGTTAAAAAATCGGTTCGGTTCCAAAGTAATGTTGCGCGTCTGTTGGAATTTTGAAGGTGTAATTCACTGGGGGTTTGTTCCAAACGGGTGGGCGATAGATGAGGATCTTTATTCTCAACACCTGGAACGAGTTGAAATTTTGAGTCGGAGATACCCAGCATTAGATAACCGAAATAGAGTTCTGTTGTAACAGAGTAATGCAATACCCCATACTCAACGAACAACCATGGAAAAAAAATCAGGAATTTGGAGGAATTGAACTGGTAGCGCACCCAGCATACACCACTGATCTCGCACTATCAGAATATAATCTGTTTTGATCCATGGCCCATTTTTACGTGGAAGAGATTTTGACAACTTTGATGTAGTGCAAGTGGGTGTCACCAAATTATTCGCATCAGAGACTGGTACCATCGTGTGATAATGAACCTCGCTGAACAATGGGCCGCGCCGTGGCTCAGTGGTTAGACCACTTGGCTCTCACCAAGGCGGCCCGGGTTCGTTCCCAGACGACCGCAAAGTGAGATTTGTGGTGGACAACACGGCGCTGGGGCGGGTTTTCTCCAGGACCTCCGGTTTCCCCCGCCATCTCATTCCACCGGTGCTCCATCTTCATCTCATGTATCATCAGTGTCATCGCCTGCGGTGCCGTATGTAGTAAAAGCGGGCGTTAAACACTACACATTTCATTTCATTCGCTGAACAATGGCTCAAGACCATAGAATCTAATGGTCTATACTTTGGAAATTAGTTAATTGCTTGTCAGAATACATTTCAAATAATTGCTTTATTAAAAAAGCGACATTACTTATTAGACAGTATTTGTATATGTGCTTTTCTAATAAATAGTAATTTCAATAGTTAAGTACAGTGTTTCCCAAAGATGCGAAATCAAGATTTTATAACGCGTTCGCGTTACTTAAGTGGAGGATTTTTCATGATTTTTGTCTTCTTAAAATTAGCTCTATCGCTTTTCTTAGAAAACCGTAACATGTTTAAACTATATGATGTCTAAATATTTACCTGTATTCCTGTACATCGGTGAACAGCATTTAGAATGAGTAACTAATAGACACACACAAATTTACTATACCTAACATGTAGATATGATTAACACAGTTTATGTCAAATATAAGTTTTCCTCGTGTATTAAAGTTTCTGAGATATTCATTGCCATGGGTGTCTTTCCGAATGTTTTATTTCTCAAATCTAAAGCACAATTCACTTGTTTCTCGTTGTGTCAAGCTTTTTTGCGATCTGTTTTTTAAGGTTTAACTATCGCTTCCCCTTTGTGTTGCCACTTTAATGCAACAAAATGTTTAATAAAGCTATTTGTGCAAACGTTCACTTCCATTGACATGAAATAGAAAACCAAATGTTGTATGTGGCTTCATCATCATGAATTATACTTTTACCTATTTATAATAAGATTTTACACGCCTTTAAGGTACATTAACTCTGTTACATAATATTGTCAATTAATACAGTTATGAAAAGGCGAATATGGCAATTTTCTTAGTTAAGATAGCCATGTTAAAAAAGGAAGTAGTCTGCATCGTACAACAACCTACTCGACTACAGAAGCCAGGAGAATTGACTAGTGCAGGTTGATATGAGGTAAAGTTAGATGGAACAGTTTAGATGCTAGAGAAAATGAAAGTTATCTCAGCAGCGCTACGATTATTCTAGATTCATGCTTTGACATTTGGGCAGACTTTGAAAGTGTTGGTACCCCTGGAGAAGAAACAAATGAATGCCATAAAGTGAATCTCACCGCAGAGATGACGTTAACTACTGTGACATTTAGAATGAAGAACACTTATGAAAGATGGTGCAGTATTTTCCAGTCGGGTTGTTCCCTGAGGGAAAGTGTAATATAACGCAGCAGAGATGCACACAAAGAACTGTTTCTGTTATCTGGGTGCCGTGAAGCGCGAAGCTAAGCAGTCTTTATGTGCACGCCATTCACTTGTTTATTGTGGAAACTTTAGTGTACAGGGGAGAGAAGCGGGCGCCATTTTGCTGCGGAAACGTCCTTAGTCCGAGAGACAACCTAATGATGACGGTGGCATTTTGATGGCTTTTCGGTTTGAATGGTGATCTTCTGAATCAGTCATGCGACTCTGAATGCCATGGAACGAGCCTGTGGTTTGTTTACCTTAACAGAGCAATGTCCGTTTATACCTTCTGGTTTTCTCTAAGGCTTCATAAAAGTACATTTTTGTCATGAGCTCAAAAAAAAAAAAAAAAAAAAAAAAAAAAAAACACACGTGTCCGGAAACTTTGGCACGGGATAGGCAACCCAAACTATAACAAAGAATATGGGTTAAGGATACTTTCGATTACTAATTTTCATGATTGAGAGCAGACCAGCAAACATCGCGGAGTTAAGACATCGAATCCGAGAGGAAATAGCCACGGTACAGGCAGATATGTTACGAAAAGTTAAGAGAGACTTACAACGCCTGTATACAGCAATATGTTGAAAGTTGTGATGGACATCTAAAATACATAATATTCATAAAATGGGAAATGTTCTCCAACCTCCAAGAACTATACTTTAAGACTATGTAACAAAAATATAAATAATTATTATGAATTAAAATACTTTTTACTTTAAAACCCGCTTATTGTTTCTGCTGCACCCTGTACATGGAGAATTTTTTTCATAATTGTCTACAACGTTTTCATGAAAACATCATGTATGCAACATGCATATGAATTAAGAAATTCAGATATATTATGAAATTTCTGGGCATAGTTCTAACTCATGAATGGCAAACACCTATACGTCATATTTCACATGTTAAATAATAAACACTGAAGTTACCCAGCGTATCGCCAAGTAAAGTCATGAAATTGGTACTGCAGCAAGGGATTCACTTGGAGCACGTCTGTCGTGGAAAAAAAAAATATATACATAAGCGTATATAAAGATGGAATGTTGCAGATATTGTCAATGCTGACAGCAAAACTTTAAAGAGTGCCAAGATGCAGAGCCGAAGGAAGTGTGTGGAAATTGGATTCCACGATGTAGATATTTATAACTCCTAACTTAGGGATAGTAATTATGTGTGCGAATCTAAACTTGTGATACCATTTACACCTCTATTTTAGAGGTGTTAGGCTTGCATTTGTTTCGGGGATCGTTCCTTCAACCACCCCTCTGACTCTGGGTTTTTCATCGTTTGCCCTGGTTCAGTAGATGAATGCTGGAGAGCTTTCTTATCTACCACCATTTTCTGCACATCACTTTTCTTTCATTCCACGTGCTATCCATCTCTCAGATGTTCAAGTGTTTGTGGAGTATGATGGTGCCGGATAAATGGCCGGGATACCTGCTCATAGACACTAAGGCGGCTTGGTAGATGGTTCATTCATTGTCCTATCTAGTCAAATGACGGCTTTCTTCACGGTATTTGAGGAGAAAGACGTCTTAAACAGTCTAGAAACACCTGTAGGCTTTAGACACAGTATTGGCAGCCTATAGTCGCAGAAATTGAGACTAATTACGGAGTATACCTTTGAAGAAAAGCATTATTTTATCATTAATCTCAAATGTTAATTTACATATGTACTACCCGTTTAATTGAACCGCCCTGCATTGCGTATTCTCTCTGCCTAAGAGCTTCCGACGAAATAGAACACTGTTTTAAGAGTGTGCAAACGCACCTAAACTTCAATAACTTTTTTAAAATGGATATAAACACAACCAGTTGTATTTAACGCAGTGTACAACTCGAAATGTTAGTTATGACATATAATGGAAACTAGAAGAATTCTTAAGAAATAATGAAAAATACAGAAAGATAATGCATAAAAACATCGATGAGGGAAAATTTTCTAATGTTTTCATTGGTACTGAAAAGAACCTCTATCGCACAGATGTTTGGAATATTTTCTGAGAGGAATCTAGCAGATTAGAAAAGTGCATTCTCAATATTACATTCTTGGCTTGAACTTCAATGTTATTTCTACCCTGAGAAAGTAAGGATTTTACAGTACTTTAACTTTGAATAAATTTGCATGCACATTTGCTGGCACCTATTTCCGTTTTGTTCTTGGATAAGCTACAGTCTAAAGAGCACAGTTACTTAATGCCGCCATTAGCTGCGCGATCACGTACATCTACTAGAAACAAAGAAGCATCGGAGAAACATCTGAAGCGATTAGTGCACCTAAACAAATGCCGTACACGAAAATCAGCTCTGAAGCGGCAGGTTTTAGCATGCGATGATCGATGTGGGCCATGAGAGTGAAAACAATACAACAATGGATTCTCATGCTACTTAAACATTCATATCTCGTGGTGGGGTACAAATGAGTGGGCAAACGTTAAGCAGCAGCGCCAACCACCGGAAACTTTTAACAGAAGGGAAAATTACAGGTTTGTAGTTGGCATTAGTGTGGGCACATACAGACCACATAATGTGGAGTAGTTACACCTCATTACCTCCACGGGACGTTCCACTATACACTCAGCTTTCCATTCCTCTTTGTTTTCTGCCACATTTTGAAAAGTCATTATTTACAAAACTTCATTATCTGCCTTGCCCAAGAGGTTGCAGATTCGTTTGCTTTAGAGCGTTAATGAACCTTAGAGAACCGTGCACGGGCTAGTGACATACTTCTGAACCAAAGGGCAACGACCCTGTTTTCGTTTTTTTTTTCAAATAATTTTGATTCAGGGGAGTTTGTTTCAATGTGTCATATTTGGTTCTCTCTTGTCTGTTATTTTATAGAACCCTCTTATTTATTCGGTTTATGTTTTTCATATTTTACTTCCTTACTAAATTTACAATCTCCTCTTCACGCTGTTCTTCCGTTTTGTTAGAGTGTATATTATTATTTTAACAATATTGAATATTTTACTCTCTGGTTCATATTAATCCAAGTAAATGCTTGCAGAATTGATTTCGACATACACTTCACAAGAGAGATACAGGGACCAAATAGACGTGTAAGGCTATATTGTGACATTTGAAATTCTATGCTCCTTTCATAACATCGGCGTAAAAACCGAGGCTACAGCATCTTAGAGTTTCTGATGATTTTCTCTACTCTAATTACTTACAAATCTTATTCACTTCACGTTAATCAAGTTAAAAATTATCTTATTGCTATTGCTTTTTTCTAACGGTGTCTATATGGAACGCAGAACGCTTTAAGCGACATTAAACTTTTGATGCCTTTGAAATTCCATTCGTTTTGCCTGACAAGAGATTTAAAAAAGTGAATAACGCCCTCCCCCATTTAGTAATAATATTTAAAAATTCAGACAAATAAATATGCAAACTTTCCAAAATGGTTCAGTCCATTAAAGATGTAAGACACGCAAATTATTATTTTCACAAGATCTAGGTATTTTGTGTAGTAAGATCCTGTCTTTCCGTAGTCATCCAGAATGAAGAGGACTTCTAGAACATTTCCAGAAAATTCAAGATATATATTTCATTTTTGATTAACATATTTTAAACCTATGGAACTTTAATCAAAATCTTAAGGACCATTTTTGATAAATAAAGGGTAGTCTGAGGTTGGAAGTCATCGTGTCGCAGCCTTCATATTTATCAGACTTTTCGTTAAATGGACCTTTTTATAAAATGCGCAAATTATATTTTGGGGGTTCAAAAATATGTATATACAAAAAGACAATCTTGCCGTCTAGCAATATGGCCAAGTGGGGCATATAGAGACTTCTAGCAACATTCCTAATGTTATCTACTTGCCTGCACAACAGCTGTATTGTAAGTTGTTTGCGCAACTTCACAACTTTCAGAACATTTGTTACAACCAGATACCAGGGAGGAGGTACTCCATCTTGTTGGAAAATGAATGTATTGCTTCTTCTTCTTCTGCTGCTGCCACTTCCGAGCCTTATATTTCATAGATGTCCAATGTTTAAAAAGCTCTTTATGTACGCCAAACTTTTAACTCCCCCATGTACTACAGATTCCAATAATAACAAATATATTCCTATGGATCCGCCATAATCTTCTAAATGCTGTAGAATTTACTCTAACTTCAAATTTTAACACTCACACCATTTAAAATGACTTGTTACCATCAAACACTGCCACAAGGCCTGTTTTCTTTTACACATTTATTTTCTTCTTGTATTGCCACCTGTTATTTCGATCAACAATATCGAACTATTAATAATCTTAAATTTTTTAATAGTTTTTTCCTAGTGACACCCGCTTCCAGCAACTGACAACAATGTTATTATACCCATTTATAATCAAGGAGTAATTCTGCGGGTGCAAGCCTAGCCGCCCTTTGGAGGAACTCTACTAAATCCATTTAAGTAATCCTTTTGTTTGGATAAAAGATCGCTATACACCGGAAGATGCAAACCAAGCTACTACTACACGTGAATATAAATCCAAGATGGCTGCTGATTTATGTGCCCTTTCCTACGGCTCTAATTACGCACACACATTGTCTCTTCTCTGTATAACACACGTGCTTCAGTGGCGGCTCTTGCTACAAACAAACGCGATCGACTCATAAATACGTCCCTTTTTGCTGAAAAGGATCAATATTCCAATAACTAAAGCACTAACAAATATATAATTTAACAAAATATCTAACTAGAAAATTAAATAGGTGTATTTACCACATTACTAAATATATTTACTTGCTAATTATAAACTATTTAATTCTGAACAGATTAATTACTTATACTCACTGGGTTAATTATTTTGTCGTTCTTTTAAGATCTTATCAATTTTCAGTTGTTTCTTGTGATTATGTGGTATGTATGTAATTTTGTCAGCTTATAGCGTTCCTAAATACTGACTGTCGATAATCTCTTCGCATCTACGAAAGAAATATAAGTAGAGAAGTTCATATATCCACATAGAGGATCAATGTGAACCAATTTGTCAATGCTTTTATTAAGTTGCTTATAAAATGATTTTATACGCATTTAACAAAGAAAATTTTAATACAATATCAGAGGTAGTTACAATAATATAGAGTTTAAAATAACTTTACCTAAGTCATGTACAACCAGAGCTCTAATCAGGAACATGAGTAACGATTCTAACAGTAATTCCTTATATTGAATATTTTTCCTGCTCAAATCAAAAACTCATTTTCACCATAATTTTAATAATTAGGTATACCTACTAAGACATGTATGCATAGAGAATAATTCTAAGCACCATAGAGGGAAAATGTAGAATGTTTAAACAATTTTCAAAATAATAATAAAATAAAAAAATCTGATGTGTTGCACTCAGATGACTTTTTTCACTCTTTTGCAAGCTGTTCTTAAAAGTCGTTATCTTACTACTTTTGTTGTAGGTGCAAAAGAAAATACAACAAGCTTTAAACCATATCAAATATTTAGAGTTGGTCACTTTGAAATTCCGTTCCTTTGCATGGCCAAAAGATAAAAAAGAGGAGAAAAGCTAAGTATTGGAAAATTCAGACAAATAACAAGAAATATCTCCAAAATGGTTAATTTAAAAAAAAGTTGGCATATGTTCTTGTGCAAATGCCAAACCATAAGAGTTGGATAAAAAGTTACTAAACAAAAGCTTAGATCTCTTTAAAATGTACAATTTATGCAAAGTGGAGTATGCCACTAATCATTTACTATTAGTTTGAATTTTCCAATACCTTAAATTTTTACATATTTTTGAAATTGCTCTCAGAGCGGACAACGCGAATTGCTGCACCGCCACTGAAGAGCGCAAAAGTCGCTATAATGCTCGCCAGTTTCTTGCTAGGAAATACTGCTAGGATAAGCTACAGGAAAACCTATATGTGTATATAAAAGGAAGGACACACTCTTTTGTTTTCTAGCCTCTTTGTTTCATTTACTGCGCCATAGGAAGGAGCAGAAGAAATATATAAAAAACGGAGAGCAATGCAACAATGAAAGGCACTCCGAGGCAGTTTCCTTCCTCACATACTGCTTGCTTGCTCTTCACATGGCGGGAGGAATTTAAATTTTCCGAGGGAAGGCTCATTACCCTTAAACCGACTACTCTCGCTCAAGACAAAAGAAAATAACGGTTCGGAAGTGTTTCTCCTGGGGCGCACGAGCCATCCAAGGCTCTTATTCCAGCCAAGAGGCCATAAACACGTCATAATACTACTGAAATTATTTCAAATGTTTTCATAGTTCAGATTTCATGGGTTCAAGATCATGATGGCATTTATTGGGGCATTTGTCCCAATGAAATACGACGTCTCTAGATACAAAAGCTGGAGTTTGCCTGGTTAGTGTGAATGTTGATGAGCAGCCAGTTCTCACATAGTAAATGACACAAATTATAATTATTTTTGTAACTGTGAATTTTATAATACTTTCATTCAATAATGGTCAAAACAACTGTTATGAGATTCGGTAAGTCATACTCCAAACTCCACCATACAACAGCCCACTTAGGGCAATGCCTACCGCCAGACCGTCGTATCCCTCACCCAACGGGCGCCAAGAGTGGAGTGCTGTACTGGAGGATGGGACATGGTTAGCGGTGAATGCGGGAAATACCAGGGGCTGAAGCGATAGTTTATGCCTTAAAATACTGTTGTGTTACTCTCACCAATGGCAAATTTATATCTATTCGTACATGATAAAACATGCACTATTCCTGTATTCCCTTTGTATTCATTAGGAATGATTCCAAATTAAGTAAGAACTGCTTATTTACAAACGGAAAACATGTAGAAGCAGCATTTATTTGTCATCTTTCCTAGCAGCTTCTTTAGCAAAATGTAAACCACAATCTGGAATACACCTAGAACTAATAATGGCGCGAAACATTTGATACAAAAGCTCTACTTTTGAGAATTCTACACATCTTTCAAAAATCAGGTTTTGCGTATTTCTTATGCACTTTTAGTTTATTACAAAATTGCATAAAATGAAGAAAACCTGATAAGTCTGCTCACAGAAAGTAGAACATATGCAATTTTTCTCATAGCAGTATGTCTAGCATTCGATGCATTTTAATTTAAAAACCGCTGTAAACAAAATTATAAATAATAAAAATTGTTCAAGGAAAGGGCAGCTTTGGGTGGAGGACTTTCAGTACGCTACTTGACAATTTTTGGAAGATGTTAAGTTTAAATACCTAGATTCATATCTATCATACCTTCTTTTGTTTTTGAGTTAATTGTTTCACTGACGAGCAGATAAGCATAGTCACACATACACGCTCTCGAGTGCGAGAGTCGCGAACTACCCTCGGATAATTTTTCGATTATTTTTAATTCAGAATACCCTCTGGAAATATCTGTGTCATATTTATGCGTAGAATACTTTCCTGTACCACAGAAGGGGTGGAGGTATCTAAAAGTGGGTCGAAATTCATGCTTTTTGCATATCAGGATAAGCAAAGGAATTGTGAGCAAGTGCTTTTAAAAGTGTTTTAAAAGAATTGAATTTCGCATCACAATAAGAATATTCCACAAATCAGCACTTAATACTAAAAATACTTACTTCTCTGTTTTAACGAGATTGTGCAGTTAATTTTTGTCGAATCGTCGTTAAAGACTTAAGAATTAAAATTATAAAACATGTCCTTTAGAATTAGTATCACTTAACAGCCTATTGTAAGAAAATTTAAGATAGAATTTTTTTTAGTATGTCAGATATCTTAAACATGGCGCATTTTAACTAAACGCGTTACGGAGCAGTTTCTGAAAATAAATATAATGAAAACATTTGCCACTAAAATGTTCCAGGTAAGTTTTTTTTTTTTTTTTTTTTTTTTTTTTTTTTTTTTTTTTTTTTTTTTTTTTTTATCATCTTCAGTAGCTCATAAATGGGGACTTTGGAACAATAGAATATCTAATTTGCATATAAATTGATTAGGGGTGGTGTGGGAGACATGTTGTAACATGTCTGGAATGTTACCACCCCCCTAAGCTGTCATGTGTAAAAGTGCAGGTGTGTTTCTTTGTAACATTTTTCTTATAATTAATGGGTCATAAATAATTCGATGATTGTTAAGTCCTTTGATGTAGATATGATGCCGACCAGATGTCACCGAGCGCTGGCGTCAATGAACTAAAGAATGTCTTTCTCCCCTACTTTAGGGTTTGTGCCGGTTGGTACATGTTTGAGATGAAAATGATTATTTCAAACCCTTATGTTTGTCAGAAGTAAAACCAGAAAGCGTTCCCCAGAGTTTTATGGAGTTATCAATTATCTTTCATACAGGTGAATGCCAACACTACCGACAAAGGAAAGCCTTTTGGAAATAGGAATTCATGTTTTACGTTAAGAGCGAATTGCAGCCGACTTCCTGGCACCATCGAAAAGAATGAGGGTTTATGCAGGTTACATTCAAAATGTTAAATATTTCAACCCTCTGCTTTGTGTTTTCCATCGGTATTTCATATAAATTGTTTTCCAGGTAAGCATAGCGATCTCAGTTCCTGACATGGACATAGGTTACATGCAGGTTATTTAAAGTTATTTATTATTAAATCCCGTGCGACGGTCTTCTGAAAAAACTAACAAATGCTAGCGAACCCTTGTGGACATATTTCTAGTGTCTGTGGAAGGGGGAGATGAGATCGGTCAAAGATTATGTGGGAGAAAACACTGAAATGAATTCCCAGAGATTTTTAAGAGAAGATCCGTCCCCAACTTGTAACATCATCCACCCTACAAAGTGATAGGGGACCACCTGTCGCGCCAAGATTTTTTTTGTTGCGAGAGGTAGTGTCCTCTCTCAAGGCAGGGCGCCAGCAATTAATGCTATTTTTTAAAAATCATTTGTAGTAAATAGTCCTCTGGTTAAGATTGAAAATAGTACTCCATCTATAGAATAACATGAAAATTGATAGGAAAACAAAAAAATAAATAACTTCAGTGGTTGATAGCCAACGCAACTAGGTTCGAATCGCAGCGATATAACGTAAATAATGCAAATAGTTTATTTAGTTTTGAGGACGCAGCACGCTTCCAAAATCTAGCGCAGGATTACTGCTTTTCCAGGCTTATTATAGAAAACAGTTAATGTATCTTATAGGGTAATGCTGCTAAATATTTAATTAACTACATTGAAGGACTCCAAATAATCTCCCATTCAAGGAAATATGTAATGTATTTCTTCATTTACAGTTGCTTACAGGAGAATATTCTTCAGTTCTTGTAAAAAGGGTTTTAGCGCTAAGAATGAAAAGATAACCGTAATTGGTGAAGCGTAATAACGAATGTACACCACTTTGCGAAATTTAAATTGATCCCAGTTGGAAATCAATACCATTCTTTTACTTTCAATGTTTATGACCAATGCATGGCGCCAGCAATTAATGCTAATTTTTAAAAAATCATTTGAAATAAATAGTGTACTCATGAAACAAATGGTTTAAAATGAATATATCAGACATACACATACACACACATACACATACTCGCACACATGTACAAGCACCAAGGAGAGGGAAAGAAAGAGAGAGGGAGGGAGTGAGGGAGGAAACAAAAAAATTTTCGGAGAAGAGACCTTCAAATTCTGTGCAAAAGTGACACACAACCGTTTAACCTCGTATGTGGGCAGTGATGACCAACTGGGCGGAGTTTGTGAGAACGTCTCATTACCATGGCCTTACTGTGATTGGTTTAAACGAGTTTTTTCCTTACAAAGTATTAACCAATAACATTGGTGGTAGAGTCGCACAGGAAAAGTTGCACTTCGCATGCGCGTCATTTTCTATAAAATAATGGTATGCACATGAAATTTCATATTTCAACACAGTGAGTAGATGTGTGTGTATTTACAACAGCCATCACCGAGTGTGTTTTTATCTACAACGAATTGAGTTCTACACGAAGCAATGGAAGGTATGTTTATAGCACTTTTTTATATTGTTTTTAGGTTTACTTAACGTCCTTTGATATTTATTTTCTCTTCAAAGAATTCATTTATTAAAAATATTTATAAAGAATGTATATATATTTACCTAGTTTATATAATGTCCATGAAAATGTTCTTTCAGAGGTGTAAGAAAACATCATATCACACGAAATACGTTTCATTGATATTTTTTAAATATTATCACTAGAGTTTTTAAATGAACAGAAAGTTTGAGCTTGCTTATTATTAATATCTTGATTATTTCTATATAGATAATAAAACTTCAGAGCAACTCCTAATATCAGTAGTTTTCATTTAAAAACACATACTGAAGCGAACTACAACCGTATGTTTACTCGTTCTTTCAAGTTCAGTTTACATGCATTCTGAAATATTCGCTCTAAGTTCAATCCGTCTTTCTTCTGTTATCATAATTTGATAATCTTGCTTTAACTGACTTGTGAATGTACTTAGAAAAAAGAATTAGTAAAAATAATTCTTGTATACTCAATTAAGTTATAGAATACTACAAATTTCAAGCTGAAAAAAGTATATATAATTTACAGGAAAGAAGAACACCAAATCTTTTAAACAAGAAAGAATATTAAAACGATGGATGGCGTCACGCCTGAGTTTGACTGGACGTCGGCTGATAAAATCGTCCGAGCCAACTGTACCAGGAAATTCAGAATCCAATGTGCGCAAGCCCCTTCAGGACGCTGAGGAGAGTGTTTGTGATACTGGGTGCATATGTGACAATTGTGCACACGAAGCTATGATGAAAGAGATATTTTCTGAAGTGGACAGTGAGTACATTTATTATTTTTTCCTTGACGTTATATGTATACAACATACATTTCTTTCTTTTTTTTATATAACTTTAAATTAACTTTGGTCAAATTATACATATTAAATAAACAGATATGTAATAAACAAATATTCTTTTATAGATCACAACTTTCATTTATTTTCTATGTGAAGCATATTGTTAATATATACCTTTTCTTTTACAGAATCTGAAACACATCATGTGCCAGCCTACTTAGGTGATGGTTTAGAGGGATTGTGTATTTGCACGAACTGCACATACAGAACCCTAGTTATGCAGCTACTAAACGGAACGAATGGTAATTAACACTTTATTCTTTTCAATAGATTCCCCTTCTTAACTGTTTCAGTATCTACATAGAAATCAAAACCATTTGAAAAAAATAAATTTCAGAACACCATTTCAATTATTATTTGAAAGAAATTTCCATTATAGCTTTACCAAACTTTAAGTTAATTTCATGACATTTTATATATTTCTGATAGCTATATTACTTGTTTCTGTGTTCACAGAGTCTTTGTCGTTCGTTGAAGAATCCTCCATTGGCACTACAGATCAAATGTGTTGCTGTGAGAATTGCAACTTCCAGACAATTCTCATTGATTTGCTTCAATCCTATCAGTGTAAGTTTCCCTTTTTTTGTAATATCAGAAGCAATCATTCCCCTTTTCTCTATACTGAATCGTGCTCAGAAAACATTTGATTACAATACGATTTTATTATTATTATTATTATTATTATTATTATTATTATTATTATTATTATTATTATTATTATTATTATTATTATTATTATTATTATTATTATTATTATTATTATTATTATTATTATTATTATTATTATTATTATTATTGTTATTTTTTCAAAATTTATATTGTATACGATTCGATAGTGTTCTAATTATTCGATAACATTTATTCCTAATGTATACATAAGTATATCCTTTTAGTTTGCTGATAACATTTAATTCACAGATAAAATCAAATATATATTATCTTATACCTAATTTTGTTCTATTTCTCTTGTTACAGTCTCTGAACCTCAGTCGCAGAGCCTACGGTGCATTGCTGAGAACCAAGAAGAGTCGACAGATGAATGCTGCCAGCTTTCGGATTCGATCATCTGTCAGCAACCATCATCCTCAAGCATACAGGCGGAGTCAGGTCCATCGGATATTGGACAGCAAACCGGAAGCAACAACAACAAAAAACTAAAGGTAAGCCATACACAGTTAGAAAGTAAGGTTGTTGAATCTGCATTTAAAGGAAGAGTATTTAATACCAGAATTGACAACCTTCTAGGAATAGTTGACCCACGTGAATTTCTAGATAAATGTCGTCATCTTGTATTGAAAGAGATGGTTTCCTTGTTAAGCAGAAATCCGTCAGGCTTTAAAATTAACAGTTCATGTGAACTAACGTTCCTAATTCAAAAGCTTGACGAAGTGCACAGGGAATCCATCTTTTTTAATAGCAAGACTAAGTTGGCGCTTCAATCTACTAATTTAGATACCTTATACACTTCTATGGTTGATGAAATCATTGAAAATATTTCAAATTTTGAAGGTAGAAGTAGTTCAAAATCTCTGTTAGCAGTCCGGGCTCTTGTTTTTGGAGCTAGCTTTTATGATCCATTAAATGCGTCACGTTACATTCCGTTACCTGCTTCAATACAAAGAAAACATGCCGTCGTAAATATTAAAAATAAAGATGAATACTGTTTTGCATGGTGTTTGCTTGCTGCAAAGTATCCCGTAAATAGCAATGTGCACAGAGTGAACAAATACCCTATAGAACAGTTATTTACAGCTTTTAATTACGACGGTATTGAATTCCCTGTTAGTCTCCATGATGTTCAGAAGTTTGAAAACCAAAACGAAGACACTTCGGTATCGGTATTCGGCCTTGACAGTAAAAATTCTGTTATCCCCGTATATCAAACCAGAAAGCATAAAACCTTGAATGTTAACCTTCTTAGAATAGAAGAAAATAACAATGCGCACTACTGTCTAATCAAAGATATTTCAAGATTAACAAGAAGACAAATAAGTAAGCACCGTACCAAACACTGGATATGTGAGCCATGCATGAAGCATTTTAGCAACAGGGATACATTTAGAAAACATCAGTTAAAGTGTCTGAAGTGCCAAGTCCTTAAAATGCCGAAACAGGGTGAAGTTATTCAGTTTTCATCCTTTTCAAAGGGTGTTCCTGTATCATTTGTTATTTATGCTGATATTGAGAGTGTGCTAGCCAAAGTTGAGTCCTGTGAACCGTCTCCTAATATGAGCTGGACTCAGGCTAAACAACACCATGAAGCAGTATCAATATCGCTTAAGCTAGTATGTCGTCATGATGAATCATTGTCGAGATTCAAGCTTTTTAGAGGTCCTGAAGCAATCAAGGAGTTCTTCATTGAGCTTAGGTCCATTGCAGATATGGTTATTACAGAGTATAAGCGCAATGAGGAAATGATCATGACTACCCAGGATAAAGCTGATTTCGATAATGCTCACCATTGTCACATATGTAAGATGGAGTTTGAAATGGGAGAGGTCCGGGTTCGTGATCACTGTCATATGACAGGAGTATTCCTTGGAGCTGCTCATAATGTATGCAATTTAAATAGACAGGCACCTAATTTTATACCTATATTTTTTCATTGTCTCAGCAATTATGACAGTCATTTCCTGATGCAACACTTGTCGTATGATGATCAACCGATTTCATGTATTTCAAATTCCTCTGAGCGATATATTTCGTTTAGCAAAAAATACAGGAACATATACTTCAGGTTTCTAGATAGCTATAAGTTCTTGAATGATAAGCTATCTAACCTTGCAAGTATGTTAAGTGAGGATGAATTCAAGATAACTAACTCAGAGTACTCTAATTCAGAGCAAAGGGCACTGGTAAGAGAAAAGGGGGTATTTCCTTATAGTTATTGTGACAGTATTTCAAAATTTAATGAAACACAGTTACCGCCAATAAACGAATTCGATAACATAACCCAAAAAGAATATGATCACGCTATCAAGGTCTGGAGTGTTTTTCAAATTAAGAATTTAGGAGACTACAGTGACCTGTATTTGAAGACGGATACGTTACTCCTGGCCGATATAATAGAGAAGTTCAGGGATCTCTCGCTTGAAGTGTATAATTTGGACCCATGCTGGTACTACACATTACCTGGTCTTGCATTTGATGCAATGCTTAAGGTGACTAAGGTTAAGTTAGATCTTATACATGATCAGGAAATGTTGGAATTCTTCGAATCCGGAATCAGGGGTGGAATGTGCTCTGTTTCTAAACGGTATGGTAAAGCCAATAACAAATACATGAAAAATTATGATATTTCACAACCAGACAACTATTTATTTTACATAGATTTAAATAACTTATATGGTAAAGGAATGGGAAATTTCCTACCGTTTAGGAACTTAAGATGGGTGCCACAAGAAGAGATCGAAGCAATAGATTTCACAACAATTTCCCCTGAATCCGAGGTTGGATATGTGCTTGAAGTGGACCTTGAATACCCTGAGCATCTCCACGATGAGCACAATAATCTTCCTCTCTGTCCAAAAAGTGAGATACCACCACAAGGCCAATACAAGAAACTGCTGTCAACATTACACGACAAAGAGAAGTACACCTTGCACTATAGAAACTTGCAGCAGTGCATTGATCTAGGTCTCATCCTGAAAAAAATACATAGAGTTGTGGCATATGAACAGTCTGATTGGCTGAAGCCCTACATTAATTTAAATACAGAGAGACGAGCAAGGGAAACTTCCAAATTCGGACAGAATTTATGGAAACTTATGAACAACTCTGTATATGGTAAATTTATAGAAAATGTTAGGAAATATAAAGAATTTAAAATAGTCACGAACTGGGGTCGGTGTAAGAAATTGACTGCGCGAGCAACATATGTTCGAAGTGTTATCTTCACAGAAAATCTTGTAGGAATAGAACTTACCAGAGAGGAAGTGTTCATGAACAAACCCATATATATTGGTCAAGCCATCCTTGATATTTCAAAACATATCATGTACAGCTTCTATTATGATATTATGAAACCCAGACTCAGAGACTTAACATTAAATTACATGGACACTGACTCATTCATATTTGAAACTTCGACTGACTTTTATATGTTCATAAAAGAAAATCAACAATATTTTGACACATCAAATTACGATAACAACAATAGATTTGGTATTATCCCTCAAAATAGAAAAGTTATCGGACTGTTTAAGGATGAGCTTGCTGGAAGACCGATGATAGAATATGTGGGATTGAGGTCCAAGTTATATGCATTCAGGTACGAGAACCAAACTGTCATGAAAGCAAAGGGCATTAACAGAACCGGAATGCAGAACATAAATTTTGAACACTATTTCGAATGCTTAAATAACATTAGAAAACAAATATTTGTAAAACAAACAACGTTTCGGAGCTTTAAACATAAAGTCTCAACCATAGAGATGAATAAGGTCGCACTCTGTGGAAGTGACGACAAGAGAAAATTAGTAGAAGGTTCCGACCAGACATTAGCGTGGGGTCACTATTCGCTGAGTATGGCTAACACTTAGGTTTTTTCTTTTCAATTCTTTTGAATCCTGTATATATATTAAAAGTTGCTTAAGGTAGCTGATGTACGTATGTAAAGAAAAATGTTCTAGTTAACTCATGTATATATTTAAGTTGCTTCAGGAAACTGATGTATATGTTAAAAAAATGTTCTAGTTAACTCTTGTATATATTTAAGTTGCTTCAGGAAACTGATGTACCGGTATATGTAAAGGAAAATAGATGGTATATTCAAGAAATAAAAACACATGTTTTGAAATTTATTGCTCTTCTTTTATTTCAGTAATAGTTTTTACAATAAATCCTTCCTGTCAATCCACTGGCTATTAGGGAATCCATACCACTTCACTAAGATTCTGTTTCCTTGGCGTCTCAGAATCTTTTCAACCAAATAAGTGTTAGGAAATAATGTAGAGTGAAGTTCATGGCCGTAGAAGGCTCCCTTTATTTCCTCACCGTCCTTATCCTTTAGAATGTAGGTGGTAGGAATGGTTCGCTTGACCTTAGCAACTTTGAAGATTTCAACGCTCCAGTTAGGTTCAAAACCCTTTTCAAAATGTCCTTTATTTTTAGATATCCTCACATAATCACCAACACTAAACTTCCTGGCACTCCTCTTCTCACTCGCTGGCTGATCATAGTTGTAAACAGACAAAAGTAGATCATTATTCTGCACTTCACGAGGCTTCATCCGGATAGTGGTGTGGTAAGTATCATTGTATTTTGCAATGATACTAGGTAAGAGATCTAACCACTTGTAGGATCCTTGAGCTAGAAACTCTCGATACATCATATTCTTTAAAGTTCTTATTAACCGTTCCACAGCTGCAGCCTTCACATCCGTATAGGTACTGTAGTGATTGATATTATACTTGTTCATTAAATGCTTAAAGTGTTTGTTATAAAATTCTTTCCCGTTATCACTCTGTATATTCCTGGGAGGTGTTTTCATGTCTTGTAGTATATCCTCCATAGCCTTTGAAACTCGGAGTCCCGTCTTGCTCTTTAACGGCTTGGCATACGCCATTTTAGAGTAGAAGTTGACAGCAATAAGGATATATTTGAAATTCTTGTTGATTCTTGCATGTGGTATCATCTCCACCAAGTCGATCTGCACCAAATCATGTAGTCCTTTGCTGATAATCTTGCGGCGTAGAAAGTTTCTCCGTGCAGGAGCATGAAGCTCGCTAGCTATATTTTGCTTTATTTGGTTCATGCTATAATCTTAGCTGATTTCAGTTCTTGAATAATCTCCTCAATTTCTTGGGTATGATTGTTATTCCCCGCGTCCCTAGATGCAACGAGAAGTCTTAGACGATTTACCAACTCGTTGGGGTCGTTCCAATAGATGTAATCTTGTTCTACACCTGGACGAAGCTCCTTCCACTCCAATCCTAAGCCCTTGTGTTTCTTCACTAATGGTCGTATAACACTTTTATACTTGTAGGAATTGCCCGCCCTCAGCTGTCCTTGCTTGCTATAGTTTCGTCGATGCACCTGAGTTGTTTTCAGTATTTTGCTATAAGTATCCAAATCCTCTTCTGTATAGACATGCATCTCAGGGATCCTCTTAAAGATGAGTTCACTTAATCCAGGGGTAACCTCATATGCTTCTTCGCCTACTCGAATTCGATTATTAATAAAGTCAATGACCTTGTTTCCAAGCATGTAGCTGCCATCTTCGTATCTTATACCGTATGATGCATCTAATTCATTTTTATCCTTCCTTCGAACTTTCTGTAGGTAGTTTGAGATCTTCTCTTCATTATCCCTTTTAGGTTGAATATTCTTTTTCATGGTTTCTTCCTTGGTTATATCAGTATTGTTTTTTTGGAGTTGTAATATATCATGCAGTGGTTCTGTTACTGGTTGAAGAGCCTCACTCATTATTCTCTGGGTATCGAACTGGTGGCCTTTTAATACCCTCAACTTTTCGCGTATAGCCTTGGAATGCTTGACTATAGATTCCTTTAATGTTATGCTTTCACTGTTCATTGTGCAAATGGTCTCGTACTAAGATATTATATTCATTTATAGTGTAGGTGCAGGGGAGAGTTTATATTCAAGCACTAACTCTATGTGTAAAGTACATCGATCCAATACACGAATTGTGGGTGGAGTGAATGATATGCGATCACCCTTTTTAATGATTACAGGAAAGGCTTCAATTGTGTTCTTATTTATTGAGATTGTAATATCGGTTTTGTGATGAGGGAGTATACGCTCACCGCTCCTCAATTCTTGCTCGGGTGCTGTAATAGCGCACGATAAGAGATTTCCGTCTATTGTAAATGAATAGTGTCCGGCGGTAGTAGAAAGTATGTACGTACCGTTACCAGACCTGATTGGAAACGCTTGAAGTTGAATAATAAGATGCCCTCTCATTAATGATATCCCTGTTCTCAATGTATCCACTGCTTTAGCGATCTGTTCGGTAATTGCTTTTGCACGCTCAAAATTGGTATTACTCTCATTGATCTGGCTATTCATTTCACTTGATAGCGTATTACATCTATTTTCTAGTGCTTGACGGACTTCTTGAACTTGTGTAATAGAATTTCTCAGCGAATCCCTATTTTCTTTTGTGGAGTGCGTAAGTGTATCTACCATATTGCCAGTTTTGTTCAAATGTTCTCTAATTGTTTTCAGCTTCTTGTCCACCTGTGTCTCAATTTCCCTAGTAACAAATTTGTTTAACTGATTCCGTGTTTCGCTTGTTTTTTGAATAATCATGCCTCGGAGAAATCTTTTATTTACAGCATCCAGATCTCCGACAGGATCTGCTATATCAATGATTCGCTTCTTACCGAATATAATGTTGCCATTATTATCTTGCGGCTGCATGCGAGAGTTCATATACTCGGTGATGAACTTTCTATTTGCTACATCACTATCGTGAACAGGATCTAATAATACTTTTAATCTAGCATTATCAATAACAATGTTATTTTCTTGGTCTCTCTTGAAAATATACTTTGAAACCAAATCATGGATCATAGCTTTAAAGTTAGTCTCAAGTCTTCCGGTATTCTGTTGTGAGGAAACAATCATCCTTTTTTCGAGTGCATCCACATATCTTTTTGTGCTCGCATCATTATCTGTTTCAGGATCCTGAACAATGCATAGTCTCTTGTTCTTGAACTGATAGTTACCTTCTCCATCTCTGTTTATGATAAAGTGGTGAAGCGATCTTTTGGTTGGGAGAGCTCCTCGTGCTCCGAACCTGTCAATGCTCATTTTGAGCTTCAAATGACATTTTCCTTATTTCCTACTTTAATATATACATCAAATCCATTCCTATATCGACCGTCATTCATAGAGAATTCAGGAACTATCGTTACAAAAGGTCTTCCTTCTGTTCCACTCTCCCAGACACTTTTGCACAAGTCTTTAAACTCTGTATATGTCATGTCGGTGTTTACATAATCGTCATATATATGCTTCAAGTTCAAATTATCTTGCCTAAAGAGAATGATCATGTTCGTGTTATCACGAATTAAATGTTTCGGGACTTTAGCGTAGGATTGTGCTAAATATATTGAGTCTACGTTACGATGCCTACCCATGCTGTAAAATGAGGCAATCTTTCCCTGCTTTTCAGTGATGACATCATCAAATATAAAGATTGAGTTTTCTTTAACATCGGTGGGATGTAATACGTTTTCTCCATCATCATACGTATATACTTCGATACCATCAATGCTTTCAAGCAGTTTTATGAGATATTGATACTTTGGTTGATAAAGGGACTTTGAGTATATGTGTACATTTTCAAAACGCAGACCATTCTCATGGAGCAGCCAATTCAGTAGTACATTGGTTTTTCCTGCACTGGAGCTCCCTAGAATAAGAGCTCTGACGTTAGAAGGAAATAGCTTACCGTGGCGTTCGTGCTTGAAATCACTTTCAAAGTCTAGCACCTGAATAGGTAGAGAGCAATCTTGCTTCACAAGCTCCATCTTAGTGACTGACTTTTAGGATCATCTCTAATGAGTATATAAACGGAAAAATGTGGGATATTATGAGCGCTCAAATTCCTCAAAGGGAGGGGCTATATCTGAAAAAATGTATAAAAGACGCTAGTAAATCATAAAATAGATTAGTTTATAATGGGAGGTAGGAGCAATAAGACCACAAGAGGATCAGGTTTACTTAACTCCGTCATTAACCGCCTACCGTTTGAAGTACATTTACCCGGCTACAGATATTGCGGACCCGGGACAAAACTGGAAAAACGCCTCAAGAGAGGAGATTCCGCAATAAATCTTTTGGATGAGGCTTGTAAAAATCATGACATAGCATACGCAGAGCACAAGGACACCGTCTCACGAAATATTGCTGATAAAATCTTAGCAGAGAAGGCCTGGAAGAGAGTTCAATCATCGGACGCTAGCCTCGGGGAAAAGTTGGCTGCACGGCTGGTAACATCAATTATGAAGGGTAAGATAGCTATCGGTGCAGGATCCGGGAAGAAGAAGCGTGGCGGATTTCTACCCCTCATACCCATTATTGCAGCCTTAGGTGCTGCAGCTGGAGGTGCGGCTCAAATTGCTACAGCAGTGAATAAGAAAAAAGCTGCAGACAAACAGCTTGCAGAAATGGTTCGCCATAATAGAGAGATGGAAGCGAAAGGAAAAGGTCTCCGAGGGAGAAAAAGTAATAAGAAGATTAAGAAAAAGAGAACTGGCGGTTTTCTTCCAATGCTACCACTGACCGCATCTTTAGCAGTTGCCTCCAAAATAGCCAGAGCCTTAAAAGGAAATAAGACTACTAAAGGAAACGGTCTGAAGAGAAGCAAAAATTCCCAGAATAGACAGACCTCAAAAAACTCGGGTCGGGGACTATACTTGTCCCGGAAAAAGCCTTAAGTAACATAGATCTTGCACTATATGCTCGTCGTTTAAGAATTCCCCATTTTAGAGGTGTATATATGCTCGATAAGTTACCTTCAAAGCCATATCGACGAGAGAGGATTATTGTCAATCTCGATTACTCTGATAATGAAGGATCACATTGGGTGGCTATAAAGAAGGAAGGTGATATCGCGTTTTATTTCGACAGCTTTGGAAACTTGAAACCTCCAAAAGAGGTAGAAAGCTATCTCAAGGGCGTTAAGTTGATGTATAATACAAGAAGAGTTCAGAGTTTTAGCTCAGTCATCTGCGGGCACCTGTGCTTGCAATTTCTATCACAATGAGTTACACTATTGCTGTTAGCGGGAATGATTCAAATCTTACCACCTACCTGAATCCTCCTCTGAGGATTGATCCTAAAGGGTATTATGAAATTGCTCTTTTGAATTTTGAAACCTTCTATTCCATTCCCAATGTGGATGAGAGCAATAATCTCTTCCATTACATTTTCAATGACACCACTAAGGTCATCGATATTCCGCATGGGACATATGAAATTTCTGATATTAATACTTACCTCAAAGATAAGCTAAACTTGGATGAAAACGACTTCTTTATTCGCCCTAACAATAATACAATGAAGGCTGAAATCAAGTGCCCCTTTCCTATTGATTTTTCTAGGGGACGCTCTATTGGATCTCTTTTAGGATTCAATGAAAACAAAGTTATTGCTCCTAATCAGGTGACTGAGTCTGATTTCCTAGTAAACATATTTAAGGTGAGCATCATTCGAATCGAGTGCAGTATTGCGACAGGTTCTTTCATCGATGGTAAAAGAGGACACTCGATCTATGAATTCTTCCCTTCTGTCCCACCGGGATATCACATCTCTCAAGAGCCTCCAAACCCCATTTACCTACCCATCATAGACACTAACCTCATCGATCAAATCACTCTTCGGGTGGTTGACCAGAACGGAGATAGCATCAACTTTAGAAACGAGGATATAAGCATACGTCTTCATATTCGTCGAAATGGGAATAGATTTTAGAAGGAGAAACCACCGCAAAAGATATAATAAGATAGGACAATCACAGATTTATCGTACTCTCCCTTTGACGCTCAGAGAGTTAACATCAAGCAACAAGAAGTTCCTCGAAACGTTGGGCTTCAGAATTCTGTAATGGACATCTTTAATGTGACCGAAACTCCTTCATTTGAGGATAAAATTGCTAAAGAAGAGGAACATGTGTTTCTCCCATATAATACATCGGCTCTGGATGCTAATGATGAGATTAGGATCCCTTGTCAAGCTGAAGATTTATATACTCTGCCTAACCGGAGTTATCTCTACATTGAGGGCTCTATTTCTAAGCCTAATGGAACACCTACGCTGGCGAAGCTGACTAACAATGCCCTGGCATTTATGTTTGATGAGATTCGACTGGACATGAATGGAACTTGTATAGACAGAACAAGGAATCCAGGTATTACATCGACTATGCGCAACTATGCTGCTCTCAATCCTATGGAATCAAATCGTTTGCTCAATGCCGGATGGTGCTACCCCGGGGAGGATGTAGATATTGTGCATTCAACAAGCGGAGCGTTCAATGCCATAGTGCCCCTGTCAATGCTTCTGGGGTTTGCAGATGACCACAAGGACCTCGTTCTCAATAGCAAGTTTGAGTTGGTGCTAATTCGATCTAAGGACTCCAAGAACTGCATTTTGACACCTGAGGGAGAAGGAAATGCCATTGTTAAACTAACTCGCATCGAATGGAGGATGCCTGTAATTCGCCTTTCAGACGCTGAAAAGGTAGCAATCCTCAAGATCGTCAAGTCTGATAGAGCACTGCATCTTGCATTTAGAACCATGGATCTACATACCCAACCTGCTATTCCGCAAACTAGATCCTTTACATGGAACGTCGCAACAACGTCGAAACCGGAGAAGCCGAGATTTGTTATTGTGGGAGCCCAAACGTCCAGAACAAATAATGCGTCGATGGACTGTTCCGAGTTTGATCATTGTAACATAACAAATTTGAGGCTTTATCTCAATAGTGAGTGTTATCCCTATCACGACATGAACTTGGACTTTGAGAACTCAAGATTTGCAGCTTTATATGAAATGTATTCAAAGTTCCAAAACTCATATTACGGGAAAGACAATTACCCTCTATTGAAGAGAAAAGATTTTCTCAAATATGCGCCATTATTCATCATAGACTGCTCACATCAACCTGAGGAGATTGTAAATGGTGCTGTGAATATCAGACTTGAAATTCAAGCTAGTGCAAATATACCCGCACAGACTACTTTGTATTGTCTGATAATACATGACAGAGTTTTCACATACAAGCCCCTGACTCATGTGATGCAGTCCTTAATCTAATTCCAGCAGGGATTCTTGTAATGAAGGATATTAGGAATATAAGAAATATGTAAAGGAATTCAAGTGAATAAAAAGATATATAAGTTGAACATCATTTTCTTTTTATTTAATATCATTGTACATTTCGAATACCATCCTTCTCCAGCTCCTTGTTCCTACATATGTCATTTCTTTACAGAGAGTTAGATTCGTTAAGTGTCTCTGTATATAACCTTCTAACCTCGTTAACTGACAAAATTCACTAAAATTTAAAAGTATTTCACCGCTATTTAGAACTGTATTCAAAAATCTGATCCTTTCATCTTCCATAAACACAGTGACATTAAACGAATATACAATGTTCTCACTGTAATCACAACACACGTAGTTTTTCTCTTTGAAGAATGCTTCGAATACATGAAGACTATTTCTAATTATTTCCCAGTCATACACTGACATATACACGAAGTTGTCACTGACTCTGTTCTTAATGATCAGAGATGGAATGTGATAGATTAGTCCTATGTTAACACTATAACTTTTGGAAATGTGAACATCGCGGAGCATGGTTGCTTGTGACATGTTTCCCAGATTTTTATAAAGAAGAATGAGTCCGTTCCCTCTAATGCTTTCAGAGGTTCAGGCGTCTTGGTACACGCGAACTACTTGCATGCCTCTTGGGGGTAGCAGCAGCAGACGTCATTCGCTCTTCTAAGAGTGTCAGCCGCCTTTGGAGATCCGCAAAGCTATTTTTAAGTACCTTTTTTCGAGGTTTCCTTATAGCTGTCCTGAAACAGAGCACATTGCATGTGTTACTTAGAAAGAGAAAAAAGATGGTATCTTGAAAGAATAGCATTTGACAGGTGAAACAGTTTCTTTTTTTAAGTTGTATGATAGCAATACTTACATTGATGTTTTGCGGCGTTCGGATTGTATGCTCGGGGTACGCTCAGGAGTAACATTCTCAGTAATTTCATTGCCCTGATCTGGTAGGAAGTCGTCTACAAGCTGTGTAGATCGCTCCGTAACAGCATCCTTTTCAGCCTCATCACTGGAGGTATCGCAATCAATAACAGGCCTAGGATCTCGAACTGTCATTCGAAGCCTGTAACAAAGGTATTTTTTGTACATGGAATTATATATTTCAACGATTCTGTAAGGAAAGAGACGCGAATTTCTTTTTTCACTTCCACTTACTTTGATTGTCTCTGTCTGAGCTGGTACACGCTACACTTCTCATTGCAGAGGAAGTAAGAGTACATATGTTCATGAGCCTCGGGCTGCGTGCACAGGGTTGCATGCGTATCACCGTTACAAAATTCAGAGTGGTGTATGGCCTCGTGACTTGAAGCGAATCTATCAACCTCATCAACTCCGCTTTGTTCTTGCTCATGAACCGGCTCTTGCCTGGAATAACGAATAGGTTTCAAATTACTTTTTCTACTTAAATATAAAACGGCATTAAATTCTCAAGAAAATTAATAATTATTGTACTTACATGTATCGCTTTCTGTAGACTGGGCAGTTTTCTGTGCATACTTCACGAGAAGACATCTGATCGTGGTATGAAGGTCTGTTGCAAACAATTGAATGCATTAGACCGTTGCATAACTCTTTGTGGTAATACGCGTAATGATACGCCTCCGCTGCGCACTCACTGTCGATATCTGACATATCAGAGACGGCAAATAAATACACTGGAAAAAAATTCACGAAGTAATGTGATGCTCCAAGCTCGAGAGTCTTATATACTCTTTCAGTAGTGTGGGGGGGGATTTCAGGAGCGAGGAGCGATGCATACCCATAGCCGGAGATGGAGTGGAAGGGAGGGTCTTCCATCCAACCATTGGACACATGGGCAACAGGGGAGGGGAGGTTAACATTATTTTCATCTCAAACATGTACCAACCGGCACAAACCCTAAAGTAGGGGAGAAAGACATTCTTTAGTTCATTGACGCCAGCGCTCGGTGACATCTGGTCGGCATCATATCTACATCAAAGGACTTAACAATCATCGAATTATTTATGACCCATTAATTATAAGAAAAATGTTACAAAGAAACACACCTGCACTTTTACACATGACAGCTTAGGGGGGTGGTAACATTCCAGACATGTTACAACATGTCTCCCACACCACCCCTAATCAATTTATATGCAAATTAGATATTCTATTGTTCCAAAGTCCCCATTTATGAGCTACTATCTTCCCATCTCATTTTTGGAACATATTGAACTGAAACTCTAACTTTAGTATATGTACTTCGTGAATTATTTATACATATTTTGAATGGGGTGAAATACTTTCTATCCTATGCCAGCTGAGTAGTGGAGAAAGTAATAAGTTGTTCTTAAATTATAAGCAGCAACGTTGTTTAATGTGTTTATTATGTAAATGCTTTGGAAGTGCGACTAAATATTTAGCAGGCCACAAGTTTCATTGCCGATTACCGTGTTGATTTTATGAGAGGCTGTAAAGGGCACAGACTCGCCGGTAGCCATCTAGCTCCAGGTGTAACGCGTGATGTACATTATTGGCATTTTCTCTGCAGTGGCGGTCTTCCACAGTTTAAACCTGTTTCACCGTCACACCTTTGTGTATTTCTTCAACTATTCCACAATTTATGACATAAAATTTGTTTTTTTCTCTCTTTTTGCTACTCATGATAAATATTTCAGTTAAATTATTATTGAAATTATTTCAGTTAAGTAATATAATAATGCCTATACAATAAGACGCTACAAATGATTCGTTTTAACCTATCATGGCTGCTTATTACAGAATGTTACTACCTGTGTAACAATTGCTACCATCTGTCCTAACGTGGCATTTGTTAATTTGTTCGCGAATATCCTTTGTTTTCCACATGGAGAGATATGTATTTTATCGTCAGCATTTATACACCTTACCTAAAATTACAATAATAAACATTACAATAATGATAAAATCAGTAACATTAATCTAATTCTCAATTTCAACCAGTCGGTAGAATATCTCTGAAAACTTGTCAAAGCGAGATTGTCGGTCCTCATTCTCCATTGTTTTTGGTTTGTAAGCTAACGAAATGAAGGGCACAGTAAGCAGTGATACGTTTATGATATTGGGGTGTAATAACACTCAAATAATGTTATTTGCGTATAGTACTTGTATTATGTGCATGTTCATTTAAAGTACTACTCACAAGAGAACTTTGGCTAGATAGTCAGCTCTTTCATTACCATGTACCTATTCCGCAATGTGCTTGTGTCCATTGAAGTATTAATCTTTTATTTAAATTAATGAACTACATTATAATTTTAGGGTTTATATTTAACATTTCTTATTAAACTATGGAAGACTATGGGAAAATATATGCAACAGCACGACTAGAATTACCAAGAAAATCCTCTATAGCAACTTTTAGACTTCTAACAGGCCATGACTGTTTCAATAAGCATTTATACAGGATTGGTATTGTGAGATATCCACTGTACCCTTTCTGTACCCTTGAAAATATGGATGGAAACCACATACCTGCTCCGCTGCCAAACCTTTAGTCAACATACCAACATAATATCAAAATACTGGAGTGCAAGAGCGAATGGCTTCATTGCCAACTGCTTAACATTACATACAAACCAACGAAGTTTCATATTCTATATATTCTGTGCCCATTAAAATTATGAAGCAACTGGAAACAGTTGCCTCTTACGTGATAGTTGTCCGATAAAGCAAATCTTCTTATTATTATCCTTCAGCTTCCCTAGTATGTCACAATCGTGGTATAAGGGAATTCTTTTTCCTCTATCTAGGTGTCGGATTGAGGAGCACAGAGTCTGGATCAGATAGAGAACACAGGATGGATGATCAGTCCTATGCCTGATATGAGAGTTAGATAAGTAGATGACAGAATGAGGACGAGATGAATGAAATGGAAGATGATAATGGAATTACTGGTGGAATGATGGCGGGGGAAACCCGAGACCATGGAGAAAATCCGCCTCTACGTCGTTCTGTACACCACAAATCCCACGTGTGGTTGCCTGGGATCAAACCCCGGCCGCCTTGGTGAGTCTCAAGCGTCGTCCACGGCGCCGCCCAGATAGACAAATACTTTTCATAAATTCTTTCATTTCTGTTATAAGCATTTGCGACTTTGTGAAGCAGCAATTAATTGGACATACCAAAAGCTTGTGTGAATGGAAGGAAGTTAAAAAGAAGTATCGACACCTCTTTTCAGTGTTCAATTAATTATAATAATGGAAATGAACTAACCCTTGCCATAAACCATAAGGAAGCATTAACGGGGAAGAGCCTTGGGCTGTGATGTGCTGGTTACTAAAGAAAGGAAACAGCTGAAAACGGAGAGTTTATGTTTCGGGGCATTCTAAAACATTTTACAACCAACACGTGCATGTCGTGTTTGCGTGCTAAACATTTTTCAAATTATTTTCCCCCAATAAAGCGGTCCACGCCGCCTGTTCTCTTGACTTGATACAGTGGCGAAGCATGCTCCTTCTTTTGTTATTTCTTGATTGAGTGCACACTCGAGAGAGCTTTGTTCCTCTTCTGCTCTCCGAGTTAGAATCTAGGTATTTCCATCTTAAAAGACGAGGGAGGTTGAACTGGATGAAGCACTATTTACAGAACTTGCAATTTAGAGGGCGTTATTTGAGTCTAGGAAGTTGAAGCTAATATGGATCTGTAAATAGTTAATGCAGAAGATTTGTTTATCAGAAGAGGAGTGAAAACTTAAAACAAGGCGAACAGAAAGAAAAACTAATGTGATATACACACAAAACTTTTTGGAATAATCGAAAATTCACATGCATTAGATATACAGTACATAGAGTGGTCAAAACTGAGCATGCTTATAGAATTATAATATTATTCTGTAAAGTAATAAATAATTAAAATTGAATTTTATTATTTCGTGAGAATCATGTTACATCTTTTATATCCTTAGCGTCGTTTAACTGCGTAGGTCGTAACAGACAATGAATGAATGAAATGTGTAAAATTATGCTCAACTCAACCCAAGATCCAAAGATCCTGAAGTTACTCGACATATATCTTCATGGGATAAGTTTCAATTTCTAGCAGTCATATATGAACACGTCTTTCTGAAGTTGAAAGCAAGCTCCTTATTCCGAGATGAAAGTGGTGTCACTATGGACCCCGAGTTCATTTGATTATAATTTCACACATTTAATTCACTCGTAGTCGTGTATGACCTACCCAGTTACAGGATGTTATTGTTCCCCCAGAGCTGAGATACTAAAACAAATTTAATTCAAATGTTTAACAATCATTTACGAAAGAAAGGAATAGAATAGGGGAGGGGCAAACAAAATCGCCAAGTGTCAAGCAAGCGTAAACTTGCAACTCCGAAAATGCTAACACTATAAAAAGTAAATGATTTGACAAAGTTATGCATTTTAATAATCTGTGCATTTTTCCCATAGTGTTTGATTTCCAACATTTTTTTTAAGGAAAACCCCAGATGGCCATCGAAGATTTCCTTGTTATACATAGCTGCTGGTATAATATTCAACAATTTATGGAATGTTCACAAAATATTAATGGAAAATTTCAAGACAGGTTTTATTGCTTACGTACTGTATTATAAATGTGCCATTTTAATGAAAGTCCTTAGAGAAGGATATGAAACAAAAATGCAAAATCTAGAGCTATTTTTATGTAGAAGGTAGCTTGGAATAGCAAGATTTTCTTGAGAAAAATACAAAGTTAGGTATTCACAGATGTTTCTGACTTTACGCTGTTAAGTAACATACTCATGCACAAGCATATGCGCAAGGTGCATGTGCTTGCAGGCCTTTATCTCAAAATACGCATTGGGAGGTTGAAGGGATCCCAAAAAGTTATTTATTTCTGGTAAAATCTTTATTTAGAATTTTGGGTGGAATACAATACTTTCGATTTCCTATTATTACATGGTTATATTAGAAGAATCTGACAGTTTAGATGGCTACCATGTGATCAGAGTTGATAATAAATCCGTGACTTTATTTACATGCAAGATAGATCGAAGGCAGAATGGATTTCAAAATATAGAAACGAAGTATAACAGAAGGTGGAATCTTAAATGAAGAATATTTTAAATAAGTGGCCAAGATGTTCAAAATGACTACTCCGATATAGAACCATAGCGGTTATAGAGTGTAAATAAAAACTCAATTTCTCTTTTGGCATTCGGTACACAAATGAATGCTGTAAACAAAATACTGTATACGCTGCTATCATCTGTAGGTATGGCGGAAGACTGCTATGAATTACGTAACAATTGTTGTAGCAGCATGGTAAACAATTCTTTAACTAATAAACATGACTACTGCATATCGCAGAGTCTACACTTTGTTTACCAGGAAGTCACAAATAAATGAATGACCACGGAGCGGAGGAGACAACCCGCGCCTTGACCCAACATGTATCCTTTGTGCTTTCCACCTCCAGGAGAAACGGATAAGGTAAGGAAACCCCAGGACGCTATAGGTCACAGAGAGGCCGAAACAGAGACGCGCAGAGCTCTCTAAGAGTTCCAAGCATGATGAGCCGGTCACAAGTTGGTCTAGTCAGGGAAGAAACTTGATCCATGTGAGGCGGCTCAGAGAATGCTGCCATTTGGCAGAGCCAAGAAGAACTTTCCAACGAGCAAGTATCTGCGATATCTTACTAACACAGCATAGCCCACAAGTCTACCTGAAACATGAAAAGAGAAGAAGGAAAAACACACTTTCGCCTTGATAGCAAAGCAAATACCACCGTGAGTGCAATTTTGCGTCATACTCTCTCCCATTTCGAAGACTCAGTAACCTGACATGGGTTTATCAGCAAAATTGATCATACATCTATCAGTGAGCCTTGTAACATACTAAAAGTAAATGGAAATGTGGGAAGCAAACCCTGCAAAGGTGAACATTAAAATTGTTAGTTTTAATAAGCGCAAATAACAAATATATTCCCGTTTACCTATGTGGCGTCCTTCAAGATTTTTCATGTTATTATAAATTATTTGACATCTCGGCGGAATATTTTTAAAAAGTACCCTAGGATCATCCAAGTCTTCACTGGATGACATGAGATATGCTACGTAAGTGTGTTGGTGAAGTGCGGCGTTAAACCAACAGTAGAGTCGGTGTGTGTGTGTGTGTGTGTGTGTGTGTGTGTGTGTGTGTGTGTGTGTGTGTGTGTGTGTGCCCTTTAGAAGCTCTACCTGGGAACCTGTGTTGGGTGCAAAACGTGCCAAGTCACGCCGCATAACAGCGCCTCCAATTAAGGGTCTTTACACCACAACAAGTGTCGGCACCACTTGGAAAAGATGGCGGCGGTGATTGGCCGCAACCCGCAAATTAATCTATCTACCTAGACGGTAATTTATGAGAAGGCGACCTTCTTTTCTACACACACAGTCTCACAGTCATTTACTCTAACCGTCTAACCACTTTTAAGAGCAGAGATGATTCCTCTTTTAAAATCTTGAGCTTCCATTTACTCATGCTGGAGTGAATAGCGTGTGATTAAATTCAAGTACCTGCAGGCCCAATCTCTGTGCTACGCGTTGTATCCTACCCGGATGTGACTTCTGAAGCTATATCAGGCTTTAATTTAAGAATACTTCAAATTACCACAGCAACTGTAACTCCCATTCGAGATATTTCTGCTTCACAACTCGACTACTGACCAAATTTAATTGGAGAATTTTCAGTAGGTTTTCTTCAGTAGGCAACCTTCTTGATTAACACAAAGTACGTAAAAAATTATGAATTTCTTAACACTTTGCACGAGAAATACTACATTAAGATTTATATAGTGTAATACAAAATATCACATTTTATTTCATGTGGCATTCACTCCACTCCCAAGCAATACCCTGAAAGACTTGTTCTTAGATTCCCTAGATAACAGAAGAATTCTTAGAAAAAACGGCCCATTTGTGCGTGAGTGAATATGTGCACAGTACTAATCAAAAATGAAAACCGAGATGGATCCTAAACATGTATTTAAGTTTGCTTATCCTGGATGGCTCCGTTGGTTAAGCACTGATCCTAATATCAGGGATTGGATGTCAGCCCAGAGCACTGGTCTTTAAGCTTAAGGGGTTAAGTTAAGATCTTTTGAATCAATGTTAAATTTACTATATTCAGGTCCCTTTTTCTCATAAACCATATGTAGAACAGAAATGAAATTTTTGACTACTTAATATTGAATCTATTTTTTATGATTTTAACGGAAGAGTTTGTCTCTTATCTCTTTTGTTTTTAAGAAACATTTTTAAACAAAGTGCTTTACAAATTAAAATAGGGAATTCTTATTTATTTTGAGAACAGAATAAGATATAAGTGAATCCCCTCGTCAGAAGTAGTAAGCATATACAAAGATTATGTGGCAAAAAATTTACACATGTATATTTTATAGGAGCAAAGAAAAACGTATATATGAGAAAATGTAGTTTTGGAGAAATTAGCGATAAAGTAGATTACAAGTTGCAATTAAACCTTAATGCATCCCTGCATCGTACTTTGCGTTATCTGGATCCTCTTCCTCTTCTTACAAGTCTTGTAACCTCCTTGCTTTACCTCTTTTTTATTATTACTAATTTTTTCATTCATTTTTTCAGTTTTGTTGATTCTTATAAGATCCAGAGTTTTCATTGCCGATATACAGTTCACTCCTCTTTTCATTTCCAGGGTCTAACACAATTCACATTTTGCTATTTTTCCTCTGCTAAATGACTCCACTAGTTCATACCCTCCAAATTGTAGTATATTCATCCTAATAAACACATTTCTGTAAGACGGGTGCATATAAAATGATGGAACGATTCATTAGGATTTTGTGTCCTACCATGCAAACATTTTTTTTTTAAAAAGTTCTGGTTCTGACAAATCATTGAATATGGCTTTCATCCCTTGCATATGGGCTAAACGGAGTTGAAGATGATTTTGGTGTTCATATTCTCTGATACAACGTTTGAATGTTACATTTATGACACCGTGCTGTCACTTTTTTACAGTGGCAATATGTGATAAAACTGAAAATAGCATACTCACCATGTTGTAACAAAGTATTATATGTTATTTTAATAATTAAAATCTAGGAAAAATGAAAAGAAGAAGAAGTTAAAATTAAATGTAATGATGAAATCTTAGAACAGGTAGACAGTTATGAATACCTGGGTACAATTATAAATAAGGATGGAAAAATAGAGCAGGAAATTTTAAACAGAATAAGAAAGGCCAATTCGGTCTACTATCAGATTAATAATACTATTGTGAGAAAAAAGGAAATAACAAAAGATACAAAAATTATAGTATTTAAAACAATAATACTACCAATTCTATTATATGGAGCAGAGAACTGGACTCTCCTACAGAAACAAGAAAGCAAAATAACAGCTATGGAAATGAGATATTTAAGACGAGCTGTGGGGAAGAGAAGAAGAAATATGATTAGAAATATAACAATAAGGGAAGAGTTGGGTACACACTCCGTTAAAGAAATATTGGAAAAAAGACAACTTAAATAGTATGGACATGTACTCCGCATGTCAGAAGAAAGAAAACCCAAACAATATTTAGAAGCAAGACCAGAAGGTAAAAGAATTAGGGGAAGGCCACGCATGTTGTATCAGGAATACATTGAGAAGTTGGGGAAGGATAGAGGGAAAACCATGACAGAAATGAAGAGAATGATGATGGACCGAGAAAAGTGGAGGAAATGGGTAGAAGAGGCTTGTACTCCACGCTTAACAGCACAAAGAAGTTAGAGAAAGAAGAAGAAGAAGAAGAAGAAGAAGAAGAAGAAGAAGAAGAAGAAGAAGAAGAAGAAGAAGAAGAAGAAGAAGAAGAAGAAGAAGAAGAAGAAAAATGAAAATGTAATTTTTGAAAATTTGACATTTATGACCATACAGAATGCGATAGCCCTATTTCAGTAGATTTACTGGAATATAAAAGAACTCTTGGTGGATGAAATGTGGATGGTGGATGAAATTCTGGTTCACCGATGGTGCTGAAATGTTTAATTTTGTATTTAAGATCTTACGTTTCAAGGATACGAAAAATTTCAACAAAATCCCACTGTTTCAAAATGTCGTTCATATTTTACAATGGAAAATGTTTGTTACTGTTGTTAACAGATTTTCATGAATAATAAAATGCATATGTTGAATTATCTGTGAATAGCTTCATTCTAAGCATTCTACAATTCCGTATACCTAGACTACCGCAAGTGATAAACAATGATGCAATATAAGTACAAAATACAGGTATATTTTAACCCCATCATTTATTCCGAATATTTTTGTGAGTCAACCATTTTCTATAAATTCCTCATTATTTTTTAAAATACTTTTGTCATCTTTCAAAGTTCTCTCGCTATTCGGTTGTTTATCACTATATTATGGAGCGAGCAACGAGTTTTGAAGCGTCGTATAGCATCACTCTTTTTTAAAATTTGACTATGGCTTCAAATTTCAGTATTACTCCAATACATTAAACGAAATACGTATTAAAACTATTTCCAAATCCTCGTCTCCATTATAAAGTACAATAAGATTTCCCAGGAATAGTCTGCAGAAGTTAAAAGAAAGTTTTATGCATGTAACCAGTTGTCTTAAAGAACAATTCTATAATGACATCGCTGCCTGTAACGTGGCATTAGCCATTTAAATGTTAGTAATTCCACAAATAAAGTTTTGAAATAGGAACAATAAAAGTAATACTTACGCAGTGTCAGTAAAATATACGTGGAATTCGCGATGCGCACCAGAGGCTGAAAGAGAGGGTCAAAAGATAATCAAACGTTTCCTAGAGTTGTCACCTGTTGGCTCAACATGAAACACGGATAGAGATAGAGATAAATAAAACAGGGTGGGATTGCTTAATATCACTCATATTCTTGACATATTTACTCTACGTTTGTAAAAATAGATAACCACTTTAAGATTTATTTTAAAACAAAAATGCTCATAGCATTGTTCTTATAGAATATTAGTCATTGTAATTCTAAGCTCCCAGGAAAGTTAATCCCACATAGAACTTTTCGTTATGTGAATATGTGCTGATATACGAAAATGTATAGAGAAACTATTGTCCCAAAAGAGAAATACTATTGATTATTTTATAATCCGACAGGTATCTTTTTTTTTCTTCTTCTTTTAATCTAAGGGCCAATCACTCTATGCAAATGCCAAATAACGGCTTATAAAGGAGTTCTAAAAATCCAAAGCGCTTAAGGAATTGCTGAAGGAGTAAGGCTACATTTTGCCGTCGGCGACTTTTGAAAGACCTTCGATCCAATTTCCAGCTCGCGTCTTTCTAGGCGTTCAACACCGACTTTATAAATTATAATCCACGGAAGGATATTTACTGCATGGGGTGATGAATAGAGCGCGCCGAGCTTCTCTTTTGTCAGTCCAGAAGCTGGTTGCAGGTTAATTAAAGTACCAGCTACCTGCCGCCAGAAGGTTAATGCAGCTGTCTGGGGTTTCTGCACGTGAAGCAACAATTAAAAACAAAAGCCTTAATTCTATTGAAACTTCTCTTCAAATGCATCATTAGTAACGCATGTAAGCAACAAGTCGCCTTGGCGGGGCTGGTGTACCACTGACAAGCTCAAGGCCCCTTACATACGAATATTGTAGCAAAGCGAAATGCTCATTTCACTCTGCAATTGGCTGGGAAGGTATTCAACTTAGTGAAGTGCAGAATATTCGAACGTATCGTTTAGCATATGTTGCTAGGAAGAAGGTATAGCTACAGATATTTAGTTCTTAATATACCGTCCAGATTGATCAATACAACAGTACGAGACGACGTATTTCAAACTGCCATGGCTACGTATTCCCACTTGTTTTACCACCTACTGTATTTGTTTCTTCATTCAACATTTAAAACTAAAATTTCGTTACAGTACTATAAAACGCTTATTTTATTTTCTATAAATGTCAAATCAACAAAGCTTTGTTATCTAATCATCTTCCATAAAGTTAAATGAAAATTGGGCAGTTGGCACCAGTGTTAAAAAGAAGACAGCTGATCATAACCACTAGTTTATTGTGACTTCGTGGGTTGGTAGAATCAAAAGTCTTGTTTGCAGAAATTTAAAACTTTATTTATTGCAGTAAACAGTAACTTTGTTACTGGCAGCAGCAAAATGACATAACATTGACTAACAACGGTCTTCAAGGTCGTCTCGTTACTCACGCCACACGCAAACAAACGGAAGATTCCACTGCGGTACAACTCACACAATAAACCCAACTGCACAACTGCAACTGACTCATTTTCACACTTTGCGACTATTTATACATCCCAGTCATTGTTCTAGAATGCAGTAGATTTCTCGATAACAATCGCGACGGCAAGAGAAAAGACTAAACAATTCCAGAACCTCTCTGTCCCTTTCTCTCTCGGCAAACGTCCAGCTTTGCGCACCACTATCTGACACCCACGCGCGTCCGGCACTGGCTTGCCGCCGCTCTAAAACACTGCGATCGGTGACAGTACTCATAAACCTTGAATACTAACAACAAATAAATCGAACAAAAGTGAAACACAAGTGCACCATTTTTCAACATAGTTTCCCTGTCGTTCAATACACTTCCTATAGCGCGTAGAAACTGAACAGATTTCTGTGGTCGTGTGCACCACCGCTCGTGTATCGTCTTGTGCACCTATTCATCGGAACGATTAATTTTAGCATTGTTCCCTCCCATCACCTTTTGAGTGGCCCATACATGTGATATTCACTCGATGCGAGGTTTACTGATTATGGTGGATTTTGGAGGGAGGTGCTTTGACACCCATCTGGCACACCCTTGGCGAAAGTGGCTATTCCATTCACCAGTATACGGTGATTTTTCATCACAATGACTTCAACTATTATAGTAGAATCTGTCACAATGCGGTGTACCAGACTAGATACAGAACATCTGTGACAGAAGTCAAACAGTTTTCGAACTTTATACTACATTCATGCCGTTGCTAAAATGATAAACATGCATCACCGTCATTCGTCATTGGTCTCGGTCAGGCTGAGTTATCTGGGTAATGTTTATATCTGGATAAGGTCTTTTCCAGGGTTTTCCCTTATCCTAAAAGATGAATGTCGGATAACTATAAGCTCTGTGGATCCTGGGCTCACTTGAGCATGTTTTATTTATTTCATTCATCGTATAACTTAACGTTGGAGGATGTAAATAAATAAATAAAAACATTTCGTTGATGGATTTCAATAGGTTTCCTACCTTAATTATTCAGAAAACGTAAAACAGAGCGCTGTTCATTCTTGGTACATGTCACAATCGCGGTAGTCATTTTCAACTGATATTTGTCGCCTTCACTGTCACAAGAATGCTATACATTCCTTACATCACAGATAATAGTACCCCAACTTACAGAACAATGCGCGAAAATTTGATTTTAATTACATTTTTAATTTTCCTCCTCCTACCACGTTTTCAGTTTTTAAGTCATTTAGTGTTTTAGTAAGTCAATTTAACGTTACTTATTGTACTTTTTTTGGTAATCTATGTGTACCTGGGGCCCAAATGACCTTGTTGTCGACGGGCCCTTAAACACCACATTCACTCACTCACTCTATGTATACCTTCATCTAATCGTGAAACAATCAATTAAATCCAACTCAAGTTTTCATTTTTTCTATTGATTATTATTGAAACCTCCAACGATACTGCTATTTATAAACTATGAAGTGAAATCTCTTTACATAATATTTTAGGGGAACGTTTTATATGCCTGTTAGAGGTAACTGATAGAGTTGTTTGTATCGTCACATGCACAGTAGCGACAAACAAACAAACAAACAAACGATAATTTTCCTAAACTTGATTCCATTAATCAACAGCCCAGAGTAGTAGTAGGTACTACGCAGTTTCCTGTAGTTTTTCTTTATCAATGCAAAGTTGTCAATTTTAAAATGTGTCCCTTAACATAAGAATATTTACGATTTGATAATATTAGGGATGCGGGAATGAAGTTCATTGCATTAGTATGAATTGTAAGGACGTTTTAAACATTTGTTCAATTTCTTATTGCGTCTTAGTTTAAAATATGCAACGACCAATCATCAAGTGATAGTTGCAAGAGCGGAAGTGGAAAGAACACTATTTTTGGCGAGAAAAATAAGTTCTAATAAGTATTTCTGTAGGTAATAGTCAATATTTGGCTTGAAATTATAAAAAGTAGGGGTAGGCTTATTTTAGCTCGCAATTAGGATTCAAATACACAAATAACAGCATCACTGTATCCGTATTTGGAACATTAAATTACATATGCCTCTTAACGCATCGCAAGTTCATCTTTCATATATAAAACATACAGCAAGAAAATAAAAGATGATGGTGCTAATATCGTTTATTGAATTCGTTAACTGCTACATAAAACTAAATGTGACATTCTTCAGAAACGGAGCAGAAAAAAGCAATATAAGTTTCTAAATTAAATATACTAGTCCCATTCTGTCAAACGCGATGACTGCCTTGTGAATATTATTTTCTCTAAACAAAATTAACAGACCTCTGCCCACAACTGAAGTCATGAGTGGAGTGCAATATTGGACGGTGGAATGTATTAGCGGCCTATTAATGTGGTCATCACATCCTGGAGCCGCTACTTTTCACTCAAGTAACTGCTCAGGGACTTACCAGGCTTAGTGCACAATAGACGAGGTCTTCCTGCTAGCCATTGTCGGGATTTCGGACTCAGGCCTGTTGCTTGGTTAGCATGCTTATTATCTGTAGCACCTGCGTATAATAGATGAAATACTGTCCCAGCTCAAAATTGGATACCTATGGAGATTTCACCGAAAATGCATGTTTTGACCTTCCTTGAATAAAAGAAATACAGAAAAAAATCCATTAGTGCTCGTGTCTACATTATAGTGTTTAGCATTCGTTCTTATGCATACGACATCAAACAGTAAAACTGGAGACACATGAACTGAAATGATAATTGGGAAGGTAACTTTGAGAAAGAAACGCTTCAAGCCTTAACATTTGCTAAGGAAAACTGGAAAAAAATTACTTCAGCAAGAGAGTACAGAAACGGCGGGATTTGAACATTAGCCGTCCCTATCATGAGTCCATGTTTCAGCAACCTCCACAAGCGTCTGTGTGCAACAGTTCTCAAAAAAAGTCAGATAATATTAATGTTGATTTTCGCACTCAACATCTTCCATCCAAAACGACAAGATTTTGAAGAAAACTGTCCAGTATTCAATTACCCTTTCCACTGATTTCTTTTTCCTCAAACAATGGAAAGTCTGCATTTATCTCAATTAATATGAAGTACACAGACAATTAGCTTTGGTATCAAAAGTTTGTGAAAGAATAGTAGGTCGGAAAAAACGTGTGAATTCAAAACATACGATATTTCTCGTTGGTGTTGTGAGCGTAGAATTCTTGAATCATAACAAAAAATCCTGCTTAAAATTTAACAAAAAAGTAATGATATGCCTTACTTTAGCTTATTACATTATTATCAAGCAGGAAAACGGAACAAAATTAATGAAGGAAGATTGAGATTAATTCCAAATTAAATATCTATCTTGAATTCGAGTCAACTGAACAATGAAGTGTTACATAACAAACCTCTGAGTTGCCTCCCCTAGGTCCAGTTTAAATTATACAGACGAGATGTAGAAGGCGGAAAGTTGAAACAAACAAAATAGCCCATTGCCGCCGTTTGGCTCCAGGGAGGGATGCTGCTGCACCATCTGTCTGTATATGGTGCGAAACTTTTATTGTGTCTTCCGGGTAGACCATATGGATCTGGAAATTTTCACTTTTATAATGTGGGCCTTTTGGTGGCAGCCAACCACATTTAATCTTGTTGCACGTAGAAATGAAGTTGGTGTTTCTTCTGTAACAATGAGACGATGACAGACATTGGATTCATCGTGATTTCTGCAACCATACGCTTCAGAACGACCTAAGATGATTTATGAGTGGACGCACATTCTGTTATGTTTAACCTCAGCCACTTAATAGAGAAACTATAACAAACGTCTAGCTGACACTTCAATAACATGCTTGGTGGGGGAAGGAAGTTTAAAACTAAAATATTTTCAACTTTATTTTCATATTGAGTTATCTTTTAAATAAACTGGTATTCAATTAAAATATCTATTCATCATTATGAATTTTAATTAATAACCTAATAAAGCAAAGCTAACAGATGTGTGCGATATGCATATTCTGTATGTGTGTGAGTGAGTGAGTGAGTGAGAGAGAGAGAGAGAGGGAGAGAGAGAGAGAGAGAGAGAGAGAGAGAGAGAGAGAGAGAGAGAGAGAGAGAGAGAGAGAGAGAGAGAGAGAGAGTGTGTCTGTATGTCAACACATAACCCAGAAATGAAAATTCTGATAAATATCAGAACATACAGTTAACACTTCAACCGAGTGTCTGGCGATGTTTAATCGCAATACGCAACACTTTTTGCACCGATTTGTGACCTCAGATGAAACTTGGATCCATCATTACATACCCAGAGTCAAAACAGGAATTAAAACAACGGATGAAAGTGCACTAAAGAAGGCAAGGACCATTTTGTCAGCTGGTAAGGTGACGACCACTGTGTTTTTGGATTCTCAAGGAATAATCCTCATGGACTACTTGGAAAAGAGCAGAACCATAACTGGAGCCTATTATGCTACATTGTTAGTTTGCAGAGCTCACTGAAAAGAGACCGAGATTGAAAAGCAAAAAGTGCTCTTTCACTAGGATAATTCACAACTGCACACATCAGCAATATGTAGAAATGGCGAAATAGCACGCGCTGGGCTTTGAATTGGTTGCTCATCTACCTTATTCACCAGACTTCGCCCCATGTGACTTCTTCCTGTACTCAAATTTGAAAATTTGGATTGTTGGTAATAAATTTTCATCATATGAAGAATTGATAGTCACCGAGTATTTTTGCAGACTTTCACGGAACCTATTTTACCGACTTGATGATATTAAGCTGGAACGTCGCTGGAACCAGTGTATTGCCATTAATGGAGACTATGTCGAGAAATAAGGTGAGATGTTCACGAAATATATATATATATATATATATATATATATATATATATATATATATATATATTATTGTTTTTTTCCAGACTTATCCCAATACTTTTATACTTCTTCTATTCTGAAAAGTTCATAATAATATCTTTCCTTCAATTTTATTTTTTGTATAAGGCACAAGGTTGGTAGAGAAGACATTGACTGCATTTCATAGAAAACCTTGCACTAGAAATACATGTTTACAAGTCCCTGAATTCAAAACCCTGATGGTTGCAAGCCTTTCACTACGTTTATACAAAATATACTTAAAAACGCTTCTTCCACTTTTTCATGTTAATTAGATAAGCATTTGATGAAACTATTTTATGTTGTTAATTTTCTTGTAGAAGTAAGAAAAATATACAATATCATAGGCTCTAAGTGATAGTCAAATCTTTTAAGAGCTGGTCGTGTTGTGATGTCGTTCTCTTTGCATAGTCAAGAGATTTTAAAAAATGGAAAATACACACTCCTATTTGACAAAAGTATGTGAAAAGTGAAACCAATTACATAGAATGTCTGGTCATTACCCTTATAAAAATATATTTCACAAAATTGAGTACTTTAAAGACATTTATTTATTTCATTTTTCTTTTTTCCCTTTTTTTATAATAGCATTTTGTCTATTTTTTACGCTTTACCAGTTACGTAGATTGAAGAGGACTTCATTTCACACGTTTCGTTAATCATGAACATAGTAAACGTCAGGTATTTTGATAAAATCGTTAAGAGACAGTTTTGAGAAAATCAGAATTTTCTAAAATGTTTTCATGTATAATTTGGGATGAGAGACTTTATCGAAAATCTTAGTGTATCTTTGAAACACGATGCATTTAAATCCAATTTTGATATTTCACCGGTATATTCACACATACACACAAATATACACAAAAGCGCACGTGCACGTGCACAAGCACAAGTGCAGGCTTTTCCGATGTTTTGTTTTTAATTCAGGAACATCAAAGCGTGTGTCTCGGTGAAATACCGTTATCAATTTTTTTTATGGAATGCAACACCTTATATATCTACTATGCACATTATACAGAAAGTAAAACATAGATATACTTATATTATTTTATGGGCGTTCAGAACACTACACACATTAATTTTTTCAGCATAGACATCCTCGCAGCGGGTCTGCTTCACGTCCAGGAGGGCCCGAGTTCGAATCTTGGTCAGGATAAGTTATCTAGATAAGGTTTGTTCCGGGGCTTTCCCTTATCCTGAAAAATAGATGTCGGGTAGCTTTAAGCTTTATGGACCCTGGGCTCATTTGAGCATTATTTCCTTTATCGTCCGATATGACTTAACGATAAAGAACGCTAATTAAAAGAAAAGCATAAACGTATCAGTTCTTATATAAACTAACTCGGTCATTCATTCGAAGGAAGCTTTGTCTGAAAATATTACACATTCTGGATTATTCTGTCAGTAACAATACTATGTAGCATCCAATTAGAGAATCGAAACCCTAGTTGAGTGATCTCACAATTGCAATTATTCGTGGTCTACTGTAATACTGTAGCGTTTTAATTTAAGTAGCAATGGCATTCTGTTTGAAAATTGTAAACAAATAAACAAGCTTCCTAAGCAAGCCCACGAAAAGTTTTGTGAGCTACTGCTCATACTGCTTACTAATTATTTAAATCATTAAATAGTGCCTAAGCTTTTTCTTGAGAGCTAAGACGTCACCTTATCACTCTACAGCACCTCCTTCGTTCTTTTCCGTTCACTCATTTAGGCAACCAAGCATTAGAGAGGTTTGTGTTTGAGTCCCACGAATACGTCATAGCTGTGAGGAACCAACTTCAAGCACGTGATACACTCAACGTGGAGAAGATATTCTAATGTTCTGATTGGCTAAAGCTAGATATAAATCGGTTCCTGCTGGATGAGAGCGGGACAAGAACGAACTCTACTCCAGCCAATGAAGGATATGGCGGTACGAGTGGCGATGTCAGTCAAAATTTAAAATGGACTATAGGTAGAAGGAAATGAGATCTTTCTTCTTGTGTATAAGGTTTGACATCACTGATTTAAATCAACGAGATTTCCGAGGACAAAATTATTAGCATTAAATGGGGCTCATTCGTAGTCCCATTATGACACCTTCGTATTTTTATCCGTGGGGAAAAAAGGTAACTCATGATGTAATAGCCCAAAGCGGGCCTGAGCCTGCTAACCCAATTGCCGGCCTCACGCCCACATACGCAAGGCAGAGGTGGGCGATCAACCAACCAATACAGGAAGGAGACACCTGTCTCAGCATCACGACACCTCCAGCCGGAAAATAAGCTTCCTAGACCAGGGTTCACTATCTAGCGTAGCTCCTCAATTTCCTCCCAATGCTGAGTGGGCAAGTATAACCAGGACTTAAAATTTCGCCCCCCCCCCAAAGGGGTGAGATCGATCCCGGGTGCATTCCGTGGCAGGAAACCAAAGTATAACGCTCTATCCCACTACACCACGGTGCAGGACTATTCGTGGGGGGAAAGAATGAAATACAACGTGCGTATAATATATATATATATATATATATATAGATATATAATTAAATACCACAAGAGAAATAAAATTGCCAGAATCTCACATGCGGGCTCTTGTAGTGCCATCACCCGACCGCAGTAAGAGGAAAGGTAAGTTGGTACGCCGGTTACTGGAATCTTACAAAGCTAGCCTTTTTTGTGCTGCTTGTCATTTCCAGAGCTTTTGTTTTTGCCTTCTTGGGAACATTGTACTTCGATAAGCTTCTATCTCCAGAAAAAAAGCCTCATTGATTACCGGACATGTATAAGAGAACACGAAAAAGGCGTCAGTCACTGAGAATCGTAAAATTACGAAGTCGTCAGTGGTCAGCTCGTGTTGTATTCATCTTGAGTGAGTGTAACAGAGATTTAAGTTAGCATTACGGCTATGATAATCTCTACAGACCGACGTCTTTGCTCTGGGCATAACTATGAAATAAGTGCAAGTTAGCGCCTTGTTAAATTTCAGGAGAGTCAAATAAGGTGTGTTTAACACAACTAGTGTTTTTTTGTCACAGTATGTTTATGAGAATTTCATACGCAGATGATGTTATTGAGCTCGTTTTCGATATCACGTATTGTAGGTTAGTGATTATCATTATCATTTTTCACTGTCCTCCGTAGTTTAGCCATTACCTACCTGGGAAGCGGGTTCATATCTGGCGGAGGGCGATGGACTTTTTCAGGAATAAAACTCCTTAACACGATTTCTTTCGGAAGTTAAGTAAACGTTGTAGTCCGAAGGCATATACTTGCAGCACGTAAATGAATCTTAAGTATGATAAAGAGGCCTCTCACAACCAATTTATAGTATGAGACGCTCAGAAAAATAACGTTCATAAATACAAACTCTATTGTCAGTTTTCAATTCATGTTATACTTTCAGTAAAGATCCCTTATTTCATGAACAAAAGGTTACCTCTACCACTACTACCGCCTGCAATACGCAGACTGACCTTGCACTATTATTAATTAAACTAAACGTTTAACAGAACATAACAAATATATCACCAGTGTCCATAAGCTTCAGTAGTAAATAACCACTCATGGCGTGATGTCAGCAAAGCTATACGGTGACTTGGCCTTCCTATGATCACGATCCCTCATATTGGCGAGAAGGGGGGGGGGGATGGATTTGCTGAGACATAATTGGAAAACATTACCTCATCAAGCCGGATGTGGGTCTAACTGATCATGACATTTCCTCGGGCATAAAAGTCCATTCCTTGGTCAACATTTTACAACGTTACCAGGCGTAACCCAATCAAATGGTTACGGCAGTTAGCATAATGTTACGAAGCGAAATGAGTGTGTAAAAATACTTAGTTTTCTGAATTACAATAAAATATAAAATAACCCAGTATATTAGATTCCACAACTCCACGTTTCTGGCTAACCCCGCTAGGCATTCGGTCTCTCCGGGAGCAATACGGTCCGGACCTCTATGTGACCTTCTCCAATTTGTTACTTTCAGAGCGGCTTCTGCACAAAGACTCCAACGTCTATTCATCACGCAGCGAAACAAAACAAAAAATGTGTATTATGCTTGGAAAACGTAGCCCTTTCAGTTTAATTATCCCAGCTTCCGTCGCGGGAGTGTGAAATCGAACACAATATCGTGTTCATTAAGATCGCAATTCTTGGGCTTAACGATGTGCACCCACTAAATTCCTCATTATATACTGCAGGCGCTTAACATCGTCATGAGCATCGAATCGAGCTTTATTTCCTTGATAGTTCACCTGAAGGAAACAAAACATAGTACGCAACAGCATATAACTTTCTCCGTTCTTTTCTAATTCACTGATACCTGCATCATGCGAATTAGTAAGTAAGATTACTACGGAGGGGATTCGGCACTGCGACCGGGCTTGATCCATTGTACCTATGCCCCCAAGTGGGGGCATCCCCACGAGGAAGGATGAAGCGAGAGGAGACAGAGGGAGGCCGTCCCAATGAGCCACGACAGTACACAGGGTAGGGACCCTACATTTTACTCAGATGGGATCTTCTTCCGGCAGGCCAGGACAACGGACAACCCACCTTACTGTGGTTCGGAAACAGTCCCACCACGAGAACTGCGTTCGAAAACCGGCAACCGTCCTACCGGAGGAGAAACTGGTTTACTCAGAGCATATCATCCTGCCATGCACCGCCGAGACACTCGACTACACTTCTACCCTGAAAGAGACTACCAGGTGAAAGTTGATATGAAATGATAATGAATATGGAATGGAGGGACAGGAAATTCGGGGGATGTAATTCACTTAACCAGCATTTGCTAAGCGACCCGGAAAACCCCTCGAAAAAAATCATCGGTCAGGTAGGTCGGCCATGGGAGTCGAACCTGGGCCACCCGAATGCGGGCCACGGACGAAACCTCCTGAACCATCCCGGTCGGTTAATGGCCTGGAAATGGAGAATATTTATATTCACTAACCGTGCCTCTTTCGCTGTATGTGTTATAGCTCTCTTTCTTATATAAAAGCTATATAACTTTTATGTTATTTATTAATAGTGGGAGCAAATAAAGCATATAAAGTTTTAAAATGTTAATATACTATGATTATCTAAAACATTCCGATCCTGATTGTTTCTCCGACAAAAGATATAGCATTTCCATAACTTAGAACACCTTGAAGCGAAGGTTAGAGAACTGCATACCCTTTTAGGTGAATACCAGCGAATACTCAAACATCATTAGGAACAGCCGGGTCCGTACAAAACTGCAATAATTTCACATCGTGAAATCATTAAAGCGGTATTTGAGATGATTAAGTTATAATAAAATTATTTTTCTAGTAAAATTTGTTTAACGTGGATAGATTTCAATAAGAACTGTTCATCGGGTCTTGCGTTTTTGAATTCTGATGTCTGGTGAAATTTCCATAGAATTTTTTTAATAGAAATGTTTTCTTCTACAAGCAATAAATAATACAATTTTTGTCACCAAATAGTTATGAACAGTAATAACAATAATGTCAATATGGAACATAAAAAACTGTTACACTATACTTTTAATTCGTCCTATTACTGTAATGTAGTATAAGTACAATCAGCCATGAAAATTGGATCTTTATTACCGAGTGTCAAGTTAGGTTATTATAAACTGAACGGGCTAGAATGTTTGATTACTCTCAGACAAGGAATTGGATGTACAGTACAATGAGCCAAAAGTTCAAACCAAAGAAAGAAAATTGGATCTTTATTACCAAGTGTCAAGTTAGGTTATTATAAACTGAACTGGCTAGAATGTTTGATTACTCTCAGACAAGGAATTGGATGTACAGTACAATGAGCCAAAAGTTCAAACCAAAGAAAGAAAATTGGATCTTTATTACCAAGTGTCAAGTTAGGTCACAACCTGAGATTGCTTTTTACAATAAGCAATAACCCTATTTAGAAAAAAAAAAAGGAGAAGAAATTAAATTTGTTCTATTTAGGAGATTATGTGAACACTTCAGATACATATTTTGTACAACTTTTTATATAAGCAAATTCAATTTTACAAATATTTATTTGAGCAGCAAAAAGCATTCAAAATTGCACCTAATGTACAATTATATTCCATTTTTTAAAACAAATTTTTCATTTAGGTACCACATTGTTATTTTTCTTTCCGTATGCGTATTACGTTTTGTTCTGTTTGTATGACAAAGAGGTTAAGCGTAATACTGTCAACTTAAGATTCATGACAGAAACAGATAATTACTATAAATTAGCCTTAACGACTAAAAATGATTTGAAATGTTTGATAAATAAAACAAAATTACAATAACTGAGCGTAAATGTACTATAACTGTTAAATTTATCTATATTCATACTTATATACAATAGGATAAACTTATCCGAAGAAATCATCTACATGTTAACACATAATAACGAGAGGGAAAAAAGCCATTATTAGTGGTAATAACCAAGCTATGATCTTGCCCACCTGTGTGATGTGGGCACAGTGTCTCCACTTTACATTCATTGGTCCCCTAGTTCGAATTAGACTGTTAGCTGAACAAGGTTCTTTCGGAGTTTCTCTTTACCTGAAAGGTAACATAGCGGGCTCATCTGAGAACATCAACTCATCCATGTTAATCATCATCAGTAATAATCTAAGCGATTAAAGGATATCATAACTTAAAAATGCTATAAATATATGTTAACAGATGTACTAACATTAACAGTGGCAACTCTTTTCTACACGATATATTTATAAATATACTTTTTATAAAGGAATTAAGTGAGTTTATTTCGTCACCACTACATAGTTTGCGTTTGAATTTCTGTGAAATTATTCCAACTAGAATAGAACAGTTTTGGTGAAATAGGTAAGAACTTCATATCATATTGCCTTATCTTGTACAATTATAAATGATTAAAGTATATACAGTAAACATTTCAAAATCGGAACGCGATGGTTCCAACATTTATTTTCCGTTTATCCAGGGGAGGGTTGTATTTGAAAACAAAGAAATTACCAAATAGTCGAACAGATTTACAGTGAAGGAATAATAAAGAATGAAGTATAAATAATAAGAGGTTGATATGCATTATTTACTATACTTACAACTTACATAATAATTGCAGCTTATCGCCTAGTTTTCACAACACAGCATTCAAAAAATGTGATGGCGATGTTTGAATCTCTCGAGCGATCCATTGTGTTTGCCTAATTTTCTCACTGTGTCTAAAGCAAAGGTCCAGAACTGTGTGTGTGTGTGTGTGTGTGTGTGTGTGTGTGTGTGTGTGTGTGTGTGTGTGTGTGCGTGCGTGCGTGTGTGTGTGTGTGTGTGTGTGTGTGTGTGTGTGTGTGTGTGTGTGTGTGTGTGTGTGTGTGTTTTTCGAACACAACACGATTTAGCTCGTCATACCCTGTAGATTTTGTGATGCATTTCACATGCCTGCTGTTCTCTTTAACCACTGGTCTTCAATTTTAATTCTTTCAAAAACACATAAATCTAAGTTTTCCCCACTTTAAACAACACAGTTAATTCTTTAGCTGGTCGTTTGTACTTTTTGTGTTATTCAATAAACTTAATTTTTTCCTCCAGTGATGTCCTATGTTTAGAACTCATTGTACAGAATTGGTGTATATACAAACTAAGCTTTTTAAAAATCGTAAAAGTTAACAGTTTTCTTCCAGTCGTACTTGATCATTTGTAACAACGAAACTGATAGTCAACACACTACAAAAGAATCGTATCCTTACCATGTGTGTTAGAAGAGAATTGACAGAGCTAATGGTTTGTTTTCCCTTTTCCTCGATGGATTGGCTTGACCTTATGGTTCATAGAACTTTGGTGCAAACACAGTCACCATAAACAGTATTGCACTTTTTAAAATACTATGTTGTAATCCATTACACACAAAGTAAACAGTTTCAATCAGGTTATTTACGCAAACGGTCCCCAAAAATATCTCCGTTTCCGCGTTATAGGCGCTTTTCCGACTAATTTTTACATGGGAAATAGCTCCATTCAGAAATTTATTTTCCGTTTTACAGGTTTCCGGCATTTAAGTGGTCCGTTTTAGGCGGATTTTATTGTTTTTTGTGTCTGAATGTGTATGACTTATTAAGCTCTTATTAAGCTACGATATTCACGCAGTTACCTTATAACGCGTTACTAAAGGAATAATTTAACGTAATGACTGTATTATTAATATTTAAGCACATTTTAAGGCATTATTGTGTTAATAAATACCTCTTTTCTGTTGAATTTTTATTTCAATTGCTCAGCACAGTTGGTGCTATATAATTTGTGGATATATATACATAATAAAATTAAAGTATACAAGGAAAGAGGATACTCATATTAAGAGTCCTCAACCAAACTGGTCTGATTAGTGTGAGTATAAATTAAATAACTTCTTCATTACAGAACAAATAAACATTATAGAAATAAAATTTCCTGTGGCAAGCGTGTCTTCAGTCTTGATGCAGCATCAAGGCGACTTCCCAGGTGGAAGAATAAATAAATACCTACTATTATTATTACAAACATAACAAGTGTTTTACATTTTATTTAACAACGAGAAAATTGCAGTACAAAGAGCAAAATACGAGTAATTGTCTAGTTTCCCAACAAAAGCATGTTTGTATGTCAAACTTTAGCCAATAACCTTTTAATGTGTACTTTATGCCGGGAACGACCGAACAAAGGCGCGGGTATACTCGTACGCATTCTTGTTTCTGTGTAACCGGACACATAAAACATCCGGCATGTTATTAATGTTAATTTACAACTGTCACTCAGGCATTTTAGTTCATTTTAACACTACTAATTCCTGAATTCATTGGTTTTATCGCACCGGCGGTCGTTCTCTAGATGAGGGCGATTGCAGACAAGCCGGGAGACTAAAAGTACAGGAAGTGCAATAATTAAGGCGAAATTATATCCTAATGTAATTAGCAAGTGGCAGGCAGCTTCATGCTCTCCTAAACACACATACACCAAATGGTAAACTCCGCATTTAGTTTGAGCGGGATTTACTGCCATACTAATTGTGACGTGATTATAACAAAAGTGCTCTAATGGGAGGCCGCCAGAGAAAACAAAGGAAAATCCGCTACGTCTTTGTTTCGTTCTTTAGATGTATTCTAAATCTACTACTACAAGACGTGAAAAATGCCCACATAGTTTCTAAACAGTTCTGTGAAACTGCTCTGCGGTTAAAACATTTAAGAACGTTTAGTTGCTACTTCCAATAATTATAAACGACGCATGTAACGAATAGGTGTACATACAAATGTGTAGATAAATATCACACATACACAACGACTCTAAAAACGTTTTCGACTCCACTTTAAATGATCGGAAGTGTGCTCCCACATGAGTTTCTCTACTCAACCCTGCACAAACTACTCATTAAAATTCGTATTCTTCTATACAGATTATGTTAATCAGATAAACATAAACATTTTTAGAAATGGTTTTATTACATTCATTATAGGTACAGTGGTAATAGTAGAATACAGTACACAGGCTTAAAGAATAGCAAAATTTTCTAAGTGCTGGTAAAATCGACTCTTTTCTGCGTAGCCATGATATTAAAAAGAATGGCCTATTTGAGACAAACATCCACAGGAATTTCAAAAGTCACACAAATTGCAAATAATTTATTAAAAATGGCTACTTCCACAAAAAGTTCTTTAACGAGATCGCATTTTTGTGCAGTTATTAATTATTATTATTATTATTATTATTATTATTATTATTATTATTATTATTATTATTATTATTATTATTATTATTATTATTATTATTATTATTATTATTATTATTATTATTATTATTATTATTATTATTATTATTATTATTATTTACGTCCTGCAACGTTGCCATATCCAACGATGAATGGAATGGGTGAAATGATGCTCAGATGTGTCCGGGGTCCATGGAGCTTAGAGTTACCCGACATTCGTCTTTCAGGATAAGAGAAACCAACGGAAAAAAACCTTATCCAGATAACTCACCCTGACCGAGGTTCGAACTCGGGACCTCTTAAACGTGAGGCAAACATGCTACCATCTACGCTACCGAAGAGGGCATTCATTTTTGTGCAGTTAGATTTTAACTAGAACTTACGGTTCAACAACTATGTAAATTATCCAAAATAAAGTGGACTATCTAAGTACATTTCTAGAAAATTCAAGATATACATTTCATTTCGCATGAACATACAGTAAACGCAGGTGCTTTAATTAAAATTATTGGAGCAATTTTTGAGGAAATAAAATTGTTCCAACATATTTCCATGTAAAGGATAGTTTGTGGTCGAGGTATTTGCTTGAAAATATTCGTGTCGCATTCTTGAAAAATTCTGAACATAAATACCAACTTTGGGGTTTAATACATTTTTAGGTTTTAGTTATGCTGTTCAGAGATACACGGAAATACGTACTACGCATATTGTATAATTTTGTGGCGGGGGGGGGGGGATTCAGTGACTTCAAAATGCGAATTTCCAACGAAACTTGGAATATTTAGAAGGGCTGCAAAACCGCCTCTGCCTGCTGTATAAGATGTAAAGAAAGAAAACCTTCTAGAGCGGAATTAATGCTGAAAGATTTTAATTTCTGATAGATTCAGTATAGTGTTCCATTAGGGGGCGAGGGGAAGGGGTCCTCCATACTTGCGATACCTCGATACGCACGATACTTACATGGCATCGACATTGAGCGATACTTAAGAAAATTAGATCGGAACTTTTTCGATATTTCGGTGGCGATTCTGACATTTTTATTTTACTTTAAACTCACAAAATATTACTGCCGCAAGTAGAACATAGTAAAACCCAAGAAATTGCCAGAAATTTGGTTTCCGTACAGCAACATTATGCAAGAAAATAAGCGTGTGTCAAATTCAGTGCCAGTTAACAGTTCCCTCCTCTTTATATTGCACTGGATTACTGGAAAATAAATGCAACTTTTCCAGAAATAAAAAAATATCATCCGCTAAACATTTGTGTATTCCACCCGCAACAGTTTTCTCTGATAGCACAGCAGGACTCATATGTGACAGAAAAAGCAGTACGCTTGACCCTAAAAGAGTGAAAATGCTAGTATGTTTGAACATAAACTTATAAAAGTCAACTGTTTCAAAAATGCATTTTCCTTTTAAATGTCTAATGTAGAGTTCAAAAATAAGAACAGTGATGGTTTTAAATGTTGTCTCATTCAATATGTGCACCTAATTAATTTCAGTTAGTATCGAAGCATCGAGTGTAGTAGAAAATATCGTATATCGAGTATCGAGAAAAACTGGTATCGACACATCCCTATGTTCCATCAAATTTTATATTGATATTTCATTACAAAGATACCTTTTGAGGACGCCTGCATTTCGTTGTCTTTCCAAAAGAGCGGGTTTTTGTTTGCGTGCGTCTGACAGCATAACTCAGAAACAAAATGTTAGATGAATGCTAAACCTAAGTTTAGCAATGTTTAATGATGAGATAGCAAGATTAAGAAAATCCTCCCACTCCAAAGTACCATTTATATGGAAGACGTTGCCCAATTTTGTATTTTCTTTAAAATGACTAACGACTTTTATTGAAACACTTTTGAAGATTTGACTTAGTTCAGCCTCCTGTATGCCCTTTGTAACTACAACGAAATTTGTTATGAGATTACTTCTACAATTTTTTATCTTGATTAACATGAAGTGGATTAAAGAATGTTGTGTAAGAATAGTTCGTAGAAGGATGGATAGAGAAAATAAGGTGAACGTAACAATAATTGGACGATTTCCAGTTTATTAGTTTTGTGTTTATTTGTGTTAACATTTCAACTTCTTCGTATTTTACAAAATATGAAACAGTATTTTACTTTCTTTTGAAAGGGTAGGGCATATCTGACAGCAAATAATTGAAAGAGGTGAAATGATTTTTTTTTAATTTACGTCCTCCAACGTTAAGTCATATCGTATCATGAGTGAAATGGGTGAAAGACTGCTCAAATGAGTCCAGGGTCCATAGAGCTCACAGCTACCGGAGATTCGCCTTTCACGATAAGCGAAAATCCTGGAAAAAACCTTATCCAGGTAACTCACCCTACCCGAGATTCGAACTCGGGGCCTCTTGAACATGAGGCAGACACGTTACCATCTACGCTACCGAAGCGGACGAAGTGTAAAGATGCTCAAATTAGACCAGAGCCTACGGGACTTCAGAGTTACCCAACATTCACCTTCTCAGAATAAGCGATTATCCACGTCAGTTACCACAATCGAGATTAGAACCTGAAGTCCCGATATTGCGAGACAACTGAAGGAAGGCATCCTATTTCATTATTGTTAAAATCCTCACCTTTAAGTTTGATTTTAAGGATAATAATGGTCAATCTGAATAATAATAATAATAATAATAATAATAATAATAATAATAATAATAATAATAATAATAATAATAATAATAATAATAATAATAATAATAATAATAATAATAATAATAATAATAATAATAATAATAATAATAATAATAATAATAATAATAATAATAATAATAATAATAATAATAATAATAATAATAATAATAATAATAATAATAATAATAATAATAATAATAATAATAATAATAATAATAATAATAATAATAATAATAATAATAATAATAAATAAGAATAATAAGAATAATAACACCCTATGAGAAATTAGAGACGAAAATGCTTTGCCGATCCCTCAGTAGGTTTGCTTATTGTAGATCGTCGCCGTAGAGTTCAGCTGCCAGCAAAGCAGGAAGTTGGGAGGTAGGAAAGAGAGGAATTTCGTCAAATGAACAAGACGGTAGGTCTGAAGTAGTCAAATGTGTCTTATGCGTTTCGCCCAATAATAAGAAAACACGCACACCTGTGTGTATAGATTATAAGCTAAGAGAAAGTTTACGATGCTGTGTTCAAGCTATCTATTCACAAAAAGTTATTAGAAAATTGCTTACCTCATTAGTGCATTTAACACGTTTACTCCATGTCCACCTCATTGACACACACGCACACGCACACCCACACCCACACCCACACACACACCCCCCCCCCACACACACACACCACACACACACACCACGCACACACAACACACACACCACACACAAACACACACACACACACACACACACACACACACACACACACACACACACACACACACACACACACACAGTCAATTCTCATTTGGTTGTTACGTGTTAATATTATTCAGAAAATAAGCTCGTGTCTTGAAATCACAATGAAAAGCTTATAGTCCCTTATTAACTTATTACTTAACAAAACCTTTTAAAGAAACATTTTAAACCTAAATAAAAAATAATTATAAATTTGATCCTCACCAATTAAAGATCCTGGCTGATTAATTCAGTTCGAATTAAAATTCTTAATAATGCTCCTGTATACCAGCTCAAATGGCAAAAATGAAATATAATGTTCCAATGCCATTATGGTTTGCTGAGGTTATAAGTAAGAATCATTTTAAGGCAGTATTTAGCATAATACAAAGGGAATCTAAGGTAGGGGAAGTCTACTGTTCATCTCACGTGTTCATCTTTCTCCTTATGTGCACGACACACAACATAGAAATATAATTTATTTGCTCTTTTCTTACCTTTTGTCGAGGAATGGCTTCGACGTTGTATGTACATTTGTTAATCTCTTCAACTGCACTTTATACCGTAACGAATATACTTGCACCTCTGAATTTACGATCAATTCAGATTTAGATCAGTCTTTAGTACACATTTAAAGGTTTTCACTATATTAAGTACATCTTCTAACACTGCTTGTTGAAAGATAATTTCCGCATACTTAACTATTCGTTTCCGATTTTATTCGTAACTTTTTTTCGCAGCCATCATACCACTGCTCCGTCACTTTGTTCAGTGACGCTTTACCAGAGATTCTAAAACAAATGAAGGTCTCCACAGCTACTTCAGCTTTATCGGTGCAATAACAAAAACGAGACTGGCCTCGTAGATCATTCGGTAGAGCACCTACCTGCCGTGCTAGGGGTCCCGGGTTCGATTCCCGGCGAAGGGGAGGGGGATTTTTCTACGACCATGATAATTCCTCATCTTCTCCATAATCTAGAAGTATGAATGAGAGTGCGAATGTGTGCATGATCTAATGATTTCACCAACGCTGTATTATAGAGACAAACATTGTAGTAGACATAAATGTGTTTTAGGGGAGAGAACAGAGTGTTTAATTCTTAGTTTTATTGTGCTTCCTTTATTGTAAATAAACTAATATGTATTTTGTGGTGTATTATATAAAGCTGAGAATACTGGCTGCACGTTGGGTTCTCCAAACCTTTGCTGGTTTATACTTAATTATATTGTTTTTACCGTGCACAAAATATTTGTAGGTCACTTTTTTTTTTTTTTTTTTTTTTTTGTAATTTACATCCTCCAACGCTAAGTCATATCGGACGATGAATGAAATGGGTGAAATTATGCTCAAATGAGCCCGGGGTCCATAAAGCTTAGAGTTAGCCTTTCAGAATAAGGGAAACCCCCGGAAAAACCGTATCCAGATAACTCACCCTGACCGAGATTCGAACTCGGGACCTCCTGAACGTGAGACAGACATGCTACCCCCATGCTACCGAGGCGGGCAAACACATATTTTAACGAAGTTAATCTCCAAGCGTCATTATTCAGATTACGGCACATATAAGCGTAGTATTCGAGGTATTATCTGATTAGTGATTAAGCTAAACACCTCAAGTGATGTTTATTATGATTGTTTCAGGAATTAAATGTGAATAAATCATAAGCTTCATTTTCGAAAGTTCAAATTAGAGCATAATTTATCGTTTGGACTTCTCATATTGGTCATGGTTAGCCATGGTAGCTCAATGGGTAAGAGAGAGTGGACGGAAACCAGGAGATCCGTGGTTTAAACCCCGGCCACGGCATTGAATGTTTCAAGTTGACTCTAGGCATCCAAAACCTTAGCCAATATACGGCTAGTGTGAAGAAATGATTAATTTACACCAATTAACTTCAAAGATTTTCCAGCCATCTCTTTCTAGTCTGCCTAAAGGTATTCTTAGTAAGATATATCTAGTCTCTGGCATGTTTTTCTAATTCTTTCCAATGTCATTTAAAATATTAGTCTGTTATTCTTATTCAAATTTACACTTCATACCTAATGTAGCTGATCAAATGTTATGCGTTTTGAACTTTCCTTATATATTTCATTTCTAATCTTACATCACTGTTTCATTGTTAAACATTTTCACCAAAGAACGTGGATGCAGCATTAACTGTGCAAACATTTTGTTTTGTCCCCACTTATGATTCATCTCTGAAAGTTCAGGTAGCTGTTCCAAGATTTTCTGGAGTTTGCTTAATTTATGTTCGATATCAAATTTGCATTGTAACAGATGTTTGTTCATGATAATTATTTTTCTTTTTACAGATTCTTTTCCGCGAAGTAGACATAGTACTGTATAAGATGTTAAAAACTTATTTCTTATAATCTTATCCTGACATTCTACCCTCCGCGTTGCCATTCCTTCTCCCTTTCCATGATTGGCTAATGTGTTATCAAACAAGCCCTGTGCAATGCAACACTATCAGTAAAAGTAACATAAACACTTTATCCTATAGATGTAGTACTTTTAGCATCCTGAGAGGCAGGATTAAACCGAGTGAATAAGATGTACATATATCCCAGTTGCAAAAACTCGGTTACGTAATGTATTTAATTCACACGGTTATGAGTGACAAATCCGACAATTATTTTCAAATATATAAGTAAATGATCATGTTAAATAAGGAGTATTTTTCATCGTAGAACAACCTTTCCACACCAATGAGAGGCGATTACATAATCACGTGACAAAGTTATATAGAACAGGCATTAGAAATGCCGCTAGTTTTGTGGTATTGTTAACATGTTAAGTCTACGAGTCTGTACTATAATCTGTCTTCAATAAGAACGAACCTGGTATAGACATGTGAGAGGAGAGAACGAGAGATCAAGACGGAATGCTCTTAGGTTGCTGACCGGTGGAAGGAATTAGTGAGTGTTTATAGAGGCGCGAAGTATTCGATTGTTAACTTGATATGAATGAAATTTAACATTTTTGGACCCTGCTGCCATCTTGAGTTAATGTTCACTGCTGCTCTCGCATGTATAAACCTGAGTACGACTGCAACAATACCTAAGGTATTACGTTTTCCTATATGAGTATGTATATACCAAATAATATAAGTGCAGTAAATTTATACGGTAGCTTCAACCATTTGTAATAAGTTAATAACTAGAGCCCGGATTTGTAAGCACAATCAAATGATGAAATAAGCAAGCAAATAAGTACGAAAAATGAAACAAACAAGTAGCAAAAATAAGCAAATAAAATTTAAAAATTTAATCGTAAACATACTATTATTTGAAGCAAAAGGTTAGAAACACTGATGTAATTTAAGTGATGTTTGTGTTCGAATACCGACTCATTACTTTCAAACGTAAACATACTGTTTCGCAAAATTCTTATCTTAAATAAGCACCAGGGAGTTATCTTGAGATTTGCTTGTGTGAAGCTCCTACGTTTGCAGTGAACAATTTTTTTACAGTGAAAAGGATCTCTCAAAGTCGCACGACGTTACCGGAACATGTGAAAAACACACAATTCTTCTTGAGTGAGTTCCTCTTCGATATACGTTTCTGTAGCAGAAAGCTTTTTAGAAATGTTACACAGCGTTTCGTAACCAAGGTTTCTCATTAATACCCTACTGAGTTTCTCAAAGGCAGTTCTGGCAATACCACGAGTCTCTGACGACAATACTGAAATTTCATGCATCAAAGAAAGTGAATGTTCCAAGGTATAGGTATTATTTCGCGCCTGCAATTGTGTTATAGCAGGTATTTTGGAGAAATGGTTGTGGATGTACTCTTATCTTATCTTGGCTGCCAATATTAGGAAAATATTCTTGTGCTGTGGCAATTCAGCTTGCATCTTCTGTATCTAAGGAATACATTTGTTTATTTAATTGAAATGTTCTGCGTAGTATAACAGCCTTTAGCCAAATACCCCATCGAGTTAAAACTGGCTGAGGAAGTAAAGACAAATTTGGAAGAACTTCATGAATTTTCAACTCTAATCGATGACAATATAAACAATTTCTTTACGCTAGAGACAAGAAGATCCACGTCTCCATATTGGCTCCTGTTTCAGCGAGACAATGTAAGCCACCTGAATGATAAAATGACGGCTAGGAGTGAACATTTACTTTAAAATTTACACGATTTCAGTAATATAAGCTATTTTAATTAAAAAGCATAAAATAAGCAAGCAAATCTCATATTTCAGCAAACAAGCATATATAAACATTTCGCTTAGAAATCCGGATTTTATTAATAACCTTATAACTTCAGCTTATCTGTGAGGCAAAGAAATCGCACAACAATGTAAAATCAGTCTATCCTTAAATGTCCTTATGCACTGTTGTGTTAGAAATAAACATTTCGACGTAGAGGAATGATGGATAATGCAATTTTCGTATTTCACGTTGTTGATAAGTGTTTGAGCACAACTTACATGAATACGTAACAGTCTAGCTGGGAAACATAACACCGAGGGGTGGAATATGATAATTACTGCTCGTAGTTTAATGCGAAATACGAAACCATTGCAAAGGGACCAACGATTCTTCACGTGCTGCCGCAACAGACAGGGGTTCGCATACCGTCGGACAACTGTTGGCAACCGAAATTAAATTTCATCCACTCAGGCTTGCAAATTGCCGGTTAATATCCATTACTACACACGCAATTGTGGGGCCGGTGCGCATGCCCCAAGTTGTCAGGGTGTTGTAATTGATAGGGGCGGAGTGAGTGCTCTTTAAATGGGTCCCCATTAGTGCGCGAATCCATTCCACTCAGATCAGCGCCATTAATTAGCTCAGCATTGTGCGGCAAATGACGTCAATAATACGCACTTAGACGGCAAAGACAAAGACAGCAAATTGCGCCAGTGGCTTGCCAACGCTCGCTTGTTCCTTGCAACAGACGAGGGTAAACCACAACTTCACAGGCTCCTGGGTAACGTCAACATTCACTGGGAAATGCATAGCATCCCTTCCAACACATTTTATCTATTGCTGATCACAAACCTGGCTGAATATTTCACACGACTCAACCATTAACAATCATTTAAATGTTTAAAGCTTGATGATATTTTTTAGTACATTACAAATAAAATGGAATGCAGACATTTTTAACAGCCGTTCAATGTTTATCAAATTATACTTATGCAGTATGATACAACAATTTTAATGGCGAGCGAATAAGTTGGCGAACAAAGAGCTCTACGTTGAGGCGCCAATTTGATACAATAATATATGTGGCGAACAATGTTCCACTTGACAATACAGTTTGAAGTACTTTTGTTTAGCTCAGGGTAAAACAATGAGGTTTCTCACAGGGTATGCGTGGATGTGTGTGAGAAGGAGATTTAATGACACTGGAATGCACGTTTTCCAACTTATTTATTAATTGCTTCTTTATTTTTTTAGAACATCGAAATGAAAGTTGCCGACCAAGGGTTACCAATCTCTGTTTAGAGTTACTGACGGCAGAATGTTTATTACTCGATAAACTTTATTCGTTCCTCATATATATGAACCGACAAATATCCAAGACAGAACAAGAGGACTGCCCCTAATCGGTCTGACGCCGAAGACTCTTCTGATCGGCCTCACGCCGAAGACTGATTGAATGACCACAGCTGCGCGTGTGGGTGTATCACTTTCACTTACTGAAAGCCCTCTTCATTCAACCAAAAATCTCTTTGTGGCTGTTTTGTCATGCCATTCTAAATGATCCAAAGAATACCCTATTCGATAAGTCAAGTGAGCCCCTTTAGAAAACTGCTAAGGACACTGTTTCTTACATTGCTTTTGTTATAACAACTTTCCCCACAACTGCTGGACTCAACTGGCCTTGCCCTTGTCGTAACAAAGAACCAACATTCCTTTGACATCCATCATGATTCTTTACTTCTGGCAAACCATAATTTCGGTATCAAGTATTAGCATTATAACAAGTTATTATGAAGGGAAATTTTACTTATTGACAGGTTGGTGTGTTTATCCTAAGCGGATATAGCCGCTTCCATAAGGAATAGACTTTACTATACTTTACGGATATGAAGCATGGGCTGAACGAATAGGTAGATTTACAAGTACAGTAGAAACTCATATACCCGGATGAATTGGGACCATGGCCGATTCGAGTTAACAAAAATTCGGTTTATCCAGAAGATGACGGAAAAGCCATAAAAAGTACATCACCGAAATATTTCCTAATGGAGTTAAGAAATTACCATCGGCACACTTTCACTTAAAAGCACATACGCTGTATGTACTGTAAAGACTATGTATTTGCACTGTACAGTGAAACTACACACTAATCGTAGTGCGAAAGGCAGTGAGCTCATGCTGTTTCAGTTTAGTGTATCTATCGCTTACCAGCAACACGATCCCACATTCGCTTTAACCTTAGAACTTTATTTGGCAATCTTTCGAATTGACTCACAAAAAGAAGCATCAATTTCTCTATGTTTGCTAATGCCTGTGGTTGGGTCATAACAACAGCTGGTTCATCAACACTGTCTAAATACTCTTCATTTTCATTTTTAGTTACACTTCATGATGAAATAATGCCTTCCTTTGTAACCGGTTTATAACCTCCGTCATTGTCGATTTGTAATCAATTATCAATGTCTTCATCAACGTCGGAACAGCCATCGATATTTTTAAAATGTGTATAAAATTTTATTTGACACTTATTTTTTCCCTTCTTCTTCAATCTTGTTTTCTTGCAAGTCACACACACCAGGCCACAAATTTTTCCATAACTTTATCAAAGTTTCTCTCAAAACCAGTTGGAGTGGGTTACGAATTCGCCCGCTGGCAAGAGAATGCGAGTAATGTATGGACTCTGCCCTCTGCACTGTCGTGCTCTCTCGCTTCGTCCTTCCTCTCGAGCATGTCCCACTTGGGGGCATAGGTACAATAGGCCAAAACTGGTCGCAGTGCTGAATCCCCTCCATGTTTTTTTTTTTCTACTTGCGGGGAAATGTCTTAGCACGCCAGTCTCACTGGCAAGTGTGGGCCCTCCACTAAAACCCCACCAATATACCTCACAGCACTATGGAAAGACCTCTCGGTATTACTTCATAGTGCTGTTACCATTAGTTCTTTCTGTGCTTCGTCCTTTTTCTTTTAGATTTTAGAATATTTACTATCATGTCTTGTATTAAAATTCAATTTTGTATATTACCTAACACTACTGGAATTATATTTCCAATGTGTAGCTCTTGGTTTAGCTTTTCCAAACATTTTTGACTAATTTTCGTCCACTTACAGCATTTTAAAATTGTATGTTCCGGGGTATCTCTTTCCCCACAATACCAGCAGTTTTCGTTTGTGCCTACTCCCATTTTAAACAAATATACTTTAAAATTTCCGTACCCAGACAAAAATTGGGTCGAATAAAAATCAATTTCGCCATGTTTCCTAATAATCCATGGTATGATATTTGGGATAAGCTTTTCGGTCCATTGAGCGACCGTTACTTCTGCCTCCCATTCGTTTTGCCATTTTTCTAGGGTACTTTACCTGATACGTTTCTTTTCCGCCATATTAACATTCCCGTTCTGGTGTATACGTTCGTTGGCAACTAAGTGTATGGGTATAGCACCTGCTATTACCTGAAACGCTCTGGTTGAAACAGTTCTATATACACTGGCTATTCTTATCATGATCTTTCGTTGTGCTATTTCTAGAATTCTTCTACATGTTGGTGTCTCCAACCAGGTGAACCAATACGCCACACAGTACAAAATTATGGAATTAACCACACTTGCCAATACTATCTTTTCCCTGGTTTTGGTCCGCCCACATTTGGCATAAGTCGTTCAAGAGCCGCAGCTGCTTCCTCCGCTTTTCCTGTCACGTGTCTTATGTGTGCATACATGTTCATGTTGTGATCAATGATAATTTCCAAATAATTCACCTGCTTTTCTATTTTACTGCTTGGCCACAAAAGTTTATATTTATCCCCTCCATGGTAATCCTAATCCTAATGTACCTACTGAGAATAGCAGTTTATCGCCTGTAAAACAAGTCTTCATTACTACGTTAAACAACATAATTCTCTTTGGGGAAAAAATGGTCAGGGTTATGTGGACGTCCGAGTTAACGAAGTTTTATGTAGGTATGTGCTTAAACTCAATGTGTTAGATCGTAATGACTAAGTTCAAATTAATTATTATAAGTTAAGCAGTCGTTAAATCAACCTCGATGATTTGCGGTTTGGTATTCCTATAAAATTGTGTGACTGTTAAATCTCCCATTATGAAGGAAACATTTGGATAACTGAGAATTAAATTATCATAAAACTTGAAGATCAATTTCCATTATGTTGGTAGGTAGGTATGTACAATATTCTCGTTATGAAAGTCTTGCCTACTTATAAATATTTTATAATAGAATCATTTATTGTATTCATAGCATTTTTAATATTGAAGTGCTAACACTTTTAACGCTAAAACCTCCTTCTATTAGCTAATTCTTTCCAGAAACGTTCCATTTATTATTATTATTATTATTATTATTATTATTATTATTATTATTATTATTATTATTATTATTATTATTATTATTATTATTATTATTATTATTATTATTATTATTATTATTATTATTATTATTATTATTATTATTATTATTATTATTATTATTATTATTATTATTATTATTATTATTATTATTATTATTATTATTATTATTATTATTATTATTATTATTATTATTATTATTATTATTATTATTATTATTATTATTATTATTATTATTATTATTATTATTATTATTATTATTATTATTATTATTATTATTATTATTATTATTATTATTATTATTATTATTATTATTATTATTATTATTATTATTATCATCATTATTATTATGATGATGATCATCATTATCATTATTATTACCATTATTATCATTATTATTATTATCATTATTTATTATTATTATCATCATCATCGTCTATATAGCCGTTTAACTTCCGCATTGGTTTAAGTGGATCAGTTGGTTAGACGCTAGCCTGCTAATCCCAAGGTTGCTGAGTTTTAAGTGTGCTTCAAAGCAAAACTCCCTGTCAGTAGGTCATATTCTACTGATAACTTTTTCGAAAGTTTATATTTTCTCAAAAATAACTTAAACGATTTCAATTACAGTACCTTATATTAAATGTATTTATATGACGAATAAGCCGTATGTCTTGAATTTTCTGCGAACAGCCTGTGAATAAACATTTGACATTTCCGGGATAGCCGTTAGTAATGTTTAATCGTTGAATACTTTGTCATTATTTTAAAATTCTGTCAACTTACAGTGGTTTCTCACAATGGAACCAGTGTGGAATTTTAAGACCTGAATATAGCTTCAAGATTTGGCTTTGGCTACCGCTGATTTCTTCGTTTCTATCATGAAATATAAAACATACTATATGTTTATGAAAACTTTATCTCGATTAAAATGAAGTAGAACGGGGAAAAGAAATTTCGTAAAGATAGTTTGCATACGCAGCAAAGGGTAGAGATATGAATGCGAATCAGACATTCTTTCTTTGTCGTATTCATATAAAAGGATAATTTCAAAGCCATCGTACAACGACCTGACTTGAAATGATTTGGTTTACTGTATCCTTATGACTACAATGAAATTAGTATTGAAGTTTTAACATAAATCGATTAAGACGGTGTTTACTATGGATCTCGACGTCTGCAGGAAAGAATACTCAAATTTGCACATAGGCCTCTTTATCGAAGTTCTTTTACGTGCCATAAATTTGTGACATGAGATCACCAACTTTACTTCGCTCCCAAAAGAGGCAATTCTAAAGCTTATCCGCAGACCACGCAAAACATTCAAGGTATCTATGTACTAACAAGAAGCAAGTAGAAGAATAAACTTTTATAAGTACCTATAGTTTGCAGAGGAGAAAGTAAGGAAAGTAATGTGAATGGAGCATAACAGGCTTTTAGGGTCAGTGACAACCATCATAATTTCCATGAACAAATTATATTGCTATCCACTCTATTTTATTTCTGCACTTTTATCTGGCTGTACTTTTCTTTTTTTTAATTTTGGGCTGGGTTCTTTGGATTTTTGTAGGTTAGATCACTTATATTAAGACTCTCATTCATACTTGCAAACATAGGGAGAATAGGAAATAATCTTCACTAGAGAAAAGTTCCCTTTCCTCTGCCAGGAATCAAACCCGAGATCCTCCGTACAGCAAGTGCTCTACTGACGAAGCGAGGTACTGAAACGGTGTTAAAACAAGTTAGATGCATATTTATTGATTTTGAAGTTAGACGCATTCATTTGAAAAATTAAAACATTTTGGTACTTTGTTATTTTATATTGTATAGGGTGTGGTGCACTGGCACAAGTTTCATTGGCCATCACGAATATATTCATACCTACGTTACCTACATTCACTAAAACGGAATTCCTATATCCACATTTAAAATGTTTATTAAACTGAGCTATTAAATTTTATAAACATATAACATATGGAAACAATGTCCAGAAGTAGACAAGAATTCAGTTGGCTCTAATTAATTAAAAAATCACCCATACACCGGAGTAAAGTATTTAAAAGGATTAATTCTTTAAGGATTAATTCCTCAATATAAACTTACATTAAAAATAATCTACGATAAAAATCCTGGTAATTAAGTACTTACAATAGTAAGTCGCCACAAGTGGTTGTCTGAAATATGAGAACCCTAAGTGGTCTACAGGGAAATATGATGAGGCAATTGGAGAATTTAATGCCAGGAAGGGACGTTGACCATGGTAGCTCAATGGGTAGAGCAACTGGACGGAAACCAGTAGATCCGTGGTTCAAATCCCAGCCATGGCATTGAATTTTTCAGTTGGTTCTAATTAATTAGACAAGAATACGTTTAGAAGTCAAAGACATATAGGAATAAATAACTTTATCCTCCAAGGAGCTCCTGGGAAGAAAAATAAACTTTCAAGCCTCTCCGGTCAGAGGGTAAATCTATGGGGAAAAGTAACTATCGAATAGGGGATATTTCGGAAAGAGCTAATTTATGAAAAACGTTATCTCAAACAAATTTTATGCTATAAGAGTATGTTTCTTTTTTCTGAGGTAAGTTTTGCCTATTATTATGACTCCCTGGTTTCACAAAGTTGTAGAAAATTCAAACAGTATGGACAGGGCTTCACTGGGTATTCACAGAACATTGATAAAACATTTAATTTTATAAATGTTATATTTAATTATTTAAGTTAATAATTTAATATTATAATTTTCTGTATGTTAGGAAAATAAAAAATGGTGAGCAGGTAAACGGTAATGGGCGATGTTGTGGAAGCTTCCATGTTTTTCAGTATTTATCCTACTTTTGTTTTAGAGTCATGTTGCATTGGCCTTCCTCTCTCTCTCTCTCTCTCTCTCTCTCTCTCTCTCTCTCTCTCTCTCTCTCTCTCTCTCTCTCTCTCTCTCCCCTCTCTCTCTCACACACACACACATACACACAGACGTTTTTATAAAATTGCTTTTCTTCGGAGGGAGTTGAAGGGACATCAATCAGTGAAATCTCGATATCGAAGTGTTATATAAAACAAGACACACTCTTCTTTCTGCAGATAGTAATAATTTTCTAAGGAGAGCACAGGATTAGCATACTAAGCCCCACTCTTAACGACTGACTTTTAGATACCTAAACAAACTTAGACATCCAGAATAAGGCAGAGAATTGGTTAGAACACAAAACCCTCTCTGCTGAGGTCTAGAGTACCATCTGTTGAAACAGAAACGTCAGGTGGCTTACCACGATTCTCCCAATCTGCAACATTTTACAGCTGCCTCCTTCCGACCTCCCTAAATTCTGGCATAAAAGGAACGTCAAATTAAGCGTTATAACAGACTGCGCGGCTGGTTAGAATGGATTTTGTCATAAGACTGATATGTGAAGTATTTGATTCCCCTTACTAACAACTTGAAGTTTATTTTGCAATATATAACATATGATAAAATTTTACACACAAACAGCAAGTCCCAGTACAACGCTTCACTGCAACTGAAAACGCCAATGCTATATTCGGAAAAAAAAAAAAAAAAACCCCAAATGTATGCCCACACAAGAAGCGGTTTGCCTCGCAATGGTTGTATGTTTTAAAAACAAAAACAATATTTTAAACATTTATGTGTATAGTTAAAAACAACAAAATGGGAGAAAAGATTACTACAACCAATCAAGATGAAAACGCAAAGTTTCCTACACAAAGTTACGAAATTAAAAACAGATCTGAATCTTCCTAATTCTAAAGAAAACATTTTAATCAAAGAAAACCCACTAACTTTTGAACTAATTAATATTCAATTAGATTTAGAACAAATAGTTATAAAATCTGAAACTTCCAAACCTGTACTAAAAGCACTAGCATTAGAAACTGTGAACAATAGATACCCACCTGAAGAATGGTTACATATCTACACAGATGAATCTAACTTGGACAACAACTCAGGAGCAGGAATTAAGTGTGCACTGTTCTCATTCTATCAACCAGCAGGATATCACACAACAAATTTTGATGCAGAAGTAACGGCTATTCATATTTCACTCCAGCATCTTCTATACAGAATAGATAAATTAAAAAATGCTGTCATACTCTCTGATTCTAAAGCAGCATTATGTGCAATAAGTTCATATAAAATGAGGTCAATCCAAATTAAAGAATGTCACAAAATGATATAACAACTTAAAAAACTACAGAAAAGAATTATATTACAGTGGATACCTGCACATTGTGGAATTGCTGGAAATGAATCAGCTGATTTTCTTGCCAAAAAAGTGCAAATTTAATTCAGAACAAAAGTAAAAACTTACCCTTTACATCCATAAAAAGATTAATCAAAAGTAAATGTAAAAACAAACAAAACCAATCAATATCTAACAAAGCCAAAGATAAAAAATGGAACATTTTAATTAAAAATCCAGAAATTATTCCAGAAATCCCACGTAAAGCTGCAGTAGCAAATTTTAGATTACTTACGGAACATGATTATTTGGCCAAACACTTACACAGAATAGGAATTTATACAAGTCCAAATTGTCCTCTGTGCAACAAAGAAGAGGAAATGACTGAAGAACATCTTTTAACTTGTGAAGTCCTACCTGCCGGACCCACTACACAGAAATATTGGAGAGCAAGAGAGCTAATGACTTCATTGCCAAAGCCTAGCATTTGAAAACAACAACAACAACAAGATTTATGTGTATATTGTGTTTTAGTACATGTTCATAAAGAATGGACTATGTATTGGTATAACTTGAAATATGCCACATTTAAAAATAACTAATACAAAATGTTAGTTACTTTTCTCAGAGGAATAAGATATCTAATGAAAAGGAAAAAGCAAAAGCCGGAACACTTCACTTGATATTTAGTTCTTAAAAAATACACAAGATAGGTATATAAGTACATATAAGTACAGCGTGCCTGATGAGCTTATTACTTGTATTTATAAAAGCTGATATAACAGCATTAAGTATACTAGCTTTCCGTTTCTATTATTCCTATGATAAGCATTCGGCAGCAGGGATAAACGCTGCACTTACACAGAGAAGAAAGTATTATCCTAACTGTACAGAATACTGGCATCAAATTGAAGCACAAAAAGGAACATGATGTATATAAAATATAAAAAGAACTTGTTATCAATAGGAACATATTTAAATTCACAACGATGGGCAATCTAAAAGTTTACGTTGCGCGGAAGACTGAAAATAACTTTTGCAGAAAAGTGTTACGAAAGTGCGCATAGGTATAGAAGTTTAGTAAATAGCCTTATATGTATAATAGAACTGGAATTGCATATTTTCGCAGCGGATTCTGAAGTCCAAACTTGGTCTATTTTTTTACTTATGCTCCCAAGTGGGGTATCTCCGGGGAGGAAGGATGAGGCGAGAGGAGACTAAGAGTGGCTGTTCCAAGGAGCCACGACAGTGCAGAGGGCATGGTTCCTACATTTTACTTAGATGGAAATTCCCCCGGCAGGCTAAGACAACGGACATTTCACGCTACTGTGGTTCGGAAACAGTCCTACAACGAGACCTGGGTTCGGAAACTGGCAACCATCCTATCAAAGGAGGAATTGGTTTAATCAGATCATATCATCCTGCCATGCACCACCGAGACACCCGCCGACACTTCTACCCTGAAAGAGGCCCCAGATGAAAGATGATTTGAAATGATAATGGAGATGAAATGGGGGACAGGATTTTCGGGGGATGTAATTAACCTAACTAGCATACACCTGGCGAGCCGGGAAAACCCCCCGAAAGGGTGAGGTAGCTCGGCCATGGGAATCAAACCCGGGTCTCCAGAATGCGGGCCATAGACGAAACCGCCTGAGCCATCGCGCTCGGTACCCTATGCGTGACTGTTATTTCATAGGAAATATTTGGTACTCGTTCATCACCCTCACCCAGAGATCTGAGTCTATGACGTGCTGAACTATGGCGAGGCAAATAGGCGAAAAGTTTAATTAAATTACACAGCTTACAAAATTCAAACTTTAAACCGGATTCATCAAAGGGAACACCAATACACGAAAATCCGGCTCCCAATATAAGAGTAGTTTCAATATCAGTTTTGCCAGGAAACTTATCATTCTCCACTTTTATAGAAAAAAATAATTTTGAAGACACACACAAAAAAAAGTTGAAAAGTTGACACAGTGTTCTAAATACGAGGCGTGTCCGTAAAACAAGGTCTCCAATTTTATTTAATATTAAAAACATGTTTATTGTCAACGAATGTTGCATTGATGGAATAACCAAACTTTCAGCTACTTTTCGATGTAATCACCATTGCGATCGATGCACTTCTGCATGCGCTGTGGCAGTTTTTGTATACCCCTGTCATAGCACTCTCCCGCCCAGTTGCGCAGGTAACGCTCAACCTCGTTTTTCAGATCACCGTCGGTCTGGAAATGTGTTCCACCCAGGTCTGACCTCAACTCGGAAACAGATGATAATCACTAGGTGCTAAGTCTGGACTGTAGGGGGGATGGGTGACGATGTCCCAGGAGATCAGCCGTTACATGTGTAGTATGGGGACGAGCGTTGTCGCGATGAAAAATTCTTCCCTTCGTCAGTATTCCCCTCCTTCGATTTTGAATGACATGTCGCAGTTTTTTTAAACTCTCACAGTAGCTAGCAGCGTTAGTTGTGCCGGTAAACATAAACTCACACAGCAATACAAATGTTCTGTCCCAGAACACACTGCCCATCACTTTGCCCGCAGAAAATATCTGTTTGAACTTTCGCGGCTTCGGCGAATTCGAATGCCGCCAGTGACGAGAACGTTCTTTAGTTTCTGGTGTTGCGTAGTTCACCCAGGTTTCATCGCGAGTGACAAATGAATCCAACAATTCCTCGCCCTGTTCTGCATAGCGCTCCAGGAATCGGTGGGCCGCTTCAACACGTTGCCGTTTATGGTCTTCGGTGAGCATTTTGAGGACCTACCTCGCAAATACCTTGTGATAATGGAAATGTTGGGTCAAAATCTTGTCAATCGTAATCTTACTGACTTCAGGGATAAGTTCGCAGAGCTCGCCAACTGTCACACGACGATCTTTAAGCATTTCTTGCTTCACTTTTGCAATTGTTTCGGCTGAAACCGAAGGCCGACCAGAACGCTGTTCGTCGTGGACGTCTGTACGTCCGTCTTTGAACTCTCTGACCCACTTTCGCACATTTTCGACGTCCATACACTGTGGCCCATAGACTTTGCGTAACTGACGATGAACTTCAGTGGGGGTAGTGTCTTTGGCACTCAGAAAACGGATCACTGCATGCAACTAGCACTTGGCGGCGGAAGTGATAGGAAGCTCCATCGCAAACGGCTGCCCAGCCAAGACTAATGTTTGCAACGGGTTCGTTGTGGTGGGGATTTGAAGGGGTTAATCCAAGCTACATGCCAGTGTTGCGGATCTCGCGTAATAGCGTTCCTCACGGCTCCATCGCCTTGGAGACCTTATATTACCGACACGCCTCGTATCAAAAAGTTCATAAAGCAAAACAAAGAAGAAAACCTGCCAGAACATGCTGAATTGAAGATTGCTTCGTTTTTTATGTGTATTGGACACTACATTTTTTTTATCTCACGTAAATTGCTAATAAAAACCGTGAATTCCAGAACTTCAGGCTAATTCCACAATACAAGAACTCATTTTTCTAATACTTAGGGTCAACTTATCAGATGTTGAACAGGTAAGTGAAGGGATGATATTGTTTATCTTTTCAGACAACTGGCTGACTGAAAGAAATTAAAATGTGGTTAAAACTGTTTTTCTAACCCTTTTTGGACTATGATGTTCATATATTCAAATTAATAAATCTTCTTACTTGAAAGTATTACATTTATAAGAAACTAACTTCATGAGTTCCATTTTATGTACACCACTATGCATAAATAATGCTCTACCATGATTTTCATGGGTGCTGTTATCTCAACATAACTTTTCAGCGTCTGTAGTAATTTTAACCTTATTCAGCCTGGACTTTGCTTTTTTAACATATAGGTAAATGTCAGTTTGAATTTGCGTCAAATTATTGTTTTATACATAAACAATTGTATGTCTGATTGTTATGTCCTTGTTCAGTCAATTCATGCGAAGTTATTTTATGCTTTGTAGAAAAACCACAGCTAGAGTGTGACAATTCTATAACTCTACTGGACGGAAATTGTTTATGAAACCCTTTAAAAAATGGTTGCTCGCTCGTTGTTTGATTTTACCAGTCACATCACATGAACTTCACTCGACCATCCACAACATACCAGCTTCTCCTTAGTACAATTGCTGACCTTACAAAGACTTTTGCAAGTGATTTCAGGAGGAACTTTCTGGTAGCTATCCCAAAATCTTTTGATGACTGTTGTCCTTCAGGCTTGTTCTCTCTCACCGCTAGGGAGATAGTGGCCGGCAGTTACAACAGAAAATACAGCAACGTCTTATTTGCGTTACTCGCACCGTGTTTCCAATTATGCTGTTTACTGGAAGATGGTTATGTGCGCACAGTACTTTTTTAAAATACTCCTGGAAACTCAGTTATATTTATAGAATTATATAGAATTTTTGGGTGCAATACAATACTTCTTATACTAACGGTAGACAAACATAAGAGTCAGACTGTTAGCTTTTGCTCAATCGTGTATTTGCCCTTAAGGCAGCATAGGGATTCTCAAGCAACTAACTTCAAGTTATCAAGCATTGCACTATAAAATGCAAAACAACAGAGGCCAAGCGTCAGTGACAGGCAAATGCTCTTTGCTGAAGCCAAAAGACTATTGGAGGGATAACATTTTTTATCTATTACGTTCTTGCCTGTAGTCCAAAGACAGTCCAACCTTATTCCCTTCCGTTCTGGCTTGTTTAAACAGGCTCCTGCCATTTCAGAACCACATATTGTCACCCGAGCGTTGGAACACCCTATAGACCAGCTGTGAGCGGGAAGCAGGGGAGGTCGGTGTGGGCCACGCCCCCCCCCTCGTTTGTCTTATAGTGGTGACAGGAGGTGGCTGGGAGAAAAACATCACTGCGCCGTCTCTTTCTGTTCCACCTGTGTTCTCGAACTTACGGGATATTTCATCTAATGGAGAACCTTCCAGATCGGCAAGCGGACCCTATATAAGCAACACGTCGTGCAAGAGGAGTCAGTCAGAGTTCTTGGCAATCAGCGTAAGAGTGCAGTACTAGTGTAAGGACGAGAAGACTGTGTATGTGCATCGGAGTTTACGTAATCGCGAGTGCAAGTTTAACTTTAACGGACGAACTGGTGAATTGTAATTGTGTGCAGTACGTAATTCTGTGTAATTGGCAAGTGTTAAACTGTAAGTCGGTGGAAATAAAGAACATTGTTGAGTTTGTGTAATTTGACTTTTCATTTCACGAACCCGCAAAGTCACAATATGATAAAAGCATTAAGATTACGGCTAAGGATATAATTACGACACAGTTTTAAAATGAGGTTTAAGGTCAACTTCCTGCTGTCGCAACACATGTACTGCAGAACTTTAGTGAACAGTTGAACCGCACTTTCTATAACTGTTAACTAGTGACACAGTGTTCCCATTCAAAAAGTGCGGAGATAGCAATTTCTTCAATTCTTCATCTTGATGGCCATTTTGAGAAATGACTACAGAGGGCCATTAGTGTGAGCTTGGAGCCCAACTAACCAATAGCAGAACGTGCAAGGGAGATTAAAACAATTGGCAGGGCACATCAGTATGCAGAGTTCTGAAGGACCAATGCGCCAAAACACCTGCAACGAAAAGTGCGCCTTAATGAGGTGCCCGGTTTTGAAATGCAAAGGGATGGAGATAGAGGAATGTGTATGTAATTGAATTACGCAGCTGCCGCTCAATGGGGAAGTAAGCCTAACATATACATAAGCAGAAAGGTCGATATACACACAGACTGGGGCCCATCACTCTGCGTGCAATATTAGCCGAGCAAATTGGGTGTTAATTCACTTTGCATCCCCGAATCAGTTAGCACTCTAACCTCTCCTGACTTTGCCAGAAAGTAACCCCGCTACGCCCCCCGAAAGCTCCACTAATTGCCCAGGCGTTGCGAATGTCCCCTCCCTCCCTCTATCTCTCTCCCTTTGGACCCGCCAACTCCCGATCATTTTTAATGATGCCACATCCTGGTATCATATTGCTTTCTCTCTCTCCGAGCTTGCAAATAAAAAAATACACCGCTAGGGTGCAGTGAAGGGTGGCTGGGTTATCTCCGCTTTGTACTGAAATAAAACAGCCTGCTGTGTTCTGTTTGTTAGTAGCTAATGTAGGAAAGGCACTGGGTTCAGCTCCAGAGCAAGCACCTGATTACAAGCGACATAATTAACTCCCCTCTGTTGGAAACAACAGGTAAACAAGTTGCAGACGGCTTTCACATTGATGTGTCTGCGTAATACATTTCTTACACGAAACAATAACTCATGTAACATGTCAAGGTACACCAAGGACCAGAGAAGGAATTGCACAGCTATATGTATTATTCGCATAACGTTTCTCTTGAAGAAACAAAGATAAATTTGATGCACTCACAAAAATTTTGCTAGCAATAACAACTTCCAACACATCCTATTAATATAAAATTTATTTGTCTACAATAGGCACGTACTTTTTACCTTCTCCACTACTTTTATACGCAAAAAGAAAGCTTTGCATTCCATCAAAAAGGTATTCAACGCAGATTTTACTGGAAATTATATTTTGGGAATCCCTGAATACAAAGGAAAAGCATTCTCTTTCTCTCTCTCTCTCTCTCTCTCTCTCTGTTTGTTTGTTTGTTTGTAATTGTGTGTATCGGAATGCAGAAACAAGAAGTGGACTGAACACTAATCTTGATATTTAAGTTCAAAATCTTCAAAGGTTCCAACAAGATGTCCAGGAAAATTATTCCACCCCAAAAGGATATATACCACAAGTATAAGTTATCTGTATTAAAAATAAAAAGCATATGTTTAACTTTTTAGGAATAACCTGTGAAGTTCTCTTACATTTGGAGTGGCTTTTGTATGACCTGTTTACCATAAGATAAAGATAAAATCTCACTACAAAAATGGTACGATAATCATTTCTTTAGCGATTCAATTTTCAAAAAACGTACACCTTTTCCCAGTGGCAAATTGCTATTTGTTTACCCCTTCCCTTGTAATCGACCAAAGGACTTTCAAATTTAAAAATTTAAAATTTATTTCAGAGTGATACGTTTTTGTCAATATATATTTAATCTGCCGTATACTTCTAATATCTACAGCTAAATGTGTAACGGAAGTCTATCTCGATTCAAGAGAAGAAATATAGAGAAGAATAAGATTTTGTAAGACTGGTGTGTAGAATGTAGTCACGTGAATTTCACATATGAGAAATGTTTAAACCTAAGCCAACTATGTTTACTTATAAGTTTAAAACATGTGAGAATAAAATTCGGATGTTTGTTTTCATTTGTGCTATCGAACTGCTAACCTGTTCTATAATGCACTCACACTTGCAAGTTGAAAAGTTCCACAAATAGCATAACAATAGTTATGTGTATTAGTTATAAATAGTGTATTTTAATGAGTGCCACAAGTATGTATTCTTGTAAGCTTTTCTCTCTCTCTCTCTCTCTCTCTCTCTCTCTCTCTCTCTCTCTCTCTCTCTCTCTCTCTCTCTCTCTCTCTTGATCTGTTAATTATATATACAAATAAAATTCAGTAAAATAAAGGGAAGTTCACAGGCCATTTGAAGAAATTTCAAGACGTATTTTGTCATGCAACTATTTTAAACGTATGGCATATTAATCAATAGTGCTACAGCAAATTTTAAGAGAATAAGACATAAAGAAACATTTTCCATGTAAATAGTAGGTGGAGTAGGTGGACGCGTTGAACAGTAATTTGATATTTATACGCCACACACGCGTGCACAGGCGCACACATACACTTCCTCGCATAGACATTCCTTGGATTAAAGCTATATGAAAATGCGTATTTCAAACAAAATTGTGACATCGAATTTCTCCTAGAAAGTAAAAATAACAAAGATAATTATCTTGTTCATTCAACGTCCTTTAGGCAATTGTACAGTACTGAATCCAAGAACATACGTAACATATTTACTATATTCCGCTTAATATTCAGATGCTAACATATCTTACTTATACTGTTATACTCGACTTTTCTTAAAAGCTTTGGTTAACGCACTCTCTTGTATGAAACGAAAAATGTTTGCAAGCAGCAACATCTAACATTTAATCCGCATTATTTTGAGGAGCAAACAGCCACTCACGGTACCTATGTTTGCAATAAATACAGAGCGAATGTACCCGAGTTGTAGCTAGTCGATCGTGTTTCTGTGAACGGGCCACAATAGTGCGTTTGATAGGCACTGTAGTGTTCGAATACTTTCGCTCCCGCTACGCCCTTTCTCTAACTGTGCTGTTGTGTTGAAACATCTCCCATTCAGGTTTTTATTGGCTACAAAACAAGGCACAGCAGTTGCTCTCTGTGCGCTGCCCATTAATCGAGACAGGGTGCCGCAGGGCAGGGCATTGTCTCCTGTAATTGAAAACTTTTGTCTGCTTCATTCTCCATTTTGTATTTTAACAATAAAGGGCTACTTGCTACTGCTACAGAGCACTGCATACGCCCCAAACTTGCTACAAAGCTAAATTATTGGGATTACTGCTTCTAATGCTACACTCCTACTTGTGAACAATAATTATACATTATTGCATTGCTTAAATGCTTGACATGCCGTACAGAAGGAAAACTAGTTTACTGCAATATCTCAGGAATACTATATATTCACTGAAATTATCTTGAATTCTTATACTATAATGGACAATCTCTTTTTATGAGTATTTCAAAGGTTCTGCTGCCTAGCTGTGTAAATTATTAATATAATGATATGCCCCATTGACAAAAACAACTTGTGTGTAGTTAACAACACCTAAGTACAACTATATTTTGATTGTCTGATTTTAAGACAATACGCTAATGAAAACGTGAAAATTCATAAAAAAGTAAAAGAGAAACATACTTTTTGAAATATAAACCTTTCATACCTAATTAACCACTTTTTATACGATAATAACAAATGCCCCTTGTACCAAAGGGCTTATTTATCTGCCATAACATTTTATTTTGAAATAATCAATACTAACTACTGAGTAGGCAATCTTTAATTTCCATTGATATAAAGATAAACATATACCAACTTAATAATAATTTAAATTTGAACATAAAAAGTTTAGTCACGCTGAATATCTTAGAAATTGATAAATATTGCAAAATAAATTAATACAATGCATTAATTAATGCAAAAATGGACTTGAGTCAACACTGTGCATGAAGCCATTGAACGGAGGTACGGAGCATTAAAAATGGTGATATTAAGGCAATTTAATATAAAACATAAATGCTCATTTGTTACATAGATCTGACCGATGCATTTGCTTTAAGGTAGAGACATAATGTTTTGCAAGCAACTGTAATAAACCTAGTAAGTTTTGTGTTGTTAAATCTCAAGGGATTAAGAGTACTTATAATTTCTAAAACTTTAAACATATTAGGTAACTTTACTTGTTATCCCAGTTGTTCAACATAACTATGGCCGAACATTATACAAGATGTTAATGAACAACGCCGAAATATTTTCAGAGTAAGTGGAGATATCTTAAATAAGTAATTTGAGATAGGAGACTTGTGGCCTTTTGGTTCATATGTGGAGGTGACGACTACAAGTTTCTAAGAGTCAGTACGCCACTGATAACATATGAGTGTACAGCACATAAAAATGAAGAGAGTATCGGAGCACTCCTGTGGCGCAATGGTTATGACATTAGCTTTGGAGTCAAAAGTACGAGTTCGAGCGTACTTAAGTTTTATTCTTTTTATTTTTGTTTTGTTTTTTATGACTCTTTTGCCTAAGCTTTTAATTGTTGTATAAATGTATGCATTTTACGGTGTAATTTCGTTTTGTCAGTGCAATTAATTACTACTCTTTCTAATAAACGTTGAAGCCTGCTTAATACTTCCACGTGCTGCACGTCTAAATGGGAGGTGGTTTAAAGGATGAACGAACTTACATAAAATAAAAAGAAAATGCAGCTGTTTACGTCAGGTTTTTAGCAACTGGTCGAAATGGCAACCTCCGTTTTCAATGCAAAGTTGACAGTGGCGAACGAACGACTGTCGTACTCTGTCCCAGAAAAAGTGTATGACAGATTCGTGTTCTTAGTTAAGAATCCTGCCTTTCTTCCTGTTAGTATTAACGTCCCGTAGGGGAGAGGATCCGTCCCCTTCAGCTGCTTTAGCGCGAGCGCTGCGGACCCTTAGCACTCGTGGTAACTCTGACGTTGCCAGAAGAACCTCGGGCCGAACATTCGAGTCCTGTCCTGAATGGAAGTTGTTCGGATTGGGTTGGACTCGAGGGAGCAGTGTGTTCACGACACCCGCGGGAGATCCGATACCTCCGGCCAAGTCTCGGCCGCCCGGAGGGGGCAGAGGGTTGCCTAAAAAGTCCCGGGTAGGTACTAGCCTGCATAGCTAGTAGAAATGAATGAAATGTGTAGTGTTTAACGCCCGCTCTTAGTACATACGGCACCGCAGGCGATGACACTGATGACACATGAGATGAAGATGGAGCACCGGTGGAATGAGATGGTGGGGGAAACCGGAGATCCCGGAGAAAACCCGCCCCAGCGCCGTGTTTCCACCACAAATCTCACTTTGCGGTCGCCTGGGATCAAACCCGGGCCGCCTTGGTGAGAGCCAAGCGGTCTAACCACTGAGCCACGGCGCGGCCTATAGCTATTACAAGGTGTGCTGGATCACCAGGATACCCCACCGAGGTTTTCAGTAGTCTTTCCTGCGGGGTTGACGGGCGTAAGTGGCGTATCCACTTCCATCACGTTTTGACGTTACTGTCGATGGGAGAGGGGGGATTTTTAGACTTCAGGTATTGTCCTATGGAAAGAACCCCGGAGTCCTCCATCGTCTCCCGGGTGATAGAGGCCGAAGTTTTCGGACTCTCGGGTAGACCTCGCTTTACATGTTATATTAACGTGTTAAAAACACGAAGAAAAAATATGAACCGAACAGGAACCGAACCACTGACCTTTGGAATACCAGATATTGGCGTTATGGATTGGGCCACCAGTACAGTTAAAAAAAAAAAAACACCTTTGGAGAAGACTACATGGTGCAAGAAAGAATTATTGATGATCAGTGTCGCACTGGCAGGTGATTAATTTGAGATTTTAGAGATCTTTGAGTCATTAAATCTTGAGAACGTCAATTACGAGCTACTAAGAATGGATATTTTATACTCGGAAAGCAGTTTTAAAGACATTCTAATCTAATAATTTCACCCACCTTGTTTAAATACCAACTCAGTAGCAACTGCTGCCAATTAGGTTAACATAATTAACTACGTTATGTTTAGCCGCAGACTATGCACTGCCTATCTCAACTTGCTTATATTAGTGACATCTACAGTCACTGAAATTATTTCCGTATTTAGAACCCCGTTTCTAGCGGTCCCGGACAGCAATTATCAACAAATTCAAATCCAGTTCGCATTGGCTGGATTTGAATGACGTTTTCTGTCATAACGTGATCACGGTTTGACAATGTTAAACGATTACATTTTATGGCGCTTTAACTACTCGTCATATCGCAATGGATTACCTCGTAGATCGATTTGTGGCGATGTGTTTAAAAACCTATGTCACTTTTCACACTGGATTTAAAATTCCAGTTTCAAGGGCCTTAAGATTAATAAAAGTCGTACACTCTTTAAAGGTAAGTAGGTTTTAAGAGAGATGTGTAATGAGGCATTAGTTCGCCATAATGTTTTTTATAAATAACAGAAAAAGACCGCTCTTGTTCATCTTTTGTTACGATTTTAATTTTCTCTGACATTTCCACAATACTTTGCATTCAAACTAAATATTCGATATCCAGAATTCATAAATATACGTTAAAAACTTTTTTTTTAAAGAAAGGTCCATGTGCATATGTATATGAAGGTAGCTCAGATAAATATCATACCTGGTATTCATATTCAGCACCTTCCCAAGATACGAGACGAAGATTTAAAAAAAATTATTTTATCTCAAACTGACATTCATTTGGAAAAATTGTGAAAATTTCCACTTTCTCAAAAAAGATCATAACTGTATATTTAAGCACGACATCGTTGTGTAACTTGCATTCTCTAACGTTAAATCGTATCGTACAATGAATTAAATGGCTGAACTGATGCTCAAAGGAGCCTAGGGTACATAGAGTATTCATTTTTCAGGATAAGGGAAAATACCGGAAAAAACCTTATCCAGGTAACTCACCCCGACCGAGATTCTTGAACGTGAAGCAGACGCGCTACCGAGGCGGGCAAGCACGACAAACAGCATATAGCAACTCGAATATTAGACATCTGACTACGGATTCCATTTTCTCTATCCATCCTGTAGCTTCAACACAATTAAGCAACCATTTCTGAAAAACTTATCTAGATTAACATAAAGTAAAATAAATAGAAAAGGAAGCTTTCATAAGCACAGCTTGCAGAAACTATATATGAATGAACGATAATAGAGAAAGTAATGTGAATAGAACAGAGAGTTCTTACCGGGTTTTCCCAATACTACCAAGTCTGTGGCAGAAAATATCTCGTGGCTAAGTAATTGAGAACTAATTCTGTAACATCAATGCACCTTTTACAGTCAGTATAAAACAAATACGAGTAGTGCATTACTTCAAAAACTGAATTTCACAACTTCACTGGAAAAATCAGTCGAGGTTTGTTGACCCCAAAAGAAATTCTCCGTTTTTGTGTGGACGGTGCGTGAACAATGTTTATCAGCGAAAGTCCATAGGAACACCAAATATGTACACTGGACATCTTTCGACGACCCGAGCCTAAGTTTTTCTGGCAGTTTATTTCTTCTTTTAATTTCACTACCAAATGAGTTAAGATAAGTGTAGCAAATACCAAAATTCAAATTAGAAATTTCACCAAAAATTCAAATTCAAAACTATCTGTGATTAAGGTACGTGTGCCTGCCTATGTGTGTGCATGGTACATCACCTAAATATATGTGAAAAAGGTCGCATTTTTCTATTTTATATATATAAAGACTACAATGAGCTACATGTACATGTAGCAAACAAAAATATCAAGGAAAATATACGAGTCAAATGGAGAATTTAGTGTCCTGACGGAACGTTGGCCATGGTAACTCAATGGGTTAGAGCGACTGGACGGAAACCAGGAGATCCGTGGTTCAAATCCCGACCATGGCGTTGAATTTTTCATGTTGACTCAATCTATCAAAACCCTTAGCTTATATACGGCTAGTACGAGGAAATTATTATTTCCATCAATTAACAAAAATATATCTCTTAAATGTTCTAGAATGAGATATCATTCTAACTGAATTCTGTATAATTTTGTATCTATTATTAAGTAATCATAAGGAAGAAAAACAACTTATTATAAAATTATGCCTAGCTCATTAAAATAACATAACCATAACTCAGGGTGCCACAGCTCATGTAGAGCCGGGACATGACAACCCGACTGCCGGCCTCACGCCCACATATGTAAAGTAGACTTGGGCGATCATTCAACGATACGGGGAGGAGATGTGATCCGCATCTGCATTCCCCAGCTGGAATGTTGGCTTCTATGACCAGGACCGCTTACTAATCGTAAACTCCTAATTTCTTCAAGATGCTGAGTGGCCACCGGTTCAATACCCGAGACTTAAAATCCGCACCCTATGGTGGGATCGGGCAGCTTTCCGTGGCAGGGAGCCAAGGCATGCTGACTTATCCCGCTACGCTACGGCGCAGGATAGCTCATTAAAATACTCAACCTATAATATTCATTGCAAGTGGAGCGCTTCCATTTTCCTAAATATGTCAGCTGATGACGTGAAGTTACCGATTCCTCGTTCTCTATTTTCGTTCTCATGAGCACGTTAAATGTTTATGATATAAACTTTTAAATATTTTCTCGTATTGATGGAATTAATCATTTCTTCCATACTAGCCGTGTTGACTAAGGTTTGTATGAGTAGTGTCAGACTGAAAAATACAATGCCAAGGCCGGGATTTGAACCACGGATCTTCCACTCCCCATGCGCTTGACTGAATTTTTCAGTATGACTATTCATCAATTTTCTCGTATTACTTAACTGTATTAATGACCCATTTTGGGGTAACTTTGTTATACCTAACAATGTGGGCGGAAACATCAAGTAAAATCGCGTGTCCCTCGCCAAACTGTCTGCACCAATCTAAAGGATTTACCAGTAATAGAATATTTAGTGTATACCACTGAAGTAAGTACCCACAATAGTACCCAAGGTCGTTAAAAAGACTCAGAATCGTCAACGTAGAGGCCCAAATTCTGCCACGACCGTGCTTTCCGACTGAGTCTGTGCCGCGGATATACTTATCCTAGACTTATCCTAGAATGTGAATTTCCAATTTCCCTTCACTGATTAGTATTAAATTTCAAATATCACCACAACTCGCCGCCAGTGATACGTTATGCAGTATAAGCGGCGTTAAACACGTAAACAAACTGAAATTGAGCATCAGTTCAGCCATTTCAATCATTGTACGATACGATTTAACGTTAGAGAATGCAAGTTAAAGCCCGGGCCTTAAAAGTACTTTAAGTCGCCATTAAGGTAGTTGTCTCATATGGTTATGAGAACTCCTAGTGGTTTACCGGGAAAAACACGACTCAGTTGGAGAATTAAATGTCGTGTTGGCACGTTGGCCATAGTAGCTCTATGGTTTAGAGCGGCTGGACGGAGACCAGAAGATCCGTGGTTCAAATCCCGGCTATGGCATTGAATTTTTCAGTCTGGCTCTACCCTTTCATAGTGCGTCCTACACACGGCTAGTGTGAGAGAACAATTAATTTCCATTAACTGTACGTAATAGTGGTTCGAACTATAAAACCCGGGCCTTAAAAGTACTTGCAGCATAGTAAGTCGCCATTAAGGTAGTTGTCTCATATGGTTATGAGAACTCCTAGTGGTTTACCAGAAAAACACGAGTCAGTTGGAGAACTGAATGTCATGTTGGCACGTTGGTCGTAGTAGCTCAATGGTTTAGAGCGCCTGGACGGAGACCAGAAGATCCGTGGTTCAAATTCCGGCTATGGCACTGAATTTTTCAGTCTGGCTCTACCCTTTCATAGTGCGTCCTACACACGGCCAGTGTGAGAGAACAATTAATTTCCATTAAACTGAAATAAGCTGCGAGGCGTCTTAAATAAATTAAAATGAGTGGGTGTATATGACCGCGAGTGCGTAGGTGTGTGAATAACATAAAAAAGTATAATAAAAGTCAATATATAGATATGCACATACTATCTAATGTTATTAAATTATCTTATTTCGATAAATAAAGGAAGATTTTCTCTTAATTTCTTCCAGATCTAACATCTTGTTTTTGTTTCTTTTCAATCTCTACAAGTAAACATACAGAAATTAATACAGAAAACGACATTCTTCTCCCCTCTTTAAAATATAATATTGATTGGAAACCTTTTTTGTGACATTAACACGTTTTGGGAACTTTCTCCGATATCAATAGGGAGAGCCAGACTTACAAATTCAAGACCACAGCCGGGATTTGATCCACGGACCTCCCGGTCTCCGTCCTGATTGAGCCACATTGTCAACGCGACACTAAGTTCTCCGATAAACCACTAGGCGATCTCGTACAATTAGATACATTCCCTTTGTGGCGACATACTATGCTATAAGCACTTGCCCTAGACGAGTGCTGTAGAAGAACAATCAATTTCCTCCGATATGTTTACTCTCTCGCTTTCTATGCAACATTTAAGGCGCGTGTCCAATTTAGATACAACTGGTACTATGCAGCTACCTATTATTTGACTTTGTACGTATATATGTATATATTCAAAATTTCGGACCCGAACTAATCACTTCGCTTTCCTGGAACTTGAATCATATATAAAAGATGTCTTACTGCACAAACTTTGACCTAGGGTTGATGTTCTACAAGTCTGAGCTACTAGGTTTCTAATATTACTCATTCCCATATCAAGAAAATGACACAAGTACATGTGGGCAAGCATAAAGATGATCCACAGTTTACTGGGACTGTTCTGTTGTTTGTTATCTAGAAAACCCCGAAATAGTAACTTCGATTTATTAGAATTGTATTAACCTATTATGGGTGTCAGCAATAGCAATTTCATGGAAAATTACTATTTTCTAGTATCCCGTAACCAGAACGTAGATGGTTCTATTTGCTGAAAGCAACAAACCTTCATCTAGAGATCCATTAGCACTCAGCATCAAGTAACCTCTGGGCTGGCGAGTTCAATTTTTGACTTTATTTAAACTTATGAATTCAAGAAGATATAATCGGATCTAAGGAAATCTTGGTGGGAAATGTAACGTTCTTTGGTGCTCAGTAACCTTAGAACGACCAATCAGATTAGCTGAGATTATTCAATAGTATTGCACCAGAAGATGTAATGGTACCTAATGGTCAAAGCTGGATAGTCAGAGATAATAAAATTATGCGCTCAGCAACCGCAGAGCTACTAATCATATTAGTTGAATTTATCTAAAAGTACTACACCTAAATACCAAACGTTGGTTCAGAGAGATAATATCTCCGCTCAGTTATCCCAAAACCGGTTCATACAAGTTTGGGGGATTATTAAAAATTATTACAGCAGAAGATGTACACTATCCAGAAAACAAACTTCGGTCACGTCAGGGCATTGTTCTACTGTTTGTAACCCAACTTCAGAGGCAGTCAAGATTTATTGCAATTGTTCATATTTATGAATCAGAAGGAAGTACTACTCAAGAGAAAACCCCAGAGGTAGTTACTGCGATTTGTTGCAATCATTCAAATTTATTACACCAGGAAGAAATAGTACCTTATTAAGTACCGAAGTTTGATGAAGACTCGGAAGATGTAATGCTGTATAGCGCCCTGTAGCTCCAGAGTTAGTCCAATTTGTTGGGAGAATTCTGTAGCCCAATCTTTGGTTCGAGATTAGTAACTGCACTCCTATTTACAACATTTATTTTTTATTTTAGGAAGTTTGTTGCTCAAACTTTGGCATGGAGCTGTACCAATGCCCAGTAACCCCCGAGCTAGTCAGTTCGATTTGCCGGGATTATTCAACACGCATTCCTACTTTATTGTTGTAAGGCACTTGCAGGCGTAAAGGTGGAGGGCTGGATGATTAATGAAGTGCGGGAGGAGTGCCAGCTACTAGCCCTCGCGCCAATCAAAAGGAATATATATACACATAATGCCAGTCAATTAATATCAGTTCACACACTATTTCATTTTTTGTTCTTCCAGTTTTCATTCGCTACCATTAGGGTTATTGTCCCTACTTACGCTCCACTGCCGAAACCCTTAACAAATTAGGTCGGTATAAGCACATCGTGAGATGGCACATTTATAACAACTGCAGACTGTTAGGTTTAAACCAAAAATCCTCTTGCCAAAGATTAACACAACTTGTGGTTATTCGAGCCATATCAGCAAGATTCAAGCTAGAGTAAATGCAATTTCCATGCTGGCGCAACCTAGGTGCGGACGGTAGATTTGTAGTACAGAACATGATTCATATCGTCTGTTTCTGGAAAAGCAAATCTTGACATTCTCACATGTTTGTTGTGTGTTTTGAACTAGATGCTACACTTCTGTTTAATGCATTTTAATAATTCAAGTGTGGTTGAGATTTTGGCTGTATTAATGTTTGCATTGTCAGTGCTATGGGGTAAGTGAAGTATCTATGAGATATGAAGTGATGTTTACAAACACACTGTAGCTTTTTATATAAATTCCTTATGTGAATACCAACCATTAAAAGGTACAACAATTATTAGTGACCGCGTCGTGGCCGAGCGTTTAGACAACTTGACTCTCACCAAGGCAGCCCGGATTCGATTCCAGGAGACCACATGTGAGATTTATGGTGGACAACACGGCGCAGGGCGGGGTTTCTCCGAGATCTTCGGTTTCCCCAGCCATCTCATTCAACCAATAACTCCGTTATCATCTTTCCTTTCACATATCTCGCCCTTATTCTGTCATCAACTTCTCTTACTCTCATATCAGTCATCGGGCTTTTCACTCATTCTGAGTTCTCTATCTAAATGTTTTTCCCTCAACCCGACACCTACAGACGCAAGGGATAGAGAAACAAGAATCCCCTAACACCACGATAGTGGTAGAACCAGGGAAGTTGAAGAAGAGGAGGAAGGCAAATTATTTATTATCTTTTGGTTATCGTTTCGAATCCTGAACCGTGGCATAGTGGGCTAAGGCATCATGCCTTGGTTCCCTTCCACGGAATGCGGTCCGGGTTCGATCCCATCCCTAGGAGTGCGGATTTTAAGTCCCGGGTATAGTACCGGTGCCCACTCAGCATCGTGAGGAAATTGTGGAGCTTACGATAGGTAAGAGACCCTGGTCATGAAAGCCAACTTCCCGGCTGGGGTTGTCAAGATGCTCACCACATCTCCCTGTATCGGTTGGATGATCGCCCACCTCTACCTTGTGCATGTGGGCGTGAGGCCGGCAGTCGGTTTGGCAGGCCCTACTCCGATATGGGCTGTGGCACACGAATTTAACTTTAAATTAATCTTTTCGGCAGTTTCATTGTGAAACAAATAGGAGGTTCTAACATATTATTGCCCAAATAAGTCAAGTCTACGAGTATTCTGTTTTCTTACAGCTGTATTATTTCACTCGGGTTCGTTCCCAACAAAAACTATTGTAAGTTGACTTACTTCTGTTCGCAGATTGTAATATTTATAACTTGGCTAACACAACATGTAAAAATGAGAAAGAACCGTAAACTACGCTAAGGACTCTAAGATGGGTGAGTGTTATCTTTTGTCGTCGCCACTTCTATCCCTCACGCTCTGTATTCAGTCTTGGCTGTGCGAATTGACAACGTACTGTTAAATACAGTGCATATTTATTACAATTACATGAATTTCACCCACATCATCCCAGTAATTACCCGTATTTGTTTCCTTATGCTAGTGATTATAGATTACAAAATGGCATCGCAGCAATGCTTCTTCCATCTGCTGTATTTTCAAGGTATTGCATAATATATATTCCGCAACCACAACGACCGTTACAGAGGGCAATTATGTTTAGAGCCGATTATGAAAATAGTTAAATGACCACATTATTCACAGTTGCAGACCCGCTGCTTTTGCAATTGTTTTTGACATGTGACCTAACTGAACTTTTACGGTAGCCATAATATTAAGGTCGCCTGTCGCCCATATTTTTAATGCCTTTAAAGCAGTGGTTACAAGATGGCAGGCGCGAATTTTGAAGGTGATTGCTTTAGAACCTAACACCGCCGAAAATTGGGATACTGGCTCTAATGTTCACAATAGTTTGTTGCTGCCAAAACCAAGGAAGCAATATTGGTTAGTACATTTTGGAGAATTGTATTTGAAGGTGAAAACGTCTACTTTATGGAATCACTTTCAGTACTATAATCAATGCTTAATATCAAGCAATTAACTTACATATCTAAGTATTAAAAATCAATGTCGCATTGAAAGAAAAATCACAAAATATATGAAGGATATAAACCGAAAACATTTACACCAGCTGCATTGATGCAGTACGGGATTTTAAATACCTAATGAGTAATGACACAACAAAATTTGCATATTAGTAACAGGTTTCGTTTTATGAGGAAAAAAAAACATGTTAACAATTAAAGTAAACTAATGTGATTATTTTGTTAGAGGTACTATCAATTTTTTAGATTATGGAAGGCAGTTGCAGATATGTAAAAATACTTGATAATGTAAGCGATAAAGGATCAATAATGCCATTATTATTGCCAACATAAACACAAAATTAGGACAAATCTTATAGGTAAATCTTATGAAATACGCAAGAAATATACGAATCCCTGAATACTGCAAAACTCTCATCTACTATCATATACCTAGTACTTAAGCAGAAGGTACAATATCCAGAACGTCGGGCTAAATAAATTAGAAGTGTGTGGCAATACGTAAATACAGTGCGATCCATATAAACCTGAACCCTTTCAATAGGCCATAATTTACCTTTCAAAGCTCGTAGAATGTACAGGATCATAACAGCAACATGCAGTACTCACTACAAGAGCTTGTTTACATTTTGAAAACATATTGGAAGACAAATTCCTTGGTAAGAACACAACGGGAATTTCGAAGAGAATTTAATGTACGCAACGTTCCGACAAAGGCAACACTTTATCGTTCTTAAGAAAGCTAGAGGCAATTGCTATACTCATTAGCAAGAGTGGAAAACAGACCTCCACTGAATGCAGACTGTTGCAGATGTTCGCAGAAGGCTATTGAATTCTACAAACAAATCGTTGCGTCGATTGAGCCAGGAATCAGGGTATTCACATGGAACATGTCAAAGAGCTGCGAAGAAATCGGGAATACGACCTTACAGAGTGCGTATAGTGTAACAACTGAAAGAGACAGATTATGATAAACGAATCAGTTACTGTCGATGGTTTCAGAGTACTCTTATTCCACGTCCAGACATTCTCTCCATAACGTGGTTTACAGATGAGGCATGGTTTCATCTGTCAGGCTATATAAACACACAAAATACCAGATATTGGGCTGCTGTAAACCCCCAAGTGATCCACGAAACACCACTACATGATGAAAAGGTTGGAGTATGGTGCGCGGTGTCAGCTTCCAGGATCGTTGTTCCCATTTTCTTTGATAAGACTGTAGACACTGAAGTTTATATGGGTATCTTCAATACAATTGTGGAGCAGCTGGATAATGTCGAAATGAGAGAAGGTTATTTCCAGCAAGATGGAGCAACGTGCCATACATCAAATGACACTATGGAACTTGTAAGTTCCTTTGATAATCGAATAATCTCAAAAGGTCTGTTGCTCCCCGGATCTCTTGACCTAACCTCGCCGTATTTTTTCTTGTGGGGGTATCAAAAAATAGAGTGTACAAGAATAGGCCACGGACAAAATTGATGTCCTCAAGGAATCGATTCGAACCGAAATAAGTAACATTGGCGAGGATACTCTCCGTAAAACTTCAGAGAATATGGTGAGACGAGTGTAAACATGTATAGATGCTGGTGGAGGCACTTCCAACATTTTGTCTGAGATATAAATAGTGTAATGTAATCTCCACATTGTGTATTATATTCTCCCAAAGTTGCACGTGTGTCCTATTATTGGTTCAAAAGCTATGGCCTATTGAAATGGTTCAGGTTTATATGGATCGCAGTGTAGCTCTCTACTTAAACCTATCAATCTACACTGTACATTGTGCATTAGTTCCGCAGAAGTTCTGTGGCCATATTAGTAGATGCTAGTGATTACATCTCGAAATTAAAACGACAAGGGAGATGGGAATCCACTTCGCAGTATGCTACATAGAAGATTCGATTCAAAATAAAATTGAGATTCAAACAAAAAATAACAATCGATTGATAAATAAAACCGCGAAATATTAATTCTAATTCAATTCTTTCAGTGGAACTATTCTCCAGGAATTTTACAAATTTTACAATCAGGTGTGTTTGAAATGTCAATGAGGCTAAGTCAATGAGATCTTCGAAAACGAAAAAGTTGCTCTATGATCCACAACGGAACATCCGAATCGTTTAAACTGCTGGAAGCGGTAGTGCCAAACTCCTCTAAGGTATGCCAGTATTTGAGAACAAATGCTTTAAAGAAAAGTTGATTGGAGGTTCAAAACGAGAAAACGTTTGAATATTCAGTTTGTATCTTAAGAGAGAAACTGTCTCTGTGAACATGACTACGTGAAGCCCTATAATAGAATATTTACTTGCTGGGGAGCCGTGGTGATCAGAAATTCCTAGCGTACACACTTCAAACAAAAGCCTTGGGACGGACGTGCAAAAAAGCGGGCCTCTTCATTAATCAAGCTGAACTTTTCCGATGTTTGTCTCAACTCATCAGCCGAAGCCCTCTCATCTCCCTTCCCCTTTGTTTCCATTCATCTCGCTCTCCAAGAACTTTATTCAAGGGCTGCCTGCCCTAATAGCCTTTTTGTGTGCCGTAAATAGTTGACAATAGCACCTTATACACTAGTGTCATTTATAATAGGAGTTTGTGGGATGAAAACTGGCTTTAATTTGACACGGGTTATTACCGATTAGAACGCCTCCAGTCCGTTCTCCAAAGTGAAGGTCAACATCGGCAAATGGGAATCGAACATTCTTCTTGCAGCTACTAAGAGAGAAGCAGACAGGAATAGATTACTCACTCAATTTGATGAAACAAATAAAGCTCTGAATTGTTGCCTTTTCAATATTACCAACAGTGATACAACGACCATGTTTATTTGCCAAACATTTCACGAGCAAGTAAACCAAAATAAATTATTTGCACAAAGATAAAAAAAAAGTATCTGATTTGTTACGTTCACATCATTTTCTCCAGCTACTATACTTACAAAAGTATAACATAGATAGATAATAAGCGTTTGTAAGACTGGTAAGAATGAGTAAAGAAAGTTGCGAATGTAACTTCATTACTAATTGGACAGACATTTTTCATTGCAGTCAGCTTTATTTCTATTACTCCATGAGTGGCATTTTATGCCTACGTACATAATTTCCGAACCAATAATTACCAGTAAAATGACAGAAACAACCAAAAATGAAAGAACGAAATTTGAGATTGCACCTGTTTGGAACTGCGATCTTTCGGATGCAAGGCAAGATGCTGCCGGCTCAGCCAACTCGCTCCATTATTCGTTTTTGTCAGGAGGTACATTTAAAGTATATTTACTCCACATGCATACTTTCGGACTCCGTGAAGGGTAGAGAAGAAAGTTCTACTCCAGCCGAGAATCGTCCTGGGATCTGTACTTACTATACTTAAGGATTGAAAATGGATAAAAACAATTTTTTCTACTAATTTAGTCTGCGGATTCCGCTAGATATTTGTTAGTATTCTCTTTAACGTAATTCAACTCAAGCAGACATGCGACTTTAAGCCTTCGAGAATACATAAAGCTCATTAAAGGCATACTTTCGTTTTCGCATTTACGATTATGTACTCCGATACAATGTATAACATTCTTATTCATACACTTCAATTTTGTAAGAAAACGTTTTAATATCTAGATACAGTCAACATGAAAAATTCAATGCCATGGCCGGGATTTGATCCACGGATCTGCTGGTTTCCGTCCAGTCGCTCTTACCCTTTGAGCTACCATGGCCAACGTGCCGTCCTGACATTAAATTCTCCATTTGACTCATATATTTCCATGGTAGACCACTAGGGGCTCTCGCATCCGAGATACACCGTTTGTGGCGACTTATTATCGTAAGTACTTGTGTCCCAGGCTTCATCATTTAACTCTTATTTTTTAGTTAATTGATGGAAATTAATCATTTCTTTACACTAGCCGTATATAGGCTAAGGCCTTATATGAGTCAAATGGAGAATTTAATGTCAGGGCGGCACATTGGCCATGGTAGCTCAAAGGTTAAGAGCGACGGGACGGAAACCAGCATATCCGTGGTTCAAACCCCGGCCATGGCATTGAATTTTTCATGTTGACTGTATCCATCAAAAACCTTAGCCTATATACGGCTAGTGTGAAGAAATGATTAATTTCCATCAATCAACTAAAAGTTTAATATCTGTTAGAAGACACAGTCAAATTAATACTTTTTTTACCAACATGTGAAACTACATGCTACATTAGGAATGAACTAAATATTAACATATGAAGTTACAAACTAAATTATATGAAATTGTAAAAGAAACATGACCATTTTTTGTACAGCTTTTGTATTCGTACATTAGAAATAACAGTTGAATAACAAAGACACAACTGACTAATATTTTGTTGGAGACTCCTTTGATTTAATAACTGACTCACACCTTCTCTTCATAGAACTAACCAAGTTTCTGCATTCTGCTGAGCTGATTTTACTCCATTGTTCCTCCACAAAACGTTTAAGCTCTTGTTTAGTCCTTACTTTGCTTTTACGCACTCGTTTCTTCAGAATTCTCCACAAATACTCTATTGGACTCAAGCCTGGTCTCTGAAGAGATGTCTGTAGTTTTGGTACATTCCATATTAACCAATTCATGTTTAGTCTTGTTTTGTGTTTGTCATTATCTTGTTGAAATCTATAACCAGGTACCATGCCCATTTTCTGGGCACTCTGCTTTACGTTGTTATTTAAAATGTCAAAATACACATGTTGGTCCATAGTGCCATCAATAAATTGTATATTACCAACACCGTTGGATGACATGCAGGCCCAAATCATAATGGAACCACCACCATGTTTAAATGTGGGAAGAGTGCTTCTGGGATCACTGTCTGTATTAGCTTTTCTCCAGTCTGTTTATTCCATCGATCCCAAGATGTTTATCTTAGTCTTGTCCAAAAATATCACGCTGTTCCAAAAATTTTGATTCTTCCCTTGAATATCTTACTTAGCAAATGCAACTACTTTTTTCCTGTTTGCTGCACTTATACATGGCTTCCTCTGTGTGTTCGGCCATGATATTCGCACTTCCATAAAACACGGCGAACAGTTAGGACAGACATCTTCTTTCAGACACATCTTCAACTAATGGAGGTAATTTATGTTCTGGTTAGTACTACCAAAATCTGAAAATGAAACAAATTTAAAAACAGAATCAACTGCCAGTATTTCAAAATAACATCTAGCATTTGTAGTGATGACAACAGTTTTGTTTATGGTTTCGGCTGACGATGTGGAAGAGGTTCCATGAAATCGCGATCCCGAACAATTTATAACAAAAGTTTCATCATTTCTTATAAGATACGTGAAGTTTTAAGTTACAAATTGTTATATTTTTATATATTTGTTTGCTTCTCTGTTAATAGCTTCATATTTTACGTATTGTCATTGGGATTTTTTGTTTTATGTTTATCAAGCATATATAAATGACTGAAAGAAAACACAAGCTTTTAAGCAAATAGAGGATGACTTTTTATTAAAAAGCTGAGGTGTACGAATAAGAATGTTATATACTGTAACTTCATACAATAATTAGAGCATATCAATGTTATAACCTTTCTTTTGCTAAGCATATTGCAACGCAGCTTGTACATTAAACCCTATTTCTTACAATTTATAATTTTGCCCCATTGACATGTATTCCTCCGCATTGAATTTCTTTCTCTTTTTCCATGACTGACTAATGTAAGTCTTGGAGTGTCAAACCAACCCGGTGCAATGCAAGGATAAGCAATAAAAGTGATATAAAATACTCTGTACTTTCATCAGTCAGAGAGATGTTTTACACAGAAGATTGCTCCTATCTACGTATTTGTTGATAAGAGTTTACAAACACTTTAGATATATCATTATAATAAAATCTGACAGTTATTTGAAATATACTAAGATAAACGATCATGTTAAATAAGAAACTATTTTAATAGTAGAACTACTTAATAGAAGCCAATAAGAGATGACTTAGTCACGTGACAATTAACATACACAAGGAAAAGTTAATATGGAACAAACATTAGTTCTATGTGCGTATACTTTTACATTTTGTTTTCAACGCCTTTTTATTTAAATTTCCCACCTGCACTTTGAATATTAAATTCAGCATCATCAGATTGCAGAAAAAGAACCTGTTGTTCACACAACACAAATAAGAGGTGCTTATAAGAAAGAGCCAATTATCACTTTGAGAATACAGAAAAATAACTTTTGGAAATGACAAGAGAGTACTCAGTGATTCCAGCTGTAAACACAGGAATTCAGTTTTGCTGATCTGCCTATATAAAAATAATATAACCAAAGCCTAGTGTGAAAACATTGATGTAAATACCATTAAAATTAAAACACCACTATGAAAGAAGCCACTGCAAATATTTATCAAACATCTGTACAACCATATTTTATATTATAATAAATTTGTAATTCAGAAATAGATACTGTAAACAACAACCATCACATATACTCTGTGTTTATTGCAGTTACACCATTGCATTCTAATGATTTCAAATAATTTAAAAAAAGAGCCTCCTAATTCAAACTTTGTAACAACTTACTGGGTTTCCTTTGATGTTAGCTCAGGACACTAAATAACATGTCCTTTTTTCAACAGATGAATGTAACCCATTTCACCAAAAAATCGGTTATCTATTTGCATGAGCATCAATTTATTACATTAAACAGAGTTTTGTGATAATGTTGATGGGAAATTGATAATGTTGATGGGAAATATTAAAGCATTAATATGACATTAAAATATGTGTGCTTTAGATCATATTATATTAATACTTTGTTTCTTTGCATTAGCAAAGTTTTTAAGGACATGGATAAAGATTATCATTTAATATTGCACAGTTTTGCATGAAAAGGTTGAGAATACATTCTGTGATGAACTATTTATTCTAAGTGTGTTTTGATGGAAATCTAAGCATAAATAACAATACCCTCAATTTCTGTAGTAGTTTTTATTCATATACATTCTTACCTGACCAATTAAAATTATAGGGTGTTGATTAGGCAGTTAATAAGTAACGAACTTCTATCATCCAAAGACATTTTACCATGATCATGGGTTGTAAAGGGAAAGGTATGAAAGAAAATTGGGTAGTACTTTTAAATGAAATACAGGTGCTTGTAACAACCGTTTTTATATTTGCCAAAATATATATACATATAAAAATGCAAACTGTAATATTCTTTGCAAGTGGTGTAATTAACAGTACAAGATAAATATGTGCACAGCAATTCAAAAACTTCCTGGTATAGGCCTGAAGTGAAGAGAATGTTTTTTTATAAGCTTTGCATATAGTTTGATAGAAATGTGTGAATCTACAGGCACTTACATCACACAGTAAAACATACACTGGTGGTTAAGAAACCTAAAATCAGCGACTTTCTTAAGGTAAGTTTGACATCATGGGTTGGGTCAAACCTGCCAATGTATGGAACCTGAAGTTGACTTTTTTGTTAGGAACCAAACTAATATGTTCTTGTTGAGAGATGTTATACCTGATTTCTCTGTCCTTCAAATAACACTTTTTTTTTAATAAATACAATTAATACAATTAACCTCCTGTACTAGAAATGTTCAATATAAAAATTAAAATCCTGTTTAGATTTGGTAAGTTGGTTTAAAAATGCGGTCAAGGTTTTGTTTCCAATGATTTGTATAAAAAAGGGTTTGTGTTTGGGTCACTTCTTTACCCAATTGAGATTCGTGTGATGTAATAACCAACAGGAGGCGATAGTTTCAGATGGTTTCATACCATGCATTACTATTCTCTCCATCAGTGGCTATGAGTCTGCAGACATATGTAGTTACAGGAAATAAGCAAGCAGACAGTAAGAAGCATATGCCTAGCCCAAAAACAAATTAAGTGCTAAAATAAGACCTGAAGAAAGTGAAATTAAGTGCTTTCTGTAACTTAGAATTGTGTGATTTTTGCCAAAAAATTATTATAACAGAAAAGAAATATTTTGTAAACTATGTCAAAAAGATTGAAGTAATGGCAAAAGAGGCGCCAAAGCCACGGAAAGTGCTCTAGAGATATGTGAAGTACACGGCTCCAAGTTGGTTTAAGTGATATAAAGACAGCAATAGACCTCAGAGAAATACGCATCACACAGGACGCTCCATTTAGGTCGATGAGAAGCGACTGAATCAGCTTATTCATGAAAACCCACGCCAAACGACGAGGAAAGTGATGAGAGTTAAGGGGAAGCTCCAACAGTGCCAAATTAATGGGAAAGGTTCAAAGTCAGGCGCTCTGAATGACATCAACAATCAAAGAGTTACGATTTCCTTGCCCACCAATGGTCACAAGAGCGATTCAACTATCGCTTTGTTACCACGGTGTCTGTAAGCCAATATGAACCAGCGTAAAGGTTTAGTCCCGAAGAAAGGGCGACACCGCAAGCACTACAAGATATACACCCCGATGTTGTGCATAGATGGGACTGGGAAGTCATGATCCACTATAAAATGCTTACTCGGAGCCACACAATAATGGATAAGTTTACGTCCAACAAATGCAACGACTCCAACAAAAACAACCTGAGAGAAGACATGGCGTTCTACTGCAAGACGACAATGTCCGCCACCATATCGCCAGTTGTTGTAATTTACGTCCTCCAACGTTAAGTCATATCGGACGATGAATGAAATGGGTGAAATGATGATCCAATGAGCCCAGGGTCAGAGTTACCTGACATTCGTCTTTCAGGATAAGGGAAAACCCTGGAAAAAACCTTTTCCAGATAACTCACCCTGACCGAGATTCGAACTCGGGAACTCTTGAACGTGAGGCAGACTCGCTACCATCTACGCTACCGAGGCGGGCCATATTGCCAGTATGACCAAGAAAGCCTTTCAAACGTTTGGCTGGAAATCCTACCACTTGAAGACTTTCGAGTACCAAACGTTTCGTTTAATAAAAATGTGTAATTAAAGACTTGGCTGGACGATTTCTTCGAGTCGAAACAAAGTGATTTCTACAATCGAGCCACTGAATAGCTTGTTGAACGTTGGGAGGGATTTGTAAACAACCATGAAGAGTACATTATTGGCTGACTTGTTCTTCCTTTCTTGTTTATTCTAGTACTTGTGAACAACGACGAAGAATATACTATTGATTAATTGTTCAATTCTTATTTATTTTTGTGGAAACCTACATTACAATTACTCCAGAACGCATGGACCACTCATTACAAGTACTTAAACAAGTACATACACTTACCTAAACGGTAACCTATTTATGAGTAAAGCCATACTGCGCTCCCTCCCTTTTGCCACGACCAGCACAGTACAGCTCTCTGTATACTCGTGTTTTATGTACGCATGAACAAGCCCTAGTGCATCTCCGATTGAAGATTTTAAAACACAGGTCTGCTTTATGAAGACAATTTCTCTGGCGAGTGTTATGCTATACGTTGGCCACCCAAATGTTGGTACACATTCTTTGGTTCATGATGCAAACTCATGTTCTAAGTATTGTACTTACAAGTATTTTCTCAGTAATAATTTCATATGATATTGCTTTGAATGTTATAAAATTATGATGGACCGATACTGTATGTATTACTAACAATACTCCAACAGAAGTATGAATATTTGTTGCACCTGTAGGTTCAGAAGAAACTAAAATTTCTTCTTTTTCTTGGCTGGAGGTTGGTCCAAACCACTTGCGAACTCTGATGTTATAAGAAGCCTCGTACGTCCAGGAGTGGTCAGCGGTTTCGGTTGTTTTGGTGGCCTGCAAGAATAACAATACAAGAGCAATGAATAAAACTCTGGACACGTGCTTACCTAAATAATTTTATAATTTGATGTGATCAGTTTTCCATTTTGGGATATGACGAATGTTTTTACAGGAATGGGCCTGAAAATATTACTGCTTGAGATCACAAGTAACATTTTCAGAGAGATGGGTTAAGTTTAAGGTTTTACAATAAAAAATCAATTGTTTATACACTACACGCATCTGACGCAAATCAATTTTGATTCCTGATTTTGCTAACTTAAGAGGGTTAGTAATTTGTCTTACACTTTTCATAAAAACAGATTTTAGATTTGAGCCAATATTCTGAATGAAACCCTTAACACATAGTATAACGTATCCATTCAGCCTTGCAGTACTGTTCCAAATGACAACCGCATGAAATTCTACACACATCTTCCAGGGATGGTGCATGCCTTGCTTGCCAGATATGTTCCATTAGATGGGCTGTGGAATCGATCTTCACAGAACCTATATAGTACAGGCATTTTTCGATATACAGAAGATATTCCTTCGGGACCATATTTCTATTAGGTGGAATGGCTGGAAATCATAGTGCATTTGGGTTCTACCTTCCTCACATCCATTGATTGGGTAGATTAAGTGACAGACGACAAGAACGCCACGAACAGGTATATAAGTATTTTCTACTTTCTTCATGCGAACGCATCACGCGGTTATCAAAACCCTGCGAGAGTACTTTATTTACACAACAGGAAACAAACTGTCAATGTGGGCAGATTAATTCCCCTGGCCCTTAACCCGGCATAACATTCTTCAGATGTGCAAACTGTATAAGAACAAGACGAACCTCATTACCCATATGTATTCTTCATACCGAAATCTACATTAGATATGCAAAGGTAGAAAAGGTTTCCAGCTCAGTTGCATTTGAAAGTTATGTATACAGCTGCACAGTGGTCATTTAGCACGTAGCTGAGAAAACTGTGATGCATGTGTTGTTACGTGTAGCTTGTTTCATCTGACTTACCGATCCTAGGCATTTTTTTTTTCAAAGTACCGAAACTAGTAATTTTCGGACCTGAAACAAGGCTTCATCGACTGCAAGCAGTCGCTTTTGTAGCCGAGAGATAAGAGACGTTACGAGCTGGCGGGGTTTATATAACTCCTTAATATATAACTCCTTTATATAACTCCTTCGAAGAGATGCATTGGTATTAATTAATTCATTACGGAGGGTTTATAGTCAGAGAAGATGTATTAAATTTTCACTTACTAGGCAAAAACTAGTTATTGACACTGAATTAAAAAATAATTTCTAATGTTTACATTCACATGATTTTTACTGCGAATTGTAATTTATGTATCACTGTAAATCATTCTTACAAGCCATTTATTTTAGCTGATTCGTATTGATAGAGACAAATGTTTGCAGAAATGATTTCATTGAACATCACATACAGGTGGGGAAAAACTTGATTTCAAGGTAGGCACTCCATTCCAAACTAATATTGAACACCGAGATTTCATTGGGAATACAGGTATTAGATTCCCCAATAGCAGCATTTTTAGAAAAAGATCTGTATGTGTATGTGAACACCATAATTAAACAAATAAAAATTGGTTAAATAAGAGCCTTGGTATTGACATTTCGAAGGAACATCCACCTCCCCAAATTACTCTACGTATAAAAGCTTTTTCGAACATTTTGTCTTTCTCAAACACTGTTCTAAGATTTTCATTACGATAACATATGCTTAAGATGTGTTCATGACAAATGAAATGTATATGTTGATTGAATGTTATACTCTGTATTACTTTAGCATAGTTGGTAAACCATAAAACAGACAAAATCTTAACATATAAAAGCTGTAGATCTCACTAAACAATACAATTTATAGCTAACGTGTTTTGTGGAGATAACTAATTACGAGATATCCCTTATTACTGATATGAATTTTCAAGTCCTACTACTTGGCTCAAATAGAAGTCATTTTCTTTTAATGTTCTGTCCATGTAAAGAATGTCAAACTTAAATTGAGTTTTTATCTAAAATTCCTCAAAGGAGCTTTTATATATTTAATTGCTCTGGTTATCAGCATCCCATTCTAACTGGGCGAATTTTGCTTAGAGGCAGTTATATTCACTCCTGAGGGAAGCCATACTAAGCATTTTTACGTCCGAAAAATCCATCGGCCTCTGCCGGGTTTAAACACGCGATCTCGGAAACCAGAGACTAACACATTACCCCTAGACCATGGAAGACGACAAAAGAATGTCGAAGTGATCACAAAACTACCAGCTCTCAAAAGATTTGACTATCCCTGAGGCTACTGCACCTATATAAAATATGTAATAAAGCTATTATTACAACGTTTATCTCGGTTAGCACGAAGCAGATAAAAGATTAAACTTTATTAAGAGCAGTTTGGTTTGTACAAGAATAAGTAGAAAATGTCATGTAAGTGCACACTTCAGATTGTCAAAAAGATGGTCATTATATTTTCGCATTAAAATGCCAACAACGGTGAGACAGCACCATAAAAAATCAAGTACTTGACAGGTCAAACCAATGGAAATGTTTATAAAGACACAACATTTTTATTTTACATAAACTATGATTTTATCATAATTTTTTCTGCTGTAAACTTTTATTTTGTTATCAGTTTAGCACCACCAGAAAAAAGACCAATTAAAATGAACAGGACTTCCGTCTATTAGCATGCCATTCAAAAGATATATTTTCTATGAATATATATTATTCAGAGGACCTAAAACATATATTTCTAGAAATTTCGACATCGACTTTTTGCGCAGAGTACAATACTTTCCTTATATTTATGTAGCAGAGAAAGTAAAAATGTCTGCGAGATATTTTGTATATGCGACGGGGCAAGCCGAAGAAGAAATTTCCTACCACATTATAACTTCGCAGTTGAAGGAAACGAGTGATAAACTCCCTCGGAATTTAAAACCATAAGCCACGAAAGCTCAGGTCCAACTTCGCCCATAAGGTTTTGTCCTGTGGCACATTATAAAATTTATTGAGCATCCGATATATACAGGTTATTTAAATGTACTCAATTCTACCCCTGGATTATAAAACACCTTCACAACCACAAAACAAAACTTGATACTCTGGCTTGGAGACACGAGTGGTTGGGCAGCAAATACGACGTTCGTTAAAAATCACTCATGCGGCAGTGGTGGTTTTCTGGGTAGCGTCGCCTTGCGAAACCTTATGAGGTTATGAAGCTAAGTCCTCGCAGCTGTGTGGTCGTTTCAATTTTTGTAAGAATAAAGAAAGCGGATGTGGTTTTCTCGGGGCTGCTAAGTTCGATTATTGCGGTGTTTTATGATGGTGGTGATTTTGCTCACAGTTTGGTTACTTAGGAACGTTATACTACCATCGTTATTGAGTGCGATTTCAAGTTTTAGGGGATTAAAGTCTATCAAATATCATTCTGAGATTAGCAAGAGGTTTTATGTTCGTGACGCTATTTTCTGCAGTAAATTTTGACATTCTCTTATACGATTTCATTCATATAAAATTCAGCAAGCGCCAAAAGATTTTACAAGCTATTTACAAAATCCATAGCAATCTTAGTTATGCAACAATTCTCTGGGGGAAATGATACTACTGCAGTTGTTTTTATTACAAAAGAAAGCAGTTAGAATTTTATGTAATGTACCAACCAGGTCTTATACAAGATCTTTGTTCATTAAACTTGGTATACTGACTGCCATCAATGGCTATCTTGGCTGTTTACCTAATGTGAAGAAAAACATTAGAAACTGCTCAAATATCTACTTTAATAAAAGTAAATACAATGTTACACAATACAGTTTTGAATATTTATCAATGATTTATTTTAACTACATTTCACCTCACTTAAGAACTCTTCAACTAAACTTGTTAAGTCAACAATCAAGACTTGTTTTACGGCCAACCTTCTGTATAAGGTGATGAATTTTATAACTTAAACATATAAAACAGTTATTTTAGATTTCATTTTACTTAACATTATTTACGATTATATTAGAGAACGAGGCTAAAAAGAACAGTTTAAAGTAAGATTAGGTAGTCATCAGAGTGATCAAAGAAAAATGAACTGAATATTGGCAAAAATTTTAATAACGATAATATTATTGTAAATTCTAAAGAAAGCCTATTTTAATGTTAAATGGAGTAAACATGATTCAAAAGAGAAATTGTAAAATATTATTAAATATGACAATGAACACTGTTCAAAAGAAATGTGACGTGGTCCAATGAAAAAAACGTTGAATTATTGTTGATTATTATATAACGTTGATTATTCTTGTAAGAGTGACGGGGATACTGACGGGCCTCCCGGTCGTGTATGTTCACTCCACGTGGAGTAATCAGTACGTTATCTGAGAGATATCTATTACCAAAGATAAATCCATGGCAACCGTTCGAACAGCGCCACTATACCATAGCAACGGCAAGACCATTGACTAGTCATTGCAGCCGTCCTTCTGCAACTAGACGCCGCAGTGTGCGGACGCAAAATATGTTTCTGTGAAAAGATTCCGTCAAGGACGGACACTAAATTTTTCTTCAGCAACTAGCTGCCGTAGAAGTCAGACGCGTATGGGTTTCTGTCCGTAATTTTGCAGAAAGGGTGTGGTAGAGAAAACATTGCAAAAGTAATTGTTAAAAAAAATAGCGACGTTTGCACAAGTGCATAGTTCAGTGTTTCAACGAACAATTGTCAATTGTTTGAATAAATCAAGATTTTATTTCGAAAAAGAGAGTAATAGAATTATTTGTTTATCTAAGAAATCCATCATCACTTCTTATCCGCGACCACAACCCTAGGTAAGCATCCAGCAGCTTCGAGAAGAGAAGCCGGTGATATTTCTAGGAAATCAACAACGAGGGACTTCGAGAACTTCAGCATCATCTCAGCATCGCTGCATATGAAAGTTCCGTTTCATATATAATATTGTTTTTAGTTTGTATTTGACGTTGCTATGCATACGGATGCTGTCAGCAATAAACGTTCTACCCAATCTTTAATCTTTGATGCATGTTGAAAGTTTATTTTTAATGCATATGTATTTAAGAAATAACAATGAATGGTGTCCATTGCAAAAAGGTTGAGACGTACTGGCATAAGCCAAGTGAAAGCTGATTTAAAAAGAGTTTGATTTTGTATCATATAGAATTATACCTGCTTGTTTTACATATTGCTGTTCATATTGTTTGTATACTATAATATGTGTCTTATGTTAACTTTTCAAGTACATATATATATGCTATTAAACTTTATACCTCTGGACATGTTCAATGTTCACAGCCTTTTCTGGCTACAAGTGAACCTACTGAACGCAAATCAATCTAATCTAAACTACCTACTCAAGAAAAGCGTTTTACTTTTACGTGTGTATCTCTGGTATTTGTTCTCAAAATAGCTTTGAGGAAATAACACATATCGGCAAGTTTCATCTATAAAGTATTGGACGTAGAAGAATACAAATTTTGTCTTTATTTTACCTTTCGTTTTTGAGTTATACTGTCCACAGTTGTAGCATACGTATTATTTTTTCTTTCAAAAAATGCGCATGGTGTGTTTAAGTTTTCTAAAATTTGGGTGGAACGTAACACTTCTACCCTCCATAAATGGCAGAGAATGTAAAAGTTGTGTTCAAATTTTAATCCAAATCGAACAGAAAATGTCCACTTTGTGTTTTCGCTGCCGCTCGTAGGTAGAGAATCAATGTGTGTGTGTGTGTGTGTGTGTGTGTGTGTGTGTGTGTGTGTGTGTGTGTGTGTGTGTGTGTGTGTGTGTGTGTGTGTGTGTGTGTGTGTGTGTGTGTGTGTGTGTGTGTGTGTGTGTGTGTGTGTGTGTGTGTGTGTGTGTGTGTGTGTGTGTGTGTGTGTGTGTGTGTGTGTGTGTGTGTGTGTGTGTGTGTGTGTGTGTGTGTGTGTGTGTGTGTGTGTGTGTGTGTGTGTGTGTGTGTGTGTGTGTGTGTGTGTGTGTGTGTGTGTGTGTGTGTGTGTGTGTGTGTGTGTGTGTGTGTGTGTGTGTGTGTGTGTGTGTGTGTGTGTGTGTGTGTGTGTGTGTGTGTGTGTGTGTGTGTGTGTGTGTGTGTGTGTGTGTGTGTGTGTGTGTGTGTGTGTGTGTGTGTGTGTGTGTGTGTGTGTGTGTGTGTGTGTGTGTGTGTGTGTGTGTGTGTGTGTGTGTGTGTGTGTGTGTGTGTGTGTGTGTGTGTGTGTGTGTGTGTGTGTGTGTGTGTGTGTGTGTGTGTGTGTGTGTGTGTGTGTGTGTGTGTGTGTGTGTGTGTGTGTGTGTGTGTGTGTGTGTGTGTGTGTGTGTGTGTGTGTGTGTGTGTGTGTGTGTGTGTGTGTGTGTGTGTGTGTGTGTGTGTGTGTGTGTGTGTGTGTGTGTGTGTGTGTGTGTGTGTGTGTGTGTGTGTGTGTGTGTGTGTGTGTGTGAGAGAGAGAGAACAGCATTAGTCAAACCATTGTGTTATCTCGTATTCAAGTGACTGTTTCAAGGAACAATCGCTTTTTTACACATTTATGCCAATTGCTCTCGCAAAAGATTATTTGTTAACCTACATAAATCTTTGCAGAAATGGTTTTATTGCACATTTTCTTGTAGATATAAATGGGTCAGAATCTGTCAGAAGAACATCACTATTGTGAGCCCAAAAGTGGAATGATGATAGCACAGAAAATAAATGAGGAATTCAAACCCATGAATACGAATATCTCGAAACACGTAGCTCCTAGAAACAGCATTAACTGAAATTCTAAATTTTAAACATACATGTACAGTTTTATTTTTTTTTCTATATCCTATGGTTTACAATACTATCTAATCAAAACTCAACTCGAAGAAAGAGGGTCATGCGAACTTCGAAAAAAAAAAAATCAAGACATACATAATTTTAATAGGCATGTAATATCTTAAACATACGGTATTTTAACAAGTACCATAAGAACATAAAATGCAAAATTACAAACAACGGTAAAGACTACCTTAGAGTACTAGATTTTCTACAAATTTGCATTTCACATCCTCTCACGTGGCAGAATATGAATATAGTTTTCGTTTTTAAGTTATGACCTCCTTCCTTCCCCACACATATACTTACTGACCTCTTTTTAGGAATGTCTTCTTTCTCTTCTTCAAGTTTTATAACGCCTTTCCGGTAGTCTTAATATCGACTTTTAGAGTGAAATGCAACACATAGTTTTTTTAAATATTCAAATGACACTAAAACTTTTGAATAAAATGCCATAGTTTTAAGATGTCTCCATGAAAATAAAACTATATGGATATTTTTATGAATAGTCTATAATTCATTCTGACTGTAAATATTGCTGGCAAATCATACGAGTTAGCGAAAAACTTGTGTTCAACTTTCTATAATAGGGTGTTAGAGGATTCTTTTTCCTTCATTCCTTATGCCTTAGGCATCGGGATAAGGAGCAGAGAGAGAACCAGGATGGGTGATCAGCCCTAGAATGAGAATGAGAGAATTAGATTACAGAATGAGGGCCAAATGAATGAAAGGAAAATGACAATGGAGCAATTGGTGGAATTATGGCGGTGGGAAACAGCCCCAGCGCCGTATTGTCCACCACCAATCTCAAATGCGGTCATCTGGGACCAAACCTGGACCGCCATCATGACAGTCAAGCGGTCTAAGCGCTTGGCCTAGGCTGGGCCTTAGTGAAAACTTACTTCACGTAATACATTATTATTATTATTATTGTTATTATTATTATTATTATTATTATTATTATTATTATTATTATTATTATTATTATTATTATTATTATTATTATTATTATTATTATTATTATTATTATTAATTAGCCTAGACCGAGCGCTTAGACCGCTATATGTAATGACTGAAGCATATAATTTAAGCCAAACAAGTTTTTGAAGCATGGGGCTGATTTCAAAGATAAAACGTTACGCAGTGTATATAAAAACATTAAGGAGCGGTAGCTATCCTCCTTTTACTGGCATGTTTCATTTAAAATAAAACCTGATTTAATATATTCAAACAGTTACATTTTATTTTTCGTACTGTACTTGCAAGGACGTGCAACTCTAGTAAAATATTTAATAAAAACAAATCGCCAATAAATTAAGATGGATGTAGTAATTATATTATAGCGCATAACAGATTATGTGAACTGTAACGGGTAGAAAAAGTAGTATGAGTATGATACATTGTCCCTTCCTTATAATTACATTTCTATTCTAAATCATTTTATTTGAAGTTTTGATTACTTAAAATTAATTTGTCACATATTAAGTATTAATATACGAAAACAAAACGAATTTTGAAACATACAAAGAATGTTGACGAAACTTTAAGGAGTTCGTTATGCTGCTTTAAGTTATAACAAATATGTCCCTGGAAAGAAGCATGTCTACTCTTCAACATTTAGCTTCTCTAAACTGATAAGCCCCGAATGCTAACGATCGAGGCTTACTCCACAGCCGCACTGGAGTACCTAACCATTTATAAGGTTAAATATGCATTAATCCTTTAATAGTCTTACTTTGTCGCCTTTATTTATTCTGGCTATATCCTGATTTCTGTTTTAGAAAACAGAACCTGAATCGCATACTTTAGGTTTGGGTTGGGTTTTCAAACACACTTCATTCACTCTCATTTCACACTCAACGTCCTAAGGAAAAGATAGTGATGGATTATAATAGCAAAACTGTCCTGACTCAACCGGAAGACTAATTCTGCACCCACAACATGCAGGTTATTTGACCACAAAGGCAGTATTACCACAATTTCTTTTGTTTGAATCTATAATTCAAGTTATTTCTTTTAATCAACTTTTAGTAAACCTTACACAGGTATATCCTTCACCATCAAACAAACCTCTGGCATTATCATTCATGTATCTCTTGATCATTATTAGAATTTTCTCTTCCTTCAAATCTGAAACAGACTGTAATGTAACTAACCACAAATTACATTATCATTGAACTTAGAAGCATTATTCTGCATCATTTGTTTCCTTTTCCTTCTCTTTCTTTCCCTTTTCTGCCTTTGAATGAGCTATAATGCGAATGTTAACTGCCAGAATGTTATTACTATAGCTTTGTTCTGCAGTATTACGGGCTTATTTTTAATGACGCGATTGGCTGTTGCGGGTCTTGCTCCTACAGGTATAGGGTTAAATAAGCTCACCCTGCGGTAACCTTGTTCACGCACCTACAGACGGCAACGTTTTTAGTTAAGTCTGAAGTTATGATGTATATTGCGAACAACGTTATCTGAAGCTTGTAGTGTGTGTGTTTACTATGTGCAGTTAGCATGGGAGTAATACGGAAGTGTGCCGTTATTATATTTAACTTTGTTAGAAGTCAAATGTGGATTGTCAGCTTTAATTTAAGCAGAAATTCTCTGGTATTACCATTCATATAAAATAATAATTTGTAGGTTATAGAGCCAAGTTTGGACAAAAAGAAGCAAAGCGAGGAAAAAACTAGACGAGTAGAAGTTCAAAAGAGAAGAAAATCGCTGCCAAGCATTGCGCCTTTTTATTAAGTGGCTGGCCTCCTCACTCTTCGGATCTAAATATATGTAATTAATATCTGCAGAAGTGCCTAATAACACAAGGATGTGAAATAAATCCCTATAATCTAGACGAATTAGAACGCAATATTCGGTGAATGTTTTGAAAATCTTCAGCTGCATACTGTTATTGCTGCACACGTTTTTTTGTGTAATTTTACTTGCTCCAAACGTTTAGTCATATCAGACGATTAATAAAATAATGCTCAAATGACCCCAGGATCCATAGAGCGTAAGAGTTATCTTTCAGGATAAGGGAAACCCCTGGAAACAACCTTATCCAAATAACTCATATAAACCGAGATTCTAACTAGGGACCGCTTGAACGTGAGGCAAAAAAAAAAAAAAAAAAAAAAAAAAAAAAAAAAAAAAAAACGATATTTATCCAGAAATATTTCATATTCACTTTATTTTTCTCTTCTTGCTGTAAATCCTTTACATTTTACTTTTATTGTTTAAGCTTAATTTTGTTGTACTGCGCATAATATAAAACGTGTTTATTCGCTGAAGCAGTAGAATTATATTTTCTTGGCCACTTCTGATGAGTGGATAGCTATTAGCGTCTCTGCCTCACGTTCAAGAGCTCCGCAGTTCGAATCTCGATCAGGTGAGTAATCTGGATAAGGTTTTACCGGGTTTCCTTGTTCATGAACGATAGATATTGGTTAATCAATTCCTCAATTTCACTCACCTTCGTTATCATCTAAGCGGTCAAAAGACGTTAAGTTTTTTAAAACAAAATCTTGTCTTAATTCATGAAAAAAAAAAAAAAAAAAATACTGCTAACTATAGGGACCCAGCCGATCATTAATATCCACTTCAACTCAATATCTTGGATAGCTACAAATCCCGTATACCGTTCTATCGTCATAACGCAGGACTCGTCGTTTTGTTGATATCTGAATGTACTTACACGTATGGCACGGTCGTGACTGCACTCGGTTTCTGCAGTGAGTGGGACGGAAGCGCCCCGGGTAGCAATCTGAATAAGCTCCTGTACCAGACGCCCTTCCTAATGAAACAAAGCACGATAGCTTAGGAAATATTAATCTCGGCTTCCTTGATCTTCAAGTGCCACTTGGTATCATTAATCTTACGTTTATTTTGACAGCAGCCTGGGGTCGAACCGAAACCATTTGTTGTGTGTCTTCAAAGACAAGACTTCCACTCTGACCTCTTAGTAATATGTCTCGACACAGTAGCGAGTTTACGGAAAATGGGTCCATCACTGAGCAGCTTGGGGGAGCCGGGTGATCCATCTTAAGGAGACAGAAGATATCGAAAGGAGACTCAAAAATGCAATGCCACAGCCGGGATTTGAAACACTAATCTACCGATCCTCGTTCAGTTGTCCTTAAGCATTGACAAAAAGTATGTATTTCACTGTGTATGATATATAGTGGTTTATCGGGAAAATACGAGTCAGCTGGAGAATTTGGTATCGTGCTCGAATGTTGCCATGGTGGTTCAATGATTAAGACCAACGTTAAGGAGACGGGAGATACAGGCTCAAATCCTGGCTATGACATTGAATTTTTGAGTCTGGCCCTACCTTTCGACAGTTTTTGAAAATCATCAGCTCTGCATCAAGATCAAAATGCACGCAAAAGAAGTATTTCTTTCTAAACTATTAACTACCGGGATCAATATGAAAATACATTAGTTCGCTCTGTTCAGTAAGCCGAGTTATTTGTCTTAAAAGTCGAGCCCGTTCTTTGAGATGCTGGTCATTTCGACGAAAACATTTCTTCTTTCTGAGGCTAGCTGTGGCGCCAATAATAAAATAATAAAGTGCTTAGTTATTGGTTTGCTAATGAGAAATCGATACTTCTAGTATTAAGTACCCAGTGACTTAAACATTAGGCTGGTTTCTCGTTAATGTTTGACAAATTGTTCATTTATCAAACATCTATAACAATTTATCTTGATTTCTCTTTTGAAGTTTCACACTCCAGAAGAAAAGTGCTATTTCACGAGCTCGTTTACAAAGGCAACACACTGATTCTTCGCAGAGAATCCTTATTGCTTGCTGTTTCCTAAACACTCTAGGCCCCTTTAGATAACTAATTACTTCCCTGTGAATTTAATGAGGCATTTATGTTTTACTATGTTCTTTGATTAATATAATTTGAGTTTTATTCCTTCATCCAATCGCTGACTCTGGCTTTTGCTGATTTGAAGAATGGTTCTGGACCTTTGACTGTTTAGAATCATAAGCAACTTGCTCGTCTTTACGCAAACTGTGCAAGGTCTGTAGCAAGGCTAATTATTCTCTCATGTGTAGCATACAACTTTCATTCGGAAATCATGAAAATCCAGGGATTGCTGTGCACAGAGATGTTTCAGAGAGCCCCAGAGGAAGAGCTCGGCTGTTACAAGATACGCGAATTTTGATGCATTAACTAATACACATCGATATACTTATATGAAGTCCTGAATGTGATGATGTACTATTGGAACTCAATCTGTGCTATTTTCTTGATGCAAATACGATGTCATTTTTTTTCTTTTTAACATCTCCAACGTTGTCATATCGGACGATGAATGCAATGGATGAAATGATGCTCAAATGAGCCCAGGGTCCATAGAGCTTAGAGTTACCCGACAATCGTCTTTCAGGACAAGGGAAAACCCCGGAAAAACCTTATCCAGGTAACTCACTCTGACCGAGATTCGAACTCGGGACCTCTTGAACGTGAGGCAGACACGCTAACACCACGCTATCGAGGCGGGCATGTTACATTCTGAAATTTAGCGAAATACTATACACATTTGGATACAGGAGATTTGTTGTATAAACGTTGACTTTCGACATTCTCCAAGGATTCATTACACGAAGAGCAGCAGACCTGCCAATCACTATACAAAATACAATGTAATGCGACACTGCCATTTTCTTGGACTTCCATGACAGCCACTACTTCGTCCAAAGTTTCATCATTAGAACTGTGTTAACTGCATACGTTTCCTTTTTGTTTAAACCCGGATCCAGTGTGACTACACTTTTATTACAACTTATACACTGCTAAATTGATACTAACATTTCTGTATATCTAGTCTAGCCAAAAATTACCGTCACAAATTTGCCTTGATGTGCAGATCTAGTACTGAAGATAGCGAGCAAAACTTATGCCGAAAGTTAGTCCTGATCAGTAAGTGTTTGACACAGGAAGAGTAGATCTTCAGTTAAGCATGGTTAGCATTAATTGTCCTGTACTAGTTTGGAAAGTCACCAAACAAGATTTTCCAAATCAGCAAGATGTTCATTTACCGGATGATCCCTGATTCACCGAGGTTGGCAGTGTGAAAATCACCCTAGAGTAAATTTTCCTAGCTGTGTCAGCTGGTAGCTAATAAAGCAGTGGCAAGCTTATGTCCGGCAAAATCTTGCACTAAAGAACAAATTAATGGTACTTAAAATTTCTCCACGATCAATATCCGGAGCACCTGCTAAAGATCTTGGGGTTAGAGGTTATCGGCAAAACAGCGGCCATTTCCTTACACACTGCTGAATCAACAGAGCAAACTGAAATCAAAACAGTTCTTGCAGCAAAACGTCAATAATTGACACCAGAGAAAGCTCTTTATCGACGAGAAGCTCTTTACAGCGTTAACTACCGAAACGATAATGTGTATGCAGCAAACTCTCACGAAGCTCGTGAGAAAAGTTTCGATGCCACTGATTGATTAAAATATCGTTTAATTATTTTCATGGCAAATTAACTGTATATATTGAATTTTTTAGGAATTTCTTCAGAAATCCTATTCATTCTGAATGACTTGCTTAACTGCTAAACAATATGATACAAAAAATACACATATTGTTAAAACATGAAATTATATAAAATATATACATTTATGCAGTAAACCATCTGGATATATTCCTTGTCACTGGTTTTAATTTTCCAATAATTACTTACACTTTTCACAAATGGAAATTCCTTATTTGTTTCTTTCTTTTTATGAATTTTCATGGATTTAACCATTATCCAGCAAGCAACTCTTTAAAAAACTTAGCTTAGCTTAAACCTATTGCAATCTTCTGTTCCCATAGAGTCTATGACGAAATACACATGTAACAAAACCATTTCAATGAACAAACACATCTCGATTAAAGTAAATAGAAGAATAAGAGCTTTTAAGAATAATCTGTAAAAACAGTAGAAACAGTAGGTAAAGTCATGTGAGTACATAATCATAATCATATCATGACAAAATGTCAGACAAAACCAACTGTCCATAAAAATATATTTACATTCTGACTGTTTAAAAAGCTTAAATAAACTGAGCCAGAAAATTGGTAAAAACGTCACTTCGCTATCTAGGACTGATGAGTTCAAATCTAAATTAATTGTTTTCAAGTTTAATTCCATACAAGGCATTCACTATGCTACAGTGATATATACCATCCAAACACCTGTAATCTTCATGTGTGAAAATAAAACGCAAGCATGCAGAGAAGAATGGAAACGATTCAGCAGGGTGCTTGAGGAATGGGCCGGATGCCTGAACCAAATTTGTTCTGAAGAAGAGGCAAGAATTTTAGGGAGGGGATAATTGTGTTTAAGTAATTAATAACTTAATTAAAAATGGTGGTGGCTTTTGTGTTCTCGGTCTGCCCGGTAGCGACAAGCTACGTCACGCACATGATGGATGTAACCCCCTCCCGCTGTAATTAGTCTCCCCGCACTAATTCTCATTATGTTCTCTTGCTCCTTCAAGACGACTCAAGTATTAAACTTTCGTTAAACCTCCAAAAATACCATCAGCGTCACTATCTTATGAATAGTCTAAACGGCTATCACTGAATTTACCCGATGTCAATCTATTCTTGCTTGATATTTTTTTTTTTTTTCTTTTTGTGTATGGTCTGAACAGCCATCACTGTATTTACCTGATCGATCTATTTTTGAACAAAGAGCACTTTTAGCTAGTGTCACTTATCCATTTGTTTCTTTCAACTTTCTGTACCCCACACATAGTAGTCAGAGAAAGCACTGCATTCCACCCACAATTCATATCAGAATTTCATCCGAATTATGCTTTTTAGTACTCTGAATCCAGAAATATCATTTTAAGAAAAAGGTCCACGTCTGTAAGTAGGATAATTCAAAAATAAAATAACGAATAAATACTACCAGTACCTTTCAAAGATAAACACGATGCTTTTCAAGAAAATTCCGGTAGCAAACTATCGCTTAAATGGAAAACGAGCTTATTTTTTATTCAGCCCGAAAATGACACCATTTTGATTGAAATGCCGATACTAAATTGACAAATAAAACATATTTTGGATTTCCCTGGACATAGCCTGCCATTCGTATGGAATTTTGTAAATGCAGTAAGGCTGATAAACCGTAAGGGAGAGACAAAAACTTACTGCTCACAAAATATAAAATAATCTTTCTCTCTCTGTCTCTCCCTCTCTAAATAAAAAAACTTTTTAACATCTGCTTTGAACTTTTAGATGTTTTCTCACATTTTGGAAACCTATTACTATGCAGTTCTATATGGGATGTTCAAACCATACTAAGAAATTTCAAGGACAGTTGAAAGCAATTCGCTTTTAATATGTGATTATATTTCGGTCTCCTGGACCAAACCTTGTAGCTGCAAGGAATATGTAACTAAGCTGTCTGTAAAAGCCTATTTCGATTAATATGAGGAAGAGAGAAAGAATCCTTTGTAGAAAGTAATAAACATAAACGATAATGGAATAGAATAAATCACATGAGAGTAACATCCGATTGTTAGAAAAAGATAAAAGCAAGTGTCATAACTCGAAAAGCAAATGACCAACGGGTACCAAAGCTGGTTTAAGTTGGCATTTTCCAAAGATGCACGCGAAAACTTTCACAACAAAATCTGCCATCTTTACATTAACTTCCTTTATCATTCAATCACAATGGCTCTAATGGGTTCCAGGTGTACCAGCATACAGTTTCTGCAAGAAAAAAATCAATTGGCCTTTTCTGTTCAGCTCGCATCCTTTGTTGGAACTGTTGCTGCATCTCCCATCCAGTTGCGTTATCCAAGCATTCCTGTGAGACATTCATCAACAGTAAAGGAGAAATTACTTTGTGATTAACACATGATCCTTTGAATCGCCAGTGGACTATATGGTATATCTCTCGGACCAATAACTTATGAAAACAATATCTTAATAACTAATAACTAAGAAGACAAACTTCCAAGTCATCCATGATTAGTTAGATCTCCGCCAGGAAGATGTGACACTCACAAAGTAATTTCTCCCTGACAATAGATGCACTTCTGATTGGTGGTTCACAAATGCCGCACAATGCCCTAGCGAGCCTTCTCGTGTGCAAATGGTAGTTAAATGTTTGTGGTCCGAGATTCTTCGCAAAGTCGCAGTAGGGTAAAGGGAGGTATTTTCAAGACATAGGCAATTTCGTGATAATTTTTCGAAGGGACGTCACAGAGTAACCAGTTGGGGTTAACTCGTCTTTCACTGTTGATAGCTGACATATTTGTTCTTAGAGCTCAGGAGCTATCGGCAGGCGCGTGAACACCAACTGGTTTCTCTGTAACATCCCTCCGAAAAAGTATCACGAAATTGCCTATGTCACGAAAATACCCCCCCCCCTTTTACCCTACCTTAATTCCATCTTTGATTTAACACAAGGAAACTTTTAAAGCATTTTCTTTTTTGTTTCGATTGGAGTTGAGATTTTTACTACGAAATATTTAATCACGCCATGATATTTGACTTAATCTCAACTTACGTACTTCTGCAGCTGTATAATAACCTAACATATGAAGGCACATGTATGAAATTGCTCCTTGCAATATTGGATTATAGTTGAGATCTTTAAATTTGATACTACCATCAGCATCTCTATGTAAGGTGGAGAACTTTTCAAACCACCTCGGTAGTATTTATTAGAATATCTTCTACACTTAATGCATTTTGTGATTTGAAACTAAAACTTCAGTACAAAGACGGTTCAATCAGTACTCTGGAATGAAGACGTTAATTCCTTCGCACACAACTGTGAATTCCTAACATCGTTCCCCTTTTATGCATATATACTTTTCCTAATGTTGTGGCCTCCAAAACATGGATACTGTAAGCTATGCAATCTCGACTATGACCTCATTTGATCTAATTGTTGTGTTCGCGAGCTTCTTGTGATTGTAAAAAAGAAGAAACTACAGGGAACCAGATCGGGCAAATATGTGGGGGCCAATACAATAAAAGTACATAGAGCAATTCATGCAGTTTGCGCCGACAAGACTAGATGAATGTACAGCAGTTGTGGTGAAACATTTTCTTCTCGCCACAAGGGACCGTGTCTCCTTCAAGTTGTTGAATCGGGCTACTAAATCCTGCACTATTCTCCAGTAATCGTTTTGCTTTTTCCAAGAAGTCAATGGGTATGCCACTTTGATATTTAAAAAAAAAAATCGTCGTTATTTATCCGGTCGATGGTAACCTGTGCGTTCTTTGGCGCAGATTCACCCGGAAGCAACTCATTGTTTTATTGTTGATTGGTTTCCGGAATATAATGATGAATCCACGTCTCATCGACGGTGGTGACAGCTGGAAGAAAAAGGTTTTTCGGATTTCGCTTCAGCAGCTTCAAACACAGCTGTTGTCAAATGTGAGCAAACGCGGCACCCTTAGGTCCGGCAACTTTTTCATCTCCAGCTTATAATGGAAAATATGAATTATCGATAACCTATGACCTCTATCGCTGCCCGAACTTTTATTCGACGATCAGCGACAATCACAATGTGGCCATTTTCAATTACATTCTGGTAATATATGTGCTGGGCGTCCTGGGCGCTCATCAAAAACGGATGTTCGAATATCTTCAAAATTATTGAAGTAATATATGTATCTCCGCTGTTATAGATAGCGAAAAATCTCCACGAGCAGCATCCAATATTACTTTCATCTTCTCGCAAGTTCTCTCATCTGAAGGTAAAAACTGAATCACTGAACGATACCTACTGCACTTCCTCCATTCTCGCGAACACACGTTGAACAACTAAATGCCTGGCAAATACAAACTAACCTAAGAATCAGCAGGTACCAAATTTGTTTTGGCAAAAATAACAAATGACAGTACACGGTGATAGCACCAACTTCCCCTTCACAACACCATCTATTTTAAAACATGGATAGTTATTAAAATGCCCTCGTATTACACAGCTGAAAGTGTAGCTTGATTAGAATACTTACTCAATTTGTACCAGTAACATAGTGTCGTGCTCGCGCGGGAAGTGATGTATCAGCTTTGGTTCCATTATCTTTCGTGCACACGCTTGAGAATTTCCACAATGGAAATAATCTCTTCCACACTAGCCATGTGTAGGCTAACGTTTGAATGAGTAGAGCCAGACTGAAAAATTCAATGCCATAGCCGGAATTTGAACCACCGATCTCCTGCTCTCCGTGCATTGTTCTAAACCACTGAGCTACTATGGCCAACATGCGTTCATGACACAATTCTTCAACTGATTTTTTTTTTTTTTTTTTTTTTTTTTTTTTTGTAATTTACATCCTCCAACGTTGTCATATCGGACGGTGAATGAATTGGGTGAAATGATGCTAAAATGAATCCAGGGTCCATGGAGCTTTGAGCTACCCGACATTCGTCTATCAGGGTAAGGGAAAACCCCGGAAGAAACCTTATCCAGGTAACTCACCCTGACTGAGATTCGCACTCGGGACCTCTTGAACGTGAGGCAGACACGCTACCATCTACGCTACCGAGGCGGGCAACTGAATGTTTCCCGGTAGACCACTAGGGGTTCTCATAGCTATTAGGCTCGCACCTTTTGAGGCGATCTACTATGCTGTAAGTACTTAAGTCCCGGCTTCATAGTTAAACCACTACGAACCTTTTGTGGCGACTTACTATGCTGTAAGTACTTAAGTCCCGGCTCCATAGTTAAACCACTATGAACCTTTTGTGGCGACTTACTATGCTGTAAGTACTCAAGTTCCGGCTCCATAGTTAAACCACTACGAACCTTTTGTGGCGACTTACTATGCTGTAAGTACTTAAGTCCCGGCTTCATAGTTAAACCACTATGAACCTTTTGTGGCGACTTACTATGCTGTAAGTACTCAAGTTCCGGCTCCATAGTTAAACCACTACGAACCTTTTGTGGCGACTTACTATGCTGTAAGTACTCAAGTTCCGGCTCCATAGTTAAACCACTATGAACCTTTTGTGGCGACTTACTATGCTGTAAGTACTCAAGTTACGGCTCCATAGTTAAACCACTACGAACCTTTTGTGGCGACTTACTATGCTGTAAGTACTTAAGTCCCGGCTCCATAGTTAAACCACTATGAACCTTTTGTGGCGACTTACTATGCTGTAAGTACTTAAGTCCCGGCTTCATAGTTAAACCACTACGAACCTTTTGTGGCGACTTACTATGCTGTACGTACTTAAGTCCCGGCTTCAAAGTTAAACCACTATGAACCTTTTGAGGCGACTTACTATGCTGTACGTACTTAAGTCCCGGCTTCAAAGTTAAACCACTATGAACCTTTTGAGGCGACTTACTATGCTGTACGTACTTAAGTCCCGGCTTCATAGTTAAACCACTATGAACCTTTTGTGGCGACTTATTATGCTGTACGTACTTAAGTCCCGGCTTCAAAGTTAAACCACTATGAACCTTTTGAGGCGACTTACTATGCTGTACGTACTTAAGTCCCGGCTTCAAAGTTAAACCACTATGAACCTTTTGAGGCGACTTACTATGCTGTACGTACTTAAGTCCCGGCTTCATAGTTAAACCACTATGAACCTTTTGTGGCGACTTACTATGCTGTAAGTACTTAAGTTCCGGCTTCATAGTTAAACTACTATGAACATTTTGTGGCGACTTACTATGCTGTAAGTACTTAAGTCCCGGCTTCATAGTTAAACCACTATGAACCTTTTGTGGCGACTTATGCTGTAAGTACTTAAGTCCCGGCTTCATAGTTAAACCACTATGAACCTTTTGTGACCACTTACTATGCTGTAAGTACTTAACTCCCGGCTTCATAGTTAAACCAATATGAACCTTTGGTGGCGACTTACTATGCTGTAAGTACTTAAGTTCCGGCTTAATAGTTAAACCACTATGAACCTTTTGTGGCCACTTATGCTGTAAGTACTTAAGTTCCGGCTTCATAGTTAAACCACTATGAACCTTTTGTGGCGACTTACTATGCTGTAAGTACTTAAGTTCCGGCTTCATAGTTAAACCACTATGAACCTTTCGTGGCGACTTACTATGCTGTAAGTACTTAAGTTCTGGCTTCATAGTTAAACCACTATGATCCTTTTGCGGCCACTTATGCTGTAAGTACTTAAGTTCCGGCTTCATAGTTAAACCACTATGAACCTTTTGTAGCGACTTACTATACTGTGAGTACTTAAGTTCCGGCTTCATAGTTAAACCACTATGAACCTTTCGTGGCGACTTACTATGCTGTAAGTACTTAAGTTCTGGCTTCATAGTTAAACCACTATGAACCTTTTGTGGCGACTTACTATGCTGTACGTACTTAAGTTCCGGCTTCATAGTTAAACCAGTATGAACCTTTTGTGGCGACTTACTATGCTGTACGTACTTAAGTCCCGGCTTCATAGTTAAACCACTATGAACCTTTTGTGGCGACTTACTATGCTGTACGTACTTAAGTCCCGGCTTCATAGTTAAACCACTATGAACCTTTTGTGGCGACTTACTATGCTGTACGTACTTAAGTCCCGGCTTCATAGTTAAACCACTATGAACCTTTTGTGGCGACTTATTATGCTGTAAGTACTTAAGTCCCGGCTTCATAGTTAAACCACTATGAACCTTTTGTGGCGACGTATTATGCTGTAAGTACCTGAAGTCCCGGCTTCATAGTTAAACCACTATGATATTCAGGTAAATTGATGGAAATAATCATTTCTTCCACACTAGCCGTGTGTGGGTTAAGGTTTGAATGGACGAGAATCCCTAGTGGTCTGCCGGGAAACATACGAGTCGGAGAATTTAGTATCACGTCGGCATGTTGACCATAGTAGCTCAGTGGTTTAGAGCAACCGCACGGTGAGCGGGAGATCTGTGGTTTAAATCCCGACTATGGCATTGAATATTTCAGTGCGGCTCTATTCACTAAATTTCCAGAATAGTGAAAGCCATCTGTTGACATACAATATATTCATATCCAAAATACATTATAGTTTTTTTTTGGGGGGGGGGTGAATAAGGTTGGTAAGTTTAACCTTCAATTAGCGCTCGGTCCACCTCTCACGCTTGCATTTGTTTTTGTAATTTACGCTCTTTAGCCGATTATTTCATATCGAACGATGAATGAAATGGGTGACATTACCTGACATTCATCGTTTCTGATTTCATCGTTCCTGATAAATGAAAGCCCCAAACAAAAAATTATCCAGCCTAACTCACCCCTTATCTAGATCCGACCTCCCAGACCTCTTGAACTTGAGGCAAACACGCTACAGATGCACGTGCTGCATATCGGCACATTTCCAACATTCCAAGCAATCATTTACCAGTACAGGAAACAGACCGAACGTTCAGGAAACAACCGACGTTAATCGGATATAACGAGGTTTAACTGTACAAGAACACGTCTAAATTCCCCGCAATGCACTGTATACATACAATAATTAAATCGTTTCATATCGTATATGCAGTGTTTCATACCACATATTACTTCCTACACCACTCCCCACCACATAATACCCCGCAATAACGAAAGCACCTTTCCAAATATTTTTTTCTCCACGACGTGAATGACAGAGCGAGCATAGAAATGTATTCAAAATAAACAACATCAACACCTTCCCCAACCCACACGAAACATCAGAATAACAATTACATAAGAGAAGAAAATATATTCACTCATTACACTGTGAGCGAGAAGATTTGGTCCGGTGGGTGCGGCCTTTTTGGGCTTTGTTCTTAAAATAACTGCGCGCGTGTGTATTTTGCTTAAACAACGCTTTCACCGTTGTGAAAAATTCAAAACATCTGCCCTGCCACATCCTAAATATGGTACAGCAAAAATTAACACTTAGAACGGCACAGCATTTGTGTTTCTTTCACACGTTCTGGCGCTTTACTGAATTAAAATCTAATGCCCTCCTCTACACTTTCAGCCTGTTTGTAGTTAATCCTTCACGGATATTCATCTCAAAATACCTAGGCATTTATTGCACAGATTCTTGAAATGGAACAATCACAAGTTCAATTTTAACTGCCAAAATAAAATGCAATGATCTTAACAAATGAAACACATACTTATTTGCAATTAGTTACAGCATCAATTTCATAAATCATGAGTATTCTCTTTGCGTCACCTAAATTACATAGAAAATCCATAGAAGACGATTAAACTTAAACCCGAAATCGCAGATTCAGCCGAGCAAGGAAAAGGCGAAAGAAGCTTACAAGCTACCAAACACGGCCCGCCTCGGTAGCGTAGATGGTAGCATGTTCTGCCTCATCAATAAAACCCCAAACACAAAAACCCCACAACCCCCGCTATCTGGCTAAGGTTTTCCGGGGTTTATCTGAAGACGAACGTCGGTAGCTCTAGGCTCCATGGACCCCCGGACGCATTGAGCATCATTCATCCATCGTCCGATATGACTAAATGTTGAGGACGTAAATTACGCCCCCCCCCCCTAAAAAAAAAACACGGTCATTCAGATGAGGTTCACACATTTGGGCCAAAGTAAACAAAGAGAAAAGCGGTTAATTCTGCAAAACTGTATAAACAGAACGGAATTTTAATATAGTTTCTCTTGTAGAAACGTTCAGGCTGATATTTACGCAAACGTTTTAAAAATACGGCAATTTTAACTAAATTCTGGAGTTTGTAGAAAATAAAAGGAAAATTAAATGTCTCCAGTAAAGAGTAGTTTGAGACAGCAGAATTTTCTTCATAATTTCCATACGGCATCCTTGGAAGATGATGCAGTTTTTACAAGTCTGCAGTTATCCCACTTTTCGGATTTTATTTACACTGACTTTTCCCACCCTACCACCTCTCTGTCTCTCTCTCTCTCTCTCTCTCTCTCTCTCTCTCTCTCTCTCTCTCTCTCTCTCTCTCTCTCTCTCTCTCTCTCTCACACACACACACACACACACACACACACAGGCACAAACACATAAACATTTGCATGTTTATTATTTTTGTTTCAGGATTGAAAAAACTTAAAAAAAATTATTTCGGTGAAATCTCGATGTTTAATGTTGGATGGAAACAAGAAATGATTCTCCATCCAACTTCCTGTACTGGGGGCACAATGCTAATACTTTTATTACAAGTCCCTTAAACGTTATGTACGCCAAAGAACAAAATAAGAGGATAGGTTAAACCCTGCAACCCCTGTTGGTGACCCTATTTTACACGCAAAAGATAGTAAAAACCAGAGAAGGCTTTTTTTTAAAGTTAATTGATGGAAATTAATCATTTCTTCACAATAGCCGTATTTAGGCTAAGGTTTTTGATAGAGTCAACAAGAAAACTTCAATGCCACGGCAGGGATTTGTACCATCAATTAACTAAAATAATAAGAGTTAAAAGATGAAGCCTGGGGCTCAAGTACTTACGATGATAAGTCGCCACAAACGGCGTATCTCGAATGCGAGAGCCCCTAGTGGTCTACTGGGAAATATACGAGTCAAATGGAGAATTTAATGTCATGACGGCAAGTTGGCCATGGTAGCTCAATAGGTTGGAGAGACTGGACGGAAACCAGGAGATCCGTGGTTCAATTCCCGGCTGTGGCATTGCATTTTTCATGTTAACTCTATCTTGTTTTCCTTTGTTTGTACGTTTCAGTAATAGATATGTGTTAGAAAATACTCAAAACAGTACAACATGAGTTTCAAGTTCAGATATTTCGGAACTGTGTAAATAAGTTTCTTTGCCGATTCTGCGTCCACGTTATTTCGTTGATATCACTTATTACAACTGAGTATACTGCAGCAGTAATTTGTTCTTCCAAACCGTACCCATTGCAATCTCACAAAGAGCGTGTTTTGTTGTGGACAGAACTTGAAGTTTGAATTCTATCAACTGCATTAATTTTGGTATTGGGTCACTATTAGTCCATATAAACTAGAGAACAGTTACTGGAGATTTTTAAAGGCAAGACGCCATCGTCGTCAACATCATCAGCAACAGCATCTCAGGAACCTGCCCTTGGAACTGTTGCAGCCTCAAACAATCTTCCTGGGTTTCTTGGGATTACAGATCTACACAGGGTGCCCCAAAATTAGACCGACCGACCGACCGACCAACCAACTTTGGGAGCTGATAGATAATACTACTTTCAATTCTTTTTAAGGAAAGTCGTTTGCTGCGGTGCTTCTTTTAAGCGCTAGACGGGTTAATGTCATTACTGTCTTCCACACAGCTGGTTTAGATACGTAAACTGCATTTGTGTATGCATTTTTAAAGGAAACAAACAAAAGCAGAGAAATCAGAGTGCGGAGAATATGGCACGCCGATGCTCTCTTTGTGTTAATCGCAATGGACATGCGTTCCAACATTTGCTTTGAATAGTAAAGCTGTGATTAACTGTAAACAAGGAGATGTTTGTATTTGTAAGGTATTCTATGGTTTTTTTTATTAGTATATGTGTCTTACTAAGATAAATGCAATACTAATTTGCATTTTAATTTTGTCGTAAATACTTAACCTGTGTGGAAGGCAATAATTACATAACTCGTCTAGCGTTTGAACGAAGCACCGCAGCAAAAACTTTCCTTCACAAAAAAGTATTTAAAATAAGTTATCTCTCAGCTCCTAAAGTTAGTCGGTCTAGTGAGTGAGTGAGTGAGTGAGTGAGTGAGTGTGTGGTGTTTTAGGGCCCGTCGACAACAAGGTCATTTGGGCCCGTAATTTTGGAACATCCTGTATAACAACACTATGTTTGAATCATTCTATTATCCACTCGTCCTAAATAGTCCTTCCAGTTACAACTGCATACCTCTATTTCCCACTTACTGGCTAAACTTGTAACTGATTCTGTAAATCCTGATGTTTTATTCTATCCAGCAGCATGTGTTCTAGTAATCGCCTAAGACATATAATTTCTGTAGCTTGTATATGTGCTCCTTTTCACCTAATGTGCAGGATTAGTTGTGATAAAAAAGCACTGGCATTATATTATATACCTTCAGCTGTGTGTTAATGTATGTTATTTTCAATGTTCTTCGGATAGCATCACAGATTACCTGGTTATTTTTATGTATGCCTTATTCATAGCTGTAGGAAATATCATATCTTAAATAGTTTAAATGCTAAGCGTGTGCTAAAATATGATTGAAATAATCTTTATTCCAATTGCGTATTTTCCATGGAATACCATGGTTGAATTGAAGTGCAGATTTTAAAATTATATAGTTTATAAATCTGATGAAGTAAATAGATAGCTATTTAAAGATAATCTTCAGTGTTTTGGATAAACACTGCTAACATATTCAAAATAGTCCTTCCTAACATTATTTCCATGTGGTGCAAGTGTCTTCCATCGTTGTCAGATATCTTTACAAATGTTTGACTAACATGGACGATAATATACACTTTATATCTTATATATATATATATATATATATATATATATATATATATATATATATATATATATATATATATATCTCTTATTCCAAGTTTATAACCAAGCGGGATGGATCAGGCAGTTTCAGAAGGTCGACCTACCTTACCTGACCCATGGATTTTTAGGGGGTTTTCCCGGCTCGCCAGGCGAAAGCTGGGTAGGTTAATTACATCCTCCATTTCATCTCCATTATCATTTCACATCATTTCTCATCTGACGTCCTCTTTCAGGGTAGAAGTGTCGGCAGGTGTCTCGGCGTTGCATGGCAGGATGATATACTCTTGGTAAAACTTCCTCCTCCGGTAGGTCGGTTTCTGGTCTCCGAACCTGGTCTGGCAGAACCGTTTCCGAACCAAAGTAGGGAGGGATGCCGGGTGTACTAGCCTGCCGGAGAGTTTTCAAGAGGTAAAGTGTAGGGACCCTGCCCTCTGCACCGTCGTGGCTCCTTTGGTCGACCGTCCTGTCTCCTCTCGCCTCATTCTTCCTCCCGGAAATGCCTAACTTGAGGGCATGGGTAGGTACAATAGACCATGTTTGGACCTTCGTGCCGTATCTCCTCCATAGCGAGTTCAGTCCAGTCCTTTTTTCCACTTTTTTTTAATTAGGTTGAGTCTGAAGCAGGTACCTTTATATAAACTATTATAGGCCCACTTAGGTGTAGCGATACCCCTCCATTTGTTATTGTTTCCATAATCTCTGACTATTAACCTTGTCAAAAGCTTTCTCTAGATATATAAAATAAATTCATATAGTCGGGTATATTATATTCCCTCCTTTTCTCGATTACCTGTTTCATAACAATTGCACAATCGATACAAACTGTCCCCTTTTCGAAATCCATTCTATTTTTCTTGTTGCAGTGATTCTACTATTGGCTTTATTCTGTCGCTTAAAACACCAGCTTATAAATGACATGTTGTCTTAAAATACACTTTACCTTAGTACTTGTTGGGTTTCTTTCAGTTTTTTTAATATGTCCTTAAGTTGTTAACTACATAGTCGGTCTGTGTGGCTCAATTGGTTAGGCACTAGCCCATTGATCCCAAAGTCGCGGATTCAAATCCGCCCAGACGACGGTTTTTAAGTGTGCTTAAAAAGGAATCCTAGGTGAGTAGATTTATTACCTGAAACCCCGGAATTTGACAGAAAACAATTCACAAACACAAACGACTACATTGAAAAGAACAGACAACGTTTCCTGCCCTTGATACCAGCACCGGCATTAAACCCGAACGACGACACCGAAGGACCAATAACAACAGATGACTTTGCCAACACCGTAAAACGCCTTGGAAAATCCGCACCCGGCCCAGACACAATCACGTACACAATGTTGAAAAATCTCCCACATCAAATGATAGCAAAAATTGTACATCTATACAACTTAATACTACAACACGGACATCATCCAGAAGCTTGGAAGAAAGCACATTTAATATTGCTAGAAAAACCCGGAAAAACCAACACGGACCATACAAACTACAGACCAATATCCCTAACAGCAACATTATCAAAAGTATTAGAGAAAATACTAGTCAAACGCCTCACCAACCACCTGGAGCAACGCAAAATAATACCTGAGACACAAGCCGGATTTCGCTCAACCATAACAATCGAAGATCAGCTCCTTAAAGTCATCTCAGAAATCAAGGAAAAAACAAATAGAGGATTTACAACTGCAGCCACATTCCTGGACATCCAAGGAGCCTTCGATCGATGCTGGACACGTGGATTGCTGCACAAAATGGCAAACCTAGAACTACCTGAAAAGCTGACGAGATGGACTTCAAGTTTTCTATCCCACAGAACAGCCCGGATCAAGATAAATGGACAACTATCAGCACCCATCCAACTTGAAGCAGGAACCCCTCAGGGAAGCGCCATATCCGGCATACTGTATATAATATACACTTCTGATACTCCCCAACCGATCCACCCAACAATCCAAGTGGCACAGTACGCAGACGATACCGCATACTGGTGCTCAGCACCAAAACTACGAAGCAGCAAATCACGACTTGAGAAACAGCTCGCAATCTTCAACAAATGGGCGAACAAGTGGAGAATAACCATAAACCCAGCAAAAACCCAATACATAATCTTCCGTATACAAGCCAAGGAAACCTACAGAGCTTCCACCATTTCCTACAACAATCATGACATACCGACCCAGAGGAAAGTTAAATACCTTGGAGTGACATTAACCGAAAAGCTATCAACCTGTACACATTACCAAAACAAACTTCAAGAGGCGAAAGCAGCAACATCATGCCTAAGGCTCTTGGCGAAAATAGGAAAGGAAGGACTAGCCCCAAGCACCCTAACACAGATCTACAAAACCATAATTAGACCAACACTTACCTACGCAGCAATCACCTTATGGCCCATCACCACGCAAAACACAAAAGACAGAATATCCGGATATGAACGGAAATGCCTACGCATAGCAATGAAGCTACCACCATGGTCCAGGAGCAACGAAATCTACGACATTGCAAAAACAACAAGTATAGAAGAAACGATAAAAAAGAATACCACCAAATACATGGACAACGCAAAGGACCGAACCCACAGACAGAACATCATTAACGCCGCAAGGAATTATAAGCAAAGCCAGATGCATCAGAGTAAGAATTTAAGCGACCCTCCTCTAACAACCATCATTAAACAATACGAACAAGAAAAAGAAGAAGAAGAAGATGAGAAAATACAACAGCACCTACGACTACTTCTGACCTAGAAAAAACTCATCTGGTGACCGACGGATACATTTCTCACTATGTAGAATATCATAGAACATGTTAGAAATAAGTTATCAAAAATTAAAATAATAATAAATAAATAAAAAAGAATAAATAAAAAAAAGCCATCTGCCTCTCCCAAACAAATAAAAATTTTGGCTGAAGAGGGCGAAATAAGCCCTAAAGCAGCCTTGGGTAGACCCAGAATCCCCCTACCCACCCACCCCACCAGTAGATTTATCGGCACATAAAAGAATGCCTGCAAGACAAAAGCCCGGTGTATCGGTGATGAACTTGCCATTGACCACCTCGTTAACAAACAAATTTATTTATTAACTAACCGTGTATTTTAGGTCTCTTCAGGATATGCTAACCAATATTTAATAAAGGACGGCAGAACAAGAAGGCACAGCTAAGAGGTGTTGATGATGGGTGTACAAAGAAAAATTAGAAAATCTAGGACGAGTAGCAGTAGATGTGTGAATATAAGACTCTATGGATGTCGCTTGGTGCTTGTTTTTTGGATTATTGTAATCAGTGTAAACTGGTTATTTATTCTTCCATTCAAATATATGCAATTTCTTACAAATTATTTAAAACTTTCCTGTTTGGAAAACCTGTTTAGGTAGAAAGGGTTTAAGTAGGTAATAGTTATTCTGAGGAATGTAGGCTTCAACAGTTCTATGCAAATTTTATTTACAGGTTCACAGGGAAGGGTGCTTGCAAAATACAGAAAAACAGTGCAAATTATTTACAAACGAAAGTCTACATACATCTACATTCAAAGCAGCATGGCGGTGGAAGTCCTCTGTATCTGCTTTTGAAGGCTTTTAAGAGGAGATTTTAACTCGAAAAAAAATGGGAATGCAGTGAACACCGAACGAACGGAATTGTGATGTTGATGAGATTTAGTTTTGGCGGAGGCCCGCAGAGGTGCACACAAATTAGATTTGGCACTGCTGGCCCGGCCTATCTCTGTATCCTTGCAATTCCAACTCTTATTCTCTCAATTTAGCCTCTTCTCTTAACTTTTTTCTCTTTCTTCTTTTCCCTCCAGAGGGGAACTTCAATTAATTCCACCTTTTCGTTATTTCATTTCACCGGAAAAAGCAGTACGTGAACAAAAGAAAGACAAAAAACTAGCGGGGAGAAATGCGATGAGGCTAAAGAAAAACTGTGCTCGGAAAAAAAGGACAGAAGTGCTGCCAATTTAACGCTCATGCAACCATGGCTATGTATTCCTGGCAGACACAAAAACACACCTAAATCTTAAGCACATATTATTTTAACAACTGAAGCTCATTTCCTTCTTTATTTCCCACTTCCAAGCTCTGCAACTCTGAAGATAACGTGTAAAATCTATAGTAATATACTGAATGTCTCTGTGTTTTTGACTAAGATCTGGCTTCTCAACACAGAGCTCCTGGGTACGAGTCGCGGCTGGGATTGAGAATTTTCTCTAAGCTAAATAATTCCTTATCCCCAAAAATATTTGAAAGAACGAATATGAGTGTACTTACTGTTAAAGGTAATAAATATCAAATTAACAAAGTCTACAGTTCAGAGAGCAAATAACACCATTCAATTTTTCTGTCTATATGACCAACAACTTAAGGAAGATTATACAAATATATGTATTACGATTTCTTTACTAAGAATGGAGGTTTTGTTGCAATGGTTAAGAAAATAACAGCAGAAGTTAATGCATAATGGTTATACAATTAATAAATATATCTACAATAAGCTGTTAAATATTTGATTTGGTTATGCCAAGACTTCACTCCTACATAATTATTAGACTTTGTCTTCGTTGTAAAGTACCGAATTATGGGTTTGCCTCTTTTTTAAGGCGCTTTAGCAGTTAACACTAACATTATACAGAGAATGAAAGAATGTGCGTTTTTTCTTCTTTGCTGACAATATCACTGTTCTTTCTGACGGACAATGACTATAAAGCACCTCCTAAATTTAATTCATAATTTACCAAAAGACTAAAAAGGCCTTACAAACCTTACATATAAGAACTCGGAGTTATAAAAGAAGATAGTTGGGAAGAAGATTTTTTCGCTCTTTTTATTTATATAACGCCACGAATTAGGCAAGTAATAGTTGTTACTCAACAGAGAACCACTCTCCAAAAGTTTTTAATTGAAGTAACATATCCCATAACTGCCAGTGCTTATGGTGCAACGTTTTCTACAGGATTCCGATTCGTAGAAGCTTGTTTTTGTTCTGGAAATACCTACACATGCGCGCGGAGCATTGTGGGAAGATTAATGTGCGGCCATGATTATCGCGTTAAACCATTTCCCAGCGCTGAATCGCTTCGCTTAGCCACAGCATACGATCCAGCCCACTCTCAAAGTTTCGCTTCCATGCTGTTTTTTGAAATTAAAATAATTGCATTCAATCTCTTTTTATCCACCCTTTCTCTCTCCCGCTCGCTCGTAACAGTTGTCATTTAGAGAATAACAACTACAACAGGGGACAGAGGAAAGACAAATTGAGTTTTTATATAGTGGCCGGCCTTGACAATTGTTGGAATGGAAGTTACTGTGCTACGCTCCAAGTGCCATTTTTCCGCACCCTAAGCACAACAGGGTTTCCGCTTTACCGTGTCCAAATGGCCTCCAGCAGCAAGAAAACGTATTCCTTATTAAAACAACAATGGCCAGTAGGAAATTGGGGCGTTTTCCTCTACATTTCGAGCAAACATTCAATAGATCTGCTTCTTTTGTCACACCCCCACCATTTCGTCAAAATTTAAACAGTAAAAGAGGTGATTCCCGAATTGCACACTCTCTAATAAAACTTACAATAAGTAGAGTACTGCATTGTGTATCTACGCAAGTCTACGGCAAATACACGTTTTCAGGTACTCTGAATAAAAACAACTACTTTTAGAACAATATCCATGTAAATATTTTATCTGTTAACAACGCTGTCAATTGTCAGGATCATATCAGTGACGGCACTTCTCTCCGCGGCAGTTCTTTTACGGGTGAGTAAAACTATGTCACTTTATAGCAGAATTAAAAACCAAGGACCTGTGCCTGGTTTAAAACCATGACTATGAGATAAGTAGGACAGCGCCTACCCAACTGAGCCACCCAGAAAGACGCGCACCTTTGTACAGATACATTGTGTATATGTGAGTGTAACAGCATAACCTAAAAATCAAAATTTCGATAAATATTAAACTTTAGGATTTCGGTTCTGCATTTTGTAAACATGAAGCACAGATTTTCAGTGACCCAATTCTAAATTATCTTTTACATTGATCTGTCTTTCCTTTTTTGTTTTTTTTCTTTTTTTTAATGTTTGAAATTTTTTACTTTAAAAAAAGTTCTAAGAATTTAAATTGAAATGCATAATACTGGAGATATTTACCTGTAAAATGAAAAACATTTTGAATTTTCTAGGAATAGTACGACAGTTCTCTTCATTCAGAAGGAATTTTGTATAATTTTATATACCTGTATGATAAACAATAAAGTACTAAAGCGTATTATACAGAAAATGATGTATTTAAAACCTGTAACTTACTTAAAATAAATGTGCGTGGCTTCAACCATTTTCGAGGCTTACCTTTTACTGACTTGAATTTTTCAATATTTCGTAATTCTTTGAAGAACTGTCGCTATTCAGTTGTTTCTCACAACCCTAGGAAAAGAGCTTCAGGACAGTATTGAGCGATCCACTTTTAAACATATGAATATCAATTCGATTTTCTCTATCCCTTATTTGACCTACAAATAAAAAGTGTAAGTTATTTATGAACATTTTTATGGCGATTAACGTAAAGTAGATGCAGATACAGGTAAGCTTTGGTCTAGCCATATAGTTATATGAAAATAAACGATAGCAGGTAGAGATAGCATTTCCCTCCTATTAAAAGAACTGGATTGTTGTAATCAAGTGTTTAGTTCCACGCTGCACTAATTCTATACTCCTACCGCATCTCTGGTAGCGCTTTTCAGTTAAATGCAGTGCTTCTCTCTCTCTCTCTCTCTCTCTCTCTCTCTCTCTCTCTCTCTCTCTCTCTCTCTCTCTCTCTGCCGCTTTCTCTCTCTTCCCCTTTGCCCTTTTTCCCCTCACTCTCCTATTTCAGGTTAATAAAAGTTTACAGAAATACTTTCTTTACACAGTTATATAGCTTTGAAATTACAAATTCGTTTCACAAGAAACAAATGGCAACCTAGCACTTTAAAAAAATTGTATCACATAAATTATCACAGAAGCATCTTGTGTTTTATCTATTAAATAGGCGTAGCAATAGTTCTTAAGCAGCTGGGACCCGCCTCGGTAGCGTAGATGGTAGCATGTCTCCCTCACGTTCAAGAGTTTCCGAGTTCGAACCTCGGTCAGGGTAAGCTACCTGGACAAGGTTTTTTCTGGGCTTTTCCCTTATCCTGGAAGACGAATGTCAGATAATTCTATGCTCCATGGACTCCGGGCTCATATGAGCATCATTTCACCCATTCCATTCATCGTCCGATATGATTTAACGTTGGGGGACGTAAATTAAAAAAAAAAAGCAGCTGGCTCAAACCATCGCCAATACTCGTACATATGATGTACACAACAGCGAACATGAGCCATTTATTATTATTACTATTATTATTTATTATCATTATTATTTATTTATATAAGGGCGCTCAGCTACTTGACCATCAGCGCCAGATGGCATTAGGCAGAGATAAATGTAATTATAACTTACAAAAATCAAAATAAAATGGCAAATAAAATAAATTTGCACATTTAGGAGAAAAACACTGAAAAACTGAAATGTATATAACAATTAATAAAACGCCAAAGGACAAAATAAAATAGTTTTCAATATTAAATTCTATAACTTAGTATGACAAAATAAACTACCTGCCCAGCGGTGGTCGACAATTTGCCCTTCTTTGGCGGCGGAAGGGCGGGGGTTGGGCTAGCAGTTTCAACAGCTTTATCCTGTCTTTTCTTTTTTCACTGTCATTCTGGCAGTGAGAGCAAGATCTTCCCACTCCATATCCTCTAAGCAGCCGGACGGTTTTCTAATTGAAAATTTCGCTTCGAGCGCCTCAAACCGATCCGAAATTGCGAACGACAAAGATGTTAGTCGCCAATCTCAGTCCTCTCAGATGATTCCTCATAATATGACCTAGGAAGAGATGGCCATGGACTTTTACGCTTGTTTATTTTCTTGGCACTAGTCTTATTATTCCTTCTGAGGAAGTCGTTCTTTCATATGTGGTCTTGATCTTTCTGGGCGATGCATTAAATATTTCTGGTTCACATGTCGTTCTTAAAGCAGATGCTTTCGGCGGTGATTTGGTTCTTCTTAGGACTGGACTTGGTAGGCGTGCTCAGTTTGTTCGTGCTGGTGTCTGTTGCTCTGGCTGTGATCTGGTGTAATTGTCCTTCCGGCAATTACCGTCCCGTTTAAGCCGCTAGTTTGTGTTGCGATTTCATGTCTAGGTACCGGCTTAGATGCAACTGCACTGCACTATAAGTAACGGTCCTAAGAACAGAAGGCTGATGAATACACAACAGCTTCCGGGCTTCCAAGTACACCTCTCTTACTCGGTACTTTTGAATCACCTTTTCCTCCATAAAATGGAGGCATTTTCTGGAGTTCGATGAATAATTGATTGCCCCTGCAGTTGACACGTGTTGACAGTGAAGTGCATGCATCATCATGCTTGACTTCCCCACAGTCAACGCAGGTAGAAACTCCATTACAATAATCACACGTGTGGCCAAAGCCCTGGCATTTGTAACACCTCAATGGAGTGGGTATACCTATACTAAAGTCCGTTTACTCAACGTATGTGCAGTTCCGAGTCAAAGGAACCTGAGCCGCCCGCCCACTAATGACCGTCATAAATCTATCTCCACTCTTCAGAAATGGAACACTGTCGTTGAGGACCAATAGCAAACCTGATTTTCTCGAAGTGACAGACGCATGTCTAGTCCACGTGGAGTCTCAGTTGCCAAAGTCCCAACTTATAGTTGATCTGTTTCATTACGTGCAGAAATTCGTTGTGTGTCACAATGTGGAGACCGTAGGAGGAAAATGCAGTGGTAAATGCAAATGAAGTAGAGATAAATAATCAAAGTGAAGACAGTGTGAATAACTGGGCCGAATTATATTACTGGTAAAACCTAAAAAATAACAAAGTTATAACGGGAACTGTTTCTAAGCAAATTCAAGCGCTTGTTTTGAACAATTAAATATGTGCTGACAAATAATCTTGGTAAGGGGTCATGCAATGAACCTGATAAGTTCTGGATATTCACAGAAGTACAGTGAGAAATATTGTGACGAAAGGAATAGCAAAGACGCCGATCAAGTGTGAAAACAAAAAGAAACGTTTCTCTAAAGTAGAAAATTTCATGTGCTATTTAATTCGTCGAGAAATTTATAGATTCTATGCAAAAGGGAGAGCGCCCACCTTAGACGAATTGGTTGCACATTTGCAAGAAATTTGTGATTTTCCTTATGGGCTCTTCAATTTGCGCGGTCTCCTAAAGGAGCTGAGTTTCAAATACTGCACTTTGAATAAGATAAGGGTTATTATGGAATCCAGTAGACTTGTGTGTGTGTATATTATATATATATGTGTGTGTGTGTTTGTGTGTGTGTGTGTGTGTGTGTGTGTGTGTGTGTGTGTGTGTGTGTGTGTGCGTGTGTGTCAAAACCAAGGAAGTTTTGCAGTAATGGACATAAGATTATTTATTTAGACAAAAACTCGTACGATACCCATGACGTACCGAGAAAGGTGGCAACCTTGCAGAACGGTCTGGGAGAAGGAGGGTCGGGGGTTGTAAAACGATTATAAGGGTTCGTCTAAGGCAGAAGCCGACGTGCACATGCTTTAACTAAACAGACTTTACCTTACTTCAATAGCTTCTTACCCTGCCTTAATCCTTGGCAGAAGATCTACCCGATCAAAGGTAAGAAACAGGGTACGAGTGGACAACAGTTCACCTCATTCTTTGCGGTGGACTCGATACACATTGGTCATACCTTGTTCCAAGTTTACCTGAATCTCCTCATTAGATATTACGTCCACGCGAGGAGTTCAGAGTCGTATGCATTTCAACATGCAACGCATAACTCGCAAGCATATTCGCTTTCAAAATCGCAGCCTGTATCGGTGAAACAGTTTCGACCACGAGCGTGTCCTTGCGAGTTCGAATCCATGATTTTACAGAACCAGCAATATTATCTACACCCTTCTGGATAATATCTGAGTTCACCGTAGTAAATTTCCGACCTTCCTCATTTCTATTAATAACCAAGTAGCCAGGACCAAAGACTCAGCTACTTCTTTTCCACTGTTATCATTTTTGTTTACTTTTTTAAACTGTTCCCATAGCTCCAATGTCTCCTATGACGTGCAAACGTCTCCGATGGCATGCTCGCATCCTGGGCGCCACCCCGGTTTAGGTTAGTCTTGGCCTGGATCCTGCTCACCTCAGGATCACATCTCCCAATGTCAAGACAGAGGGATGCAGTCGCCTTCAGGAGTGCATCAGCTCATGCAATGGCCCCTACCCGGGAGTGACCTACATCAGAGGATACGAACACAGTCCTACATAACCAGTAGTTGGGTCTTACGCATTACCCAGTCACCTGCGCTTGCCGCACGAGGCATCCATCTGACTTTTGTTCCGGGAGGAAAATGTTCATGGGTCAAACACATATGTCGACTAAAGTTGTTTGGGTGTTTGTCCTAAGCCCTCTCACCACTTAGAAGCACCCAATCGAGAGGTTTGGCTCGGGACCTCGGAATCGCCAACCCCCTACCTACCGTAGTAGGCCCCTGGAGGGATTGGTAACAGTAAAATACGGCTGGACTCTGCACAAACCAGCAGACTGTATCTGGGATGCGAGCGATTCATCTACGACTCACAGCGTAAAGTCTGGTAACATTTAATGCAATATCCGTAAGTCCTTGCTTTAAATATCTGGTCATTCTAATGATAAATTGTGATAATGATTTCTCCGCTGCTACTGGCTGTCATAATTTTTAGAGGAGAGGGAAGGGATAAATGTAACAATTTTATTTATGAACGTTCTTTTATATTTCCCAACAAGTATTGGGTGTAAAGACCGCTTAAATTTGCTCAAACGCCCCTTTATCAAATTTGAGGCTTTTTATGAAGTTAATTTTATTAGTATTAATACGGACCATCAGATTTACTTCCCTTCTGAAGGAAGTCTTGCTAAGGACTTAACGTACGAAAACTTCCTATCCCAACAAGGGGTTTGAACCCGCGGTCTCGCGAACCAGAGACTAACATAAAAGGTAATATTAGGTAGTACAAAGGAAATAGTCAAATAAAATATAGAACTGAATGATAGCAGTTAGTTGGTATATCTATAAAACGCTGTAAATGTCTAATTATACTTTTATTTATAAAGCAAATGATTTAAGCCAAGAGCAGTTTTTATTAGCTTAACATTGTAATATTAAAGGATATTTAGAGAGGAGGTCCCATGTTCAATTACCGTTAGACCCACCACGTCATCGTTTTCCCAGCAAAATTTAGGTGAAATGTGGATGGATAACATAGAGCAGAAGGTGGGATTATGGAATACGGTGGTAATATGGAATCCATGTCTAGCGGTTGTGGTATTTGATCGACGCCACTCGGATGTTCGTTAAACTACAGCTGACAGTGCTATCAGACACTTGTATGAGGAGAGAGGTTTTCGTGTTAAGCGTGTCACAAAAACTTTTGCTGTTCGTCACATTATGTTTTTTCTAATCTTCCCCGGAGCTGCAAGGTAAGTTATCTAGTGTGCTTCGACTGAATAACATGCCAGTGTACCTTTATAGAGCAGATGCAACATATGTCAAACTCAAAACGCTATATGATAGCTTAAATTAAAAATGGCGATGGTGGTAATATGGAATACTGAATAAGGAAAAACGAATTTGCCAACAACAGTTCTGCTTTTCAGCAAGACCGTTCAGAAGAAGTCAACGGAATCACAGAACCTACTTCAGTGCAAAATGAGGTAGTTTCACACTTCCATCTCTCTCCTGTGCCAGTAAGCAAGAAGGCTGCTTCTAGAAGAAGTGGAAAATGCACATCAGCAGCTGTGATAATATCCTCTCCTTATAAAAAGTACTTGGGAGTCATCGCTAGAAAATCATCATTTGACATCAGCAGGGAAGTCAGAAAGTAAACCAAAACCAAAAAGGAATAAGTCCATTAAAGGAAAGAAAAGTAACCGACAAAAACCCAAAGAAACATGGGAGTGGACAAATTCTCATCATCTGATAGGGAGGAAGCTGTTTGTATTCCAGATGATGACACCAACTTGGAGGAACTAGGCACAAACCTGATGATGGAGATACGTTGTCCCTAGTTTGATTTTCCGAAGATAGTAGTAGTGAAACCTGGATTAAATGTGTTATATGTAATATGTGGGCACATGTAGAATATGTAGGTGCCGATAAAGAAGATTATGTGTGTGGTTTTTGCAAATGACACCACTTTATCTTTAAGATACAGGTGTTCCATATTACCACCCTATTTTCAGTGGACCAAATAAAGCACCTTTTCATAAGATGTCCTTTTTTTCTGTGAAATTAGCCTTATACAAAATTCCAATGTTGTCGGCAGATGTAAAACTAAACAAAGGACCAGTCCTCATTAATAAATGTGTAAGCATTTAACCCCAAAACTAAAAATTTGTCAATAGAATATGGTATTCCATATTCCCACTTCTCTTCTACCTGTCAAAACCCCTGTTCATTTCCTCTCATTTAATTACTCTTTTCGTCTTTCAAGGGTCCAGGACCAGAAGGATTGCATTTTTGTGCGGAGCATTTACGGTGGGTGTGCTTTGAGAGCAGATTTGTTTCTTTCCCAGAACCTAGGATGAAGATAGTTTGAGGAATCAGAGGAGTGAACGGAGATGTCCCATTTGGAAACGTTAGCGACTCCATTCTCACCATCTTTAGTACGACGGCAGTGCTCAAAACCCATATCTTTGCTAATAGCTCTTGACGAAACAGTCTTGTCTTCTCTTCTCATATCTGCAGATATTTAGCTGTGAAACGATATGAAACGTTTATTACAAAATAAAAGTAATATATTTGTACTCTTACCTGATCTTTGGGCGAATTTTGCCTTTGTTTTGCTCCTGATGTTTCTGCCAGCTTCTTCTTCCGATTCCACCGATGGAAGAAGGCGGATCCCTTAGAGCAAAACTCTTGGCGTAATGTCCTAGATGCAACTGTTTGAAACTGAACGTTTCCCTTGCCTCTTTTGGATAGCTTGCGTAAAATCGAACCCACGACACATAAGCTGCGAAAGAAAGAAGATACACTGTTCATTAACGAAAAAGAAGATCGTAAAAGAAGGTTTAGCACCTACAGAAATTCATTTGCGGATTGTAAATGTATATGGTGACTCTGCACCTTCAATTTCCACTGTGAAGCAATTGGCGGCCGATTTTAAACGTAGCCGTGAAAGCGTCCAAGACGATCCACCCGAAGGACGTCCAAAAACCGTAATCACATCGGAAATTATTGAAAAGGTGTATACGCATTCACACTTTCTGAAAAGGACTTGGCGCATTTTCAGAAGAACGGAAGTGACTTTTTGTGCCGATACGTCACAATGGATGAAACATGAATTCATCACTACCCACCCGAATCCAAGCAGCAGTCGAGGCAGTGGACAGGAGCTAGTTGTTCAGTTCCAAAGAAAGCGAGGACGGTGGTATCGGCGGGAAAGATCATGACGTCAGTGTTCTGGGACACCAAAGAGATTTTGATTAACTCAAAAAAAGGTAAAACCATTACTGGAGAATACTACTCTCAACTTCTAACCAAACTGAATTCAAACATTCGAGAAAACAGGCCCAGGTTAAAAAAGAACAAAATTGTTTTCCACCAGGACAATGTACGAGGTGTGTCCGTAAAATAACGTCTCCAATTTTATTTAATATAGAAAACATGTTTACTGTCAATGAATGTTACATTGATGGAAAGGCGGAACTTACAGCTATTTTACAACGTAATCACCATTGCGATCGATGCACTTTTGCATGCGCTGTGGCAGTTTCTGTATACCCTTGCCACAGAACTCTCCCGCCAAGTTACGCAGGTAGCGCTCAACCTCGTTTTTCAAATCATCGTCGGTCTGGAAATGTGTTCAACCAGTGTGACTTCAACTCAGGAAACAGATGATGATCACTAGGTGCTAAGTCTGGACTGTAGGAGGGATGGGTGAGGATGTCCCATCCGAACTGGGCCAGATCAGTCGTTGCATGTGAAGTATGGGGACGAGCGTTGTCGTGATGAAAAATCACTCCCTTCGTCAGCATTCCTCTCCTTCGATTTTGAATGGCACGTCGCAATTTTTTAAGTCTAACAGTAGCTAGCGGTGTTTATTGTACCGGTAGGAATAAACTCGCACAACAATACACCTTTTCTGTCGCAGAACACACTGGTCATCACTTTGCCGGCAAAAAATGTATGTTTGAACATTCGCGGCTTCGGCGAATTCGAATACCACCACTGACGAGAACGTTCTTTAGTTTCTGGTGATGTGTAGTACACCCAGGTTTCATCGCCAGTGACAACTGAATCCAACAATTCCTCGCCCTGTTCTGCATAGCGCTCCAGGAACCGGTGGGCCGCTTCAACAAGTTGCCGTTTATGGTCTTCGATGAGCATTTTGGGGACCTACCTCGCACATACCTTGCGATAATGGAAATGTTCGGTCAAAATCTTGTCAATCGTAATCTTACTGACTTCAGGGATAAGTTCGCACAGCTCGCGAACTGTCACACGCCGATCTTTAAGCATTTCTTGCTCCCCTTTTGCAATTGTTTCGGCTGAAACCGAAGGCCGACCAGAACGCTGTTCGTCATGCACGTCTGTACGTCCGTCTTTGAACTCTCTGACCCACTTTCGCACGTTTTTTTGACGTCCATTCACTGTAGCCCATAGACTTTGCATAACTGACGATGAATTTCAGTGGGGTTGTGCCCTTGACCCTCAAAAAAAAAAAAAAAAAAAAAAAAAAAAACGGATCACTCCACGCAAACTCGCACTTAGCGCAGAAGTGATAGGAAGCACCATCGCAAACGGCTGCCCAGCCAAGACTAATGGCTGCAACGGGTTCGTTGTGGTGGGGCTTTGAAGAGGTGAAAACAAGCTACATGCCAGTGTTGCCGGATCTCGCGTAATAGCGTTCCTCACGGCTCCATCGCCTTGGAGACCTTATTTTACGGACACGCCTCGTACCTTCCCACAAAAAGTGTTTTGGCAATGGAGAAATTGAGACATCTACACTATGAAGTGCTGAAACATCCACCCTATTCACCAGATTTGGCTCCCTCGGACTTCCAAATGTTTTCAGAACCGTTTCCTCGCTGGTAGGCGCCTTTGGTTCAATGAAGAAGCAATTTCGGCTGTATATGGGTACTTCCAGAGGAACACTATAGAGAGCGGATACTGAAATTGGAACACCACTAAACAAAATGTATTGATATTAGATGCGATTATGTTGAAAAATAAAACTACGTTGAATGGATGAACTTGTTTTTCATTATCAGGCTGAGAACTTTTCAGACCACCCTTGTACAATATACCTAATCCCCAGAACACACAGCATCAAGGAAGCAGAGCAGAAATGAGATAAATCAATTGATGAGCACAACAAAGGACTTTTTTGTAGTGTTTGATGCCCGTTTTTACTACATGCGGTACCGCAGGCGCGACGCTGATTAATTTATGAAACGAAGATGAGCTCCGGTGGAGTGAGATGGCGGGAGAAGCAGGAGTACCCGGTATAAACCCACTCCTACACTGCTTCATCCACCACAAATCTCACATGAGGTCACCTGGGATCGAACCCGAGCCGCAACAAAACGGATGTATCAGCAAAATGCTTTCCCCTTCCATGCAGGAAAGTTTAAAAAGAAGGTCCCACTCAACCGGCAAACTACAGCACTCCTTACTGCATGCAGTAAGGCATGAGAATGCTGCAACAGGTCCAAAACAGTGCAATGTGCAAGTGTAACCAACAAAACCAGACTGTGAATCATTTAGTACAGGAGTGACTCTCCTGACCAGTGAAGGACAAATAAGACTAATGGGTACACAGCTGACGGCAAGAAATGTGATCTAGTTACACACCATTTACAGAATTTGTGACATTTATAAACAAAATAGACTTTGAACAACCATGAAAGTAAGATTATAAACTAAATTGTACACACTGTAATAAGTTTAAGATTCGAAGGTAGCTACACAACATAACTCTCACAGACTCACTCTCCTGGTTGCTAAGTCCTTCAAGTTGCTGCCATGCACACAGAATCATTGATAACTAAAAAGAAAGCAGAATCTTGAAGGGTGCATATTTTTTCTTGCATTTTTTCTTTTTGAAATAGCAGCATAACCATACAGGAGGTTCATTATTTCGCATTATAAGGAGTGTTATTTACTTCAAATGACTACAACATGCAGAAGTACATCTTTTTTGATCCAGGTATTTCATATGCGCGGTAAAAATTTAAAACGTCTACATTTCTGTTCATTAAAAGGCTTTAAAGCTAACATGTGTTTAAATAATGCTGACTTTGTCTCCTTCCATTTAATCAACGTTGAAGTTTTAAAATCTCGCAGGGCGAAACGGCAAGCCAAGCCTTTCTAAAGCGAGCTACGGGATTTAGGATGAATAATGTATAAAGCCAGCCCTGCTGGGTCCAGAGCCTAAAATGGTCAGGAAAGACCCACCCGTGTTTACGTTTTTTCCTCTGCTTCCTCCCCCAGAGTTTCGATTTCCAATGTTCGGCGAGGACGCAGTGAGCCGGACAGCAATCTGCACTCCAAGCCGTCACACACATACACCAAGTCACACCTCGTTTCCCAGAAACAAATGACGACCAAAGCGCGACCCTGTGATCGTGCGAGGATGTCGATAAAAATAACAGTAAAAGGACCTTGGTACGTGATCGCGAACATTTACTTTGCAAACTCCACTCGTTGATGTATCGTCGACGTGAAGTGCCTCTGGAAACCATGGGAGCCAACTTTCAGGACCCTTTTAATATCCATACACATTGAAGTTTCGAAGACTATCCCAAGACAAACCATTTGATGATCTGTGATTGTTAGGTTTATTGAGAATTTTATGTCGGCAGTGCTGTCTAAAATGTTTATTTTAGCTTTTCTACATTAGATGCAGGGATTAAAGCATATATTCACTCAAAGTTAGATGTAGAGATTTCACCTGCAATATCTATTTTATTAAGATCAAACGCCAAGATTTCCATGTCATGCTAACCATCATACTGCATTTAACGTAGAAATATATCTATTATTTAATGAACATAAATCGACAGCTTTATATTAAAATTCACATATTTTATCTATTAGTATGATGAATATTAAAAACACCACAATGGTGAGCGAGGGAACAAAAAGTTAAAACCACGAGATGCTCGCTGACAATGTTACTTAGAAAACTTTTTTTTTTTTTTTTTTTTTTTTTTTTTTTTTTTTTTTGCTTCTGAATTCCAAGAGACGCAGTATGCTATTAATCTACAGCCCTACCTCACATTCCGGAATGTTATACCGTTATAATAAATGTTAACTGCTTGCACAGCATTCAATGGGAGGCCCACTGGTTTACGTTGGTTCTAGTCAGTGCGGCAATTGAGACCGAAGAAACTCCCCAAGAATGGAAGTCGAGTACGATAGTTTTGATTCACAAAACAGAAACCAGAGACGACATAAAGAATTACAGACCCATCAGCTTGATATCAAACCTGTGCAAATTATTCACCAAAATATTAACAAAATGACTGACAAGAGCACTGCACGAATCCAATCGGTAGAGCAAGCTGGGTTTCGGTGGATCACATCCAGACAGTAAACCAGATCACAGAGAAAGTTCTAGAATTCAATATCAAAATATATAAAGCACTAGTAGATTGCCACAAAGCAACAACAACAGGGAATAGAGCCTAAGTAAATCAGGATACTTGATAACTTGTACGAGAATAGCACGGCAAAGGTAAAAACAGAGACCGAAGGAAAGGGCTTTGCACTGCTGAAAAGAGTGAAACAAGGAGACCTAATATACCCTAAACTATTTAGCAGTCTTCTGAAGACCAGTTCAGGAAATTAAAATGGGACAGCAGATGTGGCATCAACATAGCATCCGATTAACACACCTAAGATTTGCAGATGACATTTTGGCAGTGGTAACTTCTGCAAAAGAACTACAATCAATGTTGGAGTTGGACGCGGTTAGCGCAGCAGTAGGATAACTATGAACTCCAGAAAAACTTACGTAATGACAAACGCCTGGAGGAGCAAATCCGGATCAACGTGGAGGACTTGGAGAATGTCAGAGAATATATCTACTTAGGCCAAACAATATCCTTTTCAAATAAATCCATAAGGCACATCAACCAAGCGTGGAAGAAATACTGGGGTCTCAAGTTCATCCTGGAAGATTGGTTCCAAAGCGAAGTATAAAGAAAGAAGCCGTCGAAACCTGTGTACTACTAGTGTTGTTAAATGGATACCAAACTTGGTCCTTAAAAAAGGAGTAATGCTACAAATCTGCAGTCCTGATTTGTCGCTTTACGGGCGCATCAGCTGAACTGAAGATGGGGTGGTCATATCGCCAGAATACACCACCTCCGATGGATGCAACGATTGACAATGTGGGACCCCAGAATAGGACATCGAACGGCAGGGAGATCAAAGATGGTATGGACATATAGCTTCAAAAAGAAAGCAGGGGCACAGTGGTCAACACAAGCTAAGGACAGAGCTACACGGAAGACAATAGAAGTAGCTACTCAGGTGCTATAAACTAGAAGTGTATATAATAGCTAAATATGTAGAACAATGGTATATGTGCTAAATGTGTGATGTAAACAAGGAGTGCTGAAGACATGAAAGTACGCCGTTACTGGAGCTCAGCAACTGCACAAGATTCTTAGGAGTTGGGACTCTAATGGGCTTCTCAATTGCTACTCCCTGCGCCTGAAGACATGAAAGTACGCCGTTACTGGAGCTCAGCAACTGCACAAGATTCTTAGGAGTTGGGACTCTAATGGGCTTCTCAATGGCTACTCCCTGCGCAGCAGAAGAGCTTTACCCTCAAGGATTCATTCATTCAAGATGGCGAAAACAAAGCTGTTGCAATAAGGATTAAATAGAAATTCAAAGCCATTAGCGAGAGTGATAAAGTAAGAGGGATTTAAAGCACTGGAGGTAAGAAAGACTGCACATTTTTATAGGTAGAGTCAGATTGAAAAATTCTATACCGTAGCCGGGGTTTGAACCAAGGATCACCAGGTCTCCGTCCATTGAGCTACTATGGCCAACATGCCAACATGGTATTTAATTCTCCAACTGAATCCTATGTTTCCCGGTAAACCACTAGGGTCTCTCATACACAGTGTGTTCCCTGAGCGACCGGACCGCCCCGCGGCGTGGGCCGGCGCGCTCTCCGCCAGAATTACGCCTCAAGGACCGGCAGATAACATGTGCGGAACTCCAACTACTGTACAAATTTACATTACGCCTACCTAAAATCACAAGAGATATTGAAAATGATGGCTCTCAACGCGAATACATTTCCTATTTCTCCGAAAACAGTTCTGGTTCACTCGAAGTTCATCTTGCCTGATTGTCTGTATTTCTCTCGTGATGTTGTCCTTCAGTTCTTGTAACGTGTACGGGTTGATGCATACACTTTATTCTTTAACGTTCCCCATAAATAAAAATCACATGGAGATAGGTCAGGGGAACGAGATGGCCACAATCCTCGACTAATTATTCTGTCACCATACACACTTCGCAATTCATGCATAGAATTCGCAGCAGTATGCGCTGTAGCTGAGTCCTGCAGAAATCACCTACCAATCGTTCATCTCTTGTTACAGTTGCGGAAAGTTATTTAAAATGCAATTCACATAAACATGCGAATCAAATATTGTGTCCAAAAATATGGGACCAATGATTCTACGTGCACTTACTGCACACCATTAGTAATGGACAAATTATCACTAAGAAACAACACAATGTCACTCCGAACACGCACTCAGAACTATTTCCCTCACCACAGATCCAACTCGACTGACACGGCAGTAGTAGACTGTTATTCTCTGGCAGGCACACCACTTGTTACCCTGCCACAAGTCGCCACGAAGCGGTCCGGTCGCTCAGGAAACGCACGGTACAATGAGATACGCACCTTTTTGTGGGGACTTATTATGCTGTAAGTGCTTAAGTCTCAGGATTCATAATTACCACTATTAGATAAACTGATCTATTAGGAAACTATAAGAAACAGACACTTACTACAGGAAAATATGCCATATGGGTTAAATAATATATTTAGCCTTACCCTTTATTCTACTTTTACCATTACTTGTTTGAATTGTTCAATATTTAAAGCAATATCCCTTTGAAGTGCTATATTTGGCTGTTATCGTAAGCTCTTATATACTTTTGTGTGTGTTTATTTTCTCAACCACTTAACAAAGTAAGCAGATAAAGTAATTATTGTATACCATTAAATAGTTCTCGAGGTTTCATCGAAAATACATGTTTTGAGGTCTCTGGGATAAAAATCTAGCAAAAATCTGCTCGCGCACTGCCTATGTGTGCAGAGCAACAAAAACAAAATGTCGGATTAATTTGAACCTTGGCAATTAAATTTCACAGTCTTTTAGAATGTGATACTGAAAGTGTTTAGATATCCAAACCCTAACGTATCCTTTCTTTAGGTATTTTTCGTTACTTTTATTTCGCCAAAAATGGCACTAACACTTTCTATTAAAGTATATACGTAGTAAAACATTTACATGAAGCATAAACTGGACATCTTGATTTTTTTTAAAGCAAACAGCCTTGGAAGTATTCTTCATCGTTAACCGTATGAGATAGACAAACACTTCTTCCAAAATTCAAATAAATTTTTTGGTGAGATTAATCAAATTACTTTTTATTAGTTTCATTTCCATAATCTTTAGACTTTTGAAAAATGCCAATAACTGTTCAGTCAGTAGTGTGGAATTTCAAAACCAGCATATAGCGATCTGCTTTTTGAAGAATTAATGTTTTGGTCGCCACTATTTACTGTAACATATCACAGGTGGCGGATATTTATGATACAAAAAATGAATTCAAAAACCGCAGTCAGAAAGGGAGCTCCTGTGCAGAAATGAATCAAGGACTTTCCTTAACATAAGTGTCAGTACTGCTGCGTACCCACTGAAACAGTTTCGGCCGACATTTATTACATTTTCAGGAAATAAAGAAGAAAACATATTGCCATTAATAAATAATTTGTAAAACGGCTAAGAAGTAACATTACAAAGCTATTTTGTAGGCGTTCAATATACCTACACATGTAACAGTGCTTACGTGATATATATCTTTAGTTATGCAGTCAACTTCCTTCATGGAAGATAACACCTTGTTTACCATTCCATGAAATAAACACAAAAATGGACAAAATGGCGATCAACTCAGGATCGCCTGAAAGTGAGCCATAGATGCTAGCTTCACAGCCACCGAAATACTTTATTTTTATTATGTAATTTCTCAGAGTACTTGAGATCGGAATAGAGATCACTGAAAGTCAAAAGAACTTCCCGAGAATTTATAGAGCCTAAGTAAAGGAATTCGAAAATAAAAGAAAGACCGAGGATAGTTTATTCCAAATGCACATAACGAATATCAATGGGATGTTATTCCAACGTACCATGTGCATTCTGGAGTTACGCCAAAATACTTCAGAATACCTAGGTAGTCAAGGTTTTATTCTACTTCCTTTATATGTTGTAATCAAGTTCATTACAACTGTATGCCAAATAATAATTGCATACAGAGAGGAAATTATGCTGGCGTAACATCAGAAACTGCGCAATCAATATTTATAATAATAACTGAGAATATTATTGGAAATGTAGAGTCAGACTGAAAAATTCATCTCATAGCTGGAATCTGAACCACGGATCCTCCGGTCATCGTCCAGCTGTTTGAGCTACCATGGCCAACTTGTCAGCATGACATTACATTCTCCAAATGACTCGTGTTTTTCCCGGTAAATCACTAAGAGATCTCATAAACACATGAGACAACTACCTTAATGCGACTTACTATGATGTAAAGGCCCGGGCTTTATAGTTCGGACCACTATTAGGTCAATTAATGGAAAGTAATTGTCCTTTCACACTAGCAGCGTGTAGGACTAAGTATGGAAAGGTAGAATCAGACTGAAAAATTCAATGCCATAACCGGATTTGAACCACGGACCTCCCGGTATCCATCCGGGACTCTTAACCAATGAGCTACACGGATCCATTAGTTGACCTAATATGGTCTGAGCTATAAAGCCCCGGACTTAAAGTACTTACAGCATTTAAGTCCCATTAAGTTGTCTCATATGTTCATGACAACTCCTAATGATTTACCGGAAAAAACACAAGTCAGTTGGAGAATTTAATGTCTTGCCGGTATGTTTGCCAAGGTAGTTGAATGGTTAAGAGCAGGTGGACGGAGACCGGGAGATCCGTGGTTCAAATCTCGGCTATGGTATTGAATTTTTCAGTCTGACTCTTCCTTTCCATACTTCGTCCTACACACGGCTAATGTGAAAGAGCAATTAATTCCCATGAGAATATTATTGCTCTCGATGGTTGCAGACTGAGCGTTCGTTATTTACGAAATACTTAAAATTGTATCCTGAAACTGGGAATCTTCATATTCAGAGCCCCATCCATACTTCATTGAATATTGACGTAAGGGAGGATACAAAAGTTTAAAATGTGATTCATGGTGATTTATCTAAACGTATCTCACCATTTCATAAATTCTATCACCGGAAATACAACAGCTACCGTAGTTATTTTATACCCAGTTCCAACAGTATCGCGAGATTTCTTATCCATTATTAAAACATGACCGATACTTCAGAAAATATATTTATATATTAATATATTTAGAGGATTCTAAAGAAAATGAGATCCAAATATTTTAGATCTGTATTCAATAACATAAACTTATGTAGAAAGACATATAAAATTAATTTAAATGGTCATTCGGTACCATACACATGTTAAATTAGCTGATATTGCTGCAAGAGAAAATCAAATTGCACTAAAAATAACAACTATGACCGATATTTAACTAAAAACTTCAAACACCTCTCTGAATTTTTTTTTTCTTACAGTCTTTCTGAAAGGAAAATAAATAGTTACGTATGCACAATTTCTGTAATCAGAGTAGGAAAACCGCCGCTTCTAGTGATTTGGATGCTTATATTTAGATACCGTTTGATAGGTTTAGAGCCCTTTAAATAGATTATAAAATGAAAGATCTATTTAATTCTCTTTGAAACGTTTTTAGGTACGTTACCTGCCACGGAAAGGGAACAAATGAAGCCAACCTAACTCCAAGATGGCGTCCCTGCGGCAAGGCGAGCGATACTCTTCTCCATTACACAATAAAGTTTAGGAAATGATAATGAGTTGACAAAGGGCTACACGGGGGTGTTGTGGCTGGGAGCTCTAATCAGATCCTCTCTAGCATACAGAACAGTTGCGGCCTCTTTCTGCTGGAAACTCTCAACCTGCCTAATCACTGCAGTCGAAGTACTAGACCGAGCCAGCTGACATTGGTAACTTTGGATTTTGCTGTCACAGCATTATATAAAAAACTTAGAATGTCTGAAAGTCTATGCTGACGTTCTACAAGAAAATAACTGCTCAATGTACCCATGGCACACGTTCCCAGTTTGTGGTCCGTGGAACTACGCAGACGCTTTAGGAAACAACATTAAATTACATTGTGGGTAAACGAGACTTGCCAAATCGGCTATTCCACTCTTTAACAATATTGGCAATTGGCAATACCATTAACTTGTAAGATAGGGTAAGCACAAGGATGTAGGTACACGTAAATTTTGTCTAAAAATAGGCAATACGTTATTCCATTCCTTTGTCAAAAATTAAAAGCTCCATCATGGCACAAAAGGCAATTGAGGCGACTACATACATGTTTAGTGATCTTTTAGGAGGGGAACGCGCCTATGTCAATAGTTATTGAAATAATAGTTGTCGGTACAAGAAATGTATACATAATGACGAGTGAATATTGTAATTATATGACACTCCTGTGGTAATTTACAGGAATGGGATAACTATTATAAACACGAGTTGCGGCCGCGCCGTGGCTGAGCGGTTAGATCGCTGGACTCTCACCAATTCGACCCCGGTTTGATCCCAGGCGACCGCAAAGTGAGATTGGTGACGGACAACACGGTACTGGAACTGGTTTTCTCTGGAACCTCCGGTTTCCTTCACCATCATTCTACCGGTGCTCCATCTTCATCCCATGTCATCAGTGTCACCGCCTGAGGTGCCGCAGGTAGTAAAAGTGGGCGTTAAACATAAACATGCCATTTACACGAATTGCTTACGTGTTATACAATCCTTAGTATTTTAAATTGAAAATACATCCCAAAAATTGCTAAGTAGTTTAATTACTAATCAATAAAGTAGGTACATTGCCCAGAACAGATAGCACTGTGTTTATTTCTGGCCAATGGAGGAACTACGTGTGCTATGCCTGATGTGTTCAGGGTACGTACGTAAACACGAATACAGTGCTAACAATACGAACTCACTGGTAAATGTTCTGAATAATGCTTGAGTTTCATAGGAACAAAGACAAGCTTGCTTAAACCTTGCTGTATATAATTTTGTCCCGTATCCCTCAATCTCACGTGAACTATCACCTTTCGTTGGATGCTCTAGTGGAATAGTTATTGCACCACACAATTCCTTATTTAACATAAACATTTATCTAAATATATACGAAACGTATTGTAACATATACTTTTATAACCTATGACTCTGTAACAGAATTAATGTATCTGGAATGCATGAAGTATTAACAAACATTATTTTTTTCGGTTTAAATCTGCATCTATTATAACAACTACTTTTATCACCTGATCTTGCACGACACAAGGCTTCTGTGTCACACATCGCCATTCGAAATGTAGACGAATCAGGGGAAATAAAGCAGAAAGGGAGCGCGTAAGACTAAATGTCAGCAGGACAAGGATATAACCAGGTATTTTTACGTCCTCCAACGTTAAGTCATATCGATGGTGAATGAAATGGGTGATATGATGCTCAATGTGTCCAGGGTCCAGGGATCTTAGAGCTACCTGACATTCGTCTTTAACGATAAAGGAAAACCCCGGAAAAACCTTATCCAGGTAACTCACCCTGACCGAGATTCGAACTCAGGACCTCTTGAACGTGAGGCAGACATGCTACCATCTACGCTACCGAGGCGAGCATATAACCAGGTTTATAGATACCTTCTGAAGCGGTTGTTCAAATATACTCAAACCATTTTCATTAAAAAGAACGCACGCGATGTCCAAAAAGCGGTTTGAGTGCTATCTGCAAACCTTGAAAGACAATGTGGGGATTGGTGTGATTGGTTATCTTCATATTCCTATCTATACTTTATAATAGCAGTTCAATGTATATTCTTTCGGCAAGGACATTCTTATGTGAAAATACCAGAAACATGACTGTTATTTACATTGCACAGGTGTTTTGTACATTTACCTATAAAATAAAGAATATAATTCGGCTAAGGTTTGAGCTATTCCTTTCGAATCAATGAAGGAGAGTGAATCACAACTAAAGTAATCATTCATCTGACAGATGACAAATTACAGATTCATGAAAAATTTCATTGCCACTTTATAATATATGCCTTGCCTACTACACGCAATAGTGGCTATGGTGAAACATGTTTGGTATCTGAGACAAAACGTAATCGTTACCAATCATTCTCAACTCACACAAAAAGGAATCAAAAGGGCCACCAAAGTCATACAAACGTACATAGAATGTTGTGAGGAAAGAAGAAATTAGAATGGAGGCGATTATAAATTCATTTGTTTTAACAGATTTACTATGCCATTGTCACTAAGTAAACACCACAGCAAAGGCACTAAGTTGGCTGATTTTGCAATTACAATACACGAAAATAATGTTTTAATTGTATTTTATAAACAACACAAGGAGCGCTTCAATAACTGCCAATATATTGTTTCGTAAGGGTAGGTTGAGAAAGGATTAAAAACTACCCGGTAACTAGGGGCATAACTGGGATGGATGAGACGGTAGATTGGAGAACACAGGAAGAAGAAACAATACGTACCTAAGTCCATTTTTAGGCCCATTTCCTAAAAACTAGTTCTTGAAAGATAATACAAATCACTCCCTTAGTCTTGAAGAGATTTAGGGGTGCAAGTGGTGATGCAATATATTGCAGACCCATAAGGGCTTACCTTCAGGATGCGTGGTCGTGTGGTTCAGGAGTCACCAGGACTCTCTGAATTAAACTCTGTCAGACTACACTAAGTGACTAACAACGACTGTCCCCCACTGCTGGGTTAAGCAGCGCTTAAATATGGATCCTATCAACATCAAGTTACTAAGCCGATTCAACATTCCAAAATTAGAAAGTTACGTAGACATTCCTCAATTAAATTAAGCCAAATCATACCTACTTGCGATCCGGCGCCTACGTGACACGTACGGCACGGTTCCTGAAAGCTGCTCATCGACCATCTGCCAATGGTCAATAGGGAAAAAACAGGAAACTATGTCATACGTCAAGAAATGTGCAAACTGACAGCTACTGATCTCATTGGTCAGCATAATTAAGAACACCAGAAAGTGCGAATAAGACAAGGGAAAAAAAAAGAGCATTGAGTCATATGATTCTAGAATTAGCTACTTCCATAAGTATTTTTCAACCACACATGTGACAATATAATTCGCAATGTCTCTGGATTTGTTCGGAACCTGAGCTATTGTTTATGGAAATCACATGTCCAAAGTCCAGTTGTGAGAAAAATTAATTTTGGTTTGAATGTGATTAGTAATACGTTTCTATTAATACCTTTAACTCTGACCATTTGCTTGGGATTAGGCAGTACTATACATAGTCACGCCTTCGTCACAGGATTCCTGCAGTGACCACATTATTAGCCCTCATTATCACAAGACAAATGAAGAACAACTAAGTGATGGAGAATAACTCAGCGCGCGATGGACAAGAACACTCATTGGGTCCATTCACAAACTTCGCCATTTCCTTCATCCTCCCTCCAGTAGGGGAAAATGAAAGCATAGGACGATGCCCTCTGTTCAACCCTCCTAGAAGGGGAAGCACTAAAGCCATAATGGATGTATTTTACGTGATAACATATACACAGCTAACACAAACGAATTCTGTGGGATCGATAGGAAGCAGTACGGGTTCATTGTGATACTCCTTTGAAATCATCATCATCATCATCATCATCATCATCATCATCATCATCATCATCATCATCATCATCATCATCATCAACCTTCCTCTTTTTCTCCCAAGAGTATATGATATTCCTGTCGTTTTACTTTCATTCTTTACATTTCATATTTTATTGCCTGTGACTATTTGAAGACCAAACCACAGTGGGTTTGTCTTAACAACTGATCATACCAGTAATTAAAGCTGCAGCACTGCATAGGCCCGTTGCACAATCCTTGAACTGGAGGGCCAAAATGTTTAAGTCAAAGCTCTCTCCTTAGGGAGTCTGCCTTTCAGAGTCTTTTCACGTCGCTAGTTTTGAAGAAACTGGCCGCTCCAGACACAGCGTCCAGCGTGCGGGTTATTTTTTGTACTCTATTTAACCAACCCTTAAGAGTGACAGAAAACTATAGTAATCAGACTCAGTGCATACTAAACTATCACCCCATTGCACGTGGAGGTGATTTCCAATAACATTCTGAGAATGTGTAGCTGATGGAGTTAACATGTCATAGATTTTGCGTTTCTACCCTGCAGAATAAATTAGATTTTGGGATCAGGAGCACTTTCTGGTACAGGAAACACGGGCTGCGACCCTTCAGTGGGGGTTCCATTTTCGCTGTCCATAGTCGTACAAATGCACAATTTTATTTATTTATTTATTTATTTATTTATTTATTTATTTATTTATTTATTTATTTATTAGCTTGCTGTTACAGCAAACTAATATTGACACTGACTCTTTGATTATACTAAAATTTTTCCTCTACCCCAAGCACAGTGTACGAGGATTAATAAATCACGTTTCGATCAGATTTTTCTCTTGTTTAAGGATACTTGACGTTGAAGTTTTGACAAAGTGATAAAATTGTTTCTCTGTTATTTCATCTAAAATATGCTGAACCTTTGTAGAATCAATATCTGAGTATCGTTTACCACTTTTGATCAACTAATGTCAAAAGTGGTGCCTAAATGGTTGTATATAAATGCATACAAGCAGTACGCGAGATTTGAAAACTTATCTGAATTTCTGGCACATAAAAAGCGTACATGCAAGTTTTGTTTCCATTTCTTGCACATTTTCAGTATAGATATTGAAGGATTTAAACATGAGCGTTTTTTTTTAGAAAATTAAAAGTACTGCAGGTTTTATTATTATTATATTTTATTGTTCCATTTATACCCCACCTTCAACTGCAATGGTCATGTCGGCGGCCGTTCTTCTTATGAACATACAGTCTGTTGGCGATGGTTAATCGTAGACGTTGGGTCGCTGATACTTTGGATTTTTTTTATCAATACCTAGATCACGCACACATTCACACTCTCACTCATACTTCCAGACTTTGGGGAAGATGGGGAATCATATTTGTTGGAGAGAAATCCCCACCCCAGCCGGGAATCGAACCTGGTACTCCTTGCACGGCAGCTGCTCTATGGGGCCAGCCTTTATCATCATCATCATCATCATCAGTTATCACAATCATCATTCCTGATTGCTGGAAATGTTTTAATTCAAAATAAAAGATAATCGCTGACTATGGTTCGGTAAATTATGCAGAATTTAAAAGTTTATAAATACCAAATGTTCATAATGAAGGGCATTTGACATATGACTATTGCCTTTTAAACTATAAAGAATTATTTTCTTAAAAATAATGGAGGTACTACAATTAATTTTCTATTACAATGATATTAAATTGTGAAAAACAAAATACTTAACTAAAAAACCAGGAGACAGAGGGAAGCACCGATTTGGGAACTGGAACAGGATTTTATCGGAGGAACTCGGCACGGCAACCAGACTTGGCTTATTGTACCTATGCCCCTAAGTGGGAGCTTCTGCGGGAGCCATGGCAGTACAGAGGGCAGAGTCCGTACATTTTACAAAATGGAAAACTCCCCGGCAGACCAGGATAACGGACATCCCACCCTGCTGTGGTTCGGGAACAGCCCCACTACGAGACATGGGTTCGAAGACCAGCAACGCCCGCCTCGGTAGCGTGGTGGTAGCATGTCTGCCTCACGTTCAAGAGGTCCCGAGTTCGAATCGGTGTCAGGGTGAGTTACCTGGATAAGATTCTTTCCGGGGTTTCCCCTTATCCATGGATCCCAGACTCATTTGAGCATCATTACACCCAATTCATTCACCGTCCGATATGACTTAACGTTGGAGGACGTAAATTACAAAAAAAAAAAAAAAAAAAAAAAAAAAAAAAAAAATCTATCGTAAGAGGAAATGATTCACTCAGAGCCATGCACCGCCAAGACACCCACCGACATTTCTACCCTGAAAGATACCTCCAGATGAGAGATCATATGAAATGATAATGAAGATGAAATGCAGACACAGGACATTTGGGGGATGCAATTAACCTACCCACATTCCACTGGCGACCCCCGAAACTCCTGAAAAACCCATGAATCAGATAGGTCGGTCACGGAAATCGAACCCAGACCTCCAGAATTCGGGCGGGCCAAAGACAAACCGCTGAGCCATCCTGTTCGGTAGGGTGATTTTGGGAAATGAGAATGACAGAGCAACTTAAGGGACGAGTGTGAGGGGAATCCAGATTACCAGGACAACTATCTTCTCCGCCACAAGTGCTATCTGGGATTGAACCCAAATACCTAGGTGACAAGTGAACAACATAATTCTAAAACTTGAATGTAAAATTGTGGTGAAGTGTTGTACAAGTTGGAACTGCGACAGTAGGATGGATGAAGACGCCATCGGTCTAGGGATGGAGATGGATGGAGACACGTAGGACCCAGCAGATTATGTCTTCAGCGGCTCTGTCTATAAAGGAGACACGCGCACCGGGTAATGCAAGTCGTTTGTAGCATGAATCACCTTAATTGGCTGAAGTGGGCGAAGCTCATCCTCATTATATCCTAATGATCATTGCATCAACATAACTCAGGACCTACATCCTAGCATTTCCTTAACTGGATTCAATTATTCAAAAATGGGATTAGTTTATCAACAACGCTTCTATATGACTGAGCTTAATCAAGATTAAACACCGGAAGATTCTGGATGTAATTCCCGGCTAAAATAATGAACACAAGCGACCAGAAACCAATGTGTTTTATAGTCTCAATAATAAACATTTTATCTGCATAATGATGCCACATATCTTCATTGCTATTCCAGGAGGGAAAAACTGATGTGATGCATTCAAACAACTTTCTCTACCAATGATAAATTCACACACATGTATATATTCATTATATAGTATACTATTCATATAAATAATTCTATCATCGCTGTGTTACATGTTTCTACGTAAGAATTGTATTAAGCAAGAAGATTTCAACATACAGAAACATCATTCAAATGTTAAGTGTTTCGACCAAAACAAAAGAAGAGAAAAGAAAAGCACAGATTTGTTACACAATGCTTAGCACAGCTATAAACGTGCAAAAAAGGCAAAAATGGGAAAACAACTTAACACAATTATTTTTTCGATGAATGTTTGTTAATGATTTCTTTGTTTTTAAAAATTACAAAATTCAATTAAATCAAGTGAAGTACATATGATATTCAAGAAACACAGAAGATATTCGCTTTTAGAATAAAGTATTACTCCGCATTTCGTCTCTTAATACGTCATTGGTTAACATAACATCTGCGCATGCGCACGTAAACAGCAATGCCGTCACCACAATTTAACTGCCATCTCTTTTTTCTTCTTCTTCATTTATACCCCGCCTTTGACTGCAAAGGTCGTATGAGCGGCCGTTCTCCTTTGGAACATAACAAGTTATAACACTCGTATACATTGGGCTGTCGGTACTTTGCATTTTGTCTTTTATTCATTAGATCACGCACACATTCGCACTTTTATTCACACTTCCAGGCTCAGGGGAAGATGGGGAAACATCTTCGTTGGAGAAAAGATCCACACCCTCAGCCGGGAATCGAACCCCGGACCCCTCGCCTCGGTAGCGTAGATGGTAGCGTGTCTGCCTCACGTTCAAGAGGTCCCGAGTTCGAATCTCGGTCAGGGTAAGTTACCTGGACAAGATTTTTTCCGAGGTTTTCCCTTATCCTAAAAGACGAATGTCAGGTAACTCTAAGATCCATGGAACCCGGGCTCATTTGAGCGTTATTTCACCGATTTCATTCATCGTCCGGTATGACTTAACGCTGGAGGACGTAAAGTACAAAAAAGAAAAAAAGAAGAAAAAAACAGTGCATTTTTCAACTTTTCAGAGTCATTATCCTTACTATAATCACTTTATAATGTTAATCCTATTATAACAACCTGAATGGTTTATTGAATTCAGGTATAGCAAGAAGCTTACTAAATCGCTGAACTATATTGTGGAAGAACACGGGAGCATTAAATCCCACCAGCCAACGCAGTTCATTTCCGGCACGTGCTTCTTTGACATTACAGCGAACAGATAATAGTAATATACATGTCTTAAAATAATTGACAGTGAACATGCTTTTGGCGCTGTTGAGAAAATAAAAAATTGGGAAATACTTTGCATGGGGTGGAGATTGATACTTTCGTGACATCTTTGAATTCAAATGTGGTATTCATACGACTTTTCGTTTTTCAATTCACTGAGATATCCATCGCCCTCTGTGACACGTTTGTTCATAAAAAAAAATGCTACTTTGGTGGCTAAAGTGAATCTCAAAATACGAGAGTAATGACATCGCACAAATTGAATTTTGGAAATTGTTTTTTCACACTAACCACAGTGTGTTGGCCAAGTATGGAAAGGTGGAGTCAGACTGAACAATTCAATACCTTAGACCGGATTTGTGCCACGGATCTTTCGGTCTCCGTCCGACTACTATTAACCATTCAGCTACCATGGCCAACATGCCAGCATAACATTAAATTCTCAAACTGACTCGTGTTTTTTCCAGTAAACAAATAGGAGTGCTCATAAACACATGAGACAACTACCTCAAAGGCGACTTACTGTACTGTAAGTACTTTAAGACCCGATTCTCACCAAGGCGGCCCGGGTTCGATCCCAGGCCGAGATTTGTGGTGGACAACACGGCGCTGGGGCGGGTTTTCTCCGGGACCTTCCGGTTTCCCCCGCCATCTCATTCCACCGGTGCTCCATCTTCATCTCGTGTATCATCAGTGTCACCGCCTGCGGTGCCGTATGTAGTAAAAGCGGGCGTTAAACACTACACATTTCATTTCACCCGGGCTTTATAGTTCAAGACTAATATTAGATAAATTACCTAATGAAAATTGTTCTTTCACACTAGCCGTATATAGGCCAAAGTAGGTATAAAAACACGAGTCAGTTGGAGAATTTAACGTCTTGCTGGCATGTTGCATGGTAGCTCAATAGTTTAGAGCAACCGGACGGAAACCGGAAGATCCGTGGTTCAAATCCCGGCTATGGCATTGAATTTTTCAATTTAACTCTAACTTTCCAACTTGAATTTTAATGGGTGGATAGTACAATCTTTCTCTATTGACTATGTGTAGGTAGCAGAGAAAATAAAAATTGTTTGGCACTTCATTTTACGACAAACTGCGACCAAAATACATATACCGACCAGTCCCGCAAGCTAATCTTCAAATCTAGAGGTCTCGGGTTGGATTTTCAACCAGATGACTGTGATATTTCTCTAGCCAGAATTATTTTGTATCTTGCCTAGAGTGTGGAGGTCTGTATGCGTGTGCGCGCAAACGTGCGCAATTAGTGTTAAAGGAAAGCCAAGAGTATAAATAATAATAATAATAATAATAATAATAATAATAATAATAATAATAATAATAATAAATACTCAATAACCCAACAATAAATCAATATCGATATGTAATTGTCTTCGAAATGGAACAAAATGTAAGCATTTCCCAAATGTCTTTAGTTCTGTCAGGGACATGTTTTATGATCCAGATGTCCAAAAACACATTAGTATTTGAGCGCTTGCAAATGTGTCACACGGTAGGAATCATTAATTGATCGTTTTGCGTGAAATTTCGTGTATTTCTCAACATCCGTGAAGGCGTCACGGTTGTTGCTTCATGACCGAACATATCTTTAACGCAAATAAGCACGCATTGAGAATAAGCACATGTATGAACAACTGACTGTCGCATCAAGGCCCCATGTGAACGTTAAAAATAAAAAAATAAAAAAGGAACAAACGGATGTGGTGCCATTTGTGACCAACTCTGGAACAAATACCTGTCACTTCTGGCTACAACCGCATGCAAAACCACATCCTGGAAACACAAGAGCCTCTTCAAATAATAGCCCTCATACAGTTAGTGCACACTAACGAAGCACTAAACAGAGTTTCCTGTTAATTTACCATCTCCGATTTCATCCTCAAATAACCACCGGTGGCCTGTAAAAGATACTTGCGAAAGCATATATAAAACTACTGAGTTTTGGTTAAGCAGATATTTTGATTTTAATTTTATTCAAGAATGCCAGTATCAGAAAAGCTTTCCGAACATCTATTCTTCATTTGCGAGTCAGACTGAAAAATTCAACACCATAGCTGGCATCTGAACCACGGTTCTCCAGGTCTCCGTCAGGTTGCTCTAATCATAGAGATACCATGGCAACGTGTCAGTACAATATGTATATGTATGTAGTTAATGCTCAGGTATTTAGCAACACAGCCATTCTTCCTTCTTGCCTCTCAATATTTTGAGATCAAGTTTTTTTTTTTGTGTGTGATTTACGTCCTCCAACGTCACAAGTCAGATCAGACGATGAATGGAATGGATGAAAAGATGCTCAAATGAGCCCGGGGTCCATAGAACTTAAGAGTTACCAAACATTCGTCTTTCAGGACAAGAGAAAACCCTGAAAAAACCTTATCCAGGTAACTCAACCTGACCGAGATTCGAACCTCTTGAACGGGACCTCTTGAACGTGAGGCAGACATGCTATCACCACGCTACCGAGGTGGGCTTGAGATCAAGTATAGACAGTATTTAAGTTGTTCACAGATAGATGTTCCATACTCATTTCCTCTTCCTTCTTGTATAACACACAACTGGAGATGATGATAATTCCATTTTATGCGGGTGTTTGCTGAGACAGTCATGTCTAGTGGCAAGTCTGAACATGGCAACAACTGTTTTTCGAGGTAGTTCAGGAATTAGATTTCAGTTTTTTAAGAATTTTTCTCCTTGGCAATTTAATATATTTCTGGTTAATTTCGTTTCGTAATAATTATTCTTTTTCTTCTCTATATGTTGAACTGATTCCAGTGGTACTTTTGATTGCATAATTTGGATTATACTTCCGTCTTTCCTTACCTTCATTCTTTTGTCATCCCTTTTACTTCATATATTGTTTTAAATGTTCTGTACCTGGTATGGAAAAATAATTGACTCAGATTTGGCAAACATGCGTAAAAGCCGGTGGTTAAGAAGGGATGTAGCAATCGCCAAATCATAAAAATAATGGCGTCCTTAGTCAAAACGATAGCTACTAGCTCAAATGAAAATGTATCAGTACAATATCAAATTCTCTGATTTGCGTTTTTTCCGGTAAATCACTACCTTACACATTACTCATTGTTATTGGTTTGAATTTATTGTACGTGTTTTGAAATTCTAAGAGACAACTGTAATTATTTTTTAGTACTGTGATGCAAAGCATAGAGCGATCTTTTTTGCACGACTTGACTCTTTATATGAAATATATAACGAAACTATTTCTGTGAATGTTTATATTCACTAACAAGAATTATAGAGAAAAATAAATCTTATAAGTACACCTGTAGAAGAGGTAAAAATAAGAAACTTACGCGATGTAATTCGTAAGATTTTTCGTTACTGTTATTCCTGTACGCAAACCAGTATTGTAAACATAAGGAAGGGGCACACAACTGTGTACTCTTATATGTTGTACTTAATTTTTAAGTTTTACTAGCACCCCCAGAAAAAGCAGGTTTACCGCTGTTTCCAAACCTTATGTGATATGAAAATTGCGAGGAGAGAATTGGTTACGGGCTATGGAAAGAGGAAACGAAGAAGGGATAGTGAGGACAAGAGAAAATGTAAGCAGAGGGAGAAGGGAAGAAGAAATTGATAAATTATAAAAGATGGAACAATCTGATTTAACACAATAAAGCAAGCAGTTTTGCGAGTTCTGCAAGATAATAAAGTGAGCGTTTGCTATTCAGAAGTAGCAAAATCCTTGTACCACACATTTTGAGAATACTAAAACAAAATTAACTTTGATAACAGACAGCACAAAAAGGCGGTGTTACAGGCTTATAGTTGATTATGAGGTTGAGTAGTCGCAATAAATAATGTTTTTTGAAACATCCTAAACTTTAATCCTATGTTAATAGGACGAAAACGACTTCGAAAAATCAAGGTTTGTTTTACATTTAAACCATCCATCCATTGAGTAGTAGAGGAGCAGCAAGAATTGTCGAAATCCATTGAGTGGTTTCCCACATTACCCTGTACAAAGTTACTTTCTTTACGGATATTGCTCGACAGTCTTGCAGCGCTATTATCTTCTTCGACAACTCTGTACGTTTTGAATACTGCTTTCATTTCTCAACTAAATCAAAAAAATTTAAGTATATCAAACCAATAAGAGAGAGCTTTATCCCGAGTTTGTTTTGGACACTGTAAAGAGTTTCGCCAAAAAGGAAGCACGACAAGAAATTAATTTCATTAGCCCATTTCTGTGAATGCGAATATATTCCGTTGTTTCGATGACAGACATAGGATCAACAGCTTCATATCCTTCACAGAATCTAGTTCTTGGAGATCAGAAACTCCTTTTCTTCCCACACTCCCTCTTATTATGGAACTGTTTAGCACTACAATGTATAAAGATCCGGAAACAAACAAAACATAAGGATTTTCTGGAATAAACCGTATTAGATAAAAGCAGAAGGGATTGTCACATTAAGCTTCGCCTTGTCCAGAAAAAGTTCCGAAATACCTTGTAAATTGATGGAATCGCAGGAAAGGCCTAAGCATGGGAAGTGAAAGGCAAATGCGGGTGGCGGATGATGCGGTCAGGATGTGGTTTGGCCGAAAGATGATGTGACACCTAAAGATCCTCAAGACTCACTTTATTGGTTTCTCATCTCAAAAACAAAGCTGTCATCTTTAGCAAAGCTTAGCTTCTGTCCGTTTTCTGTCGCAGCTGTAAGGACTTGCTAATTGGTTTCTTTGTAAAGGTTTGACTCCACGTGAACGGTGCAGTCATTGAAAACGCAAACCACAAGTTTCCCTTGCAACAAATTAGTGCTCACTAACGAAGCACTAACAGCAGGCTTCCTGCCACATAATTGAAACAAGGAAAACAGGTTGAATGTAAACCGCATGACTGGTCAGCGGTGTAATGAAAAGATGGGCAGTTGAGGTTATCACTAACTTCCGGTTCCGCCAGTCTCTTACATACATGCAAACATACCTTCCACCAACAAGTCAGATGGGGACGATGTGTTTACAATTCCTATACATGTTTCTTAATAAGGAGTACACACCAGTGCTCTTTTGTTCAGATAATTTTGAAGCGGATGAAAATGCTTTAAATAATAGCTTAATTAAATCTGTATTACATCAGACCCATCACATTTGTATAACTACTCCAATGCTTAATCTTGCTGAATTTATTAAGCCACTCATATATTCAATATCATTCCAGTCTAACTTGAAGCAGTGAAGCTTTAAGGTTGACTTTTAGTTCTTCTAAAACAGATGGCAAATGTGACACACAATAATAGTGTTTAACTCCTTCCTACTACTGCAGACAACACCACTGTCAATAAATGAAATGACATGGTATGACATTAAATTACAACTGGGAAGGGAAAATAGGAACGGAAATATTCCAGTTATAAGCTTAGGTTACCCCGGCATTTGCTGTTTTAAACACAGGAAAATTTGGAAAATTCATCGGTTACAGAAGACGGACGGCGGAATTTGAACCGTGGACCAGCCCTTAACATAAATATTACACTGCCCATATTAGGGCAAACTGGTCAAGTGCAATTCAACTATCAATCAGCAAACAGAGGGTGTGGTTAATTTTGGAGTGGTGACGGACCGAATCGTAATTTATCATTCAAATAATGATGACAACAATAAACAATATACAGATACTCCAAAAAGTATTCGTCTAATAATAGCACATGGAATGTAACAAGCACAACCAGAAAAAAATATAGATAAGAAACGAACATTAAATATTTCCTTACATCGCTTGATATCTAGATTTAAAAACAAAACACAATTTGGGTTCATATATTGCTTAAATAGTGAACAGTTCTACGTTATTTAAAATCATGTCCCATTTGATGTCAAACAAGCATTCGTCTAGTAAACAAGATCCCAGGTATGGTGCCTAGCTGACACACATCACTTCCCTTTTTTTATGCTGTTGTGTTTCATCCACTGTCACTGACAGTTCCATCTTTGTTTTCAAAGCCATTGGCTGTTATTTAAGTAATATGGGTCGAAAACGTCGGGAAACTACAAAAAAGAGAGAGAAATTTGCATCAAGTTATTTAAAAAGGGAAAATATTTTCAAGAAATTGTAGAAACCATCGGAAGATCTGCCAGTACAGTGAAGACTTATATAAAGGTTTGTTCAGAACAAAATTTCCGAAAATCAATCAAGAAACGGTCGTCCTGCAGTTCTATCCGAAATGGAGAAACGACAGTTACTTAGAAAAGTCAAGAAAAATCCTAAACTAAGTGCTCCAAAATTTGCTATTGCAGTTCAAACACACACAGGAAAGTCCGTTTCAGCACAAACTATAAGGAACGTGCCTTATGAAGCTGAGTATGGAGGCCGAACAGCCCATAGAAAACCATACATCAGTAAAATCATCAGAAAGGAGCGAGTTGCCTTTGCAAAAGAACATAAATACGATGGGTTTGATTTCTGGAAGGAGGTTCTATTTACTGACGACGGTCAGTTTGAGCTCTTTAAGTCAAAAGGGCGAGTAAATAGCTTGGAGAAAAAAAAAATTGTGAGCTTGAGGGGAAAAATAAAACGGCTTCAATTAAACATGGAGGCGGTTCAGTACTTGTCTGGGGCTGCATGAGTGTAAATGGTGTGGGTGATTTGTGTTTTATTGATGGAATTATAAACCATAAGGTTTATATAAACACCCTAAAACTCAATGTACAGAGGTATGAATAATATGGGTCTTTCTGACGATTATATTTTCACACAAGATAATGATCCAAAACACACAGCTCTAGGTGCAAGGCTATGATTGTATAACACTCCACGATGGATGCCGACACCACCACAATCCCCAGACATGAATCCAATAGAGAATTTGTGGAGTATACTGGACAAAAATATTAGGAATATCAGATATCTAATATAAAGGATATAAAGAACGCTCTACTAGAGGAATGGCGTAAAATTACAGTGGGAACAACACAATCTTTGGTGAAATCCAAGCCAAGGAGAATGCAAGAGATTATAAAGAGGAATGGAGAACCTACTAAGTATTAACCGACATTCTACATCATGTTCAGTATGCAGACGAATACTTATTTTGCATCCTATATTGCATATCTTTACTTTTGTATGTTTAACTATGTTTATATGAACAGATACTATGTGCTTCTTTATTGTATTCTCTTTTTAACTAATCAAATACGACAGTGTCGCTGCTGTACTTTATTCTGATGATTTTCCACTATCCATACATCCTTAAACATAAACGCATGCATTAGACGAATACTTTTTGGAGTAACTGTATAAGCGTCCCAGGAATGAGAAGGAATTTAAGGGAACTCCGGAAAGTGTTGAGTTAAAGTGCGTGTGAATCTAGATTAGCAGAACGCTGACATCTCTCAGCGCATTATTTCAACTAACCGAAGTAAAACAGTAGCCGATAAAGGTCTCTACGTCGGTCGTGGTCAAAACGAACAATTGTAATTACTTGTTAATAAAAAGCTGATGTACTATCAAACAGCTATATATATTAAACTGCGATCCTTAAGACTGGCCCGCAGGTCTTTAGCATAAAGACTCAACTCATGGACCATGGACGGTAATATTATCTAGAATTCTCAATGTCACCCGAACGCACATCCCCTTCTGAGCGTTCTCCCCCTCCAAGTGATTTCTCTACGCAAGTTACATTCTACGTCGTTACAGCATGAATACCTTTCGTCGTAAAAGAAGTTGGAAATTCTGACCTTTTTTTTATTATTATTTTATCCATCGATCAGCAATTATGCTTTACAGATGTTTGTTATAAGATACATAGGAACAGGACACATAACAATGGAGGTAGCCATGAACGACTCCTCTAACTAAATATGGAGGGTAACTGTAACACAAATTGAGAACTTAAAGTCTGATGGTAGTAATCACGTGTCTGAGTCGTCTGTGCTGGAGACGTCACTCAGGAGAAGATCTTGGGGCAGTCTGCGCTTCAGGCGAGTTGGCTGGCGAGTGCGAGCACCGAGACGGTAGGTAACAGCTCCAGGGACCTCCTGGAGATGGTAAAAGAATGGACGTGCCAGGCGTCGGATGTATTGGTGAACGGGTAGGAGACCAAACTCATGATGAAGCTGCTGGTTTCGGATGAACCATGGAGCGTTTGTAACTGTGCGAAGCACCCTGTTTTGTAGTACCTGCAGTCGGCGGAGATTAGTCTTACTGGTGCCACCCCAGACTGGAGCTGCATAGGTAAAAATGGGACGGACTAGAGATGTGTAAAGAAGCAGGGAGGATTCATAACCAAGTGAAGTGCGCCTGTTGAGTAGAGGGTACAGTTTTGATAGCCGGGCAAACGCAAGCGTAACAGACCGACAGATGTGGGCGTTCCAAGTAAGTCGAGTGTCCAGTAACACCCCAAGGTATTTCACTGGCACATTGCTTGGTAACCATGAGAGCGGTTCCCCCAGCAGCCGTAGTGAAGGAAGATCCCTATAAGGTCGTAAAGAGAAGATCTTAACCTCTGTCTTGTTAATATTGAGGGAAATGCGCCAGTGAGAGAACCAATGAGCTAATTGATCTAGGACAATTTGCAGTTTCTGAATGGCATGAAGAATATTGGCGTGAGAATAATAGAGAGCAGTATCATCTGCATATAACGCCGTACAAACTGGAACTATATCAGGAAGATCATAAGTGAATATATTAAAGAGGAGTGGTGCAAGTACTGAACCTTGAGGTACACCTGCTAAAATAGGCCGTCGGGTGGATGTGAAACCAGCAATGCGCACCACAAAGGTTCTATTGGTGAGAAAACTTGCTATGATTTGTATCAGATAATAAGGGAGACCAATGCGATATGCTTTAAGTAGTAGTCCACTGTGCCACACCTTGTCGAATGCCTGGGCGATATCTAGGAATGCTGCTACGGTGTATTGCCTGTTTTCGAAACCTTGAATAATAGACTGCGTGATTCTGAGCAATTGGTGAGTGGTAGCATGCTTCGGGCGAAAGCCAAACTGAAAAGACGGAATTATCTGGTTATGGATCAAAAAATGAGAAATACGTTGATGAATAATCTTTTCAAAAAGCTTAGAAAGTGTAGGTAATAAGCTGATTGGTCTGTAACTTGAGGGAAGATTTTTTGGCTAAATTCTGACCCTGTACCTCGTTATGTGTCTGGCATCTCCTTAACACATTATGGAACGCCCCACGAGTTCTACAGCCGAAATATTGCATAACGTAGGCTAGATACGTGTATCTGGACGTATGGAAATACGTTTCTAAATTTCATCCCTAAGCATAAATGATGGTAATCACACGAATTTAGATTGAGAGCGAACAGGTGAGAATGTCAAAAGCACTTGTAAGCACAGCAGCGATGTTCTTGGAATTATTTCCACAACTACTGTTACACCCAACTCCTCCCCGGTTAATTATTATTGACTGTTTAGTTTTCCTTCTAACACGCATCCAATCTGTTTACATTTTGTACTAGAAACCTATCACCGAGGAATATCAGTATTATTATTCAAGCTGATAATGCGCCTGCAACTCCTTTTGAGCAATACGTTATACAATAAATAATGATTTTTTTTAATGAAATGGGTGAAATGATGCTCAAATGTGTCCAGGGTCCATAGAGCTTAGAGCTACCCGACATTTGTCTTTAAGGATAAGGGAAAATCCCGGAAAAACCTCATCCAGGTAGCTCACCCTGACCGAGATTCGAACTCGGGACCCCTCGAACGTGAGGCAGACACGCTACCTTCTACTCTAGCGAGGCGGGCTGATTATGATTATAATACCTGATAAGTGCGATTAATAACAGAAAAGGGCAAATTACCAAAGATAGTTATCGTTAAGAGCATATATGTACCGGAAATATTGATGAGTTACATTTATAATTGTATAAATAAACTATACAAATACTTGCAATAAATAATTTCTGCACGTTAACATCAATGCGCAATATCATTAGCATGTGGTAACGTATCTGCCTCATATCTAAGAGGTCCCAAGTTCGAATCTTGATCAGAGTGAGCTATCTGAATAAGACATTTTCCGGGATTTTCCCTTATCCTGAAAGATCAATGTCAGGTAACTCTGAGCTCTATGGGCCCTGGGTTTAGTTGAGCATCATTTCACCCAATTCCTTCATGGTGGAAGACGCTGGAAGATGTTAATTTAAACAAGTGCGCGCGTACGAACGTAAACAAACACACACACCCACGCACGCACGCACGCACGCACAAAGTGTAAGGAATGTAAACTTGTCACGTACTCATTAATTTAATATCAGAAATTCGCATAATGTGCATTAATACAGGTTTACATGAATGTAACAATTATGTATTACGTATAACCTTGCCTTTTTATGTGCTTTAGTTTGAAATCTTTCACTTTTGATGTTTCAATTCACTAACACTCTGTTTATTTTTCACCACAACATTTTTTTTTTCATTGATACTGTTCTGCGTTCGCACATTTCCACATATCTCTTGCATTCTTTCCCACATAACGCGCACACGCATTCTTCGCCTGGGTCATGCTGTCTTTTACCCTTACAAATTAAATGGTGCAAACCTTGTGCTGCGTATCTTGTCCTATACGAAGTGCCCTAGTTCATAGTGTGGACCCTTCACGTCTTCCTTGGTCATTGTGTAACTCTTCCCAGATTTTCCCAGATTTCTATTTTCTGCTTTCGATGTTCCTTTACAATTTCATCGTACGCCTCTGTTGCCGGAAGTAGCATTTGTAGTCGGAGATCTTCTATCCACATTGTCTCACTGCACATTTCGTATGTTAGACTTGAAGGTGTGTACTTGATATACACAAAATGTTCTTCTTGTATGTTGTCTCTAGGTTTCTTTTCGTCAGGTGCTCCCATATCAGTTGTAGTCCGTATGTCACTATTGGTGCTATTTTCGCTTTGAAAAATTGCATTGTCGTCTTTAGAGATATTTTGTTCAGGTGTTTAATGTCATACATGGCTTTCACTGCTGATGCTTTGCCATAAATGCTCTGTAAATGTAGTTCCTTGCATCTGTGATTTTAACCCCAGGTATTTGAATTTGTTTACAACTTTCAACGGTTCGTCCTGTATCTTTATGATGTCTCCTACTGCGCGTCTTCCTACTCCCTTGAATGTCATCATTAGTCTTTTCTCGCTTGATGATTTCTGCCCATTCTGCTAACCTGTATATTGCTGTCTGGAGGCTGTCTATTGATCTCGAAGTCATAAGCATATCGTCTGCGTAGATGTATGTTTTCACTCCCGCTGTCGCTGTTGCTTCGATGTCTATTGTCACTACTTGAAAAGGTGTGGGCTCATTGGGTCCCCTTGCAACACTCCTCTGCATTGCGTTATTGGTTCTGATACTGATACGTTGTCGTCGACCAGCACTCTGTTGTTTCCCTGGATGTCTTTTGTTACTGTTATTGGATGTTCTGCTCCAATCGACTTCTCTAACTTATCTAGCAGTTAACTCCTGTTGATTATATCATAGGCCTTGGTGAAGTCTAAGAAAACTGCATGTAGTTTATATCCAGGTCTACTTAGTACTTCTTCTAGGTCTCTTTATAGGCATTCGATAGCTTGTAAGGTAGATCTTTGTTTTCGAAAGCCGAATGTGCTTCGGGGAAATGGTAACCTACCAACTTCGTCAGCCTTCTTGTAACAAGCATTATCACCTTGTAGAGGCGTTTCCGTTGTTATCCCCAAGTAAGGGTTCACATCGCACGCGTCTCCCTTTTCTTTATATAACACTTCGATTCTCGCGCACCTCCATCTGTTCGGGATCGTTCCTTGTACTATACATTCGTTGAAAAGTTCCGTCCACGCTTCCAACATTATAGGTGATGCGCTTCTTAGCTGCTCGTTGTATATTTCGTTTGGACCACACGCTTTTTTCTTCTTTAGGTTATTAATTACTTCTAGTTCTCCTACTGTGAACCTTTATACTCGTGAATAATATACCTCGAAGTTCGATAAAAACCGAATATATCTTATAAGAATACACCATGAATATTTTAAAGAGAATTTGGTTACTACAAACTGAAATGATTTCAAAACGCTTTTGCTATTTGTTATTTGATTGAAAATAGCACTAAATATTTTTATTAAAATACTTAAGTTTTAAGATGTTTCAATATTAGTTATTTGCCTGGCCTATAAAGTAACTTACCCTGTGACATAGAATAAACATAAATTTAGCAATTTTTAACAAAAAGTGCTATGTACATACTATCTTCAATTTTCTGTAAATAAATTGGGAAGTTCTCTTAATTATGGATAAATTTTGTATAATTTTATGTAACCCTGACAGGTAAACCATTAGAAATGGACAAGAATTTATTAGATATATACAAGTGTATAATATCAGTAAAATATCCAGTTTGTGGCGAATGTTTTGTGAATTTTGGAGATACTTGTTCCTATTGGCTTGAATTTTCCATTTATTACGAGTATTTAAGAGCTTAGCAAAGATTCCTTTACATCTCGCGATATAATGCAGCTCACAGTAACTTGGCTGTGGCTAGTCTTCTTTATAAGGGTTGTATCAACATCGAAATATACCTATAGTGGAACTATTTCTACAAACGCTTAAAAATCCAATATCAAGATTTCATCATAAATTCATATTCTAAGATTTCCCACGCCAAAACACAGTCATTTTAGGAAAACGATCCTTGTGTGTGTGTGTGTGTGTGTGTGTGTGTGTGTGTGTGTGTGTGTGTGTGTGTGTCTGTGTGTGTGTGTGTGTGTCTGTGTGTGTGTGTGTGTGTGTGTGTGCGCGCGCGCGCCGAACAGCATGATCCAAAAACGAAATGTTAGATAAATATCAAACTTTATAAAGAGATGTCAGCATTTTAAGTAGATTTAAAAGAAAATCCCACATCCCAAAGTAACCTTCACCGGAAAATTTTTCGAACATTCTGATTTTCTTGAAAATGACTTTAACCACTTGATTAAAATATCTACTATACGTTTAACATATGGAATATGATATAGAAATTATGGTTCAGCCGAATAAATACTTATAGTAGAATTAAATATGAATATTTTGTGCATTTGAGTTAAATGTTAAGAGTTTGCAGGTTTGGCAATAAATTATGAGTACTGTTTGGCTCGGTGTAAGAGGACTTTAAGTATGGTAATTAGCACGGGCTAGTTCACAGGTAGGTTTAAGTTAGAGAGAGCAAAGTCACTAATCAAAGTTGCCAGATTAAGTATGGAAGGCTAGCTTGAAATTTTCGGAATACGTAAGAGCATTTCTTATAAATTTGTAGAGAAACTTTAGGATGGAAGTTAGAAAATTTTAGTAATGTAGAAATGGAGTGGAAAGATGGTATTAGAAGGCCCCACTACTGGGGTCTTAAGAGTCATTAGCAAAAGGGGAGGTGGTTGGGAGAATACTTGTAGCTGAACTGCACATTCTAGACAGAATCTTGGACCCTTGGGATCGAATCATCGATGGAGCCAGAGTGTAGTTTCCATTGGTCCGCAACTTCTCAGTTAGAGTGAATACTGTTTATTAAAACGTTTCAAACTCAGACTCCGGTGTCAACTTTACTTTGATTACACATCTGCCATACCCTGAGATGGGTCTCTGCTCAAGAGTGAAGCAGTCGCACACCGCCACAACTTCGCGTACCATCGTTGAGAGAGACCACAGAGCTTCAGATATATATCTTGAATTTTCTGGAGATGTCTTTAAAAGTCCCCTTCATTCTGAATGATATTTGTATAACCAGAAAACCATAAGAAAGACAAAATCTTACGAACATAAAAAATGTAGATGCCGTTAAAACACACAGCTTATGTAAATTGTAAATATTTGTGGAGATCACGATTTCTCAGATATCCTTTGTTATTTGTCCGAATGTTTCAGTGCTTAATCTTCTCTAACAGAAATATGTTATAGATTTTTTTAATCCCTTGGCCATGCAAAGAGAATGAATTTTCAAAAGCCATCAGATAGTGACTAGTTTTAGAAGATATCACTATCCCTTAAAGCCTACTGCATACCTACATTCCCTTGCACCAACAAGAAATTTAGCAATGCAGCTAATTTCTGCAAATGTTTAGATCGATTAACAAGAAGTAGGGGAATAACCGTTCGTAAGAATAGTTGTACAAGAATAGAGAGATGTTTTACATTTATTTTAATGATCATTCTGCTGTTATTAATGCGTTGCAAGAAAATACGAACTGAATGCATTTCAGTAAGGGCAGTAACCGCACTCTATTGGCCAGATCTTTGACCTTTAGAGTTGCCACTGATATCAACGTGCATGTGGCCGGCGGATGTAAGGAACCTGGGAAACAGATGAATTTCCTTGCTGAAAGTGTTGTATCCATCCAGCCTTGTGCGGGTGGTCAGGAACTTCAATGGCTATATCCGGTGCAGTGAAGACGATCACGCGAACCATGTCATACAATAGCTCGCAATTACAGTCTACACAAATGGATTTTTAACGCTTTTTCTTCAGTCCGGATGTCACCCTTCACGATCTGTTATGCCGACTGTGTTTCCCATTGCACGTCTGACCGAGTTTCCCGCTGGTAACATTAATCGTAAGCAAGCTTGTTGTATCCCACTTCTTTTAACAGTATTTCTCTATCACGTGGACAATTTTACTTCCTCTAATACTTAACTATAGTAATCAAACCAAGAATTCCATGCCCAGATTTCACCGGAAATAATCTTTTGAGATTCCTTGACAAAACAAAAACGTTTTTAAATCAACTATAAAACTGGAAAATTGTAAGAGGTAAACAAAACTGTACTGTAACAAAAAATTACAGATATTAAAATTTGTGGCATTATGCATTTCTGAGATATTCTCTGTAAATGGTTTAAACTTCATGCTTTTCGCAACTGTGACTCTCTTTTTTCTCTTCATATTCATGCAAAGAGTATGAAAATTTCAAACCCATCACATATTGATAATTTTAAGAATCGCTTTAACTTAATGTAAGTGTTCTTACACCTATAGTGAAACTTATATTGATGGAAATTAAGATACAACTGCATTAGCAAGAAGTAAATAGAAGAAAGCTTTTGTAAGCATATTTATTGGAAAGTGTTTAGTGAAAGTCCGAATCCAACACATCAAATGTTGTTATTGTTTTAATTCAGAGTACCTGAAAATGCGTATGCAACTGAAAGTTTCTACGCAAAATTTGTGCTTCAGATAAACGGCAAATAAAGTAGAAAAGGCATTTTTTCGGGAAAATAAAAGCTAAACTTCATCCCACGTATTAACTACATTCGGATAGACAAATATCAGGTGCGAAGGAACCGAGCAAAAGCATTTGTGTTAAGTGTGGAAATTCCTTCTCTAGTCTCTCTTTCTACCCTTCAGTAAAACGAACGCAGGTCATGTGATACTTTAAAAAACTGCAATAAAACTATTTTACGCTTGGGGCATTTATACAAAATCAAAATGGAGGGATGTGAATATATAATCAATTGAAACAAATGATGGAGAGGTCATGTGATCCACAATTACCGAAAGAAAAACCCAAACCGTCTCGGTTACTAAAAACTGGAAAATAGGTTGGTCGGAGAGCTCAAGAATGGCCAGCAAGAAATCTCCAAACATCTCTTAAACGTTAAACGTGTGGAAATTTAAAATAAATTAATTATATTCGTCTGCTTAAACATTTTTAAAAATTGAGAAACAAAATAACTCCAAAATATAGGTGGATTAAGGAGGGGGGGGGGGAAACATTCGAGAAAATTGGCGAGGCGGTCCGCAATTATCTAGCCAACGAGGGACAACAATGGAACATGAAAATCATAAACATTTAGTAAATTATCCGTTCACAATATTCTACATAAAGTTTCTATCCACTTGCTCTCTTCGGAGACAGGGAATGAATGAGGTCTCCTATTTTAAACTGCGCCCTAAATGTCTAAAATGGCACTATTTTGTTTAACATAGAATTATTTATTGACTTAGAGCCATGTAAAATACACACAAGACCCTACTATCTTTTGTCTCTTTCTCTCTCTCTCTCTCTCTCTCTCTCTCTCTCTCTCTCTGAATAGCATTTACCCATAGCTTAGCTGTTATATCGTTACAATATACATCTATGTATACTACTTAGAATAAAAATCCGATGCGTTAGATGTCAATGACTCGGTACAAATACATTTTTTGTTTGTCTATGTATCTACTTGTAATTTGAGATATATGTTTTTGCAAAAATGGTTTCCTTATATATCTCGTGGTAGGTACAAATGAAACACACAAGGCTCAAGCGATTATCAAATCTTTATATGTTTGGGTTCACCTTTTTTATATTTTTTTATTTTACGTTCTCCAACGCTGCCATATCGGAGGATGAATGAACTGGGTTAAATGATGCCTAAATGAGCCAGGGTTCATAGAGCTTAGAGTTACCAGACATTCTCTTTCAGGATAAAACCTTATTCAGATAACTCATCCTGACCGAGATTCAAACTCCGGACCGAAGCAGGTACGCTACCATGTACGCTACAGAGACGGGTTTGTGATGTACTGCTACGAACGGTCCAGTCAAGAAGATCTGTGTTTTGCCAAAGGAACAACTGAGCATCGTTTTCCATACTCCAGTGTTACCATTTCACTGCATCGCGCTACCTTAGTTTCTGTCTTCTTGAAACCATTTTAACTTGACAAAAAGATCTCACCGTTCACCATTGTAGCAGCTGGCTGCAGACTCTTTGTACAACGATACTGAAAGTGGCGCCAAAGGTAACTTACACGCCACTTCGTCACGTTCCCGTTAAATAGCGTGAATGTATTTTGGCGTTTTAAACACCAGCCATTTCTCCCCACCGAATTAGCACTTAGTCCAACAAGAAGAGCGATAGGCTAACATTCAGTTATCAGTTACCAAATAAGTGCCGACATCAGTGCTGGTCCGTGCGTGGGTCGGTAAAGTTGCTATCTACAGTGTCCCCATTCATCTCAAGCTGTAGCTGCCCGCCGTGACATCTTAACTCCAGCCCGTGTCGCGCCGGGTCTTTTGAAACGGAGGAAGTCATTTCTCTCCCCTCTTGATGAAAGCTCTTCTCTTCACCTTTATTTTTCATACACTCTAATAAAGGGCGACACTGGACGTTTTTAGAATGTCATGTTTCTGGAAACAAATGAACTTTGTTTATATCTGACAGCCACTTTCTAATGTTTTGTGACTTAATCACCATGTGGTTCCTTTGACTTACTTTAACACTTTTTTAATGATCATCTTTTAAAGATGTGTTCAACCAATAATTAATATGACTTGTGAACATTTACAAGCCATGATTATTATGATTTTAAAACATCATAAACGCATAACTATGTGACGCTAATGGAATTTGATGGTACAGTGAATTCAAAGGAGACTGGTTTTTTCTTAGTATGAATCGTCGTCTAGCACGCTCGAGAACTGAGAGATATTCATTGGAAAAGATGTAGCACAAAAGTGTCATACGTAGTAACCTCACGTGACTGTCTACTCTTTTACAGACTTCTTAAAAGCACTTATTCTTTTATCTACTTCATGTTAATTGAGATGCACATTTACAGAAACTATCTTATTGCATTTTATTATCTTCTAGGTACAAGAACAGGCAATACAGTAGACTTTAAGGGATGGTCATGTACTTTAAAGAGTTGCCTGCCATATGATGGCTTTTAAATTACGTTCTCTTTGCATGGCTAGCACATACGTAGAAAAATTCAATAACACCCGTTTGGGAAAACTATGAGTATTTGAAAATTCAAGCCAATAACAAGGAATTTCTTTAAAACAGTTATTTCTTTTAAAAAAAGAAAAGAAAAAAAAACTTTGAAACGTATTGTGTGTTTAAATGAAATCTACTGATGAATCTCTCTGATCTGAGATCTACTGATCTCTCATCAAAAAGATGCAGGAGCAGAAGCTACATACTCTTGCCCCCCCCCTTTCCTAAATCCTTGGAATATAGAATAAGTTATGATGGAGAAATTGAAGCAATCCCATTCCTTACGACAGCTTCTGCATAATATTAACATTTTTACAAATGCTGTCTTATTATCAGACTCAAAAGCAGCAATCAGGTCAGTAATTTCTGGTAAAAAACAATTCACATAGACTAGAAATAATATAATTATATTAACAAAACTGAATAAAAGAATAATATTACAGTACACTGTGGTATATGTAATAATGAGACAGCAGGCAACTTAGGCCAAGAAAACATGCCTTCATATGGACCAACTGCCCGCCTCGGTAGCGTGGTGGTAGCATGTCTGCCTCACGTTCAAGAGGTACTGAGTTCGAATCTCGGTCAGGGCGAGTTACCTGGATGACGTTTTCCCGGGGTTTTTCCTTATCCCGAAAGACGAATGTCGGGTAACTCTAAGCTCAATGAACCCTGGGCACCATTTCACCCATTCCATTCATCGTCCGATATGACTTAACTTTGGAGGACGTAAATTAAAAAAAAATGGACCAGCTAGAAAATTAACATTTGATTCAGTAAAGCAATTAATAAAAAACCAATATAAAAATTTCAGCAAATTCAATAACAATATTACCTACACTATCCCAAGGTAATTAAATGGGAAACTCTTGCCCAGAATCCAAAAGTAATACCAGATCTACCTAGGAAATCAGCAGTTGCAGCCTTTTGATTACTACAGGACATAATTGTATGGCTAAACATTTACCTACATAAAATTGAAATATCCGAGTCCCCAGTCTGTCCACTATGCAAGACTAAATGAAGAAAAAGAGTACAATCGTCTTCAAAAATGTTCTTCAGTTCGAAATTTACAATATAATTATGAAAAATATTGGAGTGTAAGAAGACTAATTGTCAACATCGGGGTTTAGAAAACAACATTTTTTGTAGTACGATATTGTTTCTCTTACAGTTTACCCACTTGTGAAAAGTCATACAGAACCAAAAGCACTTCAGATACTATTCCCAGATGATTCAAGATATTCATTTCATTTGTCATGACAATATTGACTTTGTGGGTTCGTAGAATTAAAAGTCTTGTTTGCAGAAATTTAAAGTGTTCTTTATTGCAGTAAACAATAACTTTGTACACCCCTTGCAGTGCCCACCTCGGTAGCGTAGATGGTAGCGTGTCTGTCTCACGTTCAAGAGGTCCCGAGTTCGAATCTCGGTCAGGGTGAGCTATCTGGATAAGGTTTTTTTCCAGGGTTTTCCCTTATCCTTAAAGGCGAATGTCGGGTACCCCTAAGCTCCATGGACCTTGGACACATTTGAGCATCACTTCATCCATTTCATTCACCGTCCGATATGACTTAACGTTGGAGGACGTAAACTTAAAAAAAAAATAAAAAAAAGAATAAAAAAAACTTGCAGCAGTAAAAAGTAAACAAACGTAAACAAACCAAAGAAATCACTGCAGTATGCTTCAAATGTCCAACATCACACAACTCACACAACTACATCACTAACAACTCAATTCACAACTCACAACTGACTCCGCTCTAACAGTCATTGTTAGCTCCTAAGAAAGATCGCGGCGGCAAGAGAAAGACGGAACTATCCAGACATCTGTCTCTTTCTCTGTTTCTCTCTTTCTCGGCAAGCGTCCAGCTCGCGCGCCACTATCTGTCTCTTTTTCTCCTGCCCACGCGTGACCGACACTGGCTTGTCGCAGCTCCAACGAAACAATGCGACCGGTGACAATATATTAAGCATGTCATAGTTTAATCAAATTTCTTATACATATTTGAGAAACTTATAATTTTCAAAACTTTTCCCTGTAAAGAGTAGTTTAGGGTGGGGGATTTTCTTGTAAATCTTCGTGTTGCATCCTTGAAAGATGGTGAATTTAAATACAAAGTTTGGTATTAAACCGACTTATTGTTTCTGAGTTAAATTGTTATACTTTCATGAAAATGCATATACAAACCCTTTTCCAAAAAGGGGTTTATTTAGGGAATCTCAAAACCTGTATTTCCAGGGAAATCTTCGGTATCGAATTTTTGCCTGGAACCCACTATATTTTTTGTTAGAGAAAGAGTAATAAGGTTATAGCATCTCAGTCACATCATTTTATATTTATCTAGAATGGCTTCTTACACCAAGCCAGAGGTATTGAAATACAGGTAGACCGCAAACAAAATGCAGTCGGTGTGCGCATGCGCGAGGAGAGCCTTCTCCCCTTCTCGCCATCCAAGCATCACGTGACTCCTACCCCTCGCTTCCTGCATGCGACAGAGCGCAAACCACACGAAACGCGCGTATTTTAATACTGTTTTGATTTTCAAAGTTAATAGAAAATAATTGCCCCGGATATGACCTCCCAAACGATCAACAAGTAGACAGAATCCTAGTTTCTTTAAACTCTTGAGGAACAACGCAGTGTAAAGTCTGTTTATTTAACGCGTGTGCATGTCGGCTTCTGCCTTTGACGAACCCTTATAATCGTTTTACAACCCCCGACCCTCCTTCTCCCAGACCGTTCTGCAAGGTTGCCACCTTTCTCGATACGTCATGGGTATCGTACGAGGTTTCGTCTAAATAAATTATCTTATGTCCATTACTGCAAAACTTCCTTAGTTTTGACGATTATATAATATATATATATATATATATATATCGCCAAGCTACAAGTCTACTGGATTCCATAATAACCCTTATCTTATTCAAAGTGCAGTATTTGAAACCCAGCTCCTTTAGGAGACCGCGCAAAGTGAAGCGCCCATAAGGAAAATCACAAATTTCTTGCAAATGTGCAACCAATTCGTCTAAGGTGGGCGCTCTCCTTTTTGCATAGAATCTATAAATTTCTCGACGAATTAAATCGCACGTGAAATTATCTACTTTAGAGAAACGTTTCCTTTTGTTTTCACACTTGATCGGCGTCTTTGGTATTCCTTTCGTCACAATATTTCTTATTGTATTTCTGTGAATACCCATCATTTATCATCAGGTTCATTGCAAGACCCCTTACCAAGATTATTTGTCAGCACATATTTATATGTGTTCAAAACAAGCGCTTGAATTTGCTTAGAAACAGTTCCCGTTATAAATTTGTTATTTTTTTAGGCTTTTCCAGTAATATAATTCGGCCCAGTTATTCACACTGTCTTCACTTTGATTATTTATCTCTACTTCATTTGCATTTAACACTGCATTTCCCTCCTACGGTCTCCACATTGTGACACACAACGAATTTCTGCACGTAATGAAACAGATCAACTAGATTTGGAACTTTGGCAACTGAGACTCCACGTGGAGAAGACATACGTCTGTCACTTCGAGAAAATCAGGGTTGCTATTGGTCCTCAACGACAGTGTTCCATTTCTGAAGTGTGGAGATAGATTTATGACGGTCATTAGTGGGCGGGCGGCTCAGGTTCCTTTGACTGGGAACTGCACATGCGTTAACTAAACAGACTTTAACAGTGAATGCGAAAGCGAGTGAAACATGGCCCGCGCGATGCAGAAGAGGCAATCTAAAATGACAGTAGAGGAGGAAAACTAGTGTTGGTAAGCCACGTCTCCAATTGCATTTTGTTCGCGGTCTAGTTATAGATTGCATGTTTTGAAGTTTCCATAATCCCCGTAGGTGGTTTTTCACCCCTTTTTTTTTTAGAAAAAAGACCCATGTGCAAATATGTGTGTGAGACAGAGAGAGAGAGAGAGAGAGAGAGAGAGAGAGAGAGAGAGAGAGAGAGAGAGTAAACATCATACTTCCAAAACGAAAAGTCAAAATAGGACGAGGATAGTTATGTCTCGTCATGGTAGCTTAAGCAATAATAGTATCAGAACCCTGAGCCAAAAATCCACAGTTCGAACCCGGCGTTTAATAGAAGTTGTCTTCTAGAATATGCTTGGGATGTTTAGACATGCTGCATGTCTAGCGGCTCAGCGATTTGTACGTGAACTAAACATAAGCTCAGTTAAAGAAAGAGAATATAAACCTTATTTGCTGGCTGTCAAGAACGCCATGTTGCAGGAAATTAGTGTTGAAGCGAGCGTCCGTCCGTCCATCCACGCTCGTTATCTCCATGTCTGATGGAACTAAAGAGGACGTCCTTAACGTGATTTGATCGCTGTAACCTTGGAAACGTTTGTGTTTTGTTACTCTGCGCGTGGTTTCCTCGTTTTATCCAACTATCAACGGTTTGTCCACTGTAAAAGTTTTAAAAGCCACTGTTTCCCTAACCCGCCCGCCCTCTCTCTCCGTACAAAATGATTCCCTTAATTTAGTAATTTGCTACGGTAGAGGCCAAGAGTAGCGGAACTGGGAATGGGAAGAGTCGTATTCCATGAAAGGTTTCTCATCAAATGGGTGGGGGACAGGAGGGGAAGAGAGCTCAATAAAATTGTGCACTGAGCTTGCAAACATCAAACTGTGCTTTATCCGTTTTAAGGACCAAGGGAAACGAAAAGAATTGTGGTAAAACCTGAATTTGCTGTCATCTTCGATTTGTAAACTGAACAGAGATATACCTACAAGATGAGAGGAGTAAATAGTTCAGTAGACATATAACCGCATAGATCTCTACCTATTCCGTAACTCTGAACATTTAGACGACGGGTCACCTAGTTCCAGAACTCTGCTTATTTTTTATGTCCTCCAACGTTAAAGCATATCTATCAAACGATGAATGAAATGGTAAATGATGCTTAAATGAACCCAGGGTCCATAGAGCTTAGGATAAGGGGAAACTCCGGATAAACCTTTATGCAGTTAACTCACCCTGAACGAGATTCGAACTCGGGACCTCTTGACAGTGAGACAGACATGCGCTATAGAGACAGGCAACTATGCTTATATCCTGTTTCGCCAAGGGAAAGGTGGTAATTTATAATAATAATAATAATAATAATAATAATAATAATAATAATAATAATAATAATAATAATAATAATAATAATAATAATAATAATAATAATAATAATAATAATAATAATAACAATAATAATAATAATAATAATAATAATAATAATAATAATAATAATAATAATAATAATAATAATAATAATAATAATAATAATAATAATAATAATAATAATAATAATAATAATAATAATTCAGCGTGACTTATCTGGTTAAGGTTTTTCCGGGATTTTCCCTTATTCTGAAAGATGAATGTCTGGTAACTAAGCTCCTTGGAGCCTGGGCTCATTCGAGCATCATTTCACCAGTTTCATCTATCGTCCGATATGACAGCGTTCTTCTCTACTGGCTCTACAGCCCTTGGTGGGCTTTGGCCTCCTGCACGATCCTCCTCCACACATCTCTGTCTTCCGCTTTACTTTTCCAGCCTCTGATTCCGATCGTTCTTAGGTCCTCCATTACATCATCTAACCACCTTGTTCTCGGTCTTCCTTTTTTTCTTCTATTGTACAATCTTCCTTTCAATATTTTTTTTTTTTTTTTTTGGCATTCTATCTTCCGTCATTCTATGTGCCCTAGCCATCTTATCCTTTGTGCTTTTATAAATTTCACAATATCTTGCTTATTTATTAATTCTTCTATTTCATGATTATATCTTATTCTCCATTGATCTTTATCTTTTACAGGTCCAAAGATTCGTCTTAATATTTTCCTTTCAAATCTTCAAGTATTTCTTCATCTGCATTGTTTAGGGTCCAAGTTTCAGCAGCGTATGTTACTATTGGTCTTATCAGGGTTTTATAAATCTTGTATTTTGTCCCTCTACCAATAAACCTATTTTTAATAGTGATAAATTTGCATAATATGCTGCATTTCCACTTTGGATTCTTTCTTTTATGCACTCGTTTAAATTACTATCATTGTTTACAAGTGCTCCTAGATATCTAAATTTGGATACCCCTTCAAATGTTTTGTCTCTAACTACTAGATTTGAAATTATTATTTTGCTTTTATCTGCTGTCATTTTTATGTATTTAGTTTTTTTCTCGTTTACTTCTAATCCTATTTCTTTAGACCTTCTTTCTAATTCTTCATAAACTTCAACTAACTTTTTTTTTTTGTCTCTTGTCACGATCACTACGTCATCTGCATATGCACATATTTGACTGGACTTAAAGAATATCGTACCTTTAGAATCAAGTTTTTCTATTGCTCTGTGCAGGGCTACGTTGAATAGAGTTGCAGACAGTCCATCACCTTGTCTTACTCCTGCATTATTACATGACAGCGTTGGAGGACATTAATTCAAAAACAAAAAATAATTAGGGTGGTAACAATAATTGATGTCGACTGCCTGATGTGCGTCCCTTTTGTTGCCGTCTTCAAAATCTTAATGTGCTGCCAGCTGCTCCAATGATGAACAATATGTCTTTGTCTAAGGGAATGCATGGTTGAGTATATGAGTGGGCAATATCAGTAAAATCGCTGGTCAACTTAGTGGGGGGCTAATCATGTGCTGTTTGAAACAGTTGCCGGCTGTTTGAAGTTGGAGTATTAAATTGTTTCTAAATATTATTACTTGAAATTAAATTACATCGTTAACTACAGAATTAAGACATTTTAAAAATAAGTTTTGTAATAACAATGACTACATTAAAAACAAAATCCTACATTACATTCCTGGTTTGAAGTTTGCCATTTGGCTATGAAACAACATTTTTTTTATTTTTCGGTGACTTGATGAATTCCAAGAACTTAATTTCTTTAGGTCCTTCTAATTTTCAGAACATTCTATGCGTGGTTCTTCATATAACTGAACCTTGAGCTAATGAATTCACCGAAACCTTAATTACCTCAGCTACCTTGGGTTTGCTTAACATATAACTCATAACAACTCCTTCAATTCTACGACAAACGTTGTAACTCTCGTTTACTACGCTATGCATGATTTTTAACTTACTAAAATTATTGTAATTTTATGTATATGCCTAACGTTTCTTTAAATAAGTACTAATCCTGACCCAAAGCAATTCAAGTGTCATTAACGAGTGTTATAAAACTGTATTCCACTAAGTGTTATAATATTCAACTCCTACATGAATGGCGCCAGCAGTCCAAAAATCGTTTTAAAATCCCTGTTCATTGACTGCAATACTTACCTTTGCAGGCGAGTTCGTGAAGGTTCTTCCTTTCAAGAATGGCCTTCTCGTAACGCATCTGTAACGCTGTGGCTGCAGCTTCAACCGATATGCCTTGTTGCTGTAAGATGTCAAACAACGAGAGGAGTTGTTAGCTTCAACATATGTTACCTGCACTACATTAGGTATTACCAACTGGAGAGAAATTGAAATTTCTTATTTACCTTACTTCGTTTACCGGACGTGTCACTGGAAAGGCGCAACACCTGCAAATTGTGTTCCAATGTTTCTTCTTGGAGTCTGCAAAAGTGGAAGAACAAATGTGTGATTCTTCAAATCCAAAATCTCAACACTAAAGTGCACATTTACAAAGAAATGAGTAGTACATTAAATTGCAGAAATAGTATAAATAATGAGTGAGTATTTGGGGTTTACCATATGCACATGCTCTTACCTTATCAGATGATCCTCCAGCTGTCGAACAAACTGTATCTCAGAGGGTGAGAGGAAGATAAGGGAGCAACCTGCACTGCCAACCCTCGCTGTCCGTCCCACCCGATGTACGTAATCGGTAGCAGTTGGTGGGGCTGTATATTGCACTATCCAGTCCACATGGGGCAGATCTAACCCTCTAGCAGCCACATCCTTTACAGGAAAAAAAACAAAAAAAAAAAAAAAAAACATCATTGTTAACTGGTGGTCTATAATTTAAGCATTTTAAATTCGTCTTAAGGGACATGAATTGATTTTGTCAATATTTCTGTAAAAGCTTTCATTAAGCTTAAAACAACAGGCCGCTCTTGTGTAGGTTTTATTTAATTTATTTTTTACTCATCTGTTGCTAGTTTCTGTAACACGAGCCTGACAGGTAGAGGAAATATTGCTATAGATAATCTGAAACTTTGATATCCAAATTCCATACGCAATACATGTTTTGAGGTCCCTGAGCACAAAGAAAAAAATGTAACATAAGTTCTCTTGTGTGTGTTCACTTTCTTTATATTTTAACTTTTTTTTTTTTTTTTTTTTAAATTTACATCCTCCAACGTTAAGTCATATCGGACGATGAATGAAATGGGTGAAATGGTACTCAAATGAATCCAGGATCCATAGAACTTAAAAGTTATGTGACATTTGTGTTTCAGGGTAAGGGAAAATCCTGGAAAAAACCTGACCGAGAATTTGTTGTAATTTACGTCCTGCAACATTAAGTCATACCTATCGGACGATGAATGGAATGGGCGAAATGATGCTCAAATCAGCCCGGGTTCCATGGAACTTAGAGTTACCCGGCATTCGTCTTTCAGGATAAGGGAAAACCCCGGAAAAAACCTTATCCTGGTAACCCACCCTGACCGAGATTCGAACTCGGGACCTCTTGAACGTGAGGCAGACTTGCTACCACCACGCTACCGAGGCGGGCTGACCGAGAGTCGAGCTCGGGACCTCTTGAACGTAAAGCAGACACAATGTCATCTACGCTACTGAGGCGGGCATGTGTACAGTCTGCCCACCAAAAGAACGCAAGCGTGAGCTTGAGTGCATATGAGTCACCCATGCTACCAATCTAATGGTCGTTTCAGTAACTACAGTGATAGGTGTTATGCATGGATGAGTTATGTGAGAACACTGTGAACCTAGAATACATATCATATCCGGAAGGCGAGCATAAACCAGCATATCTCAGAAATGAAACGTACGATAAATACTTAACTTCGTATTTAGGTTCAGTATAATTAAAATATACGAATCAAAGATTTTCAAGAAAATTCCCCACCTTAAAACACCATATATGGATGAAAAATAGCTATAACAATTCTGATTACATTACCATACATTTTAAGAAGTTATGTATATAACAAATAAAATGCATGTTTGGAATTTTCAAGGAATAATCCGAAAAGTCTCGGTCATTGAGAAGGAATTTTGTATAATTGGTAACCGTAAGAAATATACAAAAACTTACTTCAAATCATCTTTCGGTAACATCAGCCGTTTCAGAGATTTCTTTGCTATTGGTTTGATTCTCTCTCTCTCTCTCTCTCTCTCTCTCTCTCTCTCTCTCTCTCTCTCTCTCTCTCTCTCTCTCTCTCTCTCTCTCTCTCTCTCTCTCTCTCTCTCTCATTTTCGAAATACTGTCAACAATTTATTTTTCGCGATATCATGGAAAGAGTATAGAACTTAAAGGGTAGCACATAAAGATGTTATTATAAATATATGACTATGGCAAGCTTACATAGAATCTATATAAAAATAAACGATAAGGGTAGAGAAAAGCTATGGAAATGTAACGCATCACATGTTTTTCTCTCGTGGTTATGCAAAAGGTGGAATTCAAAAGCATTTATGTAGACCTGCTATTTAAACATCTGACTCTTACTTCAGCCTAATATATAACTCTTGTAATGTGCCTATATTGAAATATAATGAAAGCATTATCTCTTTTAACAAGAAGCAGTTAAAAGAATAAGCCTTTGCAATTATAATTCATAGAAGAGTTAGTGAAGAAGTAATATGAGTGTTACACATTAGATTTTTGTTTTTATTTTATGGATTTTACTTTAAAAAGTAATTAAGTTTCTATTAGATAGATAGAGTCAACCTGAAAAATTCAATGCCATGGCCGCGTTTTGAACCACGGATCTCCTAGTTTCCGTCCAGTCGCTCTTACCATGGCCAACGTAGCGTCGTGACATTAAATTCTCCAACTGACTGATATATTTGCCATGTAAACCACTAGAGGCCCTCGTATTCGAGATACACCGTTTGTGGTGACTTACTATTTATTGTAAGTACTTGAATCCCAGCTTCATCATTCAAATGTTGTTATTTAAGTTAATTGATGGAAATTAATCATTTATTCTCAGTAGCCGTATATAGACTAAAGTTTCAGATGGATAGAGTTAACCTGAAAAATTCAATGGCATGGCTGGGATTTTCCTGTTGACATATATTATAATGTTTAAGTTTCGGAAATGAAATTGTAAAAATAAACAAGACGTGTATATAGGTTGCTAGGAGTGACGTAAGTATAATGATGAAACGTACGGTTGCTATGGGGAAGAAAATCAACAATCTCTAATCCTTTTTTCACATAAGTTTGCCCCGTATCTCTTAACGGTCACGTAATCTTATCACCTCTCATTGGCTGCTATTGTAGTATAGACTGTTGTGCGGTAAAAATTAGTTCGATTTTAACATCGTGATATATCGTTATATGTTGGAAGAGAGTTGTCAAATTTATATTTTCGTAACTGTTGACTTAAATATATTACGCAACAGAGTTGACTTATCTGAAATGCATGTTAATTCTTAAATGATGTAAAGAGGAGGTTCCTTTGCTCTCAAGCACGTGCACGATAGCACGTGCTTTAGCTGTAGCGGTGACATATTTGTTTATATGATTTTTATCACTGACCTTGTTTTGAACTGGATTAGTCATATATCGACATTCGATGGTGTGCTATACCGAGTGCGAGAGCTAAATTATTTTATTGATCGTTTATTGCGCGTGTACTAATTATATGTAGGTATAGTGGCAGAGTCTACCGCAAGTTTTTCACTGAAGCATCGCAAGGGAAATCCTTTACAAAGCGGCGAAAAAAGAATTGCGGTACATGCGTTTAATGCACTCACAGAGAAGAATCCGTCTTTGTCAGTGAGAGAAGTCGAACAGCTGTGCTCTGAACTTACAGGTGTGTTAGATGCGCAGGAACATCGCGACATGAAATTAAAACAACAGGAAAACTTATCAGTCCAGGGGCGATATTGCTGTGTGGCGAAGACGTTATTTAAGGACAATTAGACTGTATCGAGATATAAGTCGGGATACCTTGACGAGACTTGGGTGAATGAAGGACACACGACAAGTATGGCGTGACACGACGTTTAAGACTGAAAGACAGCCATTTTTGCAAGGTATGTGTGCTGGTTTATAAAAATCCCAGTGAATAAGGACGAAGGCCTTTCATTATAAACTTGTTTCAGTTTTATTGCTAATTCATTCAGTTTCAACTTGCTCAGTTTCATTATAAACTTGTATTTTTGTATGCCTTCATATTCTTATTTGTGTGATTTTATCTATCTTCCTGGCAATTATTATGACTTTTACTGCAGATTTAAACGTGATGGGAAGGCACCGCCTATGGCCTATGGCGCGAAAGCATTAGCCAATTAGGGTAAGGGGGAAGGTATGCACACGCGGAGTGATACATGTCAGCGGGACAAGGTTATATGAAACATATCTTAGAGAGATAGTATCACAATACACTTGATCGTCGGAGAGGACAGTACATGTGTGAAGACAAAAGTGATTTAAGAAAATAATCGTGTTAGGAAGATTGTATTACTTTAAATTTTATCAGCATGCGTTTGATCGTCAAAGAAGCTGGACGCTTAGGAATCACTACGAGTAATTTAAGGAAGTGAATATTTAAGAGAAAGAATACTTAAGAAAGTGAATAATTTAGAAAGTGGAGAGATTTTAATTCCATTTGTGCCATATCGTCTTATGTTAACTGATCGAGAATTAAATTTAATCTATTGAAAAATTAAACATGTAATATATTTCATTTTGGAGATTATTTTGAGGAAGAGTAACACATCGGTCTGGAATGAACGCCTTGATATAGGAATCTTCATGTTCCGATTGGGAAATCATCGTCCAAACTAATTTAAAACACAATCAATAAACCTAGATTGGAAAGTTACCAAGTCAATTTCCTACAAAATTTTGACGCTTAATAAATTTCAACGCGCAATTTATAAAATTTCTTCAAAAAGCGCAGCAACTTGAGGCAGAATAAAACGCCATATAACAAAAAAACTTTTATTACTTTAAAGCATGTTCCTTTAGAAATTAATCGAGTAATTAAAAGAACTTAAAATTTAAAATGTTGTTCAATTTGTTTTTAAATAACAGCAAGACCATTTGTTATAGGAACTTCCCAATGGGTGAATCGGAATCTTTGGGAGTTCGTTACTAAGAAATGACAAGGAATATTAAATTTTCAAATTTAATGGTTTGGTTAATTTAAGTTGATTCCAACTTTGTTGGAGGAAAATATAATACAGATATGCATGAGATTATATTTCTGCTGTGTAAGTTTTGCAAGATGTAGTGACATTCCGGATAGGTATTTGATTTACAATGGACCGAGAATAGAAGGTTCAGAATGTTGTATGTTTCAGTGACATTTCGGAAAAGTCATACTAAACAATGCTGCATTAAAATGAAAAGCAAGTGATATAAGTTAGCACGCTAACCTTAAAATCTAGTGTTGGATTGAGTGGCTCAGTTGGTTAAGCTGCGCTACTGATCCCAAGTTCACACCAATAGTTTTTCAAGTGTTTTAAAAAGCAACAGTCTAGTGTAGTACATTTACTCAAGGACGTATTTAAGGGGGGGGGGGGTCCAGGGGGTCTGGACCCTCCCCCAAATGAATTATCATTTCAAACTTTTAATACATATTTGAAATAAAACTTAGTTTAAAATAAATCGAAAAAGTTTATTCAAGCTTCTCATCTTAAAGTCTCTATTCACTGTCAGGGAGACATGAAGTTATTTAAAAGATAAACGAAAATTTACTGCACAGCACTGTAGAACTCGTCAAAATAAACAAATAATGTCAATTACAGAGTTAAACAATTCCAATATTTGATAATTTGTTGATTACAATTACCACATACTTAGAGGTATGTAATTTTTAACTTCTAAGTTCCTAATCCCTTTTTCATTCAAGGAGAACTAATACTTCAAATGCATCAATCAGTTGTTCGCTTTTTAAATATCTGATTACTGCTTATCCCAGGTATAAGAACAAATAATGTGCAATGCGCAAGGCCTTTCTACACACTTTATTCAAAGAAACAAGAGAAAAACAAACTTTTCTAAGAACAATTTGTAGAAGCTTCGGTGGAGAAAGTCATATAATATATTACATGTGTTTTTATGTTTTACTAACATGATAAAAGCACATCCCTGATTAATTATTTACTAAAAGCAAATAATTCAACGAAGAAATGTTGGACACCCCCCCCCCGCCCCGGAAACTGACTTCTAAATACGTGACTGCATTTACTGACAAGTAAAGAAACTCGTACGGGATCAAGTCCCACCACACCAGCAGCACTGAAATAACAGCATTTTTAACAAACAAAATAATTCCATTTATTTTCCATATCCAAAAGTATCCGATTCGATTCTCAACTGTAGTGGATTTGTTCTTAAGGCAGAATTATTCCCCATCTTCCCTAGCGTCTGAAGGTGTGTGTATGTGTATGTGCGTGTGTGTGAATTTAATCTAATAACCAAAAGTAATTCAAATATTAACATCACTGTAAACCAGCGATCATCACTACTAATGAGTAATTGTTCCAAAAGCTAAAACTCCGCCTTTATGACGTATCACATTAAACGTGGCATAGAAATAGAAAATACTCGTAAAAATTTATAAAAACATTACGTCGGAGCCAAATCTCTTTCCGAAATGACCAAATCTTCTGTGGGAACATTGCATTGCCCTAACCAGGACTCCACCCGCCCTCAGGAAGGATGATTTCATCACTTACGTGAAAGGCCTAAGTTACGATCACGCACATCCCCACATTTCTTGGACACACGGGTTCAAATGCTGACCCTTTCGTGATGATGCAACACAAATCTGTTCGATCGCAGCCGATGACGTTACATAAGTACCGCCCATTGAGCACAAAACGTTTGGATAAGGTCTAGCACAAAAAACACACTACCCCATGTCTGATATATGATACCAATAAGAGGGGGTGGGGAGCAGCAGTGACGTGTAGTGTGTGAAACAACACTTGGTGGCCTCTCATACTGTCCAACAATAAACATTATCTGTATAGGTCATCTGTAATGGTATTATCTGACAATTCTAGTAAACATGGAACTTATCAGAAAATACAATAAAATTGCACTCACTATCACATCTATGTTTTTGCTTTTTCTAGCAACTAATTATAGATAATAAGGGAAGTACTGCATATCACCCCAAGATTAGATATCGATATTTCACCGTAAATGCATGTGTTGATGTTCTATGAACATAAAAATTACAAGGTTTCCAGATCTGCGCCTGTAAACCAAATGGTAATAGTTGAATAACAAACGCAGTTCATCTTCCAAGAATTAAACACCAAGGTTTTTAAAAAATCTCGTTTCGTTGCGTTTTATTTACCAACTAAAAAATTGCTCTAATGCTTTAAATTGAAATACTAAATTTAAGATTCTTGCACCTATTACTATAAAATGTGTATCTTGAATTAACTATGAAATGCTTTTCATTCTGAATGTTGTATAGCTTGTAAACCATAATGCTACAAAATACTTATTGCACAGAATATACAGATATGAAAGTCATATTTATATAAATTGAATCAGTTATTTTATCAATTACTTTCATATTATATACCTATATTTTATATATAGTATACATATTTTATATATAATTTTATATAACGTGTTGGAAATAGTCATTTCCTCCACACTAGCCATATGTAGGCTAGGTTTGGAAGAGTAGAGTCAGACTGAAAGATTCAGTGCCATAGCCGGCATTTGAACCACGGATCTCCGTGATTATTTTCATACAACAGCCAACATTCTGGAATACTGTACTTTTGAAACTTATAGTTTCCATTGTCAGCACCTGTGAACATTTACAATTGTCCACAAGATGGAGTTTTCAACCAATTCTACTAAAATTTGTCATTCTAAATTCTGAAAAGCTCTGCGAGGTTTAATCGGGAGTCGAAATTCCCGCACTATAAACCAAGGAGCCACCATTACAGTAGCGCTGTGGGTCTACAAATCCCCCCCACCCACACTCTCTCTGGGATGGAAGTGTATACGCCACTTATGCACTACCCATAACCTCGGTCGGGCCACCGGTGACCATGCTACTAGCTATCCAGGCTAGTATCGGGGATTCTTTTAGATGCCTCTCAACCACTTCTGGGAGGCTATGTCATCCAGACTTTCCCAATACCATGGGTGTCGGGAACTACTACTGCCTCGCCGAGACCAACCCAATAACGAAAAGCTCCTCTTTGGAAGGGGCTCGAATGTTCGGCCCAGCGTACTTCCGGTAATGTCAAAAGTACTACGAGTGTTAAGGGACCGTAGTGCTCACACCACTGCAGCTGAAGGATTTAGAACCCCCTACGGAGGTTACATTTTGAAAAGGAAAACAGTTAAAACTCACACACAAATCCAATGTTCTAAACAGTTTCCAGTTACTGACCTTTAAAGCAACAAGAAAATTACATAAAGGGGCAAAAAATAAACAAAGACAACACTTTAAAAATCTGAGGAGTAAACTATCACATACCTTTCTCCACTTCATAATTTGTTACGTCTATTCTGCAAAGTATTCATAAAAACTGTTCTTCTACACTCGCCTGATTACTCTACCCACACTTCTACAAACTTACAAAAAACTACTATCCCATCTACGTATTAAGTATAACTGATATAAATATTTGGAGAAATTGTTTCACATTTCGTTCTACGTTTAAAATATTATTTATAGAGAAAAAAACCAAAACAAAAGTACAAACGCGTGACGATTAAGTACTTAAATATAAAGTGCGTACTTGAAAATTCAAACAAATCAATTACTAAGATATACAAAAAAGGGCATAAATTATGTGATTTAACGAGAACTGCATTTTTTTGTAGTAAATAAACGTTTTATGTACTTCTTACCGCTTATAGCTTACGGTTACATTAAACAGAATGGCGGGGGACTTAACAGCTGCCCGCAGAACATTCAAGGTATGCACATTCCATTATTTAAACATTTCAACAAAAATTATTAGAGCCATTTTGACGAGGAAAAAACGATGACGTAAGTTTTCCATGTAAGGGTAGTTTGGGCTAGCAATATTTTCTTGACAATTTAACATTGCATCCTTAAAATATACTGAAACGCATACCTATGTACAAACTTAGGTATTTATCCAACTTTACGTTTTCTAATATTTTCAAAATGTTTTTTTATTAAACAGTTAATTTTCTGTGAAATATCAATATCGAATATTTTGGTGGCATACAATTTTTCCCCCTACTTACAAATACGTGAGCAGTAGAAAGGGTAGATACACTTTGTTTTTCGAACTACAACTAGGATACACAAGTATATAAAAATGCTTTACATTACGCTCAAATAAATAATATAAATTAACGCATGAAACTTTAAGCTCACGAAAAAATTGTATTAGGGACAAAAAATATTCAAATAAAATTTCAAACAGTTCCCTGTTTATCACAAACTTAGTATTAAATTACCACGCAATGATTGAAACGGTCTGAAAATAGTATATGCATATTTCAATCCAGGCAAGGAAAAAAGAAGTATTTGTTATATTCAGTGCCTCATCACTTTATTTACTAAGACATCAGTAATTAACCTTTTTAAAAAGTAGAAATGATTGCAATTCCCAATTTAAGAGTAACTAATCATTGCATACCTATGTACAAACTATATTTATTACTTGGATATTTTAATACATTGTGGTGGTACCTAAATTTACATAATTTTATCATAAAATAGCTTTACTCTCATATGCAATGTTCTAAATGGTTTATCATTTATAATACTAGAAAAAGGCTCATAGGTACGCCACTGCATGGCGCATATTGACAAAACATTTGTTGCTCTCCTCACGTGTTGAGCAACATTTCCAACAATGTGGTACGCCCTCTCACTGCGAGGCCACGTGTGTAGCTATTAGGCGGATCAGCACAGTGAGGGGCCACATTGGGGCTGTCGTGCCCCGCCCCGGGAGGGCAAACAAATAGCTACCTGCTCCACAACCCCGGTGGTGCCCTTCGGGGGGCTAGCGGCCATAAACACGTCCACTTGCTTCAATAACGTTACGAGCAAATGCCGAGGGGTCATCATTCCCGGCTCAGCCAGAGTTAAATTAATTTCTGATATTCGCTTTCGGTGAACAGGTTCTAAAGCTGTTATATGATACAAACTATGTCAAATGAATGAATGCTGTACTTTATATAACTGCGCAAGGGTTTTGTTACGGAACCCTATTACAATAGTGGTAATATTTAACACGTAGGTTCGGATATGGAGTCAATACATTTCCCTGCCCACTTTATTCGTTCACTCATTATTTAATGCAACTTGCCTAGTTAAAATAAACTCAAAGCAATTAATCTGCCAATTTCCTTAACAGGGCAGATAATTGGAGATCTAATCTCTTCCAATCTTTCCACTCTCCTCTTCAGTCCTTTTATAGGGACCATTTGCAGAAGCTGTAGCTCTTGCGGTATTAACTATAAAGATGCTATCTTTTTCTCTCCATCCCTGCTTTTACCTCCAACTTTAGCACTCTCAGCCTTTCACTCTCTTACTTCCTATTTATTTCTTTACCTCTTCCACTTCTTCCTCCCTCTCTCTTGTCTATAGCATGTTGCACCAACTCTCATATTTTCTTCCTTTTGCTTTCACTATGCCGTTCTCGTTCTGTTCTCTCTTAACTCCATCACCGGCCTCTGCCCCCTTTATGTTCCACTCTGTGTAACACTTCCTGCGACACTTAGAAAGTGGATGATAAAATGTTTTAGCATGTTAACGATAGTTAAGCTTGGAAATATACTTTGCTTTAAGTTTTACATAGCTGGTTTAAGCTTTACAGTGAATATTTGTGTAACTTATTAAATGCTTATCGTAACAAAATAAACTTTTGTTAACGTAATATCAATCATAAAATTTAATAAGTGAGAATATTTTAGAACCCCATTAGAAAGCCCCCCCCCCATCTGTTTTGGGAACGTAACTGAAATGCTATAGGTATCTAAGTGGTATCTGAGCCATTTTAAATACCTACCAAGTTTCACTACAGTCTTCACACACATATAAACAAAAAAGTAGCTTAGGCCAAAAATGTGTGTGTGTGTGTTTGTGTGTGTGTGTGTGCGTGTGTGTGTGTGTGTGTAGTGTTTAACGCCCGCTTTTACTACATACGACACCGTAGGCGATGACACTGATGATACATGCGATGAAGATGGAGCACCGGTGGAATGAGATGGCGGGGGAAACCGGAAATCCCGGAGAAAACCCGCCCCAGCGCCGTGTTGTCCACCACAAATCTCACTTTGCGGTCACCTGGGATCAAACCCGGGCCGCCTTGGGGTCCAAAAGTGCAACCATTACAGACGTAAACGTCAATTATGTAACCGAAATCGAACAACTCGGGAAATTCTTCCGTTATTTATATTATACGTGTAGACTATTATTTGGCATCATCTTCTGCATCAAACCTTCCTTCCATTCGTCATTTTTCTCGGCAAGTGGCCTCTCTTCCAGGTACAGCCATTTTCCTTTCCTTTTACTCGGCGTGTTATTCCCCCCCCCCCCCCCCTGGCTTACAGACATTTTATTACAAAATGATGTGACGTCGTACTACTCTCAATACATTTTACTAAATGTCTTTTCTTGTTCTTTCTTCAGGAATACATAAAATATTTTGTTTTTCCATCGAATTATACCTTTAAAAATGACAATCTAAGATATTTTGGATGGAATATTTGCTTTCAAAAGCAGAAGGTTTTTGTTTTATTTTATACAAATATAATTCCAGTGACGTTAACATCCACATTTTTTGTTTTTCTGCTAATATAATATTACAGTATCGGGCAGTTTCTCTCAAGAACTTATGCCTGCATTCAAATATTCTACAACAATATTAGAAGGAAGCCGACGTACGCTTAGAGTTTGGCTTCAGCTCCAGTGTATCGGGATTAGTGGTTAAGTGTAAGGTTAAAAACGATGATTTCCCTGCTCAGCGTACACTTAGTACAACTATACGTTTAGGTACACCAAAATGTATACAACGAATGAAGTACACGACTGTGATTCGTATTGCCACCGTCTTTACACCGTTAATGACAGCAATATTAATAGTGCAACATGGAGCCATTAGATTATAACATTCAAAATTAAAGTAATGGGAAATAAAGCCAAACATCGGTATCGTCGCTCCCAATGTTACGCAATACTTTTTATAATGCCTCCAATATCGAGTTCAAACTTTCTTTGTACATGTTTAAAACAAAGTTTGGATACTTGCCTTTTAAACTATGTCATCAATTAAATGTTGATTCGTACATGTTTCGGTGCCTTTATCTCACCACATCTTAAAATCAACGTTGATCTTCCGTTTTTTAATTGTTGCATAACAATGTTTCACATGATGTAATTTGTAACAAAGACTGCTCAAATTTTAGTAGATATTCATAAAAAGTGAATAAAATAATTGAGATGTGGGTGATCGTACGCTTCTAAACATGCGCAAGACAGGGTCATTAAAATAAGATGTTAACTCGCTCCACGGACTCTCTCCACTGCGCGAAGGAAAGTGTCGTCGGCGTAACAGTGCTGTCAGAGGTGCACCAAAATCATTTCCTTATAGTAGATGCTGAAAGTCTACTGTTAAACATGAACTGTTTAAGAGAAGTGAAACCAAGAGTAATTCAGTCGTTATAACAGTATTTAGATGTAACACTGTAATAATGTAAACAAAAACGTAATTGGCTTCGTATGGGCAAAGTTGAGTGCTCATAAGGAGGTTAGAAGAAGAGAGGAGAGTATACTACCATCTCTTCCATTCCACCAGTCCATTGGTCTTTCTAAAAGACAGCTATAAGTTAGGTAATGACAATGCATTCTCAAAATCAATTAATTATATACACTATTGTAAATGTGATATAGTCGCATGCTACAAAGTTTTGAAACACAAAGGAAGAATTTGCTTAAAAATGCCGCATTTACAAGTTACCCCTCGGAAAACAGAAACACGCAATGCAGCAGCGAGCAGATAGTTCGTGTTTGAACAGAGGGCAATGTCCCGGCAACGCATCGGAGAACTAAAGGCATTCAGTTCCGGTAACAAATCCCCATGTCACAATATGTAAATTGTCCATCACAATGAGAAGAGCACATGCACTGTTAGTACAACAATGTAAACAGTTATGTTCCATGATACTCCACCTAAGTGCGTGTGGGTGTGCAGAGAACTTCGCTAATCAACCTTCCCACCCAACATAAAAAGGTAAATGCTACAGCGGACAAATAGGAATGGCTATGAATCAACACATCAGTTATGTCTGTACGAACACTGTACTTGCAACGGCACGGCGTTTAAGCCAAATTTACGTTTGGGTATTACATACCTTTTAAAATTTATATCCTCAGTCATATCGAACGATGAATGATATGGGTGAAATGATGGCTCAAATGAGCCAGGGTACATAGAGCTTACCTGACATTCATCTTTCACGAAAAGGGAAAGCCCCGGAAAAAACCTGACTTTCCTCATTCATGTTTACAGCAATTTTGGACGCTTTTGTTTCTGTTGATTTTTATATCAAAACAAATTTACATCATATGCGTTATTGCCCACTTGTTCACACCTTTGTATATGTTCAGATAGGTCTATAGTTTAGTTTCAATTTACAGATTTGGGAAAGAATTCACGCCAGCCTTTTATGTTTAGCTGATGCATAATTATCAAAAGAATACTGGAACTTGAGTTTGATTTATATAAATTGGTTTCATTTTGATTATAGTTTTAATAAAGTTAATTGCTCCTTTATAGATAAACATGCAATTAGGAAAGTAGCTCCGATAATAACATGTATGTAAACCATGAAACCCTATTGTTACAAAGAAAGTTGATAGTCTAGCAAGATTAACAGCGCTCCCTTGAGGCAGTAATCAACTTACTATGACATTGGAGACACAATTTAGAGATTTTTTTTTTTTTTTTTTTTTTTGGGTAATTTATGTCCTCCAACGTCAAGTCATATCAGACGGTGAATGAAATTGGTGAAATGATGCTCAAATGAGCCCAGGGTCCATAGAGCTTAGTTACCCGACATTCGTCTTTGAAGATAAGGGGAAACCCCGGAAAAAACCTTATCCAGGTAACTTAGCCTGACCGAGATTCGAACTCAGGGCCTCTTGAACGTGAGGCAGACTTGCTACCATCTACGCTACCGAGGCGGTGCTACCATCTACGCCACCGAGGCGGGCAATTTAGAGTAGTCGTACTTCCATAAAATCCCTGGCAATGACGGCGATTCCAGTATGCGAGCCGTCCAGCCGTCACATGCGTAAACCTGAAAGTCAGTGTGTTGTTGGTTACAGAGAGTAAAGTACTGCATGGGAGCAAGCTATGCGTGGTTGCGGGATGCGGGGAAGTCAGTTATGGGGAATAAGCTAGCGACGTTATGGCAATGCTTGCATAAACAGAAATGATCACTTGAGAATATTATTGTTTCTTACACGAACGAAGCAAATGATGATTTGGAAGACATCACAGAGCTTCCAATCCCCTTAGAGCATCGCACCAACATCACACCTCATACCACTCCCATTGAACTGGATGGGTCTCGCTAAGTTTAGCTTCTTTAAATGCAGGAGCTTTATGGAAGAACGGCTACTCTATCTCTGCAGAAGACCTCAACTATCCGTAAAGTGTTATTTCCTCACCCTTTTGCAAAGGAAACCGTGTTGTGTGTCGAACTTCTCAGCATTTAAAAGCACTTTTCTATAAATCGCGTAAACCGAACAAAAGTGGATTAAGAACCCTTCTACCTAACTCGGTAAGATGAAAATAAAACACAGCGTTAACACTATCTAGTATTTAAATGTGAATCTAAGAGCAGGTATTTTTGATCTGGCAACTGTACTCCAGTGAAGAAGCCCACGCCACGGGTGGGCTAGACATGAGATAGGTGCGAGCAACAAGTGGAGGGAACATGGGTAATACAAATGGATGGACACGTGTAATGGCGGGTTGCCGCCCCTACGTCATTAGCCTCTCCGCGGGCACAGCACGCACCGAGATGTATATATAGGTCATCTCCGTCAGACTATGGAAACATTATCGGCTTGTAAGAGACTTCTCCAACACCTACTTATTCCAAGCGCAGCATTCCACCCAAAATTTAGAATTTGAGAGTTCAAAGGAAATGGAGTTTTTAAGACCTGTGAATAAAACAAACAGCTTTTTACTTATCTACAACGTACCCACCATGAAGTTTCCATTACGCCATAAAATCCAATACCGAGACTTCAATAAATATAAACATGTTGGGAGTTTCTAATAACAATCAATAAGCAATTTTAGGAAAAGATCTGTGTGTGTGCGTGTGTGTGTTTGTGTGTGTGTGTGTGTGTGTGTGTGCAAGCCCACCTCTGTCTCATATTAAAAAGGTCCGGAGTTCGAATTTTGGTCAGGTGAGCTTTTTGGATATGGATCTTTTTCCGGGGTGGTCCCTTATCCTGAAAGATGAATTCCAAGCTCTAAGGACCTGGGATCATTTGAAATCGTTTCACCCATTTCACTCATCGTCCGATATGACTTACGTCGGAGTACGTAAATAAAAAAGATGTGTGAACAGCGCAATTCAAAACTGAACAGTGATAAATATCATATGGTATTCATGTTCGCATCTTTCAAAAATGCTACACCAAAATGATCATGAAACTCCCCAACCAGAAGCAAAATTAGGTAAAAGGATCTTTTTATAAAAAAAATCTAATGATTTTCTTTAAATTCCACGTGTTTAAGATATTTAACTAAGAAACATAATTTACATATTGCAATTCTTGTGAATAACCTATGAAACGGTATTCAGTTCACTGAAATATATGTTTAATAAACCATAAAAGTAAACAAAAACTTAGCATACCAAAAATACAGATCTCTACAAAAGACAATTATTAATATACCTATTTATATTTGTTGTGGTATTTGTCTGAATTTCCAACATTTTGTAAATATTTTGAAGTACTGCGCCATCATTTTTCTTTCTCATTATTTCGTGAAGACCTATAAATATAATTATTATTATATTATTTCGTGAACAGAGTATGAAAATTCAAAGCCAACATATAGTGACCCACTTTTTGGATATGACTAACACCTCACGTCCCCATATCCCTCCTGTACCGAAAACAAAATTTGTAATAAAACCACTTCTGCAAAAATGCGTTGCCACAAAAATAAGGTACAAAAAATAATTTGTTAGAATAATCTGAAATAAATATGATTAGAGAAAGCTATGTGAATGTAACATATCAGAGTGTATTAACTAATCTGTTTCATATAACCTTGTCCCGCTGACATGTATCACTCCGCGTGCAACTATCTTCCCCTTCATCCTAATTGGCTAATGCTTTCGCGCCATAGGCTATAGGCGGTGCCTTCCCGTCACATTGAAACCTGCAGTAAACGTCATAATAATTGCCAGGAAGATAGATAAAATCATACAAATAAGAATATGAAGGCATGCAAAAATACAAGTTTATAATGAAACTGAGCAAGTTGAAACTGAAACAAGTTTATAATGAAAGGCCTTCGGTCTTATCCACTGGGATTTCTTAAACCAGTATACATACCTTGCAAAAATGGTTGTCTTTCAGTCTTAAAAGTCAAGTCACGGCATACTTGTCGTGTGTTCTTCATTTACCCAAGTCTCGTCAAGGTAGTAGGTATATTTTGCGACTTGTATCTCGGTGCAGTCTGATTGTCCTTAAATAACGTCTTCGCCACAAAGCAATATCGCCCCTGGAGTGGTAAGTTTTCCTGTTGTCTCAATTTCATGTCCCGATGTTCCTACGCATCTAACACACCTGTAAGTTCAGAGCACAGCTGTTCGACTTCTCTCACTGACAAAGACGGATTCTTCTCTGTGAGTGCATTAAACACATGCGTCACAATTCCTTTTTCGCCGCTTTGTAAAGGTTTTCTCTTGCGATGCTTCAGCGCAAAAATGGCGCTAGACTCTGCCATTATACATATAAGTGTACATGCATTAAACGACCAATAAAATAATTTAGTTCTCGATTCGGCATAGCACACCGTCGAATGGCGATATATGACTAATCCAGTTCAAAACAAGGTCAGTGATAAAAGTCATATAAACAAATATGTCATCACTACCGCTAAATCACGTGCTATCGTGCCATGTGCTTGAGAGCACAGGAACCTCCTCTTTACTTCGTTTAAGAATTAACATGCATTTCAGATAAATCAACTCTGTTGCGTAATATATTTAATTCAAACAGTTACGAAAATAGAAATTTGACAATTCTCTTCCAACATATAAAGACATATCACCATGTTAAATAACGAACAAATTTTTACCGCACAACAGTCTGCACCACAACAGCAGCCAATGAGATGTGATAAGGTCACGTGACCGTTAAGAGATACGGGGCAAGCTTATGTGAAACAAGGATTAGAAAGTAGGTAGATTATGATTTCTCCTCCTTAAGAAGGCAGCTTAGTTGAGCAAGGCATTTAGTTGTCTGGTTACAGATGTTAGGGATCTGAAGAGAATATGATACCTAACATCTATAACCAGACAACTTTAACAATCCAGCTTCATTAACAATGTGCTGTCCGTCATTTCTTGGGAAGCTATTGCTGTGAGGATATTGATCCCTTCTACACTCTCTGTTTTTTGTTCTCTGTTTTCTAGGCACCTATGTTTAGTAACACAATGGCCATCTTATATAAGTATTAGTTACGAACACTCCAGAGCACTACACACAAAACATTGCAGTATGAAAGTTGTTAAAAAAAACATTTGGGACAAACTCCAGAGAATGAGGTGGATGAGGAATCAATTTGAAGCATAATTCATGCACTTTTAGCTATTGTAATTACAACCAGTATGTGGGATTGTCCTAGTGAATCAGTAGGTATATTTCTGTTTAAAAATTTTACTCATTTTTCTTCAACAAATATTTCAATCGCCGTAATAATGAAGCATAATAACACCAATTATTGCTTTTGTCATTTTCCATGTATTCTATTTTACACCCTGAAAATTCCACTCTCCCCCCAAAAAGTAAAAACAGTGGCCATCATCTTTCCAGCCTATAAAACAACCTTTACTTTCTTGGCGGGTTCTTACCAGTCTTCGTCTCCTATGCATAAGGATGTATATGCAGTCACGAATCGAAAAATATTCTGTGGATTGTGGTTAAAGATGTAAGACATTTAAACTAAAATGATCTCCAGCATGCGCTTTAAAAACCACCGTGAACAATCGTATCAACCAACAAGCACAGTTTTCTCATTCCTAACTTTTCGTGCATGATATTATGCATTCAATTGTTTCAAATGTCTAGTGTTACTACATATTTCGCACATTTTTAGTGAGTCTGGCATTGTGATATTCAATGATTTTCTTTAAGACGGCCTCTATTAGGCGGTAAAAGCGTGCTTTATTTTCAGTGCTACTTCAACCAGACTTATATTAACTCATTCTAATATAAACGGTCCTCAAGGATAGTGTTATTTTGGACAAACTTCAACTCTTGTTTTGGTCTGTTTTGCAGTCCAACCCTTTAAATGCAAATGTTCAATAACAGACGTAACTCATTCTATGACACGTGTGACACTGCTCACTTCCAAAATCAACAATTAACGGAACTACACATCCATCTGAAAATGTGACTAACATCGTTACATCAGGGATGTTAAAGAAGAGGACACGAGTTTTAACCCATTCCCCTGTTTTACTCTGCAGTTTGCCTGCCATCCAAGGAGCTTTTATTGCCTTAACACTTTATCGCCGTAAAGTCCGACCACCCGTGTCACACGGTGCTAGATGCGGAAAGTAGAGCAATGAAATAGTAATAACATACCCCATGGCGCGACAGTCCATAGAGGGCCAAGGCCTGCCAACCCGACTGCCGGCCTTACCGTCACATACGCTAGGTAGAGGTGGAGGATTATCCAACCAATACGGGGAGGAGATGTGGTCAGCATCTCGGCACAGAGGAATGACATTGCTGGTCACAAATTAGCATGTCCTCTTTATACAAACCACTATTACCAACAAAGTGCAGTTAAGCATTTCCTTCTACTTACCAGACTTAACATCTAACTGCGTAGATTAAAGTCACTGATATAAATCATAGATACTTTAACAATAGTCTCTATTAAGGAAGTTCGGAATTCCCTATCTCAACAATGTTAAATTCATATTTAAGATCGTTATCTTAGCAACCAACCAACCTACCTAGAGGGATAAAACTTTTACCACAAATTATGTATTGCTTCCTTGTAATTTAGACGAGAGGAATTTGGACTAACATGAAAAATGTATATATTATACATTTTTAATGAGACTCAAAATATTGAAATTTGAAAAAACAGTTTATTTTTCCTGAATATAATTATTGCAAATAAATTTTACTCTGTCTAAAGTTGGGTATGTATATACAAAACAGGTGGTAAAAATTGTAGCTTGGTTTCTGATACAGAAGCTGAGAAAATGGGCAAGATATTTGAAGAAATGTGATTTTCAGAAATAGCGTTTAAAGTTTGTAGTAGATTTTATCATACATTAGTGCATCCCTAGGCCATATGATGGGTCATCTGGGTCTTTCTCCTCTTCAAACTTGCTCTCCAACTTCCTTTTAGCTCTGCTGGAAGAATGCCTTGTCTTTCTATGTATCTCTTGCACAGCCCTTTTGCTCAATTAACTCCAACAGCATCCAAATTCTTCATTGCTAATATGCAATTAATTCCAATTTTCATTCCCAGTTTCTTCAGAATCAAACATTTCAATTATTTACTTTACTGAAGGTTGCCACAGCATCAAAAGCACCCATGTGCAATGTGCTCATTCCAATAAAGATATTCTTGGTAGCCTGGTCCAAATTGCATTCTGTAGTGATTCGTTTGCGTTTTGTGTACCACAATGTAGACATTCCTTCAGTAAATCTGAATGGGCTAGATCTCTAAATACTGAGTTCATTTCACTCATGCATGCTATTGGTAGATGAAAGTGATCATTGTGGTCATATTCTTTTCCGGCCTCCCTCGCCTTTAGAAATTTGCACCAAAATAAAGCGCACAATTCATGCTGAGGGTTTTGGTTATTGGACAGTATGTGGAAATAACAGGACCATTTCAATATAAAAAGCGTAATTAAAATAGTTTCTATATCATTATACTATATATATATATATATATATATATATATCATATATCATTTTAATTGCAGAAAAAGGCCCGCCTCGGTAGCGTATATGGTAGCATGTCTGCCTCACGTTCAAGAGGTCCCGAGTTCAAATCTCGGCCAGGGTGAGTTACCTGGATAAGGCTTTTTCCGGGGTTTTCCCTTATCCTGAAAGACGAATGTCGGGTAACTCTAAGCTCCATGGACCCCGGACCCATTGAGCATCATGTCACCCAATTCATTCACCGTACGATATGACTTAACGTTGGAAGTAAATTAAAAAAAAAAAGAGCAGAAAATCGCACATTAATGTGAATCAAAAATATAAAATATGACAATTTTATGATTTTTGGCCATTCCGAACCTCCTTAAATAGTTTATATAACACCAATTTGAAGCTGCCAACATAGTTAAATTCTTTGAAATGATATCCCATTCGCAATAGATACAACAGTACACCAGTGACTGGCAATGATATATGCAGTTACAAGTAAGTATTGAAATAAATAGTAATCACAGCATCAGTTTGAAACGATGTAGCTTTTCCCCAATTATTCCACTTTGGCCACATAGTAATACATGCCTCAGTTCTATCTTTACATGTCTACAACCAAAGTGTTACATTTACTTGAAATAAAAAGCAAGCAACAAGTGCGAATGAACAGGTAAGGACGTTTTGCATCGGAGAGAAGAACCTGTGAGGCGGGAACCCTGGAGTGCTCCACTGGGGGGCAAATTCTACATGAGAACCTCGCCCAGCGTGTGCCCACATGTACGGAATATTTTCAGTTGCCCTCTTGCATGTAAGGGTTTCCAAAGTAAGCCGATATGTGCAGCTTGGCCTAGAGATATATCCTGCTTAAAAATTGCTAGCAGTGATGAGAGAAGAAATGGGAGAAGGAAAGAGGTAAATGTAAGATGTGTGGAGAGAAACAAGAAACCCTTTGCGGAAAAGGAAATGAAGAAAGTGACGTAAGAATAAGAGGACAGAAAAACATATCGAGCAGGAAGGCTCAGGTAGTAACGTCTGTGGCCCTCATTTGGAAGGTCACGGGTTCCAATCCGAAGGTCAACCAACCTGACTAGGTTTTATTCGTGGTTTCCACAAGTTACCATGGATATTTAATACCATAAGCCAAAGTTTCAACTGAAGATTAAATCAACAGTAAAGATGAAAATAGAAGGTAATAAGGAACATGCTGCCATCTATCCATAGATAATGAAAGTTAACAGACTGGATGACACAGCCACCTGGCATTAAGGTCACCATGGACACCGCTCCGCCTGTTCAACGCAAAACCAGAGGTACAGTTGCCCGCACGAAGGCCTCTGTAGACATATGACGAAGCAAAATGGTACAGGCATGACACCTAGAAGGCTATGAACGAATATATGGTGTTTCACGCACCCTTTTACTACCTGCGCCACCGCAGGCGCTGACTGATGATACATGAGATGAAAATGGAGCACCGGTGGAATGAGGTGGCGAGGGAAACCGAGTCCCGGAGAAAACCCGCCCAGCGCCGGTTGTCCACCGCAAATCACACTTTGCGATCGCTTGGGATCGAACCCAGGGCGCCTTGGTGAGAGTCAAGAGGCCTTACGCCTCAACCACGGCATGACCTAAGGCCAACTATGCGCCATGTCGTAACATATCCGCGGCGATATAACCACGTACTTAAGGCGATATAAAGCGTATAATACACAGTCATATTAAAGGATTAAAACAAAGGAAAGAAAAACATTTATGCAAAGTGAAGTTAATATACCAAATGAGTAAAAGGCAGAAATGAGAAATAAAAGAAGTACACACCAAAAAATATAAATTGGGGGAGAAAAGCATAGAAGTTGAAGACGAATCAGTGTCTGTTAACATTTCTAAAAGTAATCAGAGTACACTGAGATAAGAATGGAACTCTTAAACCATAGCTGCAGAGTGCTTCGATCTTGAATTACCTGTATATGGCTTGACTCATGATGAGAATTTTTTTTATTTTGACTCAATGACTCTGAATTACCCGATTAAAGTCATATAAATCAATCTCTATCCAATGCTTAGTTTGGAAGCCAGCATTTTCCCTTTTTTCTCCTATAAAACTGTTAAAAGCTTATATCTATCTGCTTTATGCCAATCGAGATAAATTTTTGCACAAATGGTTTCATTACATATCCAGTGTTAAGTAAACGGGAAACGTAGGAAGCTAAAACCATAAAAAGTTTTTAAAACGGTTCATTTATAATATACTGTTTCACTCGTGAATAATGAAAAGTGAGTTTAGTACTTCAAAAATCGTATACATTATTGGAAAATAAAGATCAATAGAACCGAATATCTTAGAACCGGTTAACGTAAAAGAAATTGCCGTAATTTTTACCTGTATGTTAAGGATATCAGTTTATCATAGAGTAAGTTTCCATCTTTCTCTTATGATTTATCAGTTACAAATACGACAAAATCTATTCTGAATTATATCTTTGCAGATTATTGGCAAAAAATGTACACTTCATTAGTGATGGATATATTTTAATCGAAATAATTATAGTAATATTTTAGAAAATAAAGAAAGAAAAATGTATGCAAAGAGTAGTTTGGGCTACGAACTTTTTTCAAAAAACAACCTTTGTGTCACCTGTTTTCGAAGATGCTGATATATATGATTACACTGCTCAGAGACGTAAACATTCACCTTGTCTAAAAATGTTTGGGAGTTTAAAATATGGGAGAGAAAATGAATGAATCTATGAAAACCAGAGCAGTAGAAACGGAAGACTTCACATGTAATGTAAGAACAAAAGCAAAACTAAAAGTGAGATCATGAAGCAAAGACAGAAAGAAACGAAGGATAAACACAAGGAAATCGAGCTGATATTTAAGTAAGGAATGCTCTGTACAAACTGATTGGGGATATTAACTCTCAGACTGCAAAGAAAAATACCGATTTTTGCACTCTTTTTAATCCCGATTACGCATTTCTGCTAAACAATTGGAGTTCGAAGAAGATGGGTGCTCATAGGCATACAAGCTGAACACAAAAAACGGCTTCGATCCTAGTAGCACATTGGTGTGACTGCCAGGGAACTCAAGAACAAATAAATCAAGAAGCCTTTAGGGCTTTGTTACGATATCGAAAGAGCTTATCGATTATTTTAGAGAGGAAAACAAGAAGATGTTTAGCTAAGACCGCTGAACACTACGCAAAGTTTGATATACACCCCTGAATGTAGACCATCGTGCAGTCGCGGCAGGTTCTTGAAAGTTCTACAAAGTGCGGGTATTTAAATTACAAAACGGAGATCTTATAACGTTCCATCATCTCAGAAGTTGCTTCAACGACAGAAAATGTTGTAGAACCTCTCTGGAACATTACCATACACGCTGTTCTTGAGATCATGATTTGTTCCATATTCGGCACTTTTATATGCAGCCGCCTGCAACGCGCAAACGTTAGAAGCAAAACCGCCAACACAAAATTTATCAAAAAGTTCTCACAATACGACAACGATTCCAATTTCTCCTGATAAAATGGAAGCCTGAGTTCCATTCATTAGCGAACCTTGTAGTTTTATGGTTATCTAAAAGAATTAGTTAGGCTGCTGTAGCTAGGTAATTAGGATCACGATGAAATCCAGGATGTTCCTGGAAATCAGACTACGTACTGTCCGTCAACCACAAGAAGGTAAGCGGGGCCTGAAAAGGAACAGGGGTTTTAAATGTTTAACTGCTCTGGTAGTGGATCTGTTTACTACGAAATGAGTGTGACAGTACATATGAGTCACCCATGTGCCAGATGTAATGCTTGTTTCAGGAACTGCAGCGGTAGGTATAATGAATGGATGAGTTATGTGACAACACTGTTAATTTTACATGAACTTATCCTATCCGGAAGGTGAGCATAAGCACCATACGGACAGCAAAAGTGCTTACGTTACACATGCCTCTGTCTTGCCTTCTTGTGTTGGGTGTACAGTACATGCGGTACAATTTCTAGGCTCCTAGGACATAATTCTGAAGGGTACAATGGGAAAAGAAATTCTTGGAATTTTAGCATTTCACATAGTAATAGTCATTTATCAGATGAGAATTAGCTGTTTAAGAATTGACAATATGTGCAGGAACATTGGTGCAGAGTAATGCTTAACGAGACTTAATTTAATAAAAGGCCATCTATTTCTAAAATTTGCTTCTTTTCCTTCGCTTTCTTACAGTCTTGGAAGAGTGTCATTCATGATGGATTAGCGGCATCTCCCAGGGCTTAAAAATCGGGTACGATTTACGTAGATTTAGCGGTGCGCTTAACATTGCCACGACCAACAGCAAAATCTCCTCCTCCTTCATTTTCTTCTTCAACCTCCCTAGTTTTACCACTATCGTGGTGTTATGGGATTCTTCTCTCACTCCATCCCTTATGCCTTTAGGCGTCGGCATGAGGGACAGACTCTAGATAAGATAAAGAACCCACGGTGATGGTTGATCAGCCCGATGAGAGAAGTGGATGACAGAATGAGGGCGAAATGAAAGGAAAGATAAGAGAGCAATTAGTGGAATGATAGCGCGGGAAACCGGAGATCCTAGAAAAAACCCGCCCCTACACGTATTGACCACCACGAATCTCACATGCGGCCGCAGCTAAATACACTTCGCTTTATTATTGTTTTAAACTGTCAGGTGTGGATACATCTGCAGTTAGCAGATACAATTCAATACAACTTCAGTACTACTTTGGGTGATGAATTTCAAAAACAGTTTTATATTCAACCTAACCAATGGAAAACTCACACTATTATTAGTCTCCATTAAATGTATCTTCAAATTAATTAAACTGTTGTTTACTCCCACATCCACCCAAATATAGCAGGAGATAGAGATCTCCTAGTTATTCACTGGAGCTGCTCGCAGCAAGCACACTGGAAACGAGATTACAGACGAGGCCAAAGGGGACGCAAACGTGCTATCGCCACCAAGTATTCATATCTTATGTGATACTTCAAACCACGTTTTTTTTTTTTTTTTTTTTTTTTTTGGTAACTTTGCGTCCTCCAACGTTAAGTCCTATCGGATGGTTAATGAAACGGGTGAAATGATGCTCAAAATTGTCCAGGGTCAATGGAGCTTAGAGTTACCCGACATTCGTCTGTAAGGGTAAGGGAAAACACCGGAAAAAACCTTATCCAGGTAACTCACCCTGACCGAGATTCGAACTCGGGACCTCTTGAACGTGAGGCAGACATCCTACCATCTACGCTACCGAGGCGGGCAAAACCACGTTAAATTATTATTAATGATCTATTTACTTTCTCCATTACTACAGAAAGCACAGGTACTGTAAGTATGCTATTAACTTCGATTCAGCGGAAAAATACGTTTCGGGATTTCCTGAATTCAGAAAAAGCATTTTTAGGAAAAGCCTTAAGTGTATGTGTTCACTATGTGTTCACAGCGTAATTATAAATAGAAAACAGAAAACTGCGTTAAGTAACGTAACTTGATTAATCAGTATCTAGCAAGCATGTAACAATAAAATTTCTAAGAAAATCCCACTCCAAACTCCCTTTTACATGGAAACATTTTCAAAAATTCTGATTTCCTCAATAGTGGCTCTCAATTTTAGTACAATACCATGCCTAATATATTTTATGATAAATTAAAAATAGATCTGGAATTTTGGAGTAATAGCCTCTTAAGTTTGCTTCATTCTGTATGATTCTGCATAATTGTTAAACTGTAAAATGACAAAACTGACAACATCTCACTAGAAATGCAGAATTAGAAGCACACAATATATATTACAGATGAGTCGATACCATTTTTCTTGATACTCGATTCTCGATACCGATACATGATATTTTCTACGACACCCGAGGCTTTGATACTCGATACCACCATTTCTACTTCTAGTTTCAATGCAAAATGGAATTTTGGGAGCACTGTGTAATGACAATAAAATGAAGTAGGTGCAACTATTTAATGAGACAAAACTTAAAACCACCAGTGTTCATATTTTTAAGCTCTAGATTAGACATTTGAAAGCAAAACAGCCCACCTTTATAAGTTTTTTTGTTAAAAAATACTAGCATTCTCACTCTTCCGGAGTCAAGTCTATTTCTTTTTCTGTCACATGAGTCCTACTGTGATAAGTAATCTTTCAGAGAAAACTGTTGCAGCTGGACTACACAAATATGCAGTGGCTTTTTTTTTAAGTCCTGGAAATTTTTAATTTGTTTTACAGTAATACAGCGCACCAGAATGAAGAGACAAATCGTCTTTGTTAAACACTGTGAAATTGGGAATATACATGTAGAGCTACAAAAGAATTCTAAAAAACAAGGCAGTAAAGATACAAAGTTAAGAGGAAGCGAAAGATAAAAACAGTCAGCTAAAATAAGATTTTAAAGAAATGGTAAAGGTTGTTCAACAAGAGATTCCATAAAATTGTAAGTACTAAGAATAGTCAATTTAAGAACAATAAAACCAGGACTTTTCTTATGCTACAAATATCTTACTGCCAAATCAACTGAACCCAAACTTTTGACTGTCGAGGCAATCACCACACCCCTTGCTTGCAGTAATATTACATGATTTTCAATATTAAGTGTTTAATAAAAGTGTTTTATAAATTTTCTTTAGTAAGTGGCACTGAATTTGACACATGATTATTTTCTTGCATAATGTTACTGTGCAGGTACCACATTCCTGGCAATTTCTCGGGCTTTGCAATATTCTACTTGCGGCAATACCATTTTGTGCTTTTAAAATAAAATAAAAATTGCAGAATCGCCACCGAAGTATCGAAAAAGTACCAAGCGAATTATCTGAAGCATCGTTTGGTGTCAATACCATGCAAGTATCGTGATTACCAAGGTATCACAAGTATCGAGGACCCCTCCCCCTAATGTGTGTGCCCGCCTCGGTAGCGTAGATGGTAGCGTTTCTGCCTCACGTTCAAAAGGTCCCGAGTTCGAATCTCGGTCAGGGTGAGTTACCTGGATAAGGTTTTTTCCGGGGTTTTCCCTTATCCTGAAAGACGAATGTCGGGTAACTAAGCTCCATGGACCCCGGATACATTTGAGCATCATTTCACCGTTTCATTCATCGCCCGATATGACTTAACGTTGGAGGACGTAAAATACAAAAAAAAAACCAACAACAACAACAACAACAATAATAATAATAATAATAATAATAATAATAATAATAATAATAATAATAATAATAATAATAATAATAATAATAATAATAATAATAATAATAATGTCTGTACGCGTGTGCTGTCAACAGAATTCAGAAACGAAGCCAGCTTAACAGTAAACTTGGAATTAAAAACAATTTTTTCAAAGCCAATTCCTCATTTTCTTTCCTTTGACTCCATATACGTATTTATTTGCTCACTTCTCTGATTGAATACGATATTCATATTATGTATATTATATGATGTACAATAATAAGAAAACATAATAAGATCAAAAAGATACTCTGGAACCAAACATTTTGCATGCCATTTGGGTCAGTTTAACGCACCCTGGGAGCCGACTGCATGTGGCACCGGAAGAAAATTATGATGACCTTTTAATGGTGGTGGTATCCTGTGAGAACGTTAGTACAATGACAGAATCGCTTTTCGTTAAAATGAGGCCAGATTACAATAATTTCTGAGAGGCAAATCCCCGTGATGTGGGAATGGAGTCGAGGGGTCTTGGCCCCAGGGCTTGGCGGCGGGCGCCTACCCCAGCAGTGACCATGGTTTAACAAACAAGAGACGGCACGTTGCAATGATACACTCTGCCCTCTTGATTTAAGGGCTGCCTGCCGATTTGTAGTAACACTGTGCGCCTCAAAAACAGCAACACATTCTGACCCAACGGCAAAATCTTTCTGATACATACCTGCAGTTGAGATATAATGAAAACGGCTAACTTCGTTGCATATACCCAGAGTCGTGGCCCAGATGACAAACTTACTCCAAATATACCACTTGCTAAAACAAGCTTAAAGCTATTATAATATAAAGAGGATTTTGATCACTGGACTCAAGAACAGATACAATAAGTTATTACGTACCCTCATATGATTTTCTCTACTCACTCGCACAAATTATTCTTTAAAAGGCTTATTACTCTATCTGCTTTATGTCAAACAAGATAGGCCTTTGTAGAAGTGATCGTATTACATATTTTGTTAGAGGAAAATCAGAATAAGAGTAAATAAAAGCCTTAAGCGATAGACAAGTCTTTAAAGAGCCCGCCTCGGTAGCGTGGTGGTAGCATGTCTGCCTCACGTTCAAAAGGTCCCGAGTTCGAATCTCGGTCAGGGTGAGTTACCTGGATAAGGTTTTTTTTCCGGGGGGTTCCCTTATCCTGAAAGACTAATGTCTGGTAACTCTAAGCTCTATGGACCCCGGGCTCATTTGAGCATCATTTCATCCATTCCATTCATCGTCCGATATGACTTGATGCTGGAGGACGTAAATTAAAAAAAAAGTCTTTAAAGAGCTGGTCACTATGTGATGGCTATGATATTCCATTCTCTTAGTATATCCAGGACAAAAAGGCGAATGACTTCCTATATGAAAAAAGTATAAATAGTCAATTCAAACAAATAACAAGGAATATTTCGGAAATAGTTCACTCGACAAAAAGATTTATGTGATAACTGTGTGTTATAACGAGATCTACATTTGTATGTAGTAAGATTTCTTACCTTTTACTAGTTATGCGAAAGTCATCCAGAATATGGTGAGATTCCGAGGACATTCCCGGAAAATTCAAGATACACTTACGTTTCATTTGGATGACACTATCTTAAACAAAGTATTTTAATCAAAATCGTTAGCCATTATGGAGAAAAATACAATTTTAGAAAAAATGTTCCATGTTAAGGAAAAGTGGAGTGATTTTCTTGAAGCGCATTGTGTTGCATTCTTGAAAGATACTGCACTGAAATACGAAATTTTGTATTCAACCAAATTTCCATTTTTGAGTTATTCTACCCGCACGCACACGGACGCATTTATCTACAAATAGCCCCCTCTTCTTCTTTTTTTTTTTTTTTCTCTCATGGAGTCTCAGGTATCTCAGATTACTCATGGAGATATTTTCGGTGATTAGGATTACTACGGAGGGAATTCGGCACCCACAACTGTGGTGTATTGTAAGCCCCAAGTGAGGCATCACCGGAAGGAAGATGAGGCGAGAGGAGTCGGAGGCCGGCCGACCCAAGGAGTCACGACAGTACCGAGACACCCGCGACACTCCTACCCTGAAAGAGATTTTCGGTGAAATCAAATAATAGGTGGAATACAATGCTTCCATTTTTTCGATTTACGTCCTCCAACATATCGAACGATGAATGAAATGGGGGAAATGATGTTCTAATAAGTCCAGGGTCCACAGAATTTACAGTTACCCGACATTCATGTTTCAGATCCCTATCCAGAATACTCACCCTGACCGAGATTCGAACTCGGGACCTCCTGAATGCGAGGCAGACACGCTCGTTACCTAGGCTACAAGGTGGGTACTTCAAAGTTAATAAACGTGGCACATAAAAGGTTTACTTAACTCAATACAATTTATTTCCAAAAATACTGTAGATACCAATTATTCACTAGCTTGTCTAAATGCTACATTCAAACAATTTCGATCAGCAATCAGCAGTCTGATATGGGACATACTAAAACATGACATACCTCTAAGAGCCACAGATATATAGTAAGAGAAAAAAAACTATAAAAACTGAATGCAACTATGAGTAAAAGTTTAAGCTAAATAGTTCTAAAATGATAACGTCCAAAACAAATGTGTAAGCAATGTAAAACCAAGCCTTGTGGAACCTAAGAAATCTCCGTCTCTCAGAATGCTTCAGGACCACAGAAGCTTCGAAAGTTCTTTGGAAATGGAAACGACATAATGAATTTTTTTAATTTCATACTAACATTGAAAATCGGGATTCGATACCTTTTGTAGCCCATAATTTTCTGGAAAGTGCTATTTTCGTCCAGCGAGAAAAACAAGATAAAATGAAAACAAAAAAACAAACTCTCGTATGTGTGTGCGTGCGTGTATGTGTGCTCACACAAGTTTATGGACGTCAGACAAAAATGTGCAAAAGCTATAAGGATAATTAAGGCATGACCAAAATCTTCCATAATAATTTTAGATTTCAACTTCAAGAATCCCAACTTTGTTTCATGTTACTGTTTAAAGATAAATTATACACTGCTTAGATAACTAACAAATTATGCAAAATCCATTTCGAATGAAGTCACCACAGGCTAAAGACAGAACATTGAAACTGATACATTTCATATGAGCGCAAGTATTTTAATCATACGGCATTTAATATAAAAACGTCACTCATTTTTTGTGAAAATAAAAACAAACGAAAAAATGTTTTAGGGGATAGACAATTTTGTACCAAATCTTCGTGTCACACCATTGGAAAACTCAACTTGGGATTTAACGTAACATTTGTCACTGTGTTCACAGACACGAGTGCGCCATAGTGATGTTTTCAAAGATCCTTTATGATTGTTTTAATTCGGGAAGCCTCAAAACTTTATATTTCCCATGAAATCTTTGCATCAAATTTTAGCTGGAATGACATAGGTATTTACCAGTACGTACTAGAGAAACTAAAATAAAGAACACACTGTAAAAAGTAGAATTTTAAAAACTTGGCCTCGAAGTCCCTAATGATAACATGGGACTTCATAAACTTTGTTTCCTTTAACGCTAAGAATTACTATTTGAAAGGAGCGTCTTTTTACCTATCATCAAGAAGAGATATAGTCTCTTGATAAACAATGTGTACATAAAATCGACAATCTATAATGCGCTTATCCAGTTTCCCCGCCATTCATTTCATAACTTTTCCTTTCACCTACTGCATCGCCATTTCATATCATCTACTTTTTTCACTTTCATAACAGTTATCGGGCTGATCCGCATCCTGGATATTCCATCGCTCCTGGGTTCGTTTGCTCCTTGACAGGCGTCTGATTCCAGGCACCCACTTGTGAGTCCTGGGAGTGTAACTCCTCCATACGAGGAAGGTAAAAAGGAGGGAAAAAAGCGAATAATAGACACAAACTGAAAGAAATCACTGGGATATTTTGATTATAAAATTTATAAGCAGCTCGGTGTAAGAATATTAACGCAGCAATACGTTGCATTGAATGCAACACCATGGAAAAGCGCACAATCTATCATTACTGAAGTTTTTAGGCATGACAAACAAAGTTGAAAACTGGTCACAAAATTATTGAATTAAGCAACATCATAACTGCCAACACAGTATTCACTATAGGTATTACCCAGATTTACTCCAGGTATAATAGATGAAGCTTAGAAATGGTCTAAACTTGTAACATGAATATGCGAAAACGGCTAACTCTACGAAAAATTGCCCGCCTTGGTAGCGTGGCGGTAGCGTGTCTGCCTCACGTTCAAGAGGTCCCGAGTTCGAATCTCGGTCAGGGTGAGTTACCTGGATAAAGTTTTCCCGCGGTTTTCCCTTATCCTGAAAGACAAATGTCGGGTAACTCTAAGCTCTAAGGACCCCGGGCTCATTTGAGCAGCATTTCACCCATTCCATTCATCGTCCGATATGACTTAACGTTGGAGGACTAAAATTACAAAAAGAAAAAAAAAACCTACGAAAAAATTCATTTGAGCATTATAATGAGCTTTGCGTTTTTCTGTGGTAAGTTTTTGTCAGTCTACTAAGATGACCTTGTTACACAAACTGGAATCATATAAAAGATATTTATGGATTTTGTGGATATTTATTTCTCATGTTCATGTGTTAACCATACAACATTTTAATAAAAGCTATAAGAGGTCATTTTGGGGAAATAAAAAAATAATGGAATCTGTACTTTGGGTTAGAAAACTTCGAGTCACATCCCTGGAAGACGCTGAACTTAAAATACTAAGTATATAGTACTTGAACAGTTTCGCTTTTAGTTACGTTGAGAAAAAACACTCGATTTTTTTTTAATTCAACAAACATATATGGTATGTGAAGTGCCTATACCAAATGTTTGTTAAATACAATAGTTTCCCTTACCTATTATAGAAGTGGTAGAAAAAGTAATAAATAATATTTTTTTAAAATAAAACTTTTTGGTAGCTTAAAAACAGTAAAATAGGCATAAATCAGTACCTACATTTTAAGGCGGTATAATTAAACGTTTTAAGCAGCACTACATAATGAGACATTAAAAGTGCATCCCCCCATTGTTAGGGCGTTTTAAGCAACATAAAGTGCAATCTGTAGGATTCGTAAACATCAACAATTATTGTGCACATTGCCATGAACATTTGCCTTGTCCAGTGAGGGAAGGCACCTAAGTTAGCAAACACCCAGTGGAAGGGCCCGCCAGCAGTCTAGACCTACTCTACGGCAGTCAGTCAGAACCAATTAATCCAGGATTGTCATTTCGATGTGAGACTGCATACCAATTGATGAATACCTTTGCCAGCATGTGGTCCTTCCTTACAATGCAACTCTTTTCTAAACCCCAATTTTTACTTACTAGGGCATTAAAGACCTTTTCCTGAATACACTCTTCAGATTACCCACTTGAGAGCCAAACGAAATAACCTGGAAATCTAATAACAGCTTGCATTTTTCTTTTTGGAGAATTTAACCCAAGGTTTATGCTCTCAGTAGCTTTTTTTTCTCCCTCTTTTTGTACAACAAAAGAAACAGATGTGGTTTCCAATTCTACCTCCCTGGTTACCGTGAACCATCCATGTTTATGCATCGCTATTTGCTGCTCCAGTCAATAATCTCCTTGGCTCTATTCTGCTTTTTATGTAATTTTTTAAAATCCAGGAAGCTGTTTGTAGGAAGTAATGTAAACGTTTTGAACCCACAAGATCGTCTGTGGTAAGTAGAGACCGTGACAGAAAATATTTTATGTAGGTACTTGTTCATTAAATAAATATAACAATTTTGTCTCGGTTCATTCAGAAAATCTCTACCGGGTTTGTTCAACATACTCGAACCTAAGTCTTCGCAGGAAAATTGTACAACTATGATTAAATAACATATGTAGAGTTGAATTTGTACCCTTCCAAACTGAAACAAGCATTTGCGCTAGAGCTGCCCAACGACTGTAGGTAATTAATTTATACCTACTGCTCATCTTCGAATGCAAATGAGTCTGGTATAAGAGCGAGTTAGGTATAACAGAACTAGAACGATATACCAACCGAGTATGTGCATCAATTCCTATTCGAAGGCCTAGAATAGGCACGAATCTTTTTACTTCAGTGATTTGTTACTGCAAGGAGCCTTATGCACCATTTGAGTTCGCATAATACGATATTTCTGTAAGGAGCTTAACGATGCAGGTGAAAATGTGTTCTTAAAATGAAATGGAGTTTACCAGCTAGAACATAAAACAGGAAAAGTAAATTTTATATTGAGGAATTAATCCTTAAAGAATTAATCCTTTTAAATGCATTACTCCGGTATATGGGTGATTTTAATTAATTAGAGCCAACTGAAAAATTATATGCCACGGCCGGGATTTGAACCACGGATCTCCTGGTTTCCGTCCAGTCGCTCTAACCCCCCGAGCTACCACGGCCAATGTGCCGTCCCGACATTAAATTCCCCAATTGACTCATTACATTACATCAATTGGCTCAATATGAAATTAAAAAAAGATATTCAGCGATAAAAACCCTGGTATTTAAGTACTTACAATAGTAAGTCGCCACATAATGTTTATCTCGAATATGAGAACTCTAGGTGGTCTACCGGGAAAATGTAATAAGCCAATTGGAGAATTTAATGTCGGGACGGCACGTTGGTCGTGGTAGCTCGGGGGGTTAGAGCGACTGGACGGAAACCAAGAGATCCGTGGTTCAAATCCCGGCAGTGGCATTGAATTTTTCAGTTGGCTCTAATTAATTAATAAAACAGGAAATTTATTTATGGAGCGCTTTGAGACTATGGACGAGAAAACGAAATGACGATGAGGATAAATAACAACAACAACAACAACAACAACAATAATAATAATAATAATAATAATAATAATAATAATAATAATAATAATAATAATAATAATAATGTTGAATTATTCTCAAATGTACTTTAAAAAGGTGGTTTTACACACTACCTGAAAGCATGCACTACATTAAGGTAATTTCAAATGGTATCCTTCTGCTGGAAATGTATGCCATTGCCGTATTTATACCTCGGTAAAACGAAACTCAATTTTAGGTTCACCATTGTATTCAGCTTTGAAGTGAAACAACTTTTGAGTAAATTAAGCTTAACTTGTGTTAGTTAGTTACTAACACTCCCCACATGGCAACCTTGGCCTTCGGGGTAACCTCACCCCACCAAGTGATGACCGGACCCATTTCTCAGGTGGAGGCACCCAGAGGGCGGTGTCCATTACCTCCGATGATAGGGTGATAGTGAAGAGGGCGGTGAGGTGAGAGGACCTACAGTTTTTACCGTGGACTCCGAACCACGTTGGGCATAGGGGATACTTCACGTGTGCTAGACAGAGGTGAAGGCGTGGATAGGGCCGACTTAAAATCGCCAACCCCAGAGCCGGGAATCGAACTCGGGACCCTTAGAACGGGAGCCGCGAACGAAACCACCGCGCTACCCCGGCGCCACAGCTTAACTTGTGTTAAAGTTGGCAGTAGCATATTTCCTGGAATGACAGTTGTGCAATATATGACGTTTAAAGATGCTTCTGATGTTTAATTTACTGTTTTATGTAATTTGTATGTATATTTAACTAAATATTTATGTTTAATTTGCTTAATACGACAGTTTAGGTCACTTCTAATTAAATTTGAAATAGCAGAAAATGGGTGATATAAATTTTAGTTCCTTATATTTCTGACAAGCTGCGCCATATCCAAAGTGACTACTTTTTGAACTGGACGTCCAAAATAGTTTGATGTACTTCGGAATATAATGCCTACATATTACTAGTTACAAGATGCGTCTATCCAAAAGCAGTGGTTTGGTAGTATCCAAATATTCCATCAATATAAATTGTAGTACCTACATAACCGCCTGCACGCATGAAACAAATTACGAAGTTTCGTGTATGGTGCTTTGAAGAAAAATATTACGACACATTAAATATTACTTGAAATCGGTAAAAATTGATAATTATTTAAAAAGACAGTTAAAATGTGTGCTTTTTTCGATACTTCCCGTAATATCCACAGCAATAGTACAGTAAAACCTGCCTAAAACGGACCACTTATATGCCGTAAACCTGGAAAAATTGAAAATAAATTTCGAGCGGAGTTGTTTCCCGTATAAAATTATACTTTGGACCGGAAAACTGCCTAACGCGGAAACGGAAATATTTTTCTGAAACAATTTGCGTAAATAGCATGATTAAAACGGATTACTTTATGTGTAAATGGATTACAACGTATATACTTTAAAAAGTGCAATAATTCTGAGAGCGACTACACTTGCACCGAAGTTCCATGAACTATAAAGTCATAAACTGTAATCCTTCGAGGAAAAGAGAAAACAAACCATTAGCTCTCTCAACTCTCTTCCAACACATATGGTAAGGATACAACTGTTTTGCAGTGTGTTCATTCTCAGTTTCGTTCTTACAAGTGATCAAGTACGAGTGGAAGATAACTGTGAATTTTAGTGATGTGTACATAAATTGTGTAAAATTAGTTCTAAAAGTAAGACATTATCATTGGAGGAAAAACTTAAGGTTATTAAAGAACATGAAAAGGACAAACGTACAACTAAAGAATTAACTGTGTTGCTTAAATTGGGGAAAACTCACATTTATGGGATTTTGAAAAAAATAAAAATTAAAGACGAGTGGTTAAAAGGAACAGCAGACGTGTGAAACGCATCACAAAAGATACAGAGTATGACGAGCTAAATCGTGCTACGCTCAAGTGTGCGTGTGTGTGTGTGTGTGTGTGTGTGTGTGCGTGTGTGTGTGTGTGTGTGTGTGTGTGTGTGTTTGTAATTTACGTCCTCCAACGTTAAGTCATATCGGACGATGAATGGAATAGGTGAAATTATGCTCAAATGAGTCCGAGGTCCATAGAGCCCAGAGTTACCCGACATTCGTCTTTCTGGATTAAGGGAAAACCCCGGAAAAACCTTATCCAGGTAACTCGCCCTAACCGAGAATTCAAGTGGTATGTTAAAGCGTGCGCTAAAGGAATTCCCATGTTTGGACTATTGCTTCAGACTCAAGCTTTAGAGACGGCAAGAAAATTGGGCAAAGACAATTTCAGGGCTTCCAATGGATGTCTCGAGAGTTTCAAACATCGCCATAACATTGTTTTGAATGCTGTGTGTGGTGAAGCAAATAATGTTAATATGCAGACAGTTGCAGATTGGAAAGAGGAAATTCAAAAAAGAGAAACTAGATGATAAACTACAATTATTGCATGTAAGTTGAAGATACAGTACATAATACATACTAGCAATTTATTATTTACACTTCATTCTATATTATTCCTTCACTGTGAACCTGAGCGACTATTTCGTAATTTCTTTGTATTCAAAAATAACTCTCTGAGACGGTTATTTCATTTTTTTTTTTTCAAGTATTTGGGTATTTGTTCTAGATTGTTCTGGAAAAGGTGATTTGTATAAAATAGGATGTGAAATAGGGTATGCCACAGAATGATACAACGTACGTAATAATGTTACTATTGATTACAATAATGTAATTACGTAATGTTGTGACGTGGACAAAAGGATAAAAGTAATTTAGTTGTTCTAGAAACATCGTGCGCAGAGAATCCAGAATATTCAAATAGTTTGGCGTCATTCTGCACAAGATCACCGTCAGAGTAAGACGAATTTTTTGGTGTCGCTCTGCAAGATTGAAGAAACTTATAGCTCAACGATGCAACAATAATATTTTTATGAAAAGACACAATCTACGTCATTTAAGATTATAATAGAATATATTAATGGTTTTGCGGAATAAATTCCAAAATATTTAAAGGCGAGGAATTGCTATTTTCCGACCATAGACAGCATAAAATAATTTTCACTCCGATACTACGACCAGAGATAAGACTCATTGCTCCAGAACGCCGAGGCACCCACAAGAATTCTTCCAGATCAAAGGCGAGAATCTACAAATCATCAACGTCGTGTACAAACATTGCGCCTTTTTGCACAAAATTTTCCGTTGCATCTCTGTAATACGGAAACTTGTGTAAACGGAAAATAAATGTCGGAACGATCGCGTTCCGTTTTAAAGAAGTTTAACTGTATAAGACGCATCAGAGATTCACACTGATTTTTCTGAGGACTGTACATAATGAGGACAATGTGCGCGGGGCCCACACACATGTGCCGAGAGACGATGAGAGATGTTTTATTGTGACGTGTTGAGGATTCGGGAGGCTGATCAAGACAGACACAATCTGTCTCACAGCGAGAACTCCACAACAATAGACGAGAGGATGGATGCCATGTACAGCTCGAGTCAAGAAGAAACCTACAAGGTGAACGGGGCAATTATTTGCTTTTCGAACTGTACATAACCGATTTTCTTGATCGTCTATACCGAATAAAGCTGATCGATTTAATAGCCCATATTATTAGATGGTTTTAAGTAAAATGAATGATAAAACATTTTAACTGTTAATAACGATGAAATGCACATGCTAATCCTACCATTGGAATATTGCCTATGAATTTTAAAACTTAACAGGTTTTGTTTGTCACGTGGTATCAACGGTGACTTTACAGTTAGACTAAAACCGAACTGCCAGCAGCTCTGGACTGAGTAGAATTTGTTACCGCGGATGTTTATCGGTCGTGTTCTGGCCGGTGAATGAAACGCAGGTTTGAACCTCATTTGGAATAAAAATCTGTTGGTGATTAGAAGGCCGGAGGAGCGAATGTTTTTCCACAGGTACACTGCACATGGACTGTACTGTTATCCCTCACGCATGCAAAAACTGCAGGTAGGTACAGCCTGACAGTGACAGAGACAGGTACAGCGAGAAGAAACAAAACAGTGGCATTATACTATACCTTGACTTTGCGCCTGCATACACCAATGCTTCACTAGTTCACAGAATACTACGTTAGATGATTTGGACTTTGCTTCCACTGCTGTTGTTCGCACATTTGGTGGTCGTGCTGTACATCTGACGCCATTCATACACTGCGTCTAGCTAACTTGTATCGCATGCCAACGCATATCCCTTCGGCCTTTAGTGATTAGTAATTCATTATTGTCCAGTAATTCTATGGAGAATGCGAATCAAGGCCCTTTTAAGTCAGTTTCAGACAAAATTCCTATGAAACATTTCACACATTACAATTTTAAGCAGATTTATGCATCCCTTGAATAAAATCAAACGTAAAGGATATTTTAGCAAACAAAAAGAGTTCAATAATGGCATGTGCTAGGCAAAGAAAAATTACATGAAATTGCGGACAGTTTACAACATTCGTAATTAAAATCATTTTCAACTAGTCCATCATGTTTAGTTTTATTATGTAAATTACCATCGTTATATACGTAAATCAACATTTGGGTGTAAGACCCTTGCACAGTCCATCTAGTCAAAATATTCAGACTCACTGTATATGTTTTAGGGGCTGTTATATTTCTCCAAAGAAAGCGCCTTCCCGTCTTATTGTAAATATATGTTGGCTGGCCCCGTAGCTCAGTCGGTGGAGCACCTGCCTGCCGTGCTAGGAGTCCCGGTTTAGATTCCCGGCGGTGGGTGTGCGGGATTTTTCTCCGACCAAGATAATTCCCCATCTTCCCCAGAGTCTGGAAGTATGAATGAGAGTGTGAATGTGTGCGTGATCTAATGATTAAAAACCAAAGATAACGAGTTAACACCTTCAGTATGTTCCAAAGGAGAACGGCCGCCGATATGACCATAGCAATTAAAGGCGTGGTATAAATGGAACAAGGAAATATGTATATGTATATATATATATATATATATAAATGTTTAGCTGACTCGTGAAAACAATTCTTTTGGGGGGGGGGGGAGATGTACGGAGGGATATGGCGCTAAACGAACTGGACTAAATACATTAAATCATGCACGTTTCAAGTGCACAAGGGGAACATTTTCTACCAATGTCTTTCACACCTCTACATAAAAATTGTTCGCTGTTTACCTGTGCTCTTAAACAAGTCTCTAACAATGTTCATTATAAATATCTTGCGTGTCTAATCACGAAGCATAATTTAACATTTTGCATCGCATAGGTAGTCAGAGTGAAAAATTCAATAAAAAAAATGAGTCGGTTGGAAGTACAATTCAGTTCAAATGTTATGAATTCGACTGCACTTCCAGCACGAAGGTGGGAAATGAAGAAACCAACTTATGTATATGTTGCAGTATGAGTGTGGTGCTGAGTTCGAACCTATTAAAATTAAACGAGAGGGACCACAGTTATTTGGACTAAGATATAACTACGTTGGTCTTGAAACTGCAAGTGGTTACAATGAATTGACTTGGTTATAAAATAATTTTATGTTCTTCTAGCTCATATTTTTAGTGATTATCATACGTCGGGAGATTTATTCAGGGTCAGGCACAGAATTCTTTAGGCATAGTTTATAAAATAGAAATGTGAGATAAAAGAAAAGGAAAATGAAACAAATCGGCGAAGGAATTTGTTGCTAAGAGCTAACCCACCTATATCAACCAACTTCTCGGTAACAAAAATGCTAAATTATTTCCAAGCTACAATAGTTCTAATGTTATTGTCACAAATATTTAATCAGAAGGCGCCAATTCTATTGCATGTTACACCCGAATCATTTTTTAAGCAATTACGGTTACCTAATCTCTGTTTCATATAACCTTGCCCCGCTGAAATGTATCACTCCGCGTTCAACAACCCTCCCCCTCGCCCTAATTGGCTAATGCTTTCGCGTCATAGGCCATAGGCGGTGCCTTCCCCTCACATTTAAACCTGCAGTAAATATCGTAATAATTGCCGGGAAGATAAATAAAATCATACAAATAAGGATATGAAGGCATTCAAAAATACAAGTTTATAATGAACTGAGCAAATTGAAACAGAAAGACTGAGCAATGACACTGAGTTTATAATGAAAGGCCTTTCTTCTTTTCCACTGGGATTTTTTAAACCAGCACACATACCTTTCAAAACTGCTTGTCTTTCAGTCTTAAAAGTCGTGTCACACCATACTTTACTTTTCGTGTGTTCTTCGTGTATATTTAGCGATTTGTATCTCGGTGCAGTGTGGTTGTCCTTAAATAGCGTCTTCGCCACACAGCAATATCACCTCTGTCTTTTAACACATTTTTCTTGCCTCTTTTTTCATTCACAAATCCCAGCTGTATAAGCAATATGCTGAAATTTGGTAAATCTGCATCCTCATTTACAGCAGACGAAATGTTACTAATGTTAGGGAGTTCGTTTCTAAAGAAAAACTACACACATGACGACGCACAACACTTTTCACGTATTTTCTCCGAGCACGCACTTTTGTTTATTCCTGCTTTTGCCTGGAGTGGTAAGTTTTCCTGTTTCCTCAATTTCATGTCGCGATGTTCCTACGGATCTAACACTCACACCTGTAACTTCAGAGCACAGCTGTTCGACTTCTCTCACTGACAAGGATGGATTCTTCTCTGTGAGTGCATTAAACACATGCAACACAATTCTTTTTTCGCCTGTTTGTAAATAATTATCCTTGCGATACTTCAGCGAAAAACTGGCGGTAGACTCTGCCATTATACATATAATAAGTACATGCGCAATAAACGATCAATAAAATAATTTAGCTCCCGCACTCTCGAATGGCGATATATGACTGATCCAGTTCAAAACAAGGTCAGTGATAAAAGTCATATAAACAAATGTCACCACTACCGCTAAATCACGTGCTATCGTGCCATGTGCTTGAGAGCAAAGGAACCGCCTCTTTACTTCGTTTAAGAATTAACATGCATTTCAGAAAATCAACTCTGTTGCGTAATATATTTAATTAAAACAGTTACGAAAATATAAATTTGACAATTCCCTTCCAACATATAATGATATATCACCATGTTAAATAACGAACTAATTTTTACCGCACGACAGTCATTACCACAACAGCAGCCATTGAGAGGTGATTAGGTCACGTGACCGTTAAGAGATACTGGGCAAGCTTACGTGAAACAAGGTATAGCCGCTCTGTCGTTCAGTTGTTACCTATTGACTTTGTGCGTCTTGTATAGGAGAAAGGTAGCGAAGTAAATTTTAAGCAGCTTTCAGTGCATTATGTGGGATTCATCTTTTCATGATTCGAAACAACTACATTTCTCACATCCCCCTAAACTAAATATGCATTTGCCATGAAATCCGAAGTGTCTTGAGGGAAGGCATGCCAACATTCCTGATGAAATTCACGTATATGGAAATGAGCCACACATATTTTGCGTAATTCAGCCGCTAAACCATTGCGTACAGTATGTTCCGGATACGCCCGTGCATGTTCTAATTAAAGGTTAATTTGTTTTGTCGCAGAGCAGAAAGCAGGGTGTTGCCTTGCAGGCTGGCAGACGGACGTCCCACTGAGTCTCCAATTCTTGGCGTGCTGAACAGGAGTCTGTTCCAGGTGTAATTGCCAATCAGCGGCCGCTATTCATCTAGTGCTACACAACCGTAATTACATTCCCCCCATTGTTTTCATTTTCTTGTGTAGCCACTTAGAGCCGCAAATACTGGGATCTGCAATCCATATGGCACGAGATTTGGTCCTCCACAATGATACAGAAATTACGGATAGGTTAAATTAAGAGTTATAATAAAATTAAATATGAATATTTTGTGCATTCTGTGTTAAATGTTGAGGGTTTTTAGGTTTGGCAGTTGATTACCAGTACAGTTTGAGGACATGAGGATGGCAAATGCTTTATGCATGACACTCTTCTATTGGCTTGTTGATGTGTGCAGTAAACAGACATTGCTATTACATTGCTTTGCCTATTAATCAGCAGTATAATAATACCATTCCTTTGTTGCTCTCTAGTAGTGAATGTTTTACAAGGCGTAAACAGCTTTACTTTATCACAACATAATTTGTGTGTTTCAGTAATAATTGGGCATATGCATTTGTGGTGTGTAACTTTAACATTTAGCTAATTAACGTTACTCATGTCTGCCATAGACACTTCTGCTACAGAACCAGACCCCGCCCCCCTCAAAAAAAAAAAAAAAAAAATCTGTGAAAAGACCACAAAAAATGTTTTGGGGTATGGAATCCCAATTAAACTATAGATAACCATTTATTTATTGGTCATTCCGATGAGTTCATATGCTGTAATTAGATAACTGCACACTTAAGAAACTTGTAGACAGTCTTCCGATTAATAATGCAGTAAACAAATTTCTAAATATGAATGTGTGTGTGCATTAATGCAACCAAACATCCTCCTCACCGCTACCAGTCATCTTCATTGCCTAACATGTGGAGAGGGGTGGTAAAGTAGCAATATTGGTATCCCTTCTCCTTCAACTGTCAGTCACCAACTAATAATGCATCCATAATAGAACCAGCATATTATTACTAGATAGCAGAGAATAGGTCCTGACTAAGCTGTCTTTCTCCTTGACCATTACAAGCAGTCTAAGATTTGCTCTTTAATTACAAAACTCAACTCTGGCAAGAAGTGGAGCTGTCAAATCACACATACTATACCAGACAGATACAGATGCACAGGATATACCCAAAAGTCTGAAGACCCTGGCCTCCTATCCGGGAGCAATGGATAACTACAGGGCTCTTTCCATAGAAAGATTTCTTAAAAAGCCCCCCATCAACAATGTCAAGATAGGATGGAGTAGGATACGCCACTTATGCACGTCAACTCCGCAGGGAAGACTACCGAAAAACCTCGGTGGGGCCACCTGGCACACCTTCTACTAGCTCTGCTGGCTAGTACCCGGGACTTATGATGCAACCCACTACACCCTCCGGGCAACCGTAGCCTGGCCGGAGGTACCCGATTTCCCGCGGGTGTCGGGAACACACTGCCCCTTCGAGTCCAACCCAATCCGAACAGCTCCCCGACGGGAGGAGCTCGGCAGTTCGGCCCGAGGTTCCTCTGGTAACGTCAGAGGTACCACGAGTGCTAAGGGTCCGCAACGCTCGCACAACAGCAGCTGAAGGGGACGGATCCCCTCCCCTACGGAGACAGATACAGTAAATATTCTGAAAAGATGAAGTGCTGGTTGTGCTATGCTGCAGTCCAAATCCAACATTCTTAAAATAAACATCTAAGCCAATGGTAATATATAACTAAACTTTACACAAATAAAAATATTTGTAACAGATTCTCCACTTAACTTAAGAAGTTGATAATTCCTTCTTCTTTATAAAAGATCGATTTCGAAGGCACATCGCCTTCATCTTCAGATTATTTACCAAACTCCGTTGTTAAGGAAATCTCGGTTACCATCATGTTATTTTCTTTTATCATGTTACGTTTCCAATATTACCAACATCTGAATACGAAACAAACCTAAAAACAGAATCAATTGCCGGTATGTCAAAATTCATTACATAATGTTTATGTTTTAAAATAAATATTTTCTCCCACACTATTAACTCTATGGGACCATTTAATTGTTTTAATAATTTAACTTCGGGATTTATTTCATGGTTAAATGACCCAAAATGATCTGCTACAGCCGATTTATCAATTTGTTTATATTTAATGTTACGAAAATGTTTTTTCTTTCTGGTTTCCAAACTACATTTCGTTTTTTCAATATAAACTTGATCACACTCCAAACAATTAAATTGATAAATACCAGATTTTTTATTATTAGGAATTTTATATTTTTTATTTTTTTATTTTTTATTTTAATTTTATCTTTTTTTTAAATATTTATTTTAAAAAATAAACATCACGTAATGAATTTTGACATACCGGCAATTGATTCTATTTTTAGGTTTGTTTTGTATTCAGATGTTGGTAATGTTGGAAACATAACATAATAAAAGAAAATAACATGGTAACCGAGATTTCCTTAACAACGGAGTTTGGTTAATAAACTGAAGACGAAGGTGATGTGCCTTCGAAATCGATCTTTATAAAGAAGAAGGAATTATCAACTTCTTAAGTTAAGTGGAGAATCTGTTACAAATATTTTTATTTGTGTAATATTTGTTGCTTCACTGTGACTAGCTTCATTGATATGACTAAACATTTATATCTTACAAGTAGCTTATAGGCACACATATTTTTTGTTTCTATAGCAGGTTTCAATTTGTACTGTAATATTTGGTATATATCATGTATAAGAACATATTTTCTAATATTTATATTCTTTTACCATAATATTCTAAAATATTCAGCAAATGATGTATGTAAAATAGAATTAATGAAAAAGAGAACACTCACCGTACACAGCAACACTCCTGATTCTGCATCTCGAAAAGTCTTGAAAACTTCTGTTCTTTCCTAGAAGTTTCATCAGAAATATTTTGGTAACTTTTAAAGTAGTTACAAAATATATGAAGAACTATTAATGTACAGTGTATAAACTTATTGTGAAAAGGAAAATGGTATTTTAGAAATAAAACTTCTTACACTTTTGAATACTATATATTTCAGTGTTTTGGTTAAATTTATTAACATTCTCGTAACTTAAACTTAATAACAAATGAAATTAAAATTGTTGATTCTATCTATTGTTGTTTAAATGTTTAAATGCAAAACATATGTTTCAACATAATCAGCATTCCCGTGAATCGCTATAATTTTTCTTGGATCCACTCTAACTTTTACTACAAACCTGACTGCAGTGCAAAAAGAAGCTGAATCTAAATAACTTCTAGTAACATACGTGGCTTTATCTAATTGAAATAAAATCCTAAAATCAGGTAGCAACTGCTTCTAAGTCCACAAGTCCTTGTATAATGTCCCTTTTCATAAACCAATTGTGGTCAAAAATAAATTAGGCTGAAAGGATTAGTAAGTTCCTACTCTTGCCAATAGTTTATTACTCCATGCTAAGCAGGAAAGAAGTAAGGTAGAGAAATATCTTAGCCAGAAAGAAAAGTGTAGTACAGGAAACCATACACAAAACAGAAACAAGCTGAAGGCAAGGTACAAAATTATCCCTTCAGCCTGTGTATTGTAATTGTCATTCTTACTCTCTTCATTAGCTCCAATGGCTCTGATAATTTTTCATAATAAAACTTAAAAATGAACTGAATTGTTTCAAAAGTTGTACAGTACAGCATGACAGCTGTCAAACTCACTTAAAACAAATAAATGAAATAAAAGAGAACATTTCAGATACTGACCTTCTGAGTCATGTTGCCATGGAGCCTAAAGAACTCCACATCCACTACTCCTTCCACCTCGTCATCCTCATCCTCATCTCCTTGCTTGTCAGGCATGCCAAGCACAGAAGAGAACAGTTCTGTATGAAAGTCCACCATGTCCTGAGTGGCCATGAAAATGAGCATTTTCCGTTGCTCAGTCATCTGTAATTAAAACTGCAGCTAGAACAGGCTATTCACTAAGAAAAACCAATACTCAGTATTCCGATATAATGCAGGGATTGCAAGAAAACTACAGAACAATACAAGCCTTCATATGACTAGGCAGGACACCAATAGGTGAGAGGTGAATGACTTCAGATTGTGATTATGAATGAAATAGTACAACTGTTTACAAAAACAGTGGTTCCTGCACTGCTGCAGTTTTAAACAAACATTATGGATGTGCCAGATTGTGTGCAATCAAGGATCTGTTGAAGGAAAACAGTCCAGCTGAGAACAGCACTGCACAAATACTTAAGCTTTGTCTCCGTGCAACCTGAAGTGCACCTTCCAATGATAATATTTAAGTGGAAACTGCAGATTCACTTTGGAGAATTTTGGAAAATATATAGTAGTACAGTTACCGCATATACTATAACTGTCAAAGCATAGCATGAAAAAGAAATCGAACAAGGATATAAGTCAATTAATGTTATATTTCACAATGACACAAATGATTTATATACACAAATGAGTTGTAAATCTGTAACATAAAATGGAAGTATTTTGATTTGAAAACATGCAGGTATAATTTTTAGTAAGTGTAAAAATTATATATTTATTATTCATCAATTAAGTATACACATAAATTATTTCTCTGCACGAACAAAATACTTCCCAAAAATAAGTGTGCTAACTGTCCCTGTCAATCAGGAACATTAGGGTATTGTAGCTTTGTGGGTTTGTGAAATTAAAAGTCCAATTGCACAAACTCAAAATGTTCTTTATTTCCACCGAATTACAGTTGAAACACTTGCCAATTACACAGAACTACGTAGCGCACACAATTACAATACACCAGTTCGTCTGTCACAGGTCCACTCTGCACTAGCTATTACACACAACTCCTCCGATGCACGTACACAGTCTTCCGGTCCATTCCCTCACTGCGCGCTCCTCACGGCTGCCCGCCAAGAACTGAATTGACTTGCCAACTACAGGCCTTATATAGGGAAGATCGCCGTTTCTGGAATGTTCGCGGCGCGCACAATTATCCCGAGGTTTCGAGACGTCCGGTGAGAGGGGAAAGAGAAGGTACAGGGCTCGCGCCGCTCTCCTAATCGCCCCTTCAGTTAGTGACACGAGACAAATGGGTAGGCGTGGCCTCAATGCTTCCCGCCTGGCCCTATTGCCGGCCGGTTCTATCGGGAGTTCCGACGTTCGGGTGACACTGGTCCCTCCTCAAAACTGGTCGTCCCGAACAGCACCATCATAGCGTGCCAGGCTATCCAGGTGTACCACCAACTTCTTCCCTCGGGGAACCTTCTGGATGCGATAGACCACGTCGTTAATCCTCTTCACCACCCGGTACGGTCCTTGCCATGGCTGCTGAAGCTTCGGGCAGCGTCCCTTGCTCCGGGTAGGACGCTACAACCAGACCAGGTCACCTTGCTGGAGCCCTTGGCTGTTGGCTTGCCTGTCATACCGAGTCTTCATGCGGTCGCTCGCTTCTGGATGTTCTGGCGAGCCATCTCGTCCATGTCGTGGAGATGGTCCACCAGGTTCTCCACAAACTCGGTCGCTGGCTGTTTCGCTTCCGGAGGGCTCCCAAATGTCAGCTCACAAGGGAGGCGTAACCCTCGGCCGAACATTAAGCTGGCTGGCGTCATTCCCGTGGTATCGTGTGTTGACGAGCGGTAGGCCAGCAAGAACAGTGGCACCTTGACGTCCCAGTCTCCCTGAATGGCTGGCCACGACCTTCCTCAAGTGTTCCTCTAAGGTCTTGATGTACCTTTCGACCATGCCATCCGACTGGGGATGTAGAGGTGTGCGGGTCTTGTTAACCCCAAGTCTCTCTAGTGCTTCCTTCATCAGATTGGACTCAAAATTGGTACCCTGGTCGCTGTGGAGCTCCAACGGCACCCCAAATCAGCAGAACATTTGCTCCACGAGGCAGTCTGTGATTGTCTTTGCCTCTTGGTTCGGGATGGCATACACCTCCGGCCACTTAGTGAAATAGTCCACCACCACCATCAGGTACTTGTTGCCTCGGTCGGATATTGGGAACGGTCCAGCAATGTCAACGGCGATCCGTTCGAATGGCGCTCCGATGTACTAATGCATGCGACCCCGGCTCCTAGTCTGGGGGCCGCGACTCGCCGCGCAAACGTGACACTGACGGCACCATCTCTCAGCGTCTGTTCGGAGCCTCAGCCAGTAGTAGCGCTGCCGTAGTTTGTCAATCGTTCGGTTCTCTCCCAGGTGTCTTCCTAAAGTACCGGCGTGCACTTCCTCCAAAACTTCCGGGACCTTACTCCGGGGAAGTATCAACTGTTCTCTCTGCGTCTTCCCATCGGGTGATTCCCTTACCCGGAACAGCACGCCCTCTCTGGTCTTCAACGAGTCTCATTGGGCCCAGTACGACTTGCAGGTGGCGCTCCTCTGTGCGATGTCCTCCCAGGTTGGCCTCGTCCCTGCCTCCACTTCCCTCAAGAGTGGCCCCAAGTCTGCGTCCGCCAGCTGCTCCTTCCTCAGACCTGCGCTATCCCAGCCGTCCGCAGGCACTGCCGTGACTACTCGGACTGCTGCGACACGCTCCTTCTCTTCCACTCTTGTGCACTGGCCGCACTCTTCTGGACAAGGTCTTCGGGACATGGCGTCAGCGTTACCGTGGCTCTTCCCTCTACGATGTTCCGAGGTGAAGTCGTACTCCTGCAGCCTCTGAACCCAACGTGCTGTTTGGCCTTCCAGGTTCCTAAACCTCAATAGCCAGGTTAGGGCGGAATGGTCAGTCCTCAGGTGGAATGGCTGACCGTACAGGTACTTGTGGAAGTGCTCCAAGGCCTTTACTACCGCCAGTAACTCTCGCGTGACGCAGTAGTTCTACTCTGCCTTGGATAGCGTCTTGCTGTAGTAGGCTATCACCCGCTCGTGGCCGTCCTGGATCTACGATAGGACACCTCCAATGCATTGGTCGCTGGCGTCAGTATCCACAATGAAGGCACCACTCGGTTGTGGGAAACCCAAAATTAGAGCACTGAACAGGGTCTTCTTCAGCTGCAGAAAAGCGTCTTCGGCGTCCTCCGTCCAAACATAAGGCCGGTGTTCCTCTGTCAGGCGGGTGAGGGGTTTGGTGATGTTAGAGAACCCCTTTATGAAGCGTCGGTTATAACTGCACAGCCCCAGGAAACTGCGCAACTCTTTCTTATCCTTTGGGCGAGGCCACTCTCTCACAGCCTGTGTCTTCTCCGAGTCTGTGGCCACTCCGGTTGCTGAGACTATATGGCCCAAGTAGTTCACTTCCTTGCTGAAGAGCTGGCACTTCGTCGCGTTCAGCTTCAAGTTGGTCACCTGCAATCTCTGTAGCACCTTACTCAGATTCTCGAGATGGTCTTCAAAAGTCTTACCGACGATGATGTCCAGGTATAGCAGGCAGGCGTCGTAAGTCAGTCCTCTCATCACTGACTCCATGAGGCGTTGGAAGGTAGCTGGTGCGTTGCAGAGGCCAAAGGGCATAACTGTGAACTGCCAGAGCCCTTGGCCTGTTGAGAATGAGGTCTTCTCCTTGTCTCTCGGATCTAGAGCTACCTGCCAGTAGCCCGACTTCAGGTCCAGGGTCGAGAACCACTGTGCACCAGCTAGCGTGTCCAGGGTGTCGTCAATCCGGGGTAAGGAGAAACAGTGCTTCCGGGTGACAGCGTTCAACTTCCTGTAGTCTACGCAGAAGCGTAGATCGCCGTTCTTCTTTGTAACCAAGACTACAGGGGAACACCAAGGGCTGTCAGACTCTTCAATCACTCCCCTGGATTTCATGTCCTCCAGCATGTCTCGTACGGCCCCTTGCTTAGCCAGCGGAACGCGTCTAGCTGGTTGCCAAATAGGCCGGGTATCCCCGGTGTCGATGCGGTGAAGCACTTTGTCCGCGCGGCCGCAGTGTCCATAGGACCAGATGGGGGGGCTTGTTAGGAAACAAGGTCTTGCCCTATGGAAAGCCCCGCGGAGGACGCCGAGCGCCCTTTGGGACAGCTCAGATAACTGCCCGGTTGAAAGAGGCCCGGGTCCTTGGTCCTACGGGTCCAGGACTAATGGGTGTAGATCCTCTGCACTCACTGTCGCCTTGGCTGAAGACGCGCTGAGAGCGCCTCAGCAGTTGTCGAACTTTCTCCAGTTGTTCTGCGGTCAGGTAGTCGGCCGCCCTCTCCAGTAAGCCTTCTAGCCGAGGCCCCAGGTGTTGCTTCGGCACCGACTCCTGTGTCTTGTCGATTGCTGTTACGCTTACCACGGGCTCGCACGTTCCCAACTCCGTACCGACCTGGACGTCGTGATCGGTGTCCGTTGGAATTAGCAGTCTCACTGGCACCTCCACTCGGCAAGGCAGCAATGCCCTGGCTACACATAGTCCGTGTACAGGCGTCTTCTGGTCCAGCATCATGTTCCTGGTTCTCTGGCCTTCCAGTCGCGCCGTCACCACCAACTCGCTCCTCGCGGGGACAACCACCTCTTCGTTCAAGATGACCCTGCAGATTCCAGGGCGCTTTTCGGGTTGATGGAGTATAACCTCTTCTCCGTTGAGCCGCAGGTCATTCCTGCCGACGTTGACCGTCGCCTCGTGGCTCCTGAGGGCATCCAGTCCCAGAATCACCTCCTCAGCCACCTTCGCGACGAACAGACAAAGACGTACGACACTCCGTCCCAAGGTCAACTTCAACAGGGCCTCCTCCACAGGCAAGGTGTCGCCCGATGCCGTGACAAGCTGGTATGGTCGGCTCGGCTTCCTTGTCAGCAATTCCTTCGCCACATCAGGTCTGATGATGGACACGGCTGCCCCGATGTCCACCAGCACGCGGCACGGCTTCCCTCTCACCCAACAGTCCGCGATGAGGCTTTCATCCAAACGCCGGCTGACGGCGCGCAGTGTCACTCGAGGGGAAGGTGGCGATGGCGCCGACGCGCCCATCTCCACGACGACCCTTAATCGTTTTCCGGCTGCTCTTCCTGGTGTGGGCAGTCTCTATCCAGGAGTCCGAGCTGTCCACACCCCCAACTCAGGCCACTAGGTCTTCGCCGGCGTCCCTCGGCTGGTCTTCTGTCTCCGGTGTAGCGGACACTCCTCGTTCTCGACGTCGGAATAGCCGTTACTTTGGCCGCCTCCATCCTTATTGCTGCCGTTAGCGCCTCATGGATGGTTTTATAATCGCCGAGCATTAGGCGCTGACGAATCTCCGTGTCTCGTACCCCGTCAACGAATGTGTAGGCAGCTTCCCGGGTTACGAACTCTGGTGGGAGGTCGACTAGGGCCTTGCTAGCCAGTTGTTCAACTGCCAGGGCGAACTCCTGCAGCGTCTCCCCTGGCTGCTGTGACCTTGCCTTTAGCTGGCTGCGGTACGCTGCGGCTAAGCGGTGGTTTCCAAAACGATTCTCCAGGGCCTCCCATTTGTCCTTGGGCGCTGTCGTTGTCTGTACCACGTTCAGGTCTTCCGCGGCCCGTCCCTGGAGGCTGGCTACTAACTGTGTGGCCTCCTCCTCTGGTGACCATTTGTTGTGCTTGGTTACTGCGTCGAATTGGCAGCGCAAGACCTCGAAAATTGACGCGCCGTCGTACTTGGGAGGTTTGACGCGCGCAAATGTTGTGTTGCGTCCCGGCGCGTTGGCCTTCAAATCCCTCAGACTCCTACCAACGACGTCCTCCTCCATGGCGTTCAGGGACTTGACGCTGCTGTCGGCCTTTCCCTCCAGGTTGTTTACGCGGTTCGCAAGGTCTTCGACGTCTTCCACCATGGCGTTCAGGGACTTGGCGTTGTCAGCCTTTTCCTCTAAATCATTAAGGCGCTCGTCTACTTGACCCATCCGCTTGCCCAGCTTCGCGACGTCATCCCTCACGCCGGCCAACTGTTCCTCAAATTTGGCGGCGAGGACCTCGTTCGCCACCTTCATTTCCGTGGCCAGACTGTCGTTCGCTGCCCTCATTTCTGTGGTCAATTCGGTCTTTATTTCTTCCATCTTCTCGGTGATGTTGTCGTTGGCCATCTTCATTTGTTTCAACTTTGCGGCCAGGTTTTTATTTGCCGCTTCTGTTTTTGCAGCGAAGTTGTCATTCGCCTTCTTTATTTCTGTCAGTTCCGCGGCCAGGCTATTATTTGCCGCTTTCATTTCCGAGGTCAGTTCGGCCTTCATTTCCAACATCTTCTCCAAAATCTTTTCCATGGCTGTAATGTTCTGTGATGTTGTCGTCCCACTTCCTGACACCAAGAGTAACTTTGTGGGTTCGTGAAATTAAAAATCCAATTGCACAAACTAAAAATGTTCTTTAATTCCTCTGAATTACAGTTGAAACACTTGCCAATTACACAGAACTACGTAGCGCACACAATTACAACTCACCAGTTCGTCTGTCACAGGTCCACTCTGCACTCGCAATTACGCTCAACTCCTCAGATGCACGTATACAGTCTTCCGGCCCGTTCCCTCACTGGGCGCTCCTCACGGCTGCTCGACAAGAACTGAACTGACTCGCCAACTACAGGCCTTATATAGGAAAGATCGCCGTTTCTGAAAGGTTCACGGCGCGCACAATTATCCCGATGTTTCGAGACGTCCCGCGAGAGGGGAAAGAGACGGTACAGGATTCGCGCCGCTCTCCTAATCATCCCTTCAGTTAGTGACACGAGACAAATGGGTAGGCGTGGCATTTCTTTTTTTGTGGCCTGAATGCTTCCCGCGTGACCCTACTGCCGACCGGTTCTATGGGGAGTTCCGACGTTCGGGTGACAGTATCAAGCTTAATTTGATACTAAATTAATAATTATAAGCCAGGAGTAGGTGATTAATAAATACAAATTGATAACAAATATAAGTGATGATGATTCAATATGTACAGTCCTTTGATGATTAGATGCTGATATCAAATATATAATAACGATACACATATTCATTCACACGTTACGTTTCCTTGAACTCAACAAGCAAACCTAGTCTCAGATGGAAAAGAATGTATGAGCCCATCTGTTACTTGCCGGGATGCATGCTATTGTTTGAACAGCACTTGAAAAGGGCCCTCAGGCATATATCAGCGCCGGGCTATCGCTGTCCGAATCTATTCATTCTTGGACGTGAGATAAAGAAAGGCCAGATTTTAGCGAAGTTTCGGCGCGCATGTGAGTGATATATTAACTAGCACCGTGGTAGAAGCGCCACGAAGTACGGTGCGCACTCACCCAAACCAACACTAGAATGAAAATTGCCTATGAGCAATGAGAAAGAGTCACATGATTTCCCAAATATCCAAAATTTAGCGAAAGTGGGAGAAATTCGGGCAATGGCGAATGTCTGATTTTTATTAAATGAAAACTACCTTTATACGCCGAAGGAACACCACGTATAAAAACTCTTATATCTACGTTGTGGAGGATCACCTCGAGTAAATACTTTGTCTTTACGCTCTGAACGAGCGTCACTCGTAACCCTGCCTAGAGCGACTCTTACGTAATAGCGGTAGCGAGTATCAAAACTTGTACACTTCTACCTCGTAGCGCGTAAGCGAAAACAAACGCAGAATTACGCGCCGCATCTGCGACACAGTCTAGCTGGTTATTACGCGTCACATAGTGCTGCCGTTCGCGGACTATTAGTTATCCATCACGAGTCTACAAGTAGCGACTTCCCAAGTGGTGCTTGTGATGAGCATACGGATGGTAATACATCATAAATGGAACAGTCGAAGTGTTTTCTTCACTAAAAGCCCATACCCAGTCAGGACGCACCCCCGCCCTGGAGCAGAGAAGTGTGTCCATGCAGAGCGAACACCGAGAAAAACCCCGACCTTTCAAAACTTCATAAATAAGTCTACCTAAATACAATTTTGAACATACACACCCACAACTGTTTCTACAATATGTACAACAAATTATTTGTACAAAAGCTTATCTTTTATGCACCATCAGTGAATCATGGCAGAAATTAAAGAGAAGCAATTTCAATATAGTATACACATGGAGGGAAAACTGGAGGACAGAATGACTAAGCCTTTATACTCTTTGTCCACACAAAGCATGATGAAAAGCATGATGAACACATTGGTGTACTTCAAACCAACAATAAAAAATACCTCATAAATGCCATAAAAATTCTACAATAAATACAGAATATTTTCGGAGTTGTAAATTTTTCTTGTTTTAGGTTTTGCGCACTGTTTTTATGGTTTCCAATCTGTACAAAATTCTCTTAGAATGAAGAGGACTTCAGAGACTATACTCTCAGCAAATTAAAGATATACATTTTACTCAGACATCTGAAGCAGGTGATCTCATAATCACATCTGAAGCATTTTTTGAGAAAATAATGGATAATGAAATTGCATATACATATATGAAGGATTGTTATAGGGAGTTCCTTTATTTTTTATAGCATTTCTCTTTTTTCAAAAAATCTTGTATAGCAAATATAATATTAATCACAGTAATCAAATAGCATATTCATGAATACCACATTATAACTGATGCAAGAAACCTACCTGACATTTAGAGATGATGAATGCAGACAATGTCACAAGTCGAAGCTTTGGTGGCATCACAATATAAAACTGTGTGAGACTGTCAGGAATAACTAGCTTTGTCATCGAGGCGCCATGGCCTCTGGCTACTGCTTCTGAATCCTTGGACACCTGAATAAGATCTGAATCCACTGCATCGATAAACATGGGATTATGTAAAGTTAATCCTGCCAATTTTTCAACAGCACTTGTCAAAGTTGCTGATAGTAGAACTGTTTGATGTTTTACTTCTATATCGTCACTCTTATCATCTAATTTATTGCTGCTTTCAGTTTCACTGTCATCATGTTGTTTTGTTTCCTGCTGTTGAGCATTTAATTCTGCTATAAAACTGAAAGGTAATAAAAATAATGCATTAATTATGGTTTCTTTTGATCATAGACATGTATAGTGAAAAAGAAAAGTTCAAATTTAAAACCTAATGCACAAGAGAGCAACTGCATAGTTTTTAATGTAGCTATATGGTTGTCAAAAAAAGTTTGTTTACAATCAAAGTATAAACTTGAAAGAAGCGTAGAGACAGTGAAGCACAACTTAGCACAAAAGTGAACTGAGAAGATATTGACACACTGCTTCACTCACACTATTTTTTGACAGGACATGTTTCAAGAGCTTTTGCTCTTATCATCAGCTGGAACTCAACTCAAGTTGACTGGATTCGAGTTCCAGCTGATGATAAGAGCAAAAGCTCTTGAAACATGTCCTGTGAAAAAAAAGTGTGAGTGAAGCAGTGTGTCAATATCTTCTCGATTCATTTTTGTGCTTGTTTACAATACTTCAGGGATGACAAGGGAGTTAAAAGCAAACATCCTTTTACATGACAAAATATTTATAGATGTGTAACTGGTGCAGGATTACAGAAATTTCTTAATAAGTAACTTGATATAACATAAGTAACATGATATAATGAAGCACAAATTTAATATAAGTTTGAGTCGAACTGGTACGCTGTGCTCCACATACTGCTTAGTGTTTACCTAGAATGCATTTCATTAGGACCTTCCTAACATTATCAGCTAATGTTGACTGTTCAATTTTCATTTGGTGAACTCCTTGGAAGTGATAGGGGTATTTCTGTTGGTATCTTGATGAACTCGAAGTTTGGGTTCTCTTCAAAGGTGGTGTCGAAATTAAACAGTTTTCCTACATATTTCTTTATGAATATTTTTTCCCACTTGGTTAATGTAGTTAGACACTGAACACCTTTTAGTAAGTGAATTTCTCGATCTGTATTGTGATTTATCATTCCAAAAATGTATGCTACCGCCGATTTATCTATTCCTAATGTTCCTAAAATGCTCTAAAAGCCTAATGTTCAAATTCCTTTTTGCTTTGCCAATGTAAAAGTTGTCACAGCCTTTCTGTTGTTTTTCCACAATTCAGTGTATGGAGGAAAGAAGTTTGTTTCTGTCTGGAATGGAGTCAGGCGGTCCTGTAGATGCCTAACAAGCCTGAAGCATTAATGAGATAGTTGCAATGAGGTTGATACAGGTGCTGGCACAGTTCAGTAGTACTGATGTAGTTTTCTTTGTTACAGTGTCAAGTTTATGGTTATGCTACTGAGCTGACCCAGTGTTGCTGTAAAGTTGTCGGCTGTAGTGAGTGTTGACCGCAGAGCTGGTTGGTGACTGTCTACTCAAGGTTGGATATGAACACATTGAGGTTAAGTACCTCCGAGTATAAGTTGTGGATGTGCTCCCTTGAGGGCTGGATAACTGCTGCAGTGGCATTGATGTGATCTTTAGTGATTGTCATGTGTGTGTTCAGATTCAGAATCTCAAGGCAAGTCTTGAAGGGCCTTTCTTATGGCTTCTCTGGCATCGGTTTCTGCTACAGGTGTGGCAGTGGCAGATTTATACAGTGAATAATAATAATAATAATAATAATAATAATAATAATAATAATAATAATAATAATAATGAGTAATAACATCACTGTAAATAAATACAAGAATTTAATATCAAAAACATTCTATATTGTCAAAAAAAACAGCCTTTTACAATAGTGTTTGTTATTTCACTGTTGTACTATGCACATTAAGGGCGCCGGGGTAGCGCGGTGGTTTCGTTCGCGGCTCCCGTTCTAAGGGTCCCGAGTTCGATTCCCGGCTCTGGGGTTGGCGATTTTAAGTCGGCCCTATCCACGCCTTCACCTCTGTCTAGCACACGTGAAGTATCCCCTATGCCCAACGTGGTTCGGAGTCCACGGTAAAAACTGTAGGTCCTCTCACCTCACCGCCATCTTCACTATCACCCTATCATCGGAGGTAATGGACACCGCCCTCTGGGTGCCTCCACCTGAGAAATGGGTCCGGTCATCACTTGGTGGGGTGAGGTTACCCCGAAGGCCAAGGTTGCCATGTGGGGAGTGTTAGTAACTAACTACTATGCACATTAATGCCCAATTTCACCAACAGATGTTAAGACTTAACACGGCAGTTAGGCTGTTTAGCAAAATTTATGATAAAAATTGCATTTCAACAATAAGTGTTAACATAATACTCATGTTAAATCACTTATTAATCTAACAAGCCATCCATCTGTTGTTAAATCGTTAACAATTGTAAAAGAATTGGAGGATTGGAGAATTTAAGGTCATGTTGGCACGTTGGCCATAGTAGCTCAATGGTTTAGAGCGGCTGGATGGAGACTAGAAGATTCGTTGCATTGAATTTTTCAGTCTGGCTCTACCCTTACATAGTGCATCCTACACACAGCTAGTTTGAAAGAACAATTAATTTCCATTATATGTAAAACTGTCAAGATGGCGGGCGTGAACACAGCTTTTGCTATATTTAGAATGTCTAAATGGCAGTCATAATAGAGTATGGTCTATGAAGAGAAATGCTTTTGAGTATTAGCTATCAGAAGATTTTCTACAGAGGCATAGACTGTCAAAACAAGTTATTATGAAGGTTACTGCAGAAGTACAAGAGAGATTAGAACATGCATCGTATAGGAATATGCCAATCTCGCCTTTGCTTCAAGTATTAATAATTCCGCAATTTTATAATTCATTGAATTCTGTGGATAATACACTGTCCAACTCTCGTCTTGAAACATTCAAGTCAGACGTCACTTCTGTCCTTCGCACCTCATTTTAAATTGATGTAATATTGGCGATGTTGCTTCGTACTTCTGGTTGTGACATTTGCATTCGAATTAAACTCATTTTCAATCTTTACCCACGTCACATCTTTCTCTTTCACATTTACCGCATCTGTCTTACTTTCCGCACTATCCTTATATTTAGTTAGTAATTCAACAAAGAATTTCTGGATGAGAAATTTGTGCACAACTTCTCCTCTGATTTTGTTCACCCACCATTTTTTCAGCTGTGTGTAAATGAAAATAAAAACAAAAGCGCATCGCAGTACATTCAGAAAATAAGATTCATTCACAGCTTTCTGTTTCTGTAATATTTACAAATTCCTCAGCAGTAAACATTTTCAGACAAGTTGGTGAAATGGAAGAATTTTAACACTTTTGTTAACTCTGTAACAATTGTTACGTTACGTTGATTTTAACATTTGTTGGTGAAATTGGGCAAAAATGTGATAAACTGACACTACTTTAAAACTCAATTAAGTATTAGTTCATCAACAAATTATTTATAAAAATTCAAGCAGAAGATTTCCAGAAACCTATGAGCAGGAAAAAGAGCAGAAGGTGGAGGAGGAGGTCAACTGACAATCAGTTAGATAGAGAATAATGTTCTCAAAACATGTTCTGATTAAAAAGTATGTGGAACAGTAGTGTTAATAAAGGTTGACCATATGATTTAAAATTGTAAATAATATACGATCTTCATTTATAAAACTTCTAATAATTACAGTTTCTGTCTTTTTCAATAGAAAAACAATCTTTTCTCCATTCGAAGGATGTTAAACAATCCTATAATTTCCAAATCTATAAGTAGCCCTGAAAAGAGTTTCTTATATTATCTGGTTTCTCCCTAAACAAGTTTCACGATCAGGTTCAATTTTCAGTATATATCTACTAGTTAGTATGCAATAAGAATATTAAAATATAATCTGTCTCAAATAAACTACACTTTGATTGTTTTATATTTTAAGTTTTCAATTAGGTATATTTGTTTTTAACATGCCAACTTTTGTGCTCCTTACCTGCCCACTTCTTTTTCATATCCCATGTCCAGCAGCCTATCAGCCTCATCCAGAACTAGCCAACTGACTTTCTGTAGCTGTAAACTCTTGGTGTGATAAACATGGTCCACTAGTCGGCCAGGAGTACCAACTAAGATGGTAATGCCTTTCCTTAAACGAGCTTTCTCTGACTTACGTTTTTCTCCACCAACAAGACATCCTGGCACCAACCAAGTGAAGGGCTATATTTTAATCAAAATGCTCAGTTAGTATCACATTTCACTGAGTTAAAATAAGTCATTCTTATTTTGGGAAATCCTCAAGTCAAATGTCTTACCTTTACAAGCTTCACAAACCACTCATAGGTTTGAAGCGCCAATTCTCGTGTAGGTACAACCACAACTGCCTGAACTCCATCAGATCTCAAAAGTTTTGGTCTAATTTTCTGTAAGGCCTCCACAATTGGCACAGCATATGCCAATGTCTTGCCACTACCAGTTTGAGATCTAATTAATGCATCTCTACCTGACAGAAGCACTGGAATAGCTTTCTGCTGCACTGTTGTCAGTTTTTCCAATCCAAGATTTTGTTCAAGATTTGAAACCTGTGGAGTAATGGCAGGATAAAAATATTCAAAATAATTTATGGTTTTAATTGTTTAGAAGTGTCCTACAAATGCTGAATTAAATGAATAATATTACAATGAACAATAAAGATCACAACCTAAGCCAGGGTACAGTGATATGCCAATTAAAAGAGAGAGTGAGAGAGAGAGAGAACAAAATCACATGATACATTCAAATTCCTCTACCAAGAAAAATTCACATGTTGTTTTTACTGTTCATTATGTTAATCATGTGTTTCACTTAGTAATTGTTTTGAATTAGTCAAGAAGTTTCAATATGACAAAACACCACTCATACATAAAAAGGTTAAAATCACAACTGAAAATTTCAATGTCATAGCTGGGATTTCAACCATGGATCTTCCATTCTATGAGGCTGTTCTAACATTGACATGCCAGTTTGACATTACATTCTCCATCTGATTCACATCTTCCCAATCTCAATTCAAGATCAGTTACCCCAATGGTGACTTACAAACCATAATTACTTAATTTACGGGCTTTTTACAGCTTTTTTTATTTTAGTTTCCCATTTATATGCTTATTCCCTATACACTCTTGCAATGGAAGGAAAATAAAGCTGACAGAAAGAAAGAATAGCAAATCTAATTAGATTACCTTCAGGAAAACTGTGAACTTCTAACAAGGAATATTTCAAAAATTGCCAATGTCTAATGAACTGATCAGAATCCTTTTTTTTTTAGCCCGCCTCGGTAGCATGGTTGTAGGATGTCTGCCTCACATTCAAGAGGTCCCAAAGAGGACCGTTCAAGAGGTCTCGGTCAGGGTGAGTTACTTGGATAAGGTTTTATCCGGGGTTTTCCCTTATCCTGAAAGACAAATGTTGGGTAACTCTAAGCTCTATGGATCCTGGGCTCATTTGACATTCATTTCACCCATTCCATTTGTCCGATATGACTTAACGTTGAAGGACGTAAATTAGAAAGAGAGAGAGAGAGAGAGAGAGAGAGAGAGAGAGAGAGAGAGAGAGAGAGAGAGAGAGAGAGAGAAGAGAAAAAAAATAAGAAAAGAATCCTTTTTGTCAAAGTATATGCAGAGTCTATGCTTAAACTCCCCAAACAAAATTCGGTGAAATAAAGAATAATTCAGATATATTCATAAAAAAATTCAACACATTCATTATTTCTCATGTCAGTGTATTACACATGTGACAATTCAATGAAAATCATTAGAGCTATTTTTGAGAAATGAAAACTAACAAAACTTTTTGGCCATAAAGCATAACATGCAATTGCAACTTTCTTGAAAACTTCTTACATCATTAACATACATTTATGCTTAAAAAAAAAAAAATGTTTTGCATTCATGTAATATTCTCTACTCACTCTTATATAAACTATTTATAAAATGATTATTGTTCTTCCTACTTATACATTTACACATTTCGTTGCAGCTAAAAGAATACATTAAAGCAACAGTCAAATCTTTTAAATGATAATCAGTATGTTAGTCTTTGAAATATTGTTCTCTTTGTATGACAAAGGAAAAAGGAGGGAAAAAAAAAGAAGTTAAGGATGAATAGCAATGTTTAAGTATAAACTGTTTGAAAAAATTCAAACCAATAACACAGAATATTTTGAAAATAGTTGGCAACACAAAAATATATTTGACAGATGTGTCCTTAAGCAACTCCACATTTTTTATGTAATACTGTTCATCTCATGATCTATCAATTTTACACAAGTATTTAAGAATGAAGAGGACTTCACATTTACATTTGTGAAAATATATTTTATCAGAAAATTTATATCTGTCATACGAATATTTTAAAAATATGGTACTCTAAAGAAGATTGTTAAAGTAATTTTTAAGAAAATTAAAACTTTTCAATAAAAATTTTAGTTCATGGTGGGGAATTTTCTTGAAAACAATGTTGCCTCCTTGGAACTTAAATTATGTTTTAAATGATTTTTTTCCTATTTTTGAATTAACCTGTTTATATGCTCCCACCCATGTCCACACATATGTGCAAACACAAAACTTTTCTAAAATTTCTTCCTTTGGATTCAAAGAGTTTTAAAATGTATATTTCCAGTGAAATCTTGATATCAAATTTTTAGGTGTAATACAGTTCATATAAACTGTAGTAATTAAGGATGTATATATGTGTGTGTTTTTTATTATTTTGAAGACATTTGATAAAATTAATATATATTTTTATGTATAAAATGCAACATTAGGAGAAAACAGAGTTTGTTGCATAAATTCAAAAGATCTATGATCGAGTTAAGTTCTGCATTAAGTGTTCAGGAAATGTGATTATGGAAATGGTAGAACAGATCTACCATTCTACTTAGGTCTGAGATAAGAATGTAAATTGAATCTAGACATGATGAATTTGCTTAGTGATGACATTGTAGAAAAATTTTAAAAGTGTAATTTACAATGCCCGACATACGGTAGAAGTACCTGAATGTTAATTTGTAGATTATCTTAGGTAACTTCTATTACTATAGTTGGTCTGCAACAAGCTGTAAATGAAACATTGATTTTGTATAAAATTTGGGCTAAGCATTTATGTTAGAACTCAAAAATAGTAGTATTTAAAAAAGAATGAGAGATGGTTCCTGAATGGAGAATTAATAAAAGCAGTTAAAGAATTTGTGTTCTGATCCTCTTGTTCCCTCTCCAACCACTTCCACTGTAAATGTAATAAGAAGAAGAATAATCGAGCCCCAGGAGAAGATTCCATTAATAAGAAATTAATAAAACATGACGGTACAGTATTGTGGAAGCATATCCATAATCTAATTCTTCATATTTGGCATCTTGAACAAATGCCTAAGAATTGGAATGTGGCCATTATATGTCCTATACACAAAGTATTTTTAATTATTACATTCTAACAGGAAGTTAGAATGTAATAATTATAGAGGAATCTTACTTTAAATGTCATCTATAAAATGTTTACCAACATGCTATCTAAATATGTATATCGAACCATATGTTGAATCAGCACTTGATTATCCATGTGGCTTTCGCAGAAGATCTAACACTGAGCAGATTTTTTCCTTACGAATGATATTAGAGAAGTTTTATGAATTTAACTTACCATTACACCAACTGTATATTGATTTTAAACAGGCACTTGATACAATAAATAGGGATTATATATTTGACACTATGGAAGGGTTTGGAATTTCAAGAAAGTTAATTGCCTTAACCAAAATGACTTTAATGAATACACAAAAAAAAAGTTAAAATACAAAATAAATTATCAGAAAAGTTCACAACTCATAACAGAGTAAGACAAGGTGACTCCTTATCAACTCTCTTATTTAATATTGGTCTGCAGCCAGTTATTAGATAGATCATCAACCTAGGTGAAACAATATTTAACAGAATGTTTCAATACTTTACATTTGCTGAAGATGTAGCTGTGAGCATACCATCCCAAAATAATGTCCTAAACCAGATACAACAAGAAGTAAATGCTTCATATTTTTTAATTAACAATGCAAAGACAAATTCTATGAATAACATAACTATGAGACACAATAATATAAATACCATTGTCCTAAATGAGGTGATTTTTGAGAAAGTATCGAGGTTCCGATATCTCAGCTCAATATTTACTGCTGATAACATACTAACTGAGATCAAGGATAAAACAGCTACTACTAATCGACGCCTTAGAGCGTTAGATAAAATTATAAGAACCAGATATATCTCAAAGAAAATTAAAGTGGAAATGTATAAAACAATTATTAAACACATGATTACTATTGGAAGCGAAAACTGGACTCTGCCTGAACAAGCAATGACCATCTTAAACACTTGGGAAAGGAAAAACTTAAGGAAAATTTATAGTCCTATTTATGACAAGCGACAGTGGAGAATTACGACCAATCCTGATCTGCAAGAACTATATAAGGATGCAAGTATTGTCACTGATATATAAACTAAATGGCTGGATTGCATCAAAATGGACAATAGAGGTATCCCTAAAAAATTCCTAGATGACACTCCAAGTGGTAAAGGAAGGGTAGGAAGAACTAAATTACTATGGTTAGATGATGTCCAGGATGACCTTCTTAAAGCAGGGATTAAGATTGGAGACGGAGATCAATATATAGGAAAGACTGGGCAGTAATTCTGAAGAAGGTCAAAGCTAAACTAAAAGGGCTGTATGACCACTGATGATGATGATGATGATGATGATGATGATGATGATAAAGAATATGATTCTTTGGGGGTTTAGCTATTAAGCAGAAGATGGAAACCTCAAGAGAAGAATTCGTAGACAAAGTAGCAATGGCAGCCATTATGACATGTTTAAACATAATTCCAAATTTGCGATTAAAATGGTTAAAAAATGTTATGTTCTAGGCAATAATTGAAACAAAAATACTGTGACTTTGTGGGTTCGTGAAATTAAAAGTCCAGGTTACAAACACCAAAAATAGCACTTTATTTCCGTAGAGACACACTTCATACACAGCAGTCCAGAAACGCATCACATACACAATACAACTTGCAAGGTCAACGACCACAACACAGCTGTTCACGCAAGCGAGTTCAATTAACGACTGACTCCTGTGGCGGGCAGGTTCCTTTTTTTTTTTTTTTTTTTTTTTTTTTTTTTTTTTTTTTTTTTTTTTTTTTTTTTTTTTTAAGATTACTCACATTCCGGAATGTTCTCCAACAATCGAGACGGCTAGAAAAAAGAAGTACAACTCTCGAGAAATCCGTCTCTTTCCCCACACCGTTTCGGCGAGCTTTTATCTACACACTGCATGCCTGTCTCTTTGAATGCCTCGCCGCACCACCTCAATCAACAATGGGTTCGCGACACTGCTCCCTCCACAAGGCTGGTCATCCCGAACAGCCCATCTTAGCGGGCCAGGCGATCCAGGTGTACCACCAACATATTTCCTCGGAGCACCTTCTGGATGTGGTAGACCACGTCGTTAATCCTCATTACCACCCGGTACGGTCCTTGCCATGGTTGCTGAAGCCTCGGGCAGTGTCCCTTAATCCGGGTAGGGCGGTACAACCAGACCAAGTCACCTTGCTGGAACCCTTGGCTGTTGGCTTGCCTGACGTATTGGGTCTTCATGCGGTCGCTCGCCTTCTGGATGTTCTGACGAGCCATCTCATGCATATCGTGGAGACCGTCCACTAGGTTCTCCACATACTCGGTTGCTGGCTGCTTCGCCTCCGGGAGGCTCCCAAATTCCAGGTCACAAGGGAGGCGTAACTCTCGGCCGAACATTAAGCTGGCTGGCGTCATCCCAGTGGTGTCATGTGCCGACGAGCGCTAGACCAGCAGGAACAGTGTCACCTTGACATTCCAGTCTCGCTGATGGCTGGCCACGACCTTCCTCAGATGTTCTTCCAGGGTCTTGATGTACCTCTCGACCATGCCGTCCGACTTCGGGTGTAGGAGTGTTGTGTGGGTCTTGTTCACCCCAAGTCTTTCCAGTGCCTCCTTCATCAGGTTAGACTCAAAATTGGTGCCCTGGTCACTGTGGAGCTCCAACGGCACCCTAAAACGGCAGAACAGTTGCTCCACGAGGCAGCCTGTGATGGTCTTTGCCCCCTGGTTCGGGATGGCATACACCTCCGGCCAATTGGTGAAGTAGACCACGACCACCATCAGGTACTTGTTGCCTCGGACGGACACTGGGAATGGTCCAACTTTGTCGACAGCGATGCGTTCGAATGGCGCTCCGACGTTGTACTGCTGCATGCGATCCCGGCTTCTAGTCTGGGGGCCGCGACTCGCCGCGCACACGTGACATTGACGGCACCATCTCTCAGCGACTGCTCGGAGTCTCAGCCAGTAGTAGCGCTCTCGGAGTTTGTCGATTGTTCGGTTTGCTCCCAGGTGTCCTTCTGCAGTACCGGCGTGCACTTCCTACAAAACCTCCGGCACCTTACTTCGGGGAAGTACCAACTGTTCTCTCTGCGTCTTTCCATCGGGTAATTCCCATACCCGGAGCAGCACACCCTCTTTGGTCATCAACGACTACCATTGGGCCCAGTACGACTTGTACGCAGCGCTTCTGGGTGCGATGTCCTCCCAACTCGGTCGCGTCCCTGCCTCCACTTCCCTAAAGAGTAGCCCCAAGTCGGCGTCCGCTGGCTGCTCCCTCCTCAGGCCTGCGCTATCCCAGCCGTCCGCAGGCACTGCCGTGACCACTCTGACAGCTGCGGCACGCTCCTTCTCTTCTACTCTTGTTTATTGGCCGCACTCTTCCGGGCAGCGTCTTCGGGACACGGCATCTGCGTTGCCGTGGCTCCTCCCTCTACGCTGTTATGAGGTGAAGTCGTACTCCTGCAGCCTCTGGACCCAACGTGCTGTCTGGCCTACCAGGTTCCTAAAGCTAAGTAGCCAGGTGAGAGCGGAATGGTCAGTCCTCAGGTGGAATGACTGACCATACAGTCATTCCAAGTTCTCCAAGATCTTTACTACCGACAGTAACTCTTGCAGTGTGACCCAGTAGTTTTTCTCTGCCTTGGACAGCGTCTTGCTGTAGTAAGCTATCACCCGCTCGTGGCCGACCTGGACTTGGGATAAGAAGCCTCCAATGCAATGGTAGCTGGCGTCGGTGTCCACGATGAAGGCGCCACCTGGTTGTGGGAATCCGAAAATAGGAGCTCTGCACAGTGTCTTCTTTAGCTTCTGGAAAGCGACTTCAGCGTTCTCCGTCCACACATACGGCAGATGTTCTTCCGTCAAGCGGGTGAGGGGCTTGGCGATGTTGGAAAAGCCCTTTATGAAGCGGCGGTAACAACTGCACAGCTCCAGGAAACTGCGCAATTCTCTTATCCTCTGGCCGAGGCCAATCTCTCACGGCCTGTGTCTTCTCCGGGTCTGTGGCCACTCCGGTTGGTGAGACTATGTAACCCAAGTAGTTGACTTCCTTGCGAAAAAGCTGGCACTTCTTCACGTTCAGCTTCAGGTTGGTCACCTGCAGTCTCTGTAGCACCTTGCTCAGGTTTTCGAGATGGTCTTCGATTGTCTTGCCGACGATGATGTCCACGTATAGCAGGCAGGCGCCATAAGTCAACCCTCTCATCACTGATTCCATGAGGTGTTGGAAGGTAGCTGGTGCGTTGCAGAGGCCAAATGGCATAACTGTGAACTGCCAAAGCCCTTGACCTACGAGAATGCTGTTTTCTCCTTGTCTCTCGGGTCTAGAGCCACCTGCCATAACCCGACTTCCGGTCCAGGGTCAAGAACCACTGCGCACCAGCAAGCGTGTCCAGGGTGTCGTCAATCCGGGGTAAAGGGAAACAGTCCTTCCTGGTGACAGCGTTCAACTTCCTGTAGTCCACACAGAAGCGTAGCTCACCGTTCTTCCTCACCAAGACTACAGGGGAACACCAAGGGCTGTCAGACTCTTCAATCACTCCTCTGGATATCATGTTCTCCAACATGCCCCGTACCGCCGATTGTTTCGCTAGCGGGACGCGTCTAGGCGGTTGCCGAATAGGCCGGGCGTCTCCGGTGTCGATGCGGTGGTGCACCCATTCCGTGCGCCGTAGTCGCTGTTACCTTGGCTGAAGACGCGCTGGTATCGTCTCAACAGTTGTCGAACCTTCTCAAGCTGTTTTGCGGTCAGGTGGTCGGCCACCCTCTCCAATAAGCCTTCCAGCCGGGGCCCCAGATGTTGCGTTGGCACAGGCTCATGGTTCTTATGGATTGGTATTACGCTTATCACGGGTTCACACGTCCCCAGCTCCGTCCAGGCCTGGACGTCGTGATCGGTATCTGTTGGGTTGAGCAGCCTCACCGGCACCTCTCGGCACGGCAACAATGTCCTGGCTACACAAAGTCCGTGCACAGGCGTCTTCTGGCCCAGTATCAAGTTCTTCGTCCGCTGGTCTTCCAGTCGCAACGTCACCACCACCTCGCTTCTCGCGGGGACAACCACGTCTTCCCTCAGGACAACTCTGCAAATTGCCAGACGTTCTTCGGGTTGCCGGAGTATGACCTCTTCTCCATTGAGCCGCAGGACCTTCCTACCGACGTCGACCGTCGCCTCGTGGCTCCTGAGGGAATCCAGTCCCAGTATCATCTCCTCAGCCACCTCCACGACGATCACCCACTGACGCACGGCACTCCGTTCCAAGGTCAACTTCAGCAGGCCCTCCCTCTCCACGGGTAAAGTGACACCCGATGCCGTCACTAGCTGGTATGATCGGCTTGGTTTCCTCGACGGCAAATCCTTGGCCACGTCACGTCTGATGGTCACGGCTGGCCCGGGGTCTACGAGCACGCGGCACGGCTTCCCTCTCACCCAACCATCCGTGATGCGGCTGTCATCCATCCGTAGGCTGACGGAACGCAGTGTCACTCGAGGGGGTGGTGTGGACGGCGCCAACGTGCCCCTCGCCACGCCGGGCCTTACTCGTTCTTCCGGCTGTTCTTACTGGTGTGGGCAGTCTCTCTCCAGGTGTCCCGGCTGGCCGCACCCCCAACACACACCACTAGGTCTTCATCGGCGTCCCTCAGCTGGTCTTCGCCCTCCAGTGTAGCGTATACTCCTTGTTCTCGACGTCGGAGTAGCCGTCACCTTGGCCGCCCTCATCCTCAATGCTGCCACTAGCACCTCGTGGATGGTTTTGTTGTCGCCGAGCATTAGGCGCTGACGTATCTAGACGTCTCAGGCCCAAATGACCTTGTTGTCGACGGGCCCTAAAACACCACACACCCACACACACTCGACGTCTCATACCCCGTCAACGTAGGGTATTGCTATGGTATTCCACCGATGCGAAACAGTAGACATCTGAGCACGCAGTACGAGAATGCCCACTTACACTACGACAAAGGACAACAGCGACGTCATATGTACAGGATCACGCCATATATGACATAAGGAATAGACGGCTCTGGATATGGGTCAATAAAGCAGCAAACACCTTCTCAATGAAGGCAAGAGAAGAGTACATCGGCAGAAGGCATCGATGAACAAATACTCCCGACCAAGACAATCACCGGAGAAGACATTAGTAGATACGTTTTTTTTTTGTTAAGTTAGAGTTAGACCAGTAGAATTAGACCACTTATTGCAACAGTAACTTAATATATTACTATGTTTGTATGTGCATTGTAGACAGTATTGTAAGTACTCCTAGGTACCAACTAAAAATGATAAAATGAAAAAAATGTAAAGAAACTATAATAAAGATTGGAATACAGTCTAGTTGGTAAAATAGATACCAGACTCACAAATTAAGGAGGCCGAGGTCTTGCTGCAATCAAGATCTCGGCCTTTTTTTTTTTTTTTTACCCCGTCAACGAACGTATAGGCGGCTTCCCGGGATACGAATTCAGGTGGGAGGTCGACCAAAGCTTTGCTGGCCAGCTGTTCAATAGCCAGGGCGAACTCCTGCAGCGTCTACCCTGGCAGCTGCGTTCTTGACTTCAGTTGGCTGAGGTAAAATGCGACCAAGCGGTGGCTCCAGGGATCTCCCAGATGTCTTTGGGCGCCGCCGCTGTCTGGACCGCGTTAAGGATTTCTGCGGCCCGTCCCTGGAGGCTGGCTATTAGCTGTGCGGCCTCCTCCTCTGGTGACCACTTGTGGTTGGCCACCGTGTCGTATTGGCGGCGGAAACTTCGAACGTGGACGTGTCATCGTACTTCGGCGGTTTGACGCGCGCAGTTGTCGTATCGCGTCCCGACTAGTCGGTCTTTAAATCTTTTATCCTTCTGTCGACGATGTCCTCCGACAAGGCGTTGAGGGACTTAGTGTTGGTGCCGGCCTTTCCCTCTAGGTTGTTAACGCTGTTCGCCAGGTCTTCGACGCGCTCGTCCATTTGACCATCTGCTTGCCCAGCTCTGTGACGGCCTCTTTTACGACGGCCAACTGCTCCTCAAATTTGGCGGCGAGTGCGTCGTTTGCAGCCTTCATTTCCGTGGTCAATTCGGCCATCTTCGTGGTCAACGTCGCAGCGAGGGTGTCGTTAGCCATCTTCATTTCTTTCATCTCGGCGCTTAGGTTGTCGTTAGCCGCTTCCGTCTTTGTTGTTAATTCGTTCATCTTCGCGGTCATCGTAGCGGCCAAGCTGTTATTTGCAGCTTCGTCTTTGTTGTTGATTCGGTCATTTTCGCTAGAATCTGTGCCAATGCAGTCTCCATGTCATAATTTCCCACTCCTGACACCAATTGTGACTTTGTGGGTTCGTGAAATTAAAAGTCCAGGTTACAAACACCAAAAATTGCACTTTATTTCCATAGAAACACACTTCCTACACAGCAGTCCAGAATTGCGTCACATACACAATACAACTTGCAAGGTCAACGACCACAACACAGCTGTTCAGGCACGCGAGTTCAATTAACGACTGACTCCTGAGGCGGGCGGGTTCCCTTTGTTATAGATTACTCACATTCCGGAACGTTCAACAACCGAGACGCTAGAACAAAGAATTAGAACTATCGAGAAATCCGTTTCTTTCCCCCCACCGTTTCGGCGAGCTTTTATCTACACACTGTACGCCTGTCTCTTTGAATGCCTCGCCGCGCCACCTCAATCAACAATGGACTCGTGACAATACTATATGGAGCACAAGTTTGGGGACCTTCAAAGAGTTGGCAGAGAATAGATCTAAAACATAGAATGTTGTGTAGTAAGGTATTGGAACTACCCAAAGCTTCACCGAAGGGCATTGGGAGAGTTAAGGAGAGTAGGGTGGAAAGGTTTGAGAATGGAGAGAGTTTTAAAATATTACTATGGCATTCAAAGATAGCTGAAAAATTGTAAACAGTGAGCTAAATCACACTATTAATTCATCAATAATAACAAAGAGACAGAGATATGGAAAAAGCAAGTTGTAAAAGCACACTTTTGGAATAAACACCTTAATGTTATCCCAAAAGTCAATATCCTTAGGACGATACCCAACTGAACTTTCAGTATGGGAGAACATCCACATTATAAATAACAAGGATCAAATTATGAAATTCAAACTTCCACCATCAACCCAACTCAGCAAATTCGTATCACCATCACCAGAGACCTCCACCATCAATACAACTAGTCAGCTGTCAGCTGAGGATGAAAATAAAGGTGCTCAAACATGTTCTGACTATATAAAAGTGAGGTAGTGTAAGCATAACCAATGTTCCATTAATATTGACACAGGAGTTTAAATTTAGGAATGCATATGGTTTTAAAAGAATGCAAATACTTCCAAATGGGATTAATAAAATTTAATAATTAGTTAAGTGAAATGCAAGAAGCTACAGGAAATTCAGAAGGGGCATTCTAAAGAAAGGTAGCGCAAAACAGTAGGATTTTAGAAAGGAGTTACGCAAAGAACTGTAATTACAAAGAGACAAAAGTTTTAAGTTAACTTTTAAAATTATACAGAAATAAAATAGATTGGAGAAGAAGGAAATGCACAGATTGTTGACTTGGATGCAATCAGAAAATTTGTTTATAAAAGGTTTTAGACCAGATATGGAAGAAAGGTTAGTTATGAGCAAGGAGATAGAGATTCTGAGAGACATTCTGTCTATCAGAATGTGGTGGAGTAAAGCAATGGAGGTGGTGTGTATGGGATGCAAAATAAAACAAATTTCACAAGGAAATTATTGCAATTAAAATGTTGACATTTATAAAGACAAAATGGATTGGAGAATATTTAGGATGAGAAAGAGAGAAGTAAATTAGAGAAGTCAAGAAAGACAAAGAAAGAATTAAAAGATGTGCGGCCCATTACACAAATAACTAGAGAGTTGACTGTAATGTGTAGAGTAAGACTCATTATGATATGATTCATAAAACTTACTAGCCATACGATTCAAGCAAACTCAAGGCATCGTCAAAATTACAGTTTTAAGTACAATATTTTCAAAAATAGGAGATATGCATTACAATATAGTTGAAAATGTTACAAATTAATATAAAGTCTAATACAATAGTACATTTTAAAAATACAGTAAAAGAAAATTTATATTACAATTTTATATTTAAAAATTCACCCATGCTAAAATGTTAAAATTTTAATATTAATTGCACTGGTTGCCTAAACCTTCTGTAATTAAGTCTAATTTTTTGAGGCACGTGATTATACAAAATACTACCTAGATGTGATGTACTATTAAGACATCTACTAATCTATGACAATTTAAACGGACATTGCTGGATGATCCAGTATTGTAATCATATAATTGAGAATTCAATTGCAGGAGATTTAGATTCTGTTGAATGAAAGACACATTATAGGATATAAATACAAGGAAGAGGTAAAATTTTCAAATCTGAAAACATCTTTTTACTACTGGTCCAATATCCTCTTTTGCAATATTAGTGTTTCCATGGTTTTTGAAGATCCCCAGACAATTATGCTATAAGAAAGCAATGAATGTACATACCCAAAATGTATTGAACTTAATACATCAATAGAAAGATATTTTGACAAGATCCGGAATGCATAACTTAAAGAACTCAATTTATTCTTCAAAGACAATATGTTGCATTCCCAAAATAAATTAGAATCAACAGTAATTAATACCTGAGAACTTAGTAATATTTACTTCAGCAATTTCAGAACAATTTACTGAGATACAGAAGGGTTTTTAAAGCATTTGATTTCCAAAATGCAAATACACAGTTTTATCTAAACTTAATTTGGGCATATTACTTTGGAGTCATTGAACCGGATTTTAAGTGGAATTACATACTTTATCCTGTCATTTGGACAAAATATCATTTATTAAATTTGTGTCATGAGCAAATAAAACTGATTAATATTCGGCAAATGCATGGATATATAAATATGTTTGTTACATATTACACATGTTAAATATGTATGAAATTATACATGTAAATATAACATATATTTCAAATAGGAAATAAATTACTTATTCATACTCATGCAAAAATGCTATTTTTTTTTATTCAGAGAACCTCAAAAAATGTATTTCTGATGATGTCTTCACATCCAATTTTTAGCCCGCCTCGGTAGCATAGATGGTAGCATGTCTGCCTCACGTTCAAGAGGTCCTGAGTTTGAATCTCGGTCAGGGTGAGTTACCTGGATACGGGTTTTTTCGGGGTTTTCCCTTATCCTTCAAGACGAATGTTGGGTAACTCTAAGCTCCATGGACCCTGGACTCATTTGAGCAGCATTTCACCCAATTCATACAATGTCCAATATGACTTAACGTTGGGAGGACGTAAATTACAAAAAACATCCAATTTTTAGGTTTGCTGTAAATAAGCGAGAGAACAAATGAACATCTATTATGTCTAAGTTTCCTAAAGAAGCTGTCATATATTACGTTTATACCTTCAAATGTGGCTAAAATGGAATACAAATGCAGAATCATTATTTTTTTTCTTCCATTTTCACAGCTTACTGTTTCATAACAGTGGTATTTTAATAAAATAATACATGCACAAAAACATTCTGATTGTATCAAAATTTAACTGCAGTGCAACACCACAGTGAAGCGCAATAATTATTAAATTATAGATGGGTCATATTTATTACACATCAGCTTCACTTCAAAAAAGATTTAAACAGATCACAGCTCTTTCAGCAATGAAACAAGAAATCAGATTTGCTAAATTTACTTACCACCCCTGGACCACAAAAAAGTTCCAAAAAATATTCAAGAAATACAATATAACATCGGCACTAAAAAACAATTACAGCATTAAAAACCTACTTAACAGTAATAATACTGATAAGATAAAACCAGAAGAAAAATCAGGCATTTACAAGATTAAATGTAAAGACTGTGAAAAAATTCACATAGGGAGGACAAAAAGAAATATAGGCACTAGAAAGAAAGAACATTTTATGTACCTAAGATACAAAAATATTGATAAGTCCACAATAGCAGCTCATTTCTGGTCTGAAAATCACTAGATTGAAGATAGCACCGATTTACTAAAATACTAAAAAAACATAGTGAACTCGTCATATGGGAGAGAATATACATAGAAAAACATAAAAACCACTAATGAACTTCGAAATCTCACCAGAAGAGAATCCCACATTTAAATTCATCACAAAATCAACAGATGGCAGCAGCAGCTCCAGAATTACCCACACCAATGGATCAAGCTTCAGTCGCATTAGAGCCAATGATGCGAACGATGGTTCGCAAAACAAATTTAAAAAAAAAAAATTTATAAAATATGTAGATGAAGCTGATGTGTAATAAATATGACTCATCTATAATTTAATAAATCTGATTGTGTTGCACTCACATGACATTCTCTACTCAATCATATACAAATTATTCTTACAAATGCTTACTCTTCTATCTACTTCACTTTAATAGGGAGAGGCATATGTGTAAATGGTTTGATTACATATTTCCGTGTAGATATTATGAAAGTATATGAACAGAGAAGGCTTAAGGATAACCAAATGTTTTAGGAGCTGTGAGCTGTGTGATAGCTTTAAAATACTGTCCTCTTTGTATGACCAGAACACCAAAATGAATGTGAACTTCCTATTTGAAAAAAGAAAAGTACAGCTGGAAAATTCAAATCAATAACAAGGAAGATCTCAGAAATATTGATTCCAGATTATTTATATATGTAACACTTCATGTGTCATGAAAGTGTCCTAAACACAGAATAATTTAATCAAAGCAGTCAGAGGCAATTTTGAGAAAGTAACAATTTTCAAATAATTTTGCATGTAATGGGTAGTTTTAGGATGGGAAATTCTGCTTTTCTAATCTTCATGGAAGATGAACTTTTGGGAGCTCTGAACTTATACCAAGTTTGGTATCTAACCAATCTTTTTTTGTTTTTAATTTACATCGTACAACATTAAGTCACATAATGTACACTGCCCTCTCACTGAGAAATGGGTTCGGTCATCATGTGATGCTGCGAGGTTACCCCGAAGGCTGTAGTTGTCATTTGGGGAGTGTTGGTACACATGCATACATACATTGAGTCATATCATACAATGAATGAAATTAAGCTCAGATGAACACAGGGTGCATAGAGCTTTGATTTAGCTGAAATTCGTCTTTCAGGATAAGGGAAACTTCGGAGAGAACCTAATCCAGATAATTCACCCTGACTGAGATTCGAACTAGGGACCTCTTGAACATCAGGCAGACACGCTACCATCTACCCTACCAAGGCAGTCTTTAACCATCTTTTTTTTTTTTTTTGTTAATTATACTGTTTACATACATATACAAACTAATAGACCTTTCTCAAATATGTTTTTCTTTTCTAGAGAGTCTCAAAGCATGTATTTCCAATAAACTCTCTGTATGAAAATTTTGGGTGGAATACAATACTCCCTATATTTACTGCAAACACATTGTACATAGTAAAATGATCCCATAGAATTGCAATGAAAGAATAATTTAGAATAAAAGTGAGTTAAAAAATAGATTCCAATGTATATTTTGTTTTCGTTTTAACTTACGAATTATAACTGCTATTTCTCTGATAGTTTCTCTGTCCACACATGGCTTGTGCAATGGTTCTTAAAACTGTGGCACAAGTATAATTGAATAGAAAATTAATTGCTTTCATTTACAAAATTCAGCATAAAACCATGTACATATTGTGCATATAACATTCCACCATATTCAGGTTATTTATATAAACAGCCCAACAAATTATTCCACTTCCAAAATAGGGAGTTTTCTAGTACACAGATTATAATTTAAAATAGGAGATAGCTCCATTTGTTCAGGTTTGAGGTATAGTTTTTGCATGTGTGTGTGTGTGTGTGGGTGTGTGTGTGTGTGTGTGTGTAATTTACATCCTCCAACGTTAAGTCATATTGGACGGTGAATGAATTGGATGAAATGATGCTCAAATGAATCCAGGGTCCATGGATCTTAGAGTTACCCAACATTCGTCTTGAATGATAAAGGAAAACCCCGGCAAAACCTTATCCAGGTAACTCACCCTGACCGAGATTCGAACTCGGGACCTCTTGAATGTGAGGCAGACATGCTACCATCTACACTACCGAGGTGGGCGAGGTATAGTTTAGGCAGGTTTAACTGTATTATAAATTGTTTCTTCTTCTTTTTTAAGTTTATATCCTCCAATGTTAAGTCATACCAGACGATAAATGTAATGAGTGAAATGACGCTCAAAAGAGCTCAGGGTCCAGGTTTCTTTGGGAAAACCCTGAAAAGAAACCTTATACATATAACTCAACCTGACCAAGAAACGAACAAGACCTCTTGAACACAAGGCAGACATGCTATCATCTGCTCTACTGAGGCAGGCACAATAGTTTGCAGCTTATTGTAGTTATAAATCATAATGCATTAAGCTCTGTGTACTACAATGAAAATCTGATGTGTTGCACTCGTAACTTTCTCTACTCAACTCTTGTACCAACTATTCCTAAAAATGCTAATTTGTTTTTAATCTATTTCATGTTAAAGAGATGCACATTTGTAGAAATAGCTTCACTACATATGGCAAATGCAATAGCCTTAAGTATAATCAGATCTTTAAGGAGCTGATGGTTATTATATTGTTTTAAAATTTTCCCTTGTGTGAACTGGAGGAGAAACAAAATGAATAAATGAATAATGCCTTCTCATCTGATAAAAGTGTAAGTTCTTCAATATTCAAATTAATAAAAACAAATTTCTCAGAATTAGTTAACTACACAAAAATTCTGATGTAGAACTTACATTACCTTCACTACTCTTGTACAAACTATTTTTCAAATTTAAGTTAATTGATGTAAATTAATCATTTTTTTATACTAGCCATATATAGGCTAAGGTGTTGGATAGATAAGAGTCAACCTGAAAAATTCAATGCCATAGCTGGGATTTGAACCACGGAGCTCCTGGTTTCTGTCCAGTCACTCTTACCCATTGAGCTACCATGGCCAACATGCCATCCTGACATTAAATTCTCCAATTGACTCATATATATTTTCCTGGTAAACCGCTAGGGGTTCTCGTATCCGAGATACACCGTTTATGGCTACTTACTATCGTAAGTACTTGAATCCCAGGCTTCTTCATTAAACTCTTATTATTTAAGTTAATTGATGGAAATTAATCATTTCTTTATACTAGCCGTATATAGGCTAAGGTGTTGGATAGATAGAGTCAACCTGAAAATCTCAATGCCATAGCCAGGATTTGAACCATGGATCTCCTCATTTCCGTCCAGTTGGAAGAGTTCTGGTCTGCAGCAAATGAGATGCATTTGCACGCTCAGCGTTGCCACCTCATCAATCCCACGCTTTATAGATTTCCCTCTCTCTCAATCTCGCACACTATCCTATGTAAAGTATGCAAGTCTCCTTGGCGGTAGATGTAAGGGAACCCAAACTAAATATTCCAAACTTCTTAATAATTCAGTTATGAAACTCAAAACAGAAACTAGCATATTCATATATTATGTATGTTTTAAATACTACAGTTATGTCCCCAATAGTGAAGCAATCATAAACATATCATGTGATGGCTCTTGTTCTGCAGATGCAGCATTCTACAAGGAAATGAATTGTTGCTCTCTCTTGAATTTAACTAACACCTTGGCTTGTCCAAAATAATTCCTTAACCATATCAAGTCAATTGTTTACATTTCAGTTTTAAGAAATTACAAATATATGTACACACAAGAGAGATGGTCATTACAGTGCTTACATTGTGATGCATCACTATAATATATTGGTATTTTATTTATTTATATCATGAAAACAATTTGAGCTAAAAATATGGGTTTTTATGGTAGTGTTAAAAACATTACATCCTACCTTTCTGGATTACTTTTTGCAAAATTTTAATTTTTGTCATAGTGCAAATAGTATTTATTGGAGGTGGATTCACTTGGTGCTTGTCACACCCTGCTTAAACGGAATGCAATATGACAACACCACCGGACTCCAACTGGTTGCTGGTCTAGTAGCATTCAAAGACAAAAATCGCCCCATTTGAAAGTCACAGTAGAGTTAAGAACACCAAATTCTCAAAATGCTTTTCCTATAAAAAGGGTAGTCTAGGATGAGACATTTTTCTTGAAAAATCTTCATATTGCATTCTTGGAAGATGCTGAATTTAGATACCAAAATGGCTAATTAACGACTTCTGGTTTTTGAGTTATGCTGTTCATACACACATAAACTTAGCCAGATATTCTTCAAAAATGCTTTTTTCTTTTATTACAGAAGCTTCAGTGTGTTTTTCCACCAAAATCTGATATCACACTTTTGGGTGGAATGCAATACATTTACTACTTACTCTATGAATTTAGTACAAAAAGTAAAAGTATAATTGACAAAACTAAATGCTTTAATGAGATCTGCATTTTTTGTGTAGTACGATTTTGCCTTATCTCTTACAGTTGACCTGCTATGTAAAAGTCATCCAGAATGAAAAGCATTTCAATGGCTATTCAAGATATGCATTTTATTTATCATGAAAATGTCTTAAAAATGGTATTTTAATCCAAATCGTTTGAGGCATTTTTTAAAAAAATCAAAACTTTTGAAAAAGTTTCTATGTAAAGGATAGTCAGAGCCTGTAGCAGTTTCTTGAAAATCTTTATATCACATGTTGAAAGTTGCTGAACTTAACTTACTTTTGGTTCTCATGATATGCTGTTCAAAAACATGCACATACTCAGCACATTTTTTAAAAATTATTTTACCTTTGCATTCAGAGGATCTCAAAATACATTTCCACTGAAATCTGGATATGAATTTTAAGGCAGAATCCAACACTTTCTCTGTGTACTGTAAGTAAAGCAGAGTACCCAAATTCATATATCTAGTTGGGTATTTAATTAACCTTATCCTTGGGTTATTCTATTCACAGATAGATGTGGACACAAGATTCACATGCACACCATTTCCCTCCCATAAAATCCTGAAATTCAAGGAAACTCAAAATATTTCCAACGAAATTACAGTATCAAATTTCTGAGTGGACACAATACTTCTCCTACTTATTATATGTACATAGTAAAGATGTATAGATGCATGTTTAAGGGCGTTCAACTGCAAGGTTCCCTTAATGCCCCACACAGCAAAGAAACAAAATTCCCATGCAACTTAATTAAGACTTCTAAGTTAAACCTACAAGTAGAAGAATGTAAAATGACGTATCCTTTGTATGAACTATAAGGGATGTATAAATTGAAATTAAATTGAAACATATGAACAAAAAAACAAAAACAAAAAACCAAAGAAAAAAAAAAAAAAAAGAATTAGCAATTTCTACAGCACTAATGGAAATCATGAAATGCAACCTGTTAAAATATTTTCGTGATAAAGTGATTGTCATTGTTACGTGCATGGGCACAACCTTTAATTATTAAGCTGGCCACGTGATGGCATTCGGATCTCGACAATCTCCAAGGAGATCCAAGTTTAATTCCATTTGTCATAGTGTAGCATTTTGTCAACGTAATGCACTAAACATATTCTTTAGGAATACGCACATTCTCTTCCCATGAATTCTCCCAAACACTTGACACTGTCATTCTAGCCCCATAATCATGTACTTTTCAGTTCAAGAGAATCCAAACATACAACAACAATGAATTATGATGCCCTATTACCAACTGCTTGTTTTAAAAAGAAAAAAGAAGATATTGTAAAGATGCTTTGGGAGATCAAAAAAACAAATGAAACCTGTCTTCTGAAATTTCTCAAATATTACGGAAATACAACATTAAAAATCACAGAATTGCATCAAAAGATTCTGATGACTAAAGGCCGAAGGGATGTCCACTCGCATGCGATACAAGTTAGCTGGACCCAGAGTGTGAATAACGTCAGATGTACAGTACAACCATTAGATGTTCATATGTTGAAAACAAGGCTCTGCGAACTAATAGTGAAGCATTGTCTTTCGCGCAAATGCAGATGCATGGTCAAGGCGTAGTATAACACGACTGTTTTGTTTCCTCTCGCTGCCAGACGGTTATCATGCTCAGGCTACACCAACCTGTAGTTTGTAACAGTAGTTTCGGGTTATGTTTGGAGGAGGTATGAAAAGTTTATAGATTTATAAAAAAAAATGATTATGTAAATCTATTTAGTCATTTAAATAAGTAAACATATATGTAATTTCCTGACTGGCCGTAGTAATAATTGTATGACATAATGTTGTGACGTGGAATCAAATCGGCCAATCATAAAATTAAGAGAGGAGTAACGATAGTTACGAAAAATCAATAATCTTAGTATAGAGATGTTTTGTAAAGGTGAGTGTGATGAATAGTGGTGCAAGATCAAGAACTTTTATGTAATATTTGGAACTGTTTAAATATAACAAAGTAAGAATTTATCGAAATGTTTAAAGTAACCTGCAAGTGACTGGGAAAGGAAGTTCAAGTAAAATGTAATTCAAATAATACAATTAAATAGTTACAAAATTTGACTACTCCAAAACTTTATTCCGAACCATGCCTGAAACCAAGATTCTCATGACTCTTATTTAATCAAACAGAATTATAAGAAACAACTCAAAATACAATGAATTAACCCTGTTATATCTGGCTTCTCGACGTGGGTCTTCGAAAAGTCAACGTGCATCCCATCTCAAACATAGAAATCCCGTACCGAATTGCACCTGAACGTGTGACTGATGAAGACGTAGAGAAATTAACTACGAATAAAGAATTCCTGTCCCAAGTTGTTTACATGTGCAAACAATAACAGTTTAGTTCATGTGCAGTGTACCTAAGGAAAAACGCACACACCTCCGGCCTTTACTGATGATATTTATACAGACAAGGGTTTTAAAGAATGTGAAGTATGATAACTCATAACTAGAAAACTCATCTGTTATGTACAGTGTAGTCAAAATTGGCTCACAGATTTTGACTGAATTTACTGCAAAGAATCTTTGATGAGAATAGCCTAAATCTTGGTAGGCCTTTTCTTCATAGATTTAAAAAAATAATAATAAAAGTAATTTAATAGTAGACCTTAATTGCATTGATGGTGTGTGTTGACTTGATTTGCGTACACTTGATGTTGACTTGTGTCCCAGCATAAAATGTCAAATTTATAAAAAAATATGCCTGAAATAATATTTAGACTGCAAATTGTATGCTCCACATTAACAGATTTATTTTTAAAATCTCAGTCTTGAAAACATCAATTTGAAGCCCTCTCCCTTCAAATTTCAAGTATCGTTCAGCATCAATCCAAACAAAAGGAGGCGCTCTAACAAAATATCTTTTTACTTTCTCTTCAATTTACCTAAGATATCTGATGAAACATAACGTGTACACTCATTAGAATTTCTCTGCTCTTGTACCAACTATTCTTACAAAATTTTGCAGAAATTATTTTATTTCCAATTTTCTTATAGAGGCAAAGGAAATATGATAATATAGTTAGCTTTAAGCAATAGTCAGTTCTTTTAAAGTTGATCAATATGCAATGGCTTTCACATTTTGCTCTCTTTGCATGAATGAAGTATTTCCACAAGGAAAATTACATGTGTACGTATGTGTGTGTGTACATATTACACGTAAATTCTGTTTAAATATGATCTACAATGTTTGGCGTAGTAAATCTTGTCTATTTCCTATGGCTCATATGTTATGCAAGAGTCAACCAGAATAATGACAATTTTTGAACACATTCACAGACAATTTAAGACATAAATTTCACTTATCATTAAAATATCTTAAACATGATGTTTAAATCAAAATTGTTAGAACCATATTTGATAAAATTAATGTTCCATAAATGTTATAAATTAATGTTAAAAAAATGTTCCACATAAAAATGTCTAATGCAGCAAGATTTTTGTTGAAAATCTTCCTGTCACTTCTTTGAAAGATGCTAAACTTATATATCAAGTTTGGTGTATTGCAATTAACCATGTGAAGGAACATAATAATTACAATTATGCTATGAGTTGACTAAGACTGAGACTAGGCCATGCCATGTCTGACTGGTTAGACTCACCAAGGAGGCCCGGGTTCGATCCCAAACGACTGTAAAGTGAGATTTGTAGCAGGTTTTCACTGGATCTCCAGTTTCCCCTGCCATCTCATTCTACCACTACTTCATCTTCATCTCATGTATCAGCAGTGTCAGCGCCTGCGGTGACGCATGTAGTGAAAGCAGGCGTTAAAAACCACACATTTCATTTCACTGAGACACTCTGTACTTCACAAGTATCTCAGTCAACTCATAGTATAATTTTAGTTATCAATTTGTTATCTAACTGACTTTTCATTCTTGAGCTTCATTGTTTGCTGTTCAAAGATACACTTATAGATGGATTTTTTCCTAAAAATACTTCTTTTAGGCTAAGGGGATTTCAAAATATGTATTTTTGGTGAAATCTCAACATTACATTTTTGGATGAAACACAAAAGTTTCCTTACTACACGTAGTACAGAAATTAAAAATTATATATTGAAATTTCATAAAAATTATACTTTTCTGAGAAAGAGCCTGTGAATGGACAGCATAACTAAAAATTGATGTGCTGCATTTACACGAGTTTCGCTACCCACTCTTCTATAAGCCATTGTTAAAAAATTTCTACCCTCACTACTTCTGATTAATTAATAAAAACTTTCAATTAACCTTTGCACATTTCACCGTGTGATGCAGTATGATGAGCTGAAATACTGAGGACTTGAATTCAGTGGATTTTATGTTTATTGCCTCTCGGTAAATTCCAGACTTAAGAATGTGCATCAGGCGGTGGAAATTATGCTTCTTTATAAGTTATTTTAGTTCACTTAACTTCCGCTCTAAACCCACAGAGTCCATCCTCACGGAGGAAAGGATACCATTCACAGGTTTATGAGAATCTGCAGGTTTATCACACTTATGATTGGAAAAGTCCAACCAGAGAGACTCAGTGCTTTTCTGTAGGTTGCAGATACCCTGATGCACGTAGTTGACATTCAAGAAATTTACCAGATATGGGGTTCGTTATAACTACAAGGTGCAGAACGTTAAGGGGTGGTCTCGAGGTGGTATAGTTGACTCTACAATAATTGGTCTCCGACAGCTGAATAGTAATAGCGGCAGCAAATAAGTAAAGAGAATTGTGCAACCCTTTTAAGAGGGTGACTGATCAACAATCCTGACCTCACCATTTCTAGGTTTCCAAAATATTACTGGAATAGCCATGACAATAGTACATTATGCAGATTAGATTTTTAAAGAGTACATCGCTATAAATTCTTTGAAATTATACGCTCTTTCCATTACTACAAAATAATAATAATAATAATACTTAACATTTGAGAAAAATACAATAATTAGTATGTTGAAGCCAATAATAGGCCATATCTCAGAAATTATTAAGTTCATAAAGAAATTCATTTCACATAACTTGTGAGCTTTAACAAGAGCTATAGTTTTTATGTACAATTATCTCTATTTGTTACAGTTTACCAGTAACACAACATTTGGAATGAAAAGACCTTCATCAGATTTTCTAGAAAATCAGACTGAAAACTTCAATGCCATATCCAGAATTTGAACCATGTATATCCCAATTTCCATTTGATTGCTCTTAACCATTGAGCTGCAATGGCAACATGCCACCATGATATTAAATTCTCCAACTGACTCATATTTTTATTATTATATGTATATGTATAAAACTGAAATATGTATGTATATTTCTAAAATGTTTGGGGAAAGGGGAACGTGGGTTCTCAGAGCATATATTTCTGGAATGAGATCATGTCAAAATGAGCAAAAAGAGATTAATAACAGTATCTGAGACATGTAAGCAACCACTATATGCACATTGTGTGCATTTCCATTTAATTTTAAAACATATTACTGGTGAAATTTTGGTACTGACTTCCTCTGTGAAATGCAATACCTTTTCTATCAACCAGGCACAAAGATACAGAAAGTAAAAATACAGATTACATAATTTATCATTTTGTCCATTATGGCACTATTCTGCACACCTTCTGTGATGTCAGAAAGTGTGCTTCACTTCCTAGAAATGGCACTTTGCCCATGGATATCCAGAATTATATGAAGCCCTCATTTACAAACATCACAACATTTGAAGTAAAATAAAATCAATAATTATTATTACACTGAAACTATTAAGTGCTTACTCCTTTAGCTGAAAATACCTGTTCCTTGTGTTGCAAATTGCTAAATATTGTGAAATGTAACCTTAAATTGAGGTATTATTTATAAAGAGAAGATGGGGCATTTTAGTGGCAACTACACTGAAAACAATGTGGTACATTATAAATGAAATAAGACAACATTAATTAAAGTGAAAAAAAATACTATTCTGTAAGACATGAAGTCTTTGAAGTTATAATCAATGTAAACTTGTTTCATAGATTTTAGCGCCATGCAGGGTGAGTTATCTGAATAAGGTTTTTTCCAGGGTTTTCTCTTATCCTTATAGACAAATATCGGGCAACTCTAAGCTCTATGGACCCCGGGCTCATTTGAGCATCATTTCACCAAATTCCTTCACTGTCCGATTCTGTATAAGTGCAGAATTATTGTTTAAAAACTAAATACTAATAAAATTTTATATAACCAATAAACAATTAACTACAATTAATTAATAAAATATTACAGAAAAGTCTCACAAATTTGAGCCTCCGTTGAAAACAACCTCAAGTCAGTAGATTTAATGATACATTAAAAGAATTGCAGGACAACATTTTGCACACTGGTGGGTTGATATAATTATGGCAATTAACAGTTTTATTAAAAAACAAAAAATATCTATCTTTATTTTATGTTAAATCCAAGGCGCTTGAAGACACATTTTTGAAATTAATTTACTTTATTACTTATTGTTGGACTGACGTTTTGCTTCACCACCATTCTCTAATACCCAACTAGTTAACACAACACGCTCTTATTATTTTAGTTAATTGATGAAAATTAATCATTTCTTCACACTAACCGTACATAGAGCAACTGGATGGAAACCAGGAGATTCATGGTTCAAATCCCAGCCATTGCATTGAATTTTTCATGTTGACTCTATCCAACAACATGCTCTGTTCATACTTTTGCTCCTTCACAACTCTCTCTTAAAGTGTTTGAGGAATTTGAAAGAGAGAAAAGTATATTTATAGAACTTAAAGCTGTTTTACTTTGTTCAAAGGAGTTGTAAACAAAACCACATGACGGGAGCTCCTAGCTGGTTGCTATGCAAACTACTAATTTTCTTGTGTGGATGTCATCTCTTTCTCTACGTAAAACAGTTCATAGCAGTACAATATATAAAACAGAAAGTGCTCATTCCGATTCACTATAAATTACTAAACCTTACAGCAGAGCATTTATAATCTGTGCACAGGCACTGTAGTTTGCTTCTGGATAAACTTTAGTGTACTACTTGCCACATGGAGCAACTGTTTGTAAAATTATTTTTGAGAGTAAAATATTTAAATGACTTTGAGAAATCCCTAAAACATGGAGAAATATAAATGTTGAATATGGATGTCAATGAACTAAAGATTTTTAACAAATTCTGTTAAAAATACCCACCTTTAATCAACAACAAATATGGTTAGCTACATTTAATAATAATTGCACCTCATTGTTAGTGTTGTAAAATTGTTTCGGCTTGTCTTTTAAGACTTTTCTTATGGTACTCTGTGAAGTCTGAGTTATCCTAAATCCAAGGTGTTTCACCCCCATCATTCAAAATTAGCGAGACTATACTGTACTTGCAATACTTACCATAAAGGCATGTATGGGAAGATCTTTGAAATGTTCCGAAGAAAAAACTGGTTCTGATATAGGTTTAACCAGTCGTCTTGCAAAAACTGGAATGTCTGGATTGTTTCCAAACAGAGATGATATTTTTCCACCTGAAGCACTGTGATCTCCTTTGTATTTAGCTTGTTCTTCAAAGAAATCATAATCATCGTCCTGAGCATCAACATGCTGCTCAACATGTTTCAGTTTCTTGTTTTTAAGAAAAGAAGCTCCAGAAGTAACACCTTTATCTTGCTTACTCACATTTATATGTGTCTTATCAGCAAATGTGGGTATTTTATCAGAATCATTGACACTCTGTTTTGCACTTTCACTAACACTGTTCTTTTCTGTATGTTTACTTCTTCTTTTATGTTTCTTTCCCTGAAAGTGTATTAAAAATGTATTAGCAATTACACAATATTCTTATTCCTTTATACCAGTGGTCAAACATATAATTAGTATGGCAAAAATATAAAGGCCACACTTTGCAGTTTGAATCTGCGTACTTTTAACTATATTTTCCAAACTTGAGACACCCTAAGATTTCCCGCAATGTAGTATATTTTTAAACTGTATTCTCCTAAAACACATTACTTGTTACCCACACAACAAATACTAATGCTACAGTGGCAGAATATATATAATATATGGTTGCATCACAACAATTTCATTCTAACCTAATCGACAGGTAACTGTACAACGGATGACTAAATTCAGACTTTTAATTAAATAATCTAAATGACTCTGATACTAATCTAGACTCACGGCAACTTTTAGAGTGCTGCTTAATCGATAACAACAGTAACAGTTATTCACATCTGTTTGCGTCCAAATTAAATGAAATAATTTTACTAATAAAATCCCAACGAATTTCTTGTTTCATTTTATAATTTTCTGTGCAAATACTTGATGTACGCACATGAATAAAACAGGCAATTCAAGCAGCATCACTAAAGATCATGTTAATTTAGGTTAGGTTTCTCGCTCATATTAAATAATATACCCACCTCATTTGTAGTCTCAGCAGTTTCAGGAGAAGCAAACACATTCAAAGTGATATCGCTTGTATCTTCTGGAGCCATGTCTCACTGTTATAATTAATATATCTCCTTTATAATATTAATCACATGTTTAACATAACCTCGTAAAGCCTACCATATTGGAGACTCAAGCCCTACCAACCTCAAGGAACTAGAATGTCACCAACCTGAAGAACCACTATGACCAACCCTCAACCAGTATGTAACTGTGTTATCCGAAAGTTGACAAAGTTGTATCGTACTCAATTTATCAGCATAGTGACATTGCATGCTTAAATATAGCAATGCTATTTATAATATTACTACAATATGCCCTAATGGTTTATAGTTTTAGCATTTTATCGTAAATAAACATTTATGATATCAATAAATAAATTATATGTTATTAAAAATAGAATAATAAAATTAATAATAATGTATTAGAGTGATTAGAATATATGATAAAATCCACATAATAGTCATCTAGCTCTACAATTACAGTGCCTTCATAAACTCGTTCGCATTATAAAAGCTATTCCTCACTTAACACTCATTTCAAAGACATCGCATAAGTAAAAATGTTCTTACTACTTCTCTACTACATGCAGTATGTAGAAGGTTTGCACCGTTCGTACTCCACCCGTAAGTTCATATTAAGATTCCACCAGCAAAATATATTTTAGGTGTCCTGAACCTAAAAAAACTACATCTTTGCTTTCTTTAGTACATATAAAACAGGAAGAGAAGACATCTCCGAGAATTCACTACAAATACGGTTTTGAGGTCCCATGAATGCAAAATAAATCAGGAAAAGGTCCATGTGTGTGTGTGAACAGCATAACCCAAAAGTGCAACATCAGTTAAATACAGAATTTCTAAGGGTTAAGATTTTCAAATTATTTTTTTTAACCTTTCTGAGATATTCCTTGTTATTGGTTTGAATTTTCAAATACTTATGCCTACTTTTCTCAAGGAGAAATCATTGTTCGCCTTTATCTCTTGTTCATGCAAAGAGAACCGAATTTCAAAGCCACCACATAGCAACCTGCTTTTAATAGATTTGTCTATCGCCTAAGTCTGCTTAATTCTCCTATTGTACCGTCAAAGAAAAATGTAATAGAGCCATTTCTATAAATGTTTGTCTTGATCAGAACAAGCGTTTGTAGGAATAGTTTATAGAAGAGTAACAGAGAAAGGCATGTTAAATCAGGACATCAGACATTTTTGTAATTTGGCACATTTAGAGATAATTACAACAAACTTATTTCTATGTCAGTAGCCATTAACATTTACTCTGCAGGTATAACGTGGCAGTAGTAATATTTGGTTTTACGAAGGTTTCTTTTAATTAACGTCCTCCAGCTTAGGTCATATCAGACGATGAATGAAATGGGTGAAATGATACTCAAATGAGCTCTGAGTCGGTAGAGCTTAGATTTAATTGATGTTCATCTTTCAGGATAGGTAAAAACCACGGAGAAAGAAAGAGAGAAACTTATAACTCACTCTGACCTCACTTCGAAATCGGGACCTTTTAAATGTGAGTCAGATACGCTACCACCAGGTTACAGAGTCGGGCTTTCGGGACGACAACCATATTGGGCCATATTTGAAGATGCTGAAACGATCCGAAACCATAGCTTATATTTGTTCAGTGACAGTCTCAGATAGGGGCGGACTGTCATTAAGAGCCAAAGGGGCTGGGCCCTACCAATAATATTACGCAACTTGTATGCCTTTTTTTAAAAAAAAAATTTGAACGAAAACATTTATTCGACATTTTATTTAAATGTAATAATCATTACAAATAATAACTTATTATACCACGATTCTTAATGGTTATATAGATTTGGAACATGCAGTGTTGGGCACCGGTGTCCTTGTGGCGAAGCAGAACGTTGGGCTAGTTCACATGAATCCGCGATCACTCCCTCACCCCTCTACACACTTTGCCAGTCACAGGCCACACAGGTCACACTTTGCCTCGCTCCCGTACTCACTTCTTTCTATATAGTATTCAGCATCACTTGGGGCCGGCTAGTTATGGCCCGTTAATTGAAGTTTTAGCATTCGTGTGATTCTTCTTGGAATCAATGTTTCATGAAAAAAGAAATGTACCTTTAAAATAATAAAGCAGATTACACTGATCAACAAAATTTAAGATGTTTAATGTTAAAACAGTATGAAGGTTGATTCTTACTGACCTTTATGTGCTGATTACAAATCGCTTTTGCAGAACTTTTCCATCACCCAATGTTTTTTAAGTAACTAAATTAATACGGTTTCTGGTAATTATGCAGTTACTATGTGTAAAACCTTAGCTTCAATACCTTTTACATACCTAAAATCAATATGAAGTATATTTTCGACTGTACTTTATCTGAGGAACATCTCTCTTGAGTTTCCAAATATATTTGCCAAGCAGAAGTAGCTGTCTGTTAAATGGTACTTAGGTTCCCGCCATATCATAAGAACTGCCAAAGGCATATGACGGGACCCTTTAACCAGCCAGTTAACAGTGTTATAAATTTGGCACAACAGATTTCTGGAGCCCAAAACTTGTTCTCGTCTACTTTAATGTCAAAATAACATTCAAAAACTCGTATGGAAAGATAAAGTCAGACTGCAAAATTCAATGCCATAGCTGGGATTTGAACTACGGATCTTCTGGTTGCCGTCCAGCCGCTCTAACCCTTGAGCTACTATGACCAACGTGCCGACATGACAAATTCTCCAATCGTGTCAATTGGATAATTAAGATCCGTGGTTCAAATCCCGGGTATGGCATTGAATTTTTCAGTCTGATTTTATCTTTCCATACTTTAGACTACACACGGCCAGTGTGAAAGAACAACTAATTTCCATTCATAAATTCTTTTAATTTGAGAAGTCAAATTTCACCTCTACGCTTTTAAAGTGAGCTCACCCCAAATGTAACAAAAATGGTTATTAACTTGCGAGACATAATCTTCCTAATTCCCGATGCTTACGAAGACACACTATTGGAAACACTATATTTGTTACTTTACCCTGACACACAGGATTAACTCCTGTAAGCTTCTACTCCTTTGGCAACTACGCTGAAATGTTTCTATCTGCAACAAACCTTTCTGCTGTTGGAGTAAGCATTCACCTGGGCAAGTAAAGCCGTTTTGTGAGGAGTGACTCATTATTGAGCGCTGTCATTCCTGAAGTCAAACAACAGTAGCCTAAAGCAAATATGTATTTTGTTGTGATATTTGTTGACCTAATAAAATAAAACTACTTCCTTTGAATCAGCACATTAACCGCCTATGCTAATAATCTGATAAGTTTTATTAATATTACAAAAAGTTGATGGGTGATGGAATATCTCTAACTTCATTTTTGAATTTAGCAGATACAAAAACATAAGAATCAACAGGAAGTATTTATTTGACATTTTCATTGTTGACCAGTGTTATTTATCGAGAAGTCACTTTCATTCATTAAAGGTAGAAGAAAAACTTGAAATTAAACAATTAAGTGCACATCAACCGAACAATTCTACATTTACGCAACAAGAAGACAAAAGACAGAGAACTTTCTGTATCAGTTTAATAAGAAATCGTGATTTACAATATTCTAAATCAGTTATGTCTAAAATTCGTGAGAACAGCAGGAGATGCCTACCAGGTTGATAATAACTTTACTCTTCCCTCGAGAAAGCGACATAATTACTGTTCTGAAGCGAATGTAAATTTAGATACTAAATACGTGTGTGACACAGTGGTCAACCAAATGAAAAGACAGTTCCAACAGTCTCATATATTCAATACTTTTGGGATTATTGACCCAGAGAAATTTATTACATTCAGAGAAAATTTCCCTGTTGACTCTGTGAGGAAATTTGCAACCACTTACAATCCCATGGTCTCCTACGAAACGTTAAAAAGTGAACTACCATTGATTTATAATCTAATATATTCAAAGATACGCCTTCAGTAAGTGAACTCTTCATTTTTTCATACAACATTATTTTGAGGAAGCGTTTTCTGAAGTACACAAAACGTTACAAATTGTACTAACAACTCGAATTTGAACAGCCGAGGCAAAGAGAAGTTTCAATACATTGAAAAGAATAAAGTATTTCCTTGGGAAACAGCATTGGCCAAGATAAGCTTAATTCCTTGGCTGTTTGTTCCATTCATAAAGAGGAAATTGGTGAAATTCCTAACTTCAAAAACAGAGTGATTGAAATGTTTGTTGCCCAGAAGAATAGGCGTGCTCAGCTTTTATACAAGTAATACTGCTGCTTGACTAGTTCCATCTTATATTTTATTAATATCTACTTGATGTTTGAAAATGTATAGTGTTTTGATACATTTTTGTTTTTGCAGTGTTTTTTTGACAATGGAACTAAAGATGACCTGTTTTAAAAGGTATATTCACATCTGGCCCCACCAAGAGGCCAGGTGCAATTTTTTTTTTTTTTTAATTTTACGTCCTCCAACGATAAGTCATATCGGACGATGCATGAAATGGGTGAAATGATGCTCAAATGAGCCCAGGGTCCATAGAGCTTAGAGTTACCTGACATTCGTCTTTTAAGGTAAGGGAAAACCCCGGGAAAAACTCATCCAGGTAACTCATCCTGACAGAGATTCGAACTCGGTAACTCTTGAATGTGAGGCAGACACGCTACCACCTATGCTACGGAGGCGGGCACTGAGGTGTAACCTTATCCGGATAACTCATCCTAACCGGGATTCAAACTCGGAACTGTTTAATGTGAGGTATGCAGGTATGTTCTCTAGCCTCACCCAGAACATCATAAAGGTGGGCAATAGCTTTATAACAGAAAAACCATGTTGGATTTTCTCAGCTCTTTTTTTTTTTTTTTTTTCATTGCTTCGTAGATACAGTCAATATAGAAAATATTAATATTGTGACTTTGTGGGTTCGTGAAATAAAAAGTCCAATTGCACCACTCAAAAATGTTCTTTATTTCCACCGACTTACAGTTAAACTCTTGCCAATTACACAGAATTACGTAATGCACACAATTACGATTCACCAGTTCGTCCATTACAATTTCACTTGCACTCGTAATTACGTACAATCCTCCGATGCACTCACACAGTCTTCTCGTCGTACACTAGCACGTCAAGCACTGACTGACTCTCCTGCAGCCCGATGTGTTGCTTATATAGGGTCAGCTGGTCATCTAGAAGTTTCCAGATTAGACGAAACAACCCGCACGTTCGAGAACCTAGGGGGAGGGTAAAGAGACGGCTCAGTGGCCCGCAATCCCTCTCCTAATCATTCCTTCAGTTAGTGACAGGAGACAAATGAGTGGGTGTGGCGTGGCCTCTGGTCCCTTCTCAGCTGTCGTTTGTTGAGCTTCCCGATAATTGGGTGACAATATTATATTGCAACCAAAATTTGGATATCGAGATTTTAGCAGAAATACATTATTTGAGGTCCCTTAATAAAAAAATTAGAAAAGACTCCATTATTTGCTGTGTGTTTGTGTGTGAATGTGAAGAACACAGCTGAAAAAGGAGAACACCAATGCATACTAAACTTGTTCCTTAGGTTCAGTAACTTGCAAAGATGAGACGCGAGTATTTTCAAGAAATTCCCCCTCTCTACTCCATACTACTTCTTACTTAGATATTTTTTCGATACTTTTTATTTTTACAAATGTGGCTTTAATAATTTTGATTAAAACCGCACTAGAAATTCTCAGAAGTGTCAGTATAGCAAATGTATCTATTATTTTTAACACAAAAATCCCGCCTCTGTGGTGTAGGTATTTGCGTGCCTATCTCACGTTTAAAAGATCCGCAGATTAAATCTTGATCAGAGTGAGTTATGTGGATCAGAATTTTTCCGTGGTTTTCCCTGTAACAGTAGTTTTGAGTTATATTTAGAAAAGGTGTGAAAAGTTTATAAATGTATAAAGAAAACGATTATGTAACTCTATTTCGTAATTTAAACAAGTAAAAGTATATGAAATTTTATGATTTGGCCGTAATAATAATTGTATGACGTAACGTTGTGACGTGGAATCAAATCGGCCAATCACAAAATTAAGATAGGAGTAACGATATCAATAATCTTGATAGAGATGTTTTGTAATGGTGAGTGTGATGAATAGTGGTGCAAGATCAAGAACAATTAAGTAATAGTTTGAATCTGTTTAAATATAACAATGTAAGAATTTATCGATATGTTGGAAGTGACTGGGAAAGGAAGTTCATATAAAATGTAATCTAAATAATACAATAGTTACAAAATTTGACTTCTCCGTAACTTTATTCCGAACCACGCCTTGAAATCAAGATTCTCATGAATCTTATTTAATCAAGCACAGTCATCAAGAAACAAATCAAAATACAACGAATTTATTTCTGGCTTCTCGACGTGGATCTTCGAAAAGTCAACGTGCATCCCATCTCAAACATAGAAATCCCGTACCAAATTGCGCCCGAACGTGTGGCTGATGAAGATGGAGACAAATTAACGACGAATAGTTCCAAATTCCTGTCCCATCCCTTATCCTGAAAAACAAAATTGGAGTAACTCTAACCCCTATCGCAGCAACTGTTGCTTCTTTTGGTGCTGAAAATTAATGTTTAATTTAGACAAGCACAAAAAGGCAACGCATTGACTTACTCACCAATTCCATTAATATTCAAATTACGAAAAACTTATAAAAATCCTCAAGGTTTTGTTTCAGTGAATATTGGCCAATCTCACTGACTAAGCTTTCAGAGCAGAGTTTACGATCGATTTTCTTGCTTGTGTTTGTTTGACTAAGATATTCTTCCTCCTTTTTGAAGGGAATTTGGATCAGTCACCAGGCTGCCCTTCCCCTCCTTTTTTATCTGTCTCTGACAATTATCTTTGTACGCTTGATGGAGTCAACTAATGTTTGGCAGGGAACTTCCTGGAAAGCTTCGTACTTTTCGATGTCCTTAGAAGTTCAGCTAAAGCTCTAATTCAATGTCAGTTCACTCGAAGATAATCTGCGACAACGTTTCAATATTGTTGCAATGACAACGTTGCTTCTGAACTCTGCATGGTAGACTATTTTGTTGTGTTATATTGCACCACTTTAAGCAGAAGAAACTGCATTAAATTATCACCAATCTTGAAACTGAGACAGGCTAATGCTACTTACTACTTTACGTCAAGCCTTTCTAGCCATTGAATATTTATCTTCATACACGAAAAACTAAGTGACTGTAGATTCGTTTCCATTTTTATCATCATTTACTTTTTCTACATGGTACCGAGCGTAATGCCTCAGGCGGTTTCTTCTGTGGTCCGCATTCGGGAAGTCCAGGTTCAAATCCCGTGGCCAACCTACCTGACCCATGAGGGGGGGGGGGTTTCCGGGGTCGCCAGGTGAATGATGGGTAGATTTATTACGTCCCCTGAGTTTGATATCCTTCCATTTCATCTCCATTATCATTTCATACCATCTTTCATCTGGTGGTCTCTTTCAGGGTAAAACTGTTGGCGGGTGTCTCGGCGGTGTATGGCAGGATGATATGCTCTTGGTTAAACTTCCTCCTTAGATAGGACGGTCTCCGTGTCCGAACCCGGTCTGTTGCAGCCGTTTTCGGAACACAGTAGGATGGTATAGGGTGGTTGTACTTCCCTGCTAAGGAGTTTCCAACTGGTAACGTGTAGGGATCCTGCCTTCTGCACTGTCGTGGCTACTTGGGGCGGCCGGCCTCTATCTTCTCTCTCTTCATCCTTCCTCCCGGGGGTGCCCAAGTTGGGAGCATAGGCACAATACACCAAGTTTGGACCTCCGTGCCGAATCCCCTACGTAAAGTAGTCCAGTCCGGAACTGACAACTTGGCTTTGACTGTTTAAATGTGACTGATTGCAGCAGCCTACTGTACAAATACATTACATTAAGTAGTTAAAATAATTATCACATTTGATTCCAAATATTCTGGAACTATCGATATCGTATAGACACTAGTTTCATAAAAATTGTGAAGAGAATCTGACATTCATTCAACAGAATTTTGAGCACCCTTCACAAACCACCATTCTTTTACTAAAAGTAAGTCCAGAGATGTATGAAGCGCTCAGATTAATCCATAGTTTAACAACATCGATCGACTAAGCGCCGATCACTGGATGTGTGAAGTGAAATTCAGTTCAAATAAAAAATTGATATTCTAATTTATGTGCGACATGTATTATTGTTTTTAAAATTACGTCCTCCAGCGTTAAGTCATATCTGACGATGAATGAGCTGCTGACAATCCGTGAAATGATAGGAAGTTTAGGGAGGAAACATTCCAGAGTTTAGGATACCTCTCCGTCATTTGCCAGTTAGGATTGAGGAAACCCGAAATTTCTTCAGTTAGAGAGACTTTAAGATGATAAAAACGTGCAATTATCACAGAGTGTTTATTCGCTTTTAATGGTTGGTGTTGCATTGCTTAGGGCTTGTGGTTTATCATACATAGATGGTCATTCAAGGGCGTAAATGCGTTAGCCTTCAGAGGAAAGGAAGCACAGAGGATTACCTCCATGTCAGCAGGACAAGGTTACAAGAAACAGGATTTAGTTGATTGATTCTAATAATAAAAGGCAAGATCTGAGGTTACAACTGAAGAAGTAGACATTTAATTTTCAGAAAAGTGTTCAGGAGAGGTGAGATTATTTATTAAACTAAACTGTGGAGGAGTAGAGAAAGTCAATTTCAGTAGCAATTAAAGGGGTAAAAGGTTAAATATAGCAGAACAACTAACAGAGAAGCCTAAAGAAACTGGTCGCCATTCGGTAGTCAAAACCAATGCTCACAGCAGTTTTACACGATATACTGCAGCAAGCACATTTTTTCTGACAAAAGCATGGGAAAAAAAGTGTCTCGTGAAAACTTTAACAATGGGCACTGTTTACTACAAAATATAATTAAATTAACTATATTTAATAACTATGAGACATTAACGAATAACTATTTGATTTTTCTATATGTTAAAGGTAAGAAACTGCTGCGCCAAAGTAGCTCAGTTGTTTAGTTACGGCTTCGGTATGGAGAGTTTGTGATTCGATTTCCGGCTCTGGGATGGTGATTTTAAGTTGGCTCGATCCAAACCTACAGCTTATTTCCTAGCTCCTGTGAAATATCATGGTTCAGAGTCCACGGTAAAAGCCGTAGGTTCTCTCATTCTACCGCCAACCGCACCATACCCTGCCATTGGAGGTTATGGACCGGGGCACATCCATCTTAGAAATAGGTTCAGTTATCGCTGGGTGGGTTAAGGTTACCCCAAAACGTCATTGAACCCCATGGGGAGCGCTACAGACAACGAAAAAAAAAAAAAAAGGAGTTTTCTTTCCGCTGATTTGAATGTCAGAATTTTTTAAAGTGATAACTAGTGGGTACTTTTCGAAATTAATGTATTTACAAAATAGCCCCATGAGCATTTCGAAGGTTTCATAAAAAGTTTTTAAAATGCTTTTAGTTTAATTTACGAGGGCTGTTCAATAAATAATTATAACTTTTTTTTTGACAACGCACCTTTACCCAACCTCATAATTTTGATGGTGGTTCTCAAAATAGTCTCCCCTGAATGCGATGCACTTGTCCCAGCGTTTCCGCCAGTTTTCAAAAACATGCTGGAAACCATTTTTGAGAGATCCTAATCGCCTCCGCAGCCTTCACCACTGCTTCTGATGATGGATAATGCCTCCCACGAAGGCGTTTCTTCAAGTTAGGGAATAGAAAAAAGTCACATGGGGCTAAATGCGGACTATAGGGAGGGTGAGGGATGCACTGCAAGTTGATTTTTGCAAGATATTCAGCAACAACATTGGCAATATGCGGCTGCGCATTATCGTGGTGCAACATTCAGCCTGCATCACGGAAATGTGGTCTTTTGCGCCTGATATGGAGTTGCAATGTTTTCAGGACATCCCTGTAGTATTGTTCAGTTACTGATATGTGTGCAGGTACGACATGCTGATAAACCATTCCATGAATATCAAAGAATGAGATGACCATAACTTTCCCAGCAGAAGCAACCACTTTTGCTTTTTTAGGGGATGATGACGGAGATTTCCACACTGAGCTTTGCTGTTTTCTCTTAGGATCAACATGATTTAGCCATGTTTCATCAGCATTAATCAATTTTAACTGCATGCAGACCTGCATGTGAATGTCCTTTTGTTCGGGAATCAACAGTTTGGAACCCATCGCGCACAAACACCTCTCGTGCGTAATGTTTCTGTCACCAACGTGTGGGTGGCACCCAATGAGATGTTCAGTATTTCAGAAAGTGATCTTAAGGTAATTCGTCGATCCTCTCTCACAATGGCAGCAGCAGTGTTGATGTTTTCTTCCGTAAGAGCAGTAACTGGAGCATCGGGTGCACCTTCCTTTGAAATTGATTGCCTCCCCTCTTTAAACATTTTAAACCACCTTCGAGCTGTGCTGTAGGGAAGAACTGACTCTCTATAGGTCTCCTGTAACATTGTATAGGCCTTAACTGAAGATTTGTTGAGACGAAAGCAGAATTTTAAAGCCGCTTATTGTTCCTCGCGTGTTACCTCCATTGCAGCGGTAGGCGATACTGAAGATGTCTGAACTTGCCTGGTTCTCACAGGCGGGTACCAGGAGAACCAACAATGAAACTACTGCGGCGTGTTTGTTTCACAATAAGCTAACAGTATATAATAAATTGAATTTTAGTGCGAAAAATTATGACTGTAAAAAATTATGATCATTCTTTATTGAACAGCCCTCGTATAACTACTTAATGAAAAGCGCTTCGATATGCTTTCGAAATGAGTCATTTAAAATGCAGGTCACACGTTATCCATGAATAATTTTAGCGTTTAAGGTGTAAAGCCGGGAAAATACTTTAAGTTTGTTCTACTAAGTAAATTCAATCATTTTTCTTAGTTCACATTACGCACACTTCTTCTCACATATTTTAAAATGATACCATGAATATCTATTTATTTTAGAAGTTCAACTGAATTGAATTTCATTCATAATATTATAACCAATACAGAAGTATAGGCTTCCTCAAATTAACGAAGTGCTATGATAGATTATTTTAAAACATACATCGTTATGCAAGTCAGCAGTTTTAACAAAAGCTGATAATAATTAACAGATGTAAATAAATGAAGTGGAATAATTAACTACAAGTAGTAGATGAAACAACCTTTCTAAATATTAATCCATTGAATATACAATTCTATAAGTATTAAGAATTTCTTGGGTTCATTCATAAATATTAAGTTACTGATTTATTAAAAAATGAAAGGAATATATTTCACAATTTAATGTCATTAAGAGATTTGTTCTTATAACGTTATTTTATGCCCTTTAATGTGTAGATAACTGACATTTCAGTCTAGTATTCTGATCATGAATGCGTACATATTTTATAATTGCTTAAATGTATGATATTAGAAGAGTAGGATATACGTGAATTCAAGGAACAGATAAAATATCTGATAATTTGAAATGTCAATTTTGTGAAACAGCAAAGTTTTAACATTAATCTGATTGTTTTCTTTTGTATTTTAAAAGTTCCACTTTTATAGCCTATCAACTAAATGTTATATACTATACGATAAATCTGAATGGAAGTATAAAATTAGACTGTTTTAGTACGTCAATATTTGCGAAAGATCTTAGGGTAGGTATATAATGCAAGACAGATTTGACATAATTTGTTGGTAGCAGCTTGAGATATTTTAAAATAATTTAATTTCTTTAAATAAATAAATTTGTGTCGTTGAGCACGTTTTGAAATGCTCAGTTTCTGTTAAGAGGAAAGAAAACTACTGACCAACGTCCATTAGCCGTTTTTCCTTCCCTGGCTGTCTTGAGAACGACGGCACTGCCATCTCTCAGACAATTAGAGCAATAGAGAGTGGTCAGAGACCCGCCTAATAGTATCAAGCTATTAGCAACAAAAGACGAACGAGCACGGCGTAATGGATCTCGCCTGACTGACTTGACTGCCTACACAACAATCCATTTGCAGTGAAAAAGCCAAAAGAGGAGAAACACTGAGAAAAGAGCTTTTCTTTGTCGATTAGAGCCCGAAACGGCCGAGTGGACTCAATCTTGGGGAAAAATGAACTTGGCCGCAACGGCCCCTCCCTGCAAAACAGAATGCTGTTTTTTTCTTTCTTTCTTTTCTTGCAGCAGGAAACTTGCGAGAAATAGCAGTAAGAAAGAAAGAAACTTGCGGGCAAGAGACTGAGGTGGAATGAGAAGGAGGGGGGGGGGGACGAAAGAAAAGCAAAGTTTAATGCATTACTGGTGAAAGAATTGGAAGGCGTTTCGTACAAAACAATGAACTGTGTGAGGAAAGTAAAACTAAGTGCAATGCAAAGACAGAAGAAAAATTGTGTATACTGGAGAGTTAATAACGTTCTAGCCATTTTCGGCCACAATTCTCTCAAATGTCGTGTTGAATAAACGTATCATGTGGTACTCTAGTTCCCTTGGTTTAGTGGATTTCACTCTCTACCACTTATCCACCAAAAGTCTATATCAGCATGTCAATGGGAAGTAAGTACACCTTTTGAGCTTCACTAAAGGACGAAACTCTGACGTGGTGGGAGAGGACGGGGCAAGTGAGTCTAACCTTTCGTTTCTTGTTTCTAAGGTATGAAATATTTAAGTCACCGAGCGGGATGGTTCAGGTGGTTTGGTCTGTGGCCCGCATTCGGCAGGCCCGGGTTCAATTCCAGTGGCCGACCTACCCTATCCATGGTTTATTCGGGGTTTTCCCGGGTCGCTAGGCGAATGCTGGGTAGGTTAGTTACATCCCCCGAATTTCCTGTCTCTCCATTTCATCTCCATTATCATTTCACATCATATATCATCTGGTGGTTTCTTTTAGAGTAGAAGTGTCGGCGGGTGTCTCGGCGGTGCATGGCAGGATGATATGCTCTGAGGAAAACTACTTCCTCCTCTGGTAGGTCGGTTCCTGGTCTTCGCTCCTGTGCTGGGACCATTTCGGGACCGCCAGCCAGGGACCTTTGGGGCTTGGATCGCCTGCCTGCTCGGCTGCTGGGCTCGTTGCCGTCCCGCTGTAGGGAAGCGTGCCCGTTGTCCTTGGCTGTCGGGGTAAGTCTATATCCAAGTAAACTGTAGGGTACCTGCTCTCTGTACTGTCGTGGCTCCTTGGGTCGGCCGCCCTCTGTCTCCTTTACCTCATCCTTCCTCCCGGGGGTGCCCCCACTTGTACACATAGGAACAATGGGCCCAGTATGGTGGCCTACGTACCGAATACCTTCCGCAATGAAATCCTAAAATTTAAGTCCAAGTTTCCAAAATAGATATGTGATGGATGTCATCAGGAAAAGGAGACTCACCAAACTCTTGCCAATGATCCAAACCCACTGCTACAAGACATTATCCTACATCCTCCTCCATAATAAAAGACTAATCTGCCGTGCTAGGGATCCCGGGTTCGATTCCCGGCGGTGGGGGTGGGGATATTTCTCCGACCAAGATAATTCCCCATCTTCCCCAGAGTCTGGAAGTATGAATGAGAGTGTGAATGCGTGCGTGATGTAATGATTAAAAACCAAAGATAACGAGTTAACACCTTCAGTATGTTCCAAAGGAGAACGGCCACCGATATGACCATAGCAGTTAAAGAGGGGGGTATAAATGGAACAAGCAAAAAGGGGGGGGGGACTAAAGAGAAGAAAACGACACAATGACCTCCTCATTTAATATCCTGTGTTTTGTATGTATGATAAAGTGGCTTTTGTTTTGTGATTTATAATATAATGTTTGTTAATATTTAAATTTTCATGTTATAAAATGTAACTAATGTGGAACTGTTACTGAACAGCATCCTAAAACACGTTTCAAGTAAAGTAGCATTACTCTTGCTCACAACTGTAGGTACCATAATGTATTTGGATACAATAAAGTTTATCAATAATTAAAAAAAACTTTGTATCTTCATTCACACCTTAAGACTACCAATTGTTAGTTATAAACACTGCATCAGATAAGAAGAAATCAAGGAAAGAAAAATAAAGAAAGTAAGAACCAGTTTTTCAATTCAACACCATATATCAGATACAATGTTGTCATTCCAGATTCGTTATCTGTGTATTCCTCGTATTTTTTGGTAATTGTATTTCAATGCACCGATATTAAACCATATTTTATCTCGTTTAATGCCATTTGAGCATGTTCTGTCCACCTTTCCCACTGAGAGTTTTCCTTTCATGAGTCCTGCTAGTTTTCTCACAGACTCATCTGCCCCGCTTCTACTACTCAGAATAAAATGATCCTTGTCATAGAGGTTACAAGAGCTATTCTAGTTTCATACAGCACAACAGGCTACAAACACTGTCACTGCGCAAGCGTTATAGCCTGCTTTGGATTTACATTGCTTCAGTATAGTACACATGCTCCTTCAAATGGGAAGGTGTTTGTCCTTGAGCGCTACTAGGTGAGCAACCAATCGGAGTCCTGCGGTGTTGTCGTATTGCATTGCCCCTAAGTGGTGTGTGACGAGTGGCAAACTAATTAATCTGTATGAAATAACATTCACGCTAAGACAAAAATTCAGATTTTGCCAAAACTGATCTATGTGGAGGTAGAGGGTAATGTATCTAACACAACCATGAAAACCCCATATTTTTAGCTCAAATAGTTTTTCTAACACAAATAAATAAACCAGTATTGCCTGTATTATAACAATAAATCGCGACATAAGCACTGTATGAATTTGGCATATATGCGTGTACGTATATTTGTAATTACTCAGAACTGAAACGTAAATGTTTGACATGACTTGATAAAAGAATTACTTTGAATAAACCAATTCGAGCGAGAGGAAACAATAAATTTCCTGCTTCCCTGGCAGAACGTGTCTGGTCATATTATATCTTTGGTTCGTAATCTCTATTTGCTCTAGAGAGTTCAAAGTGGTTGGTGTGTATGTACATATACTTTTGATTACTCAGAACTGAAATTTAAACTACTGACATGACGTGATAAAATAATTACTGTGAATAAGTCAAGTTGTTAAATTCGAGAAAGAGCAAACACTTCATTTCCTGTTAGACTGTGGAATGCTGTATGCACATGTTTATGAATAAATGCTGGATAAGAAGTGTTTATTTACTCTGGAGAGTTCAGATCAATATCATTCAGTTGTTCTTTACAAAACAGTAGAGTAAGAGTTAAACAGTGCAATGGCTTCTTTCCGTGAAATTAGTGGCGAATCAAAAAGGCAGTATTGCGTAGTCAGGCTCGAAGTATTATTTTTAAGGTGTACACGTTCTTCAAAAAAATTTCGGAAACAGAAACTAAAAACGAGTTATTGCAAAGAGTACTTCCGTTTAAAAATACAGAAAAAGTGTATCAGCTGGATCAACTTGCAATTGAAACGGGACACGAGGTAATACGCTTCCCACCTTACCACTGCCAGTATAATCCAATTGAGTTGGTGTGGGCTCAAATAAAAGGGGGGGTTGCAAACAGAAACAATACTTTTAAACTGACGGACGTTGAACGACTTGTTCACGAAGAAATTGACAAGGTAACACAACAGGACTGGGAAAACTGCGTAAGGTAAGCAGAAAGCTTTCAAGAAGACGATTTTAAGAAAGCAAGAGCACGTGACGAAACTTTGGAACCTATAATGATAAAGTTGCAAGACTCAGACGATGAAGACAGTGACAATGACGAATTGTCTTTTGACATAAGAGACATTGACAGCGATATGAATGAGCCATTGGAATAGAAAAACAGGTAATTCATAAACTATAATTATAGTTATAGCATTTAAAAATATACATAATTTGCGAAAATGCTTTTTCCAATTTTGATTTTGGCAACTGCATTATTGTAAAAGTTTGTAAAATATAAGTTGCTTACCCTTACGTCTAGCGTCAAACAGACCTGCATGTTGTATGAGTGTGCGAGAGAGAGGGAAATATAAAAGGAGTGGGGTAACAAGCTGGCAACGCTGAGTGTGATATGGTATCTTAATAGCTGGACTCTAGAACTCTTTCCATTTGAAATACGAGGGCTATCCAGAAAGTAGATTACGTTTTGGAATAAAAAGTAAACAAAGTATAGGAAACAAATTTTATTATATACAGATGAAAGCCACACTCAAATACTACTTTTCGACATAGTCACCATTCAAATTAAGGCATTTATCGTAGCGATGTACGAGCTTGGAAATTCCTTCGTCGAAAAATTCGGCCGCCTGCGCCTTCAACCACTTCGTTACCTCTTCTTGCAGCTGTGCGTCGTCATCAAAACGCTGCATAGCCAGCCACTTCTTCATTGCTGGGAATAGGTGGAAGTCGCTCGGTGCCAGGTCGGGACTGTACGGCGGATGAGGAAACAACTCCCACTTAAAAGATTCAAGAACTTCACGAGTGACATTTGCCGTGTGGGGCCGGGCGTTGTCCTGAATCAACAAGATCTTAGAGCTCAACATTCCTCTGCGCTTGTTTTGAATGGCTCTTCTGAGTTTTTGGAGAGTTTGGCAATACCTTTGAGAGTTTACTGTAGTGCCTCTTTCCAGGAAGTCCACCAAAATCACACCTTTTCTGTCCCCAAAAAAAAAACAGTCGCCATCATCTTCCTTGCCGACATTGTTTGCATGCATTTCTTGGGTTTTTGGGGAGAACTTGTGTGCCCCCACTGCATTGATTGCAATTTCGTTTCACAGTTCACGTGTTTCACCCATGTTTCGTCACCAGTAACGATGCGATCGAGTAAAGAGTCACCATCCTTATGGTAAACGTCCAAAAAGTTCAACGCTGCAGCCATTCGCTGATTTTTGTGGTCCTCTGTCAAGATTTTTGGAATCCATCTTGCACAAAACTTGTGGTAACCAAGCTTTCCCTGATGATTTCGTGCAACAAACTTCGCGAAATTTGTGGAAAACTCAAAGAAAGTTCCGTTATTGTGAACCTTCGATTTTCACGGACTTTAGCATCGACTTTTTCGACAAGTTCGGCAGTCACTATGCTGGGTCTCCCACTTCGATCTTCGTCGTGAACATTGGTTCGGCCATTTTTAAATCTGACGACCCACTGACGCACTCCACCTTCAGTGATAATGTTGTCCCCATACACTTCACAAAGCTGCCGATAGATTTCTATCGGTTTACAGTTTTTTGCAGTCAGAAACCTTATTACTGCACGCACCTCGCAGCTCGCGGGATTTTCAATTAACGCAGACATTTCAAACCGTCACAGTATCTGAACGGAGCACAGCACGAACCTCTCACTAGCACGGCTAGATGCCGACTGAGCTGCGCAACGCTCTGACCCCAAGATGGCCGCGCTAGCCCCGCCCCTAGCGGAAACAGACGAAAACGTAATCTACTTTCTGGATAGCCCTCGTACATAGTAGTAATAGCAGTTCTTGCATGAAAACTACAAAACCAATAATTAGCTGGTAAAATTAAAATTTCTTTCCGGAGTATCACTTTCTTTGTTCTCACACTTCCGGAAAGCCACGATTTCACTGATATTCCCTTACCAGGCTCCAAAATATATATACTGGGCGAGAAAATCGAGGTGACGCTCTTGCGCCACTCTCCCCTATAATCGCACAGCATACTCTACTCATAGCAAATGCACATAGTACAACGACTATGATGACAAGGTTTGGAGGGGGGACTTAGCACTTGGACCTACCTGCGCCCATGTCCCTTTCGGGGTGCTCCTGGGAGGAAAGAGTAAGGTGACAGGATACTAAAAATTGACACGCCTGAGGAAAGATGACAGAAGAGGGCAGAGCCCCTAGGTCGTATAGTATCGGATAGATGCTGCTTTCGGACAGTTCATTTTTATTCCACTATAAACGTGTGACAGCACTCATCAAAAGACAAGCAGGTCATCTGCTCCCATAAGCAACTGTTAGTGTTATTTAGTTGAGAGGCACTGTTGTCTGCGATTGGTCATGCTTTATGTTTGAGCGTTATGAAGACCGGTACGGAGTTAAGTTTACTGGCTAAATACTGGAGTAACGTTAAGCTGAATAACATGAGAGATACATTTACTGATAGATTATCTCGTAATGTCTAAATTGTGCAACTAAAGTAATTTTAATTCAAACACGTAAAATTTAGGACTCTGTTTAATTCTTAAGCGCTTTTCGATTGGGTTCGGTGAATAAACTGGCGGTTGGTTTCGGACAGCCAAAAGATGAACTGTTTAAAAAGTTTTAAATATAAACATTAACAAAAATAGAAAAATTAAAACAAATATATGAATGTATGCCCTTTTTTATTGCATTACTGAGGAAGTATTAGGCCTGTCTCCCTCGTAATATCTGTTCGTTCCATATAAAAATAGGTAAAACGAGAGGAAATTGCGAAGAATGAAATGGCGTTATTTTTAAATAAAGTAAGAAGCAAATTATTATCCACAGAATCTCACCACTCCTCAGCAATAGCAGCGCAAAATTCGACATTCGAGAGAGGCGTCGAGAACGGAGTGAACTATTGACTTCAGCTCCATATAAAATCCAAATTGTCGAAAAACGAACCGTTTGGAAGAAAGAGAAAAGACCAAACAACCAAAACCGAAGACCATTAAAACTACAAAGAAGTCTAAAACTGTAAAGAGAACACTGAAATTAGTTCGGAATTAAGTAGGTGAAAAAGAAAAAAACAAATGTGTCATTTGTGGAGAATAATTCAGTGAAGACTGGATTAATGTTTTAGGTAATTTCAAAGTTTGGGCTCACGAAAATTGTGCCAATATGTTATCGTTGCGAAGAAACCGCAATCCACAAATGTATTACGTAACACAAATAAGTACTATCATATAGCACACTCAAATTTTAAAAATTAAGAAAATGCAGAAGAACACTTAACAGTAAATATCTCTATTATTATTATTATTATTATTATTATTATTATTATTATTATTATTATTATTATTATTATTATTATTATTATTATTATTATTATTATTATTATTATTATTATTATTATTATTATTATTATTATTATTATTATTATTATTATTATTATTATTATTATTATTATTATTATTATTATTATTATTATTATTATTATTATTATTATTATTATTATTATTATTATTATTATTATTATTATTATTATTATTATTATTATTATTATTATTATTATTATTATTATTATTATTATTATTATTATTATTATTATTATTATTATTATTATTATTATTATTATTATTATTATTATTATTATTATTATTATTATTATTATTATTATTATTATTATTATTATTATTATTATTATTATTATTATTATTATTATTATTATTATTATTATTATTATTATTATTATTATTATTATTATTATTATTATTATTATTATTATTATTATTATTATTATTATTATTATTATTATTATTATTATTATTATTATTATTATTATTATTATTATTATTATTATTATTATTATTATTATTATTATTATTATTATTATTATTATTATTATTATTATTATTATTATTATTATTATTATTATTATTATTATTATGATTATGATTATGATTATTATGATTATGATTATTATGATTATGATTATGATTATTATTATTATGATTATGATTATTATGATTATTATTATTATTATTATGATTATTATTATTATGATTATTATTATTATTATTATTATTATTATTATTATTATTATTATTATTATTATTATTATTATTATTATTACTATTACTATTACTATTATTACTATTACTATTATTATTATTATTATTATTATTATTATTATTATTATTATTATTATTATTATTATTATTATTATTATTATTATTATTATTATTATTATTATTATTATTATTATTATTATTATTATTATTATTATTATTATTATTATTATTATTATTATTATTATTATTATTATTATTATTATTATTATTATTATTATTATTATTATTATTATTATTATTATTATTATTATTATTATTATTATTATTATTATTATTATTATTATTATTATTATTATTATTATTATTATTATTATTATTATTATTATTATTATTATTATTATTATTATTATTATTATTATTATTATTATTATTATTATTATTATTATTATTATTATTATTATTATTATTATTATTATTATTATTATTATTATTATTATTATTATTATTATTATTATTATTATTATTATTATTATTATTATTATTATTATTATTATTATTATTATTATTATTATTATTATTATTATTATTATTATTATTATTATTATTATTATTATTATTATTATTATTATTATTATTATTATTATTATTATTATTATTATTATTATTATTATTATTATTATTATTATTATTATTATTATTATTATTATTATTAAGCATAAGTATTGCATCATTTATAAAAGAGGAAATTTATGAAAACTCTATGTTACAATCAGTTTACTTTCTCTGCCCACTGTCATTATTTTTCATCTCTTCTATAAGGAATTTTTACGGAATAATGTTTTGTATCTACTTCATATTAACCCGCAACTGTTGAGGTAAGCTTTTTGGAACGTAATGGGGGTTAGACAAACCCCAGAACTTAAGATTGACAAGCAAATGTTTATAAATATCAATGCAATAGTAAAATGGTATAAGAAGGGAAGTATAATGAACATAGCAATATCATATTTGTTGGAAAACCATAACAAACACAGAACTTATATGATTCGCATTTGGACAATGTAAATAAGAATGAAAAAATGCAACGCTTTAATACTTTGAGATTTTCAGACAGAAACCATTTCTAAAACTAATAATTTCTTATATAGTTCCATCTAGCATGATGAATATAACGAATAATTAACATTTTGTTTTCCTGGGGTTACTTTATAGCACTTTTGAACGCAGTTTACTTGGCAAAATTTTCACACATGTCAATGCACATTTTGAGCACATCGGAGCTTCACACTCAACACAAGTAATTCGTATCTTCCTGTCTTTGATTCTAGGTCACATCTTACTTGTTTCTGCATCTTCTGTGTGGCTGCTGTGGGAAGAGTTTTGTAGAGGATGCACCTATATTTTGACGTAATTCTCAAGTTAGTTGTCCGTTTAGAATTCTTGCGTTCAGCTATGGCTGAATCATTTGTTGCGCTAAAACTTCACAAAATCAAATCTGCTTTGGTAAGAATTTCCCGGAAATGACTTAAAAATAATGTAAGCATTGACTAGGCTAGCATTTGACAGTGTAAAGGATACAACCAATGGCTAGCGGTTGGAGCGCCGGCTTGTTGAATAATTTTCACACTTCTCATCCAAAGCATCAACGCCTCCTTTTAGTTCCGTTAAAAAATTGTACGATTTCTGCTTTTTGGTTACACTGTCGCTACGTATTGTATGGTGCATAGATGAGATAAGCTCGGCACTGTTTTTCTTTGGTAAAAATATATCAAAGTGCAATCATTTGTGAATCAATACATAACTGAAATTTTTGGTTTATTTCTTGAGGAAAGAAATTTTGTAGGTATTTCTCGTCTGTTCTTTTCATTGTTCCCACATATGTCAACCCTCCTTTTTGCAACTCATAGACAATTTCAGTTGAAGTAAACCAATTGTCTGCAGTCACATTATGGTTTGTCCCTATGATGGGCTCCATAAGACGAAGAACAGATTCTGTTGCTTTGCCAAGCTTTCTTTCATTTTCTGAGAGATGACCATTTGAATTTGGTTCTACCATCAAGGTATTTTTGCTCAGGTCTTTTTTCCTTTACGGGTTGCTTTTCATCAAATGTATCAGCATCATGTTCTCCTACAAAACCACTGGCATCGCCTTCTTCATTTGCTGCTACCTTTTCTTCAGAAATACTAACATGTTCACTTCAAAATTCCTGCGGCACAACATCACCTTCACCAGTGAAGTCACTTTCCAAGTCTTTGAGAATATCATTAAGCCAATCACTAAAATTTGGATCATTACCCTTTATAATATTCCTTTAATTTGCCATAATGATATTAAAGCAAGCCTACACTGTAAATTTGCCGAAAATGTTGAAAATTATGGAAATTTGTTTTTTGGCATTTTTGGTAGCTTAGAGTATGTAGTAATAGATGGCGTGCTATTTTTATCATTTGAACCACTTTATGCCATCACGTAACAATTTAAAGAGACCTTTAATAATCGTTAAAAGTAACAATCATGACTTTGAAATTGATTTTCTGAGAAACTTTTTTTTTCTAGCACTTTTCAGTATGTAAAATGCCCCACGCGTCAAAGTTTTCCATTTAACTTTATGAAACTTACAGGATAGCTCCATAATATATAAATAAGAAACTTCATAATCCTCTTTTTTGTTAATGCTCATGTTTTGAAAATTATATGGTGTTAAGTAATAAAATAAGTTAATATTTTCAAAGTTTTGAGAGCTAACACGTGGAAAATATTTTAGGACAAATGCTACAAGAGTATTCCAAAAAATAAGAACGTGGGTCTTTTAAAATTGCTCTGTACTAGCCAAAAACAAAGATTCAACTTAAAATCTCAGATTTTTTGACGCGTGGAACATTTTTAATTTTTACAATATTTTCACAAAAATAATTAATAATTAATGAACTATTTGGTGTAGCAACATAAAAATTTGCATGCAAGTTTAAAATGATACTCTAATTATGTGGCTAAATTTTCATAATGTTAGGTTTATTATTATAGAATTTGGAATTTTCAGTGTAGCCTTGCCTTAACACACCACACCAAATAGAATGTTCCATAACTGGTGAGGTGGGGTGAGTATCACCCCAGTCAATGAGAAACACGAAATCGCTCTTGAAACTATTGCATTAGATGGCACAACTACTTGTCTCTGAGCTGCTAGGGAGGAAACTGAAAGGTACACCACGTTCCAGGAGTATCAGTACGGTCACTTCAAACATTTTGTGGGGTAGTACCAACCCCACTTCACCATTTACGGGTCAATGGAAAAAACCTTTCGGAAACGGTCTCAGTGGTTTCAAAACGCAATGAATCCTGTTTGCACCTGGAATACACTGACAAGTGGTGCATGCAATTTCTCCAATCTCACATGTTGTTGCTATGACGTCATCATAGCAGACATTGTGGTGAGAATACCTCAACACTTCGCTTAGGCTGTTAGAATACAGAACAAGCACGCCATCTGTTATCCAGTCTAGTAAAGGTTTCTTTGAAACCGTTCTTGGATTACCTATTGTTGATTCCTCTGGTATTTAAATGGTAATACTTTAATTATTAATGAATTTTATTTATTTTATTCTCCTACAGCGCATGCAATACATTCATTTCAATAATGGATATAAGTAGTATAGAATTGAGAGAATCAGCACAGTGTAGATAAGATGTTGAACTCTCCTCTGTGTTAATATATGAGTGATGTAGAATGCTCATTGATTTAGAACTCTCCTATATGAAAATCGAGTTGTAAAAGAAGGGGAGTGTTGGCGTAGTGCCGTTCTCCCCTGTGCAGTGAGATGTTTTTGAGGGTTGGGATGATGATGATGATGATGATGAATGTGTGTGTGTGTGTGTGTGATGTGTGATGGGTGGGATGGGTAACGGGGGGGGGGGGGGTTCCGGGGATGTTTGAATTAAATGTGAATTCTTTTCGATGTGTGTGTGTGTGCTTGAACTCTCATGTATGAATATCGAAGTCTAGGGTTCGATATTGTGATGGGGGCGGGGTGGGTAACGGGGGGGTTCCGGGGATGTTTGAATTAAATGTATTGATAGTAATTCTTCGATGACTGTGCTTGAACTCTCATGTATGAATATCGAGTCTAGGGTTTGATATCTATTACGTTCAGTGCTTCGATGTCTGTGCTTGAACTCTCATGTATGAATATCGAGTGTAGGGTTTGATATCTATTACGTTTAGTGTATGATATATGATGTAGTATCGTTATTCTTTAGATAAAAGAATATCGAGAGAATGATTAGGTATGTTTACTGGGAGAGATTTATGAAAATAAATGTAATAAGACATTCTGGTAAGGGGTGTTCCCTATGCAGAATCTCTCCTTGAGCTATTGTATCCAAGAGCTATGTAAAGGTTAAGAAAAGGTTAAATTCCATTCCCACATCGAGGTACGAGAAAATATAAATCTATTCCACATTGATGAAGTATAAGAATGGAAATGTAAATCTATGTGAGAGGGTCGCATGACAAAGAAATGTCCCCTCTAAGCATGATAAAAGTGGTACATAGCAAATGCAAATAAAAATAAAAGCACTACCCATCTCTTTAAGAATGATAAAAAAAATATTGAGAGAAAAGTATAAGAATGCAAATGTAAAGCTGTTTGAAAGGGGTTTCATGATAAAGGAACGCACCCTCTAAGCACGATAACTTAAAAAGAATATTCCCTCTAAGCATGATAAAAGTGGAACATAACATCGAAAATAAAATAAAAGCACTAACCATCTATTTAAAAATGATTAAGATAACGAGAGAAAAGTATCTCATCTTTAAGTAGATATGAGTAATACAAAACTGATCAATCAATACGATAATATATATACGCAAGTAGGGGTCTATAGTGTAGATATCCTAACTATTCATGGCAAGGTATCACCCTCCATATAAAAAAATTGTCTAGAAAATCTCCCCTCAGTATTACGAATACTCCACTGAACGTCATCCCCCTTGGTATGTAGGTCAGAGAAAAAAAGAGTTAATCTCTCCAGACTGGTGACAGGGGTGATCAAAACATTCCTATTGCTGTAGCGAAGTCTAACTTTGTCAAATAACGTTAGGAAAAAAAAGAATATATTTTAAAATTAAACGAATGAATCTATATATTTGTATGAATGATGAAACAATACTATGAATGTGTTAGTATACCAAATGTAAAAAAATCAAATGTTCAGAAAAATATATTTTGTACAAGTATGTGTGTGTGTAAAGAAATGTGTAATTATATCCCCCCCTCCAAGATGTAGGGAACGAATCACAGTTAGTGTGCGCACGCAACATGGTGTTTGGGAAGGAGAGATACGGTTGGAGGGGGTGTAAAAAATGATGAACCTATATAAAGTTTAAACTATGATAATAAAGTTACTAGTAATATGTTTTAACTCATAACGTAGTCACAACAACTTTAAAGTCATAGTGTAATATGTAGACAGTAACAGCTCTCCCGGAAGGAGGAGGCGGAGCCTCTCTCAATAAATACCCCGGCACGGATGTGTTAGGAGGCAGTCGATTCTCTGGAAATATGGATCCTACAGGTAAGATAGAAAAGTTGTATATTGTATTTCATTTTTTATCTCTGTTTACGAAGAGTGTTGAAGTAATAGTGATTCGTTTGTGCTTATATGTTTGTTTCAGATCATGAGATGCTCCAGCTAAATCAACTAGCTGAAGGTGGAACACATCTTCCCACAAAGAAACTACGTGAATTAGACCAGTCCGTTCAACACATCATTCGATCCGTCAAAACCGTGAAGACCAGATATGGTGAACGGGTTGTCGTCGAAACATCAGAATTCCAAGTCTTCCTCCCGGAGAGATTCAAACACATGACCGTAGCGCAGAAAGATCTACTAAATCGTGGTGACTGCATACTCCAATACCATGGCGAGGAAACACTAGAAAGTGGTTTCAAACGACATAAATTGTCTTTTTTAAGCAGCCCGTAATGTCGTCAAAAGGTGAGTACAATTATTGAATAAAATTTCATAAAAAAAAGTGATAATGTAGTTACTTGCATGTAAATGTGAAATCGTACATGTTGTATTAGAACTTAAAGTGTTAATTATCGCACGTCATGTAGTATTAGTAATTGAATGTAGTTACTTGCATGTACGTACATGTTGTATTAGAACTTAAAGTGTTAATTATCGCACGTCATGTAGTAGTAGTAATTGAGAGTGAACGTTGTAGGGTTAATTTTCATGTGTAATAATTACGTACATGTGAATATCGTAGTTCAGTTACGTTATTTCACATGCATGTTAGTTACGTTTGTTTGTTACACGTAAAAGTAACGTTGTAGGTGAAAAAAGAACGTTAATTTATATGTGTAAAACGTACATGTGAATATCGTAGTTCAGTTACGGTATTTTACATCTATATGGTTTACGTTGTGTGTTTTTATCATTTATGTAAGGGAGAGAGCATTACGTAAAACAGTTACATACTATCTGAATATTGTAGTTACGTGATGATAGCAATAATTGTAAAAATACATAATCATTATGTAACTATTTTCATATGTAAAAGTTACATGCATGTTACGTTCTACGTAAAGTATAGAGTTTACGTAAAATTGAGATTCATACATGTAAAAGTTATTAACATGTATGTTATTTCTGTTACCACCTTACATACATGTAAATCAATGTTCCCGTATGTAAAGTTAATCGAATGTTGTAATTGCATTTTTCAGAAACGGCGACAAGATGCTCCGATACTGCCACTGGACAACCCTCGATTCAGCAAGAGGAAACCTGTTCGAACGTGACCCAGGCTGAACGATTACGATGTAATCACAGTGAGTCAGCATTCAAAAACAGATTATGTACCTATGAAATTCACAACTGTGTTAATATACTTGACCCCGTTATATTCTTAGCAGAATGCAAACCTTTAATTTTGAATGAAATTGATAAGGGCTTAAACATGTATAAATCAGGTCTTAAGATAGGATCCTGTTTATCCTGTCAATATGTCATAATATCACAAGAGAGCGATAATATTCATACATTTAACTTTAACAGTAAACTTGAGGTGATATTGCAATCTACAGATAAATCTATATGGTATGAAGAGAAGATTGTACAACCTATACTAGATCATATGGATAATTTTGAATCGCGTACCAGTTCAAAAGCTTTATACAGTATTGAGAAATTAACAATATATGTGACACAATACGATTCATTGAATGCAGGGATGTATACTGAATTACCCGACTTTATAAAATCGAAGAGAGCTGTTATTAACATTCGTAATACTGATAAATATTGCTTTGCATACTGTCTGTTAGCATCCAAATACCCAGTAGAACGTAACAAGAATCGACCCACCTCCTATAAAAGATATGATTTTCGTAACGAATTTAACTTTGAGAATATAACATTCCCCGTATCATTGAAAGATGTAGAAAAATTCGAGAATCAAAATTCAAATATTTCAATAACGATATACGGTGTTGAAAATAAATCGATTATTCTCTTATATCAACCAAGAGAGATAAAATCACATCATGTTAATCTTTTAATGTATAAAAGACATTATTGTCTGATAACAGACTTGTCACGTTTGCTAGGAAAGCAGCTAACGAAACATAATGGGCGAAAATGGTTATGTAACAATTGTAACTTGTATTTCACATCAGAATCACGTTTAAATAGCCATAAAAAGAGGTGTATGATGAATCAAATTATCAGAATGCCCGAGGCTGGTAAAACTGATCTCGTTGAATTTAACGCATATTCGAAATGTCTAAAAGTTCCATTCGTGGTTTATGCAGACATAGAATGTATCTTACGTAAGGTAGATTCGTGTCAAGATGTATCGAGTAAAAGCTGGACACGTAGCATTCATAAACATGAAGCGTATGCAATTGCATTACATTTGGTCTGTAGTTATGATAAAAATTTAACACGTTTCAAATCATTTGAAGGTCCATATGCAATTGAAAATTTTCTTAAAGAATTAACGTTAATTGCAAATCAGGTCATTAATATATATGCTAATAAAATTGAAATAAGTATGAGAGATGTGGATGAGCTAGAATATCAAAATGCAACACGATGTCACATATGCAAACGTGAATTTCTTAACTCGTGTATAAAGGTTCGTGATCATTGTCATTTGACTGGAAGTTACGTTGGCCCAGCTCATAAGTACTGCAATTTAAATAGGAAAATGCCAGGATTCATACCAATATTCTTTCATTGCTTGTCAAAATACGATGCTCATTTCATAGTAAAGAAACTAGGTTACGATACGGAACCTATCAACTGTATTGCACAAACTTCTGAAAATTACTTATCCTTTAGCAAAAGATATACAAATTCGAATGGAATGAGTATATATCTAAGATTTCTGGATAGCTATCGTTTTTTGGATTCAAAACTTAGTAACCTTTCGGATATGTTAGAAGCAGATGATTTTCATTATACCAATAATATGTACACGAATCCTTTGCATAGACAACTGATGAAACGTAAAGGTGTCTTCCCGTACACGTATGTGGATTCTATAGAAAAATTATACGAGAATAGTCTACCATCCAAACATCAGTTTGATCATGTAAGCGATGAGGATTATAGTCATGCTAGAACGGTATGGAATGAATTCAATGTTAAAAATCTGGGTGAATATTTAAATATATATCTTAAGTGCGATACATTAATACTAACGGACGTGTTTGAACGCTTCCGTGAATTAAGTATCGGTTTGTACGGACTCGACCCGTGTCAGTATTACACACTTCCCGGGTTAGCCTATGATGCAATGTTAAGAACGACTGGTGTACAGATTTCATTATTAACAGATAAGACTATGCTAGATTTCTTCGAAAAAGGAATACGAGGTGGAATTTGCACTGTGTCCAAACGGTATGCAAAGGCGAATAACAGATACATGACTAGCTATGATAACACTCAACCAACTAATTATTTAATGTACGTTGACTGCAATTCTCTATATAGTTATACAATGGAAAATAATAGCTTACCATACACTGATATAAGGTGGCTAACTGATGCTGAAATTAAATCAATAGATTTTATGTCTATTACAAGTGATTCTGACGTGGGATATGTGTTGGAAGTAGACTTTAAATATCCACAGGAACTTCATGATATACAAAATGATTTGCCATTATGCCCTTTGAATGAAATCGCGCCAGGTGATAAGTATACAAAATTGCTAACAACATTGAATGATAAAAATAAATACGTATTACATTATCTCAATTTTCAACAATGTGTTAAACTTGGTTTGATTCCATCGCGTATACATAGAGTAATAGGTTACAAACAATCTAACTGGATAAATCCTTACATTGAACTCAACGTTCGTAAACGTATTGAAGATAAGACGAAATTTGGTCAAAATCTATGGAAGTTAATGAATAATTGTGTTTATGGAAAATTTATAGAGAATGTAAAACGTTATAATTCATTTCATTTAGCTACCAGCTGGAAACGAGCGCGTAAATTGTTAGCTCGACAGACATGTATAAGGTACGTGATTTTTGATGAAAATTTAATAGGTATAGAATTGGTCAGAGATGAAATATTGATGAATAAGCCAATATACATAGGACAAGCAATCCTGGATCTATCCAAACATAAAATGTATGATTTTTATTATGAAATTCTGAAGAAAAAATTGAAAGATGTAACTTTAATCTATACGGACACGGATGCTTTTCTCTTTGAATCTAGCTGCGATATATATGAATTTATTAAAACCAATATAAATTTATTCGATACATCGAATTATCCAATGGATAATGTGTATGGTATTCCGTTAGCAAATAAGAAAATTTCAGGATTATTCAAGGATGAGCTAGCCGGTAGAGTGATGACTGAATATGTAGGGCTGAAATCGAAATTATATAGTTATCGATATGATACTGAAGTGATTAAAAAATCAAAAGGTGTAACAAAAGATTCGATGAGATTCATAACCTTTGAACAATATCTCTCATGTATTACACATCCTGACACTATACATCGAAGCATGCAGACATGTTTCAGAAGTTATAAACATGATGTTCATACTATTGAATCTAATAAGATAGCTTTAAGTGGTATCGATACAAAACGATACATTCCCAATAATTCATTTTCAACATTAGCATGGGGACATTATGCTATAGAAAATTGTCAAGTGTAAATTTCTTTTTCTTTTCTCAATAAAGCATAGATTCAACTGAGTTAAAAGGTATTACTAGGCCACGATAATAACATATTACTGTATTTCAAAAAATAAAATAATTGAATTTCAAGTATAATTGTAAAGTGTGTTACAACTGAGTTAAAAGGTATTACTAGGCATATGATAATAACATATTACTGTATTTCAAAAAAACGAAATAATTGAGTTTCAAGTATATTTGTAAAGTGTGTTACTAATTACATGATAATAACATATTTACTTCATTTGAAAGATAACGTGTTGCTTTTTTTATGTTTATGTTAGGGGTGAAGGAATATTTTTTCCTATTCATGTCGTTTTGAAATGTTAGATAGCAGAAATCAATGAAATGTTAATTCAACTATAATCATGTATGATTTTTTATTAAAATATATTTACTAATTATATCAAAATGTTATTATCATGTCTCCGTTAAGGGGTGAGGGGAGATTTATATATATATATATCAATGTGAACTAGCATGTACAAAGGCTCTTATTTCAGCTATAATCATGTATGATGTTTGTTTAACGTATATTACTAATTACTTCAAATTGTAATTATCATGTTTACGTTAAGGGTAGGTGAATTTATATATACTCAATGTGAACTAGCATGTACGTTATGTTAAAATCTCTACAATTAAATGTTAATTCAACTATAATCATGTATGATTTTTTTTTAAAGTATAAAAATGTTATTATCATGTTTAAGTTAAGGAGATGTGAATTAGCAGTTACAGAAGATTTTTAAAAAAGTATAAAAATGTTATTATCATGTTTAAGTTAAGGAGATGTGAATTAGCAGTTACAGAAGATGTCAGGAATCAATGTGAACAAAAAAAAATCAAACACAATATATCATTAAAATTATATTTCTTTATTGAGTTGTGTGTTTTTTTATTTATACAATGTCCACCTCATTAATCCATTCACGGGTAGGAAATCCTAACCATTTCACCAGAATCCTATCACCACGACGTCTGATGATCCTTTCAACTAAATACGTATCTGGATATTGAGTTTTCTGTAATTCATAACCGTAGAATGCTCCTTCAATCAGTTTACCCTCCAGATCCTCGATGAGATAGGTCAATGGATGTGTCCTTTGCACTGTACGTATCCTAAAGACTTCAACACTCCAATTTGGTAGATAACCTTTCTCCATAACACCTTTATGCTTAGAAATCCTCACGTAGTCACCAACACGATGAAGCCTAGATCTTCGCTTCTCACGCAGACTTCTATCATATTTGTAGACGCTGAGCAGGAGAGAATTATCACGAACTTCTACAGGCTTCATACGAATCGTTCGATGGTAAGTATTATTGTAGGTATGAATAATTCTAGGTAGTATGTTTATCCATTGATATGAGCCTTGAACAATAAATTCCTTATGCAAAATCAGTTTGATCGTTCTTATTAAACGTTCCACTGCAGCAGCCTTAACGTGTGTGAATGTACTGTAATGATTAATATTATTACGATTCATTAGTTCGCGGAAATGTTTATTGTAAAACTCCCTTCCTTTATCAGATTGAACATTCTTCGGAAACGATTCCATTTCATTCAATATCTCCTCCATAGCAGTCGAAACGTTAATACCACTTTTATCACGTAATGGTCGTGCATAAGCCATCTTGGAATAAAAATTGCATGCAAGAAGAATATACTTATAATTCCTATTGTCTCTTGCATAATTAGACATGTCCATAAGATCTATTTGTACTAAATCGTTCATTCCTTTGCTTATGATCTTACGACGTAAAAATCGTCTTCTAGCTGGTGCATGTAACTCGGTTGCAATGCGACGTTTTATCATGCTATAATTTTTGATGTTTTAAGTTCTGTAATAATTTCTTCTATCTCGGGTGAGTGATTCAAATTACCTGCATCCCTCGACGCAACTAATAATCTTAATCTGTTTATTATTTCATTCGGATCGTTCCAGTAGACGTAATCTAATTTTCTCTGCGGTACATGTTCTTTCCAACGTAAACCAAATCCAGTTCGATTACTAACAAGGTCACGAATGATATGACGATACTTGAACCCTCGATTTGCTCTTAAACGTCCATCTCTTGAATAACCGTGTCTGTAAACTTGAGTATTCTGTAAGATTTGCGAATACACGTCTAAATCATCATCTGTGTACGATGTCTTGCGAGGTAAACGTTTAAATAATAATTCATATAAGCCTGCTGTGGGTTCATACGTTTCTGTTCCTATCTGAACACCATCAGATTTAAACACAACTGTCTTGTTACCCAATTTATACTCATTATCCTCGTAACGTATGCCGTAAGTATTGTCCATGTCACTCGAACTGGCAGTTCGAACCTTGTGTAGATACTTTGACACGAGATCAGATCCGTTAGCATCATCTGTAGTTTCGTCGTCGTCGTTGTTGTCTTGGTGTGCTTTCGCTATTACTTTCAATGGTTCGGTTACAGGTTGAAGAACTTCAGACATGACTCGTTGCGTTTCGAATTTCATTCCTTTGAGAGAACGTAATTTTTCTCTTATTGCCCTACTGTGACGGGCAATGGATTCCTTAAGTCTTATAGCTTCAACATCCATATCGAAATGAATGTATAATTAATCAGCTACTGCTAATTTATATGAAACTATCAGTTCTATACTTAATATATGACCATCTTTAGCACGTCCGACTGGCGCTGTAAACGATAGAATATCGCCAGTTTCAACTCTTACAGGATATCTTTCAACTAATCTTCCGTTTATTGCAAACAATGTATCATTTACAGCATGCGGATGTACCGATGATACGATGGAACACGAGAGTACACTTCCATTTCCAGGAACTTTATAGTATTCGAGTCCCGATGTTAACGTATACCTTAAAGAGGGACCTCGAAACGGACGTGTTTGCAATGAAATTATGAGTTGTGCTTTCAATTGTTGTAACATAGTGTTTACAACATTTCTCATTCGTGTTTTCATAGTATGAATATCATTATTTATAGTGATTAGTTTATTATCAAGTTCCGTTTGTCGTGCGGTTAGTTCTTTCACTTCTTTTTCTACAGCTGTAGTAATAGTCTCGCTAGCGGAGGTGATTGTTCTAGTTAACTGACTTTGTAATTCATTCTGTTTCCGTGTAATAGTATCGGCAATGTTTGTTATAGTCTCAGTTAAACCCGTTTGCAATTCATTATGTTTCTGTATAAAGAAATGATTAACATAACTCATGGTGACTGCATCACTATCATCTATCGGGTCGGCTAAATCCTTCAATCTCTTCATTCGAAATGATAGAGTTTCATTAGAGTCGTGAATTGGAATCCTATCATCTACATATTTTTTATTAGGAACATCGTGTTCGTGAAGGGGGTCCAACAGCGTTTTCATTCTTATACCATCTAAAATGACATTATTTTCGGAATCACGTTTAAATGCATATTTACTTAAGTACTCCATTAAATTGTTGTATTGGATGTCGAGCGATTTTTCTATGTGATCCCTAAGCATAGCTTCAAACTCGCCCATACGCTGATACGAGGTCTGCTCGCTGAAGATCTGCATTCGATTCTCGACGTCAGCCGTATGCGTATCCACATAACGTTTAGTCGATGCATCGTCACCTTCTTCAGGGTCGTGAATATTGCACAACCGCTTTCCCTTGAATCGATAGTTTCCCGATCCATCTCTAGTTATGATATATCGATTGAACACACCCCTAGAGGGTATGATTCTTCGGGATCCGAACCTGTCGATACTCATTGCTTAAGTGATGGATTATTCTATTTATTCATTCTGATAAAGCGATCAAAACCGTGACGGTAGCGTCCCTCGTTCAGTGGATATTCTGGTACTATAACAACAAAGGATCGTTCATCACTCTCCCATATATGTTTACACATATTCTTAAATTCATCATAGGACATATCGGTATTTACATAATCTTCGTATATATGTTTTAAATTGAGATTATCCTGTCTAAAGAATATAATCATATTTGCATTATCTCTAATTAAATGTTTAGGTACTTTAGCATATGATTGTGCTAAATATATAGCATCGACATTACGATGTCTACCCATACTGTAATATGAAGCTATCTTACCCTGTTTTTCATTTATCACATCATCAAATACGAATATCGAATTTTCTCTAGCATCCGACGTTTGAATTACTTTATCACCATCATCGAACGTAAATACACCTATATCGGGTATAGTTTTCAGTAACCTGAGTAAATATCGATATTTAGGTTGTTGCAACGATTTCGAGTATATGTAGAGGTTTTCGAATCTCAGACCATTCTCGTGAATAAGCAGGTTGAGTAAAACGTTCGTTTTTCCAGCATTTGAACTGCCAAGTATGAGCGCTCTAACGTTACTCGGAAACAACGTACCGTGTCGTCCTTTGCGAATGTCATCCTCAAAATCTAACACCTGTATGGGTAGCGTACACTTTTGCTTTACTATCTCCATATCGCAACTAATACTTATAAAGCATAAGTTTTGTCTTTTATCTCGTTCGTGATAAGGGCAATCTATGTCTTTACTGGATTTAGCCAATCGTCATAGGAATCGTATACTTATAAAGCGCACGTTTTGCCTTTTTTATTTCATAGTGAGACATGCGCTCTACACGTGCACGCAAAGGTTCGGGAATTCTTAATTCCTTGATTAATTCATTACCATTTGAGGCACATTTACCGGGTTATCGTTTCTGCGGTCCCGGAACGAAACTACATAAACGCTTGCAGAGAGGTGACTTACCGGTGAACGGGTTAGATTCAGCGTGTCTCGATCACGATCGGGCTTACGCAGAGAGTACTGATACAGAATCTCGTCGTCTAGCCGATAAGGTGTTGGTAGAGAGAGCTTGGAGACGTGTAAAGTCTGCCGACGCTTCTTTGGGCGAACGACTTGCAGCTCGACTTGTGACTACACTTATGAAGGGTAAATTGGCAGCGGGCGCTGGCATGCGTAAACGTCGCAACAAGAGAGGTGGTTTCTTACCTTTGCTACCACTTTTAGCAGCTCTAGGTGCAGCAGGTGGTCTAGCTGGAGGTGCTGCTCAGATTGCTACGGCTGTCAATAAGAAACGTTCGGATGCAAAACAACTTGCGGAATTAACACGTCACAACGAGCGCATGGAATCTTTGGCTCAGGGCAAAGGTCTTCGCCGTAAGAGACGTCGTAAGGGTAGAGGATTATATCTTCGATCAAAAAACTCGGGGCGAGGCCTATATTTATCCCGGAAAAAGCCCTGAGTGCTAACGAGATCGATTCGTATGCACGACGTCTACGCATTCCACATTTTAGAGGTGTCTACATGATCGATAAACTACCTCCACATCCTCGATACTATGAGAGAATAGTAGTGAATCTGGATACATCAAATAACCCTGGTACACATTGGGTTGCTGTACGTAAGGATGGTGACGTTGCCTACTACTTTGACAGTTTCGGCGATCTGAGACCTCCGGAAGAGATAGAAACGTACCTTTCAGGTGTCAAGCTCCTATATAATACGACGAGATTTCAAGAATTCGATTCTGTGATTTGCGGTCACTTGTGCCTTCAGTTTCTCCTCGATGAGTTACACGATCACCGTGAGTGGTAGTGATACCAGCTTCTCTACATTTCTAAATCCACCATTACATCTGGATCCTAACGGACATTACGAGATAGCTCTATTGAATTTTGAGACTTTTTACTCGATTCCGAATGTGGACGAGAGTAATAATCTATTCCATTACGTTCGCGATGGAAAAGTCGAACGTATAGTAATTCCACCGGGTACTTATGAATTGGATGATATCGCCAGATTGATCAAGGATGCTCTCGACATCGGTGACGACTTTATTCTACGTGCTAATAATAACACCATGAAATCAGAAATTCAATCTCCCTATATTATCGACTTTAGTCGTGAGAGATCTATTGCTTCACTTCTCGGTTTCACCTCTAAACAGAGGGTACCGGCAAACGTGCTGACCGAGTCTAATGATTTGGTTAACATATTCAAGGTCAGCATCATACGTATCGAGTGTAGTCTTGCAACGGGATCTTTCATCAATGGTAAAAGTGGTCATTCTCTGTATGAATTTTTCCCATCGGTACCTCCAGGTTATCATATTTCGCAGGAACCATCAAGTCCTATATATTTACCAATCATCGATACGAATCTCATTGATCATCTCGACATTAGAGTGGTAGACCAGAACGGCGATAAGTTAGATTTCAGGAACGAAACCATCACTGTACGATTGCACATACGTCGTAATGGGTATAAGTTTTAAGAGACGATGCTATATTAAAAAACATCTCTCGAGATTGACCTCTACTCGATCATCGACCCGCAAGCTAATCACATCGTCTAATCGACAATTTCTCGCTAACTTAGGCTTCAAGGTTCTATGATGGATGTGTTGGACGTGACCGGGATTCCGACCTTTGATGATAAGATCAGTAAGGAGGAAGAACACGTATTCCTACCGTACAATACGTCAGCTCTCGATGTGAACGATGAAATTAGAATTCCATGTCAAGCTGAAGATTTGTACACGCTTCCTAGTAGAAGTTATCTCTACATTGAGGGGACTCTCACTAAATCCGACGGCACCGTTGCCACATCGAAATTGAGTAACAATGCTATGGCATTCCTATTCGATGAGATTCGTCTGGATATGAATGGAACGACTATTGATAGAACTAGGAATCCGGGCATTTCATCAACGATGCGTAACTATGCTGCACTGAATGAACTGGAATCGAATCGTTTACTAAATGCTGGATGGATCTATCCTGGAGGTGTGGTAGACATCGTGAATACATCGAATGGTATCTTCAATGCTATCGTTCCTCTTTCGATGTTGCTGGGTTTCGCCGACGATCACAAGGAGGTCATACTTAATAGCAAGTTTGAACTTATTCTCATTAGATCTAAGGATTCTAATAATTGTATCATTGGAAACGATCCTACAACCATACAACTAACTAGACTCGAATGGAGGATGCCTGTACTTCGACTTTCAGATTCTGAACGAGTTGATAAACTTAAACTCGTCAAATCGGATAAACCTCTACACGTCGCATTTCGAACCTTGGACCTTCACACTCAACCTGCTGTACCTCAAACTAAAGCGTTCACATGGAACATTGCAACCACGACTAAACTTGAAAAACCACGTTTCGTCATAGTCGGTGCACAAGTGGATAGATTGAATCATCTCGCTAAGGATGCTTCTCTATTTGATAATTGTAATATCACCAATCTGAAACTTTATCTCAACAGTGAATCTTACCCCTATCACGATATGAATTTGGATTTCGCCAATTCGAAATTTGCATCTCTGTATGATCAATATTCCAAATTTCAATCATCCTACTATGGAAAGGAGAATTACCCTCTTTTGAAAAGGAACGACTTTCTGAAATATGCACCGCTATTCGTCATCGATTGCTCTCATCAACCTGAGGATACTGTGACGGGGGCAGTGAATGTCAAGATTGGAAGTTCAATCATCGTCAAATTTTCCTGCACAAACTTCATTATTCTGTTTAATTATTCATGATAAATTATTCACTTATAAACCACTAACTCATGTTGTACAATCTATCATATAGGTGTAATAAATAAAACATTACAAATTCAAATTATCTTTTTATTGACTTTAACATACATCTCCAATATCCTCTTCCTTGCACTCCTGCTTTTTGCATCATATGAACATAATGATTTATGAATATCATACAACTGATATAAATTTCTTTCAATATATGGAATTAGTCTTTTAAGTCCATTGAATGCAGTAATATTCAGATTTATACTGCCCACATTTAAACATGTATTCACAAACGTTATTTCTTGCATCTTATTCATGCATAACATTATATTAAATGCATATATTATATTTTCACTGTACGGTGCACATGGATGCTTACCATCTTTCAGATACGTATCCAAAACACACAAATTTGACATTATTACCTCCCAATCCTCTTTTGTAATATACACAAACGTATCGTCATGTGTGTCTTTAATGTAAAGTGATGGGAGTTCATTGTATAATCCTATGTTCACACGAAAGTCAATGCTGATGGAGATGTCGTTATCGTTCATGCACACACTATTTACCATCACTCGCAACTTCCTCCTCTACTTCTTCTGCGAAGGGTGTGAAGGGTTCGAACATCATTATGATGAAACTGTCTTGATCGAACGTCTTCTTGGCTTTGACGATTCTCGGTTTGCAGTTCGTCTTCTTATTTTTCTTGTCTCCTTTCTTACTGGATCTGCGGACATACACGAACTGTCTCAACATCGTGAATATTTAATACACTTGTTAACGTAAAACTCTTATTATTTTATACTCACTTTTCTATGACTTCCTCCTCGGGTTTCGATGTACCGATATCCTTAAACGGACGATCATTGTACGGACCGCACACATCTTCACCTTGATCCTGTTCGGACTGGCATGCCACATCTTCACTTTGGGCTTTACTGAAATAAACATATTTATCATTAGTTATCTAACACATAACAACACTTTCACGTTAACACACAATTATAATTCTACTTACCCGAGGTACACTTTACATTTCTTTCCGCATTGAGCATAAGATGTGATCGAATCATGATGGGAAGGATTCTTTCAAATCACTTGATGCATCTTTCCATCACACGTTTCATCGTGGTGCTCAACCCAATGCTTTTGCAAATCTTCGAAATTGCGTAGATTCTCCCAGAATCTGGTATCACTTTCAATGATAGGTGTTGTTGTTCCACTCATCTTGACGTTGCGATGTGAAGTGAGAATGCATTCGTTCCCGAGTGAGCAGATGGGTGATGAAACGTGATCATACCTGTCTCCCCCCTCCCCATCCTATCGTCGATTGTACTTAACGGACGGAGGGTTTGTGTGAAGTGAGGACACGTTCGTTCCCGAGCTGGCGGGACAGGGTGAGACCTGTTAATTCGGATTTACTCACATATGCACAAATCTTGAGGAATGACAACACGTCATCACCCTTATACTTCAATGTGGAATAGATTTATATTTTCTCGTACCTCGATGTAGGAATGGAATTTAACCTTTTCTTAACCTTTACATAGCTCTTGGATACAATAGCTCAAGGAGAGATTCTGCATAGGGAACACCCCTTACCAGAATGTCTTATTACATTTATTTTCATAAATCTCTCCCAGTAAACATACCTAATCATTCTCTCGATATTCTTTTATCTAAAGAATAACGATACTACATCATATATCATACACTAAACGTAATAGATATCAAACCCTAGACTCGATATTCATACATGAGAGTTCAAGCACAGTCATCGAAGAATTACTATCAATACATTTAATTCAAACATCCCCGGAACCCCCCCGTTACCCACCCCGCCCCCATCACAATATCGAACCCTAGACTTCGATATTCATACATGAGAGTTCAAGCACACACACACATCGAAAAGAATTCACATTTAATTCAAACATCCCCGGAACCCCCCCGTTACCCATCCCACCCATCACACATCACACACACACACACACACACACACACACACACACACACACACACACACACACACACACACACACACACACACACATTCATCATCATCATCATCATCCCAACCCTCAAAAACATCTCACTGCACAGGGGAGAACGGCACTACGCCAACACTCCCCTTCTTTTACAACTCGATTTTCATATAGGAGAGTTCTAAATCAATGAGCATTCTACATCACTCATATATTAACACAGAGGAGAGTTCAACATCTTATCTACACTGTGCTGATTCTCTCAATTCTATACTACTGATATACATTGCTAAAACACACTTTACCACTTCGGTAGAGTAGGTGGTAGCGTGTCTGCCTCACGTTCAAGTGGTCCCGTATTCCAATCTCGGTCAGGGTGACATCTGGAAAGGGGATTTTCCTTATCCTGAAAGACGAATGTCAGGTAACTCTAAACTTGATGGACCATATTATCATTTCATCCATTCCATTCATCGTCCGCAATGGCTTAACGGTGGAATACGTTATGTTTTAAATATACGTTTCCTTAGAGCTAATTTTGCACCTAAAACATTTATTTCTGGTGAAATCTTGACATTGAATTTTAGGCAGATTGCAATGGTTGCTTTAGTTATTTGTACGAACTAAAAGCAAAATTATATGTGTTGTTTTATTCACGTAGCAGATGTAGAAATTAGCGATAAACAAAGGAGTCTACTTGTCCGCATGTTACAGGCAACACGTGTACATCCCTGCGAGTCCATTCTGTGGATAATCACAGTGCTCTATTATGCGGAATCGGTCCCAGACCAAAGACGCCAAATGATATAAAAGTAAACCCTCAGATTTCCTCCCGCTGGTTAGGGAGGGAATAAGAGGAAAAAAAAGAAGAAGGGGAAGGAACCTTGCTCTGTGACGAGGAGGGAAGAAAACACTATGTATCAGATAGAGAAAGAAGATAAAATCTTTTATACATCGGCGTTTGTGCGTAGAATTCGGCACCCATTTTACATTATAGCAGAAGAGTATAGCGGAAACTCAGTTTTTGTTACTCAATAATATATTAACCTCCCCGGGACGGTTCTGGAGGTAACAACGTCTGTGGACTGGATTCGGAAGGTACTGAGTTCAAATTCCATGACGATAGTTTTCGTGGTTTCCCTCGTTCACCATGAGAGTAGAATTGTATGTTTAATGCCCCAATCCAAGGTTCAAGAGGACTGGGCTATTCGGGGGTTTTCTCCTCTCTCTCTCACTCTATCTCCCTCCCTCCCTCTCTCTCTCTCTCTCTCTCTCTCTCTCTCTCTCTCTCTCTCTCTTCCTCTCTCCTGTCATTTCAGCAGTGATCGGTAATAAATATGAAGTTTCGGTTTCGATGTTAGACAAGAAATAACACAAAAATAAACTAGATGAAATCTGTGCCAGTTTAGAGTGATTGCCTCGTAAATCGTTAGGATACAAACTCAAGAAATGAGCATGAGCACAGTAGTTATTCTGTGGAATGGCTCAGGTGATTTCGTCTGTGACCCTCATTCGGGAGGTCAGCGGGGAGCATTTTAGGCTCAAGGTATTGCCCTATGGAAAGTGCCCCGGAGTATCCATCGCTCCCGGGTAGAAGGAGGCCCGGGTTCTTAGTCCTACGGGTCCAGGACTAATGGGAGTAGAACCTCTGCACTTAACAAACTATCCCTGAAGTCAGTAAGACTACGACTGAGAAGATTTTGACCGAACATTTGCATTATCGCAAGGTGCGTGCGAGGTGAGTCCTCAAAATGCTCGGCTGATCTCCTGGCCCAGTTCGGATAGGACATCCTCACCCATCCCCCCTACAGTCCAGACTTAGCACTTAGTGATTATCATCTGTTTCCTGAGTTGAAGTCACACCTGGGTGGAACACATTTCCAGACCAACGATGATTTGAAAAACGAGGTTGATGGCTACCTGCGCAACTTGGCGGGAGAGTGCTATGACAAGGGTATACAAAAACTGCCACAGCGTATGCAAAAGTGCATCGATAGCAATGGTGATTACGTTAAAAAATAGCTGTAATTTCCGCTACTCCATCAGTGTAACATTCGTTGACAATAAACATGTTTTCTATGTTAAATAAAATTGGAGACACGGACACGCCTCGTATTTTGAGATCTGCATCTACCAATTTGGTGAAATGGGTAAAATTGAGGGGTCTTCCTTGCTCAATATAAAAGTAGTAGTAGTAGTAGTAGTAGTAGTAGTAGTAGTAGTAGTAGTAGTAGTAGTAGTAGTAGTAGTAGTAGTAGTAGTAGTAGTAGTAGTAGTAGTAGTAGTAGTAGTAGTAGTAGTAGTAGTAGTAGTAGTAGTAGTAGTAGTAGTAGTAGTAGTAGTAGTAGTAGTAGTAGTAGTAGTAGTAGTAGTAGTAGTAGTAGTAGTAGTAGTAGTAGTAGTAGTAGTAGTAGTAGTAGTAGTAGTAGTAGTAGTAGTAGTAGTAGTAGTAGTAGTAGTAGTAGTAGTAGTAGTAGTAGTAGTAGTAGTAGTAGTAGTAGTAGTAGTAGTAGTAGTAGTAGTAGTAGTAGTAGTAGTAGTAGTAGTAGTAGTAGTAGTAGTAGTAGTAGTAGTAGTAGTAGTAGTAGTAGTAGTAGTAGTAGTAGTAGTAGTAGTAGTAGTAGTAGTAGTAGTAGTAGTAGTAGTAGTAGTAGTAGTAGTAGTAGTAGTAGTAGTAGTAGTAGTAGTAGTAGTAGTAGTAGTAGTAGTAGTAGTAGTAGTAGTAGTAGTAGTAGTAGTAGTAGTAGTAGTAGTAGTAGTAGTAGTAGTAGTAGTAGTAGTAGTAGTAGTAGTAGTAGTAGTAGTAGTAGTAGTAGTAGTAGTAGTAGTAGTAGTAGTAGTAGTAGTAGTAGTAGTAGTAGTAGTAGTAGTAGTAGTAGTAGTAGTAGTAGTAGTAGTAGTAGTAGTAGTAGTAGTAGTAGTAGTAGTAGTAGTAGTAGTAGTAGTAGTAGTAGTAGTAGTAGTAGTAGTAGTAGTAGTAGTAGTAGTAGTAGTAGTAGTAGTAGTAGTAGTAGTAGTAGTAGTAGTAGTAGTAGTAGTAGTAGTAGTAGTAGTAGTAGTAGTAGTAGTAGTAGTAGTAGTAGTAGTAGTAGTAGTAGTAGTAGTAGTAGTAGTAGTAGTAGTAGTAGTAGTAGTAGTAGTAGTAGTAGTAGTAGTAGTAGTAGTAGTAGTAGTAGTAGTAGTAGTAGTAGTAGTAGTAGTAGTAGTAGTAGTAGTAGTAGTAGTAGTAGTAGTAGTAGTAGTAGTAGTAGTAGTAGTAGTAGTAGTAGTAGTAGTAGTAGTAGTAGTAGTAGTAGTAGTAGTAGTAGTAGTAGTAGTAGTAGTAGTAGTAGTAGTAGTAGTAGTAGTAGTAGTAGTAGTAGTAGTAGTAGTAGTAGTAGTAGTAGTAGTAGTAGTAGTAGTAGTAGTAGTAGTAGTAGTAGTAGTAGTAGTAGTAGTAGTAGTAGTAGTAGTAGTAGTAGTAGTAGTAGTAGTAGTAGTAGTAGTAGTAGTAGTAGTAGTAGTAGTAGTAGTAGTAGTAGTAGTAGTAGTAGTAGTAGTAGTAGTAGTAGTAGTAGTAGTAGTAGTAGTAGTAGTAGTAGTAGTAGTAGTAGTAGTAGTAGTAGTAGTAGTAGTAGTAGTAGTAGTAGTAGTAGTAGTAGTAGTAGTAGTAGTAGTAGTAGTAGTAGTAGTAGTAGTAGTAGTAGTAGTAGTAGTAGTAGTAGTAGTAGTAGTAGTAGTAGTAGTAGTAGTAGTAGTAGTAGTAGTAGTAGTAGTAGTAGTAGTAGTAGTAGTAGTAGTAGTAGTAGTAGTAGTAGTAGTAGTAGTAGTAGTAGTAGTAGTAGTAGTAGTAGTAGTAGTAGTAGTAGTAGTAGTAGTAGTAGTAGTAGTAGTAGTAGTAGTAGTAGTAGTAGTAGTAGTAGTAGTAGTAGTAGTAGTAGTAGTAGTAGTAGTAGTAGTAGTAGTAGTAGTAGTAGTAGTAGTAGTAGTAGTAGTAGTAGTAGTAGTAGTAGTAGTAGTAGTAGTAGTAGTAGTAGTAGTAGTAGTAGTAGTAGTAGTAGTAGTAGTAGTAGTAGTAGTAGTAGTAGTAGTAGTAGTAGTAGTAGTAGTAGTAGTAGTAGTAGTAGTAGTAGTAGTAGTAGTAGTAGTAGTAGTAGTAGTAGTAGTAGTAGTAGTAGTAGTAGTAGTAGTAGTAGTAGTAGTAGTAGTAGTAGTAGTAGTAGTAGTAGTAGTAGTAGTAGTAGTAGTAGTAGTAGTAGTAGTAGTAGTAGTAGTAGTAGTAGTAGTAGTAGTAGTAGTAGTAGTAGTAGTAGTAGTAGTAGTAGTAGTAGTAGTAGTAGTAGTAGTAGTAGTAGTAGTAGTAGTAGTAGTAGTAGTAGTAGTAGTAGTAGTAGTAGTAGTAGTAGTAGTAGTAGTAGTAGTAGTAGTAGTAGTAGTAGTAGTAGTAGTAGTAGTAGTAGTAGTAGTAGTAGTAGTAGTAGTAGTAGTAGTAGTAGTAGTAGTAGTAGTAGTAGTAGTAGTAGTAGTAGTAGTAGTAGTAGTAGTAGTAGTAGTAGTAGTAGTAGTAGTAGTAGTAGTAGTAGTAGTAGTAGTAGTAGTAGTAGTAGTAGTAGTAGTAGTAGTAGTAGTAGTAGTAGTAGTAGTAGTAGTAGTAGTAGTAGTAGTAGTAGTAGTAGTAGTAGTAGTAGTAGTAGTAGTAGTAGTAGTAGTAGTAGTAGTAGTAGTAGTAGTAGTAGTAGTAGTAGTAGTAGTAGTAGTAGTAGTAGTAGTAGTAGTAGTAGTAGTAGTAGTAGTAGTAGTAGTAGTAGTAGTAGTAGTAGTAGTAGTAGTAGTAGTAGTAGTAGTAGTAGTAGTAGTAGTAGTAGTAGTAGTAGTAGTAGTAGTAGTAGTAGTAGTAGTAGTAGTAGTAGTAGTAGTAGTAGTAGTAGTAGTAGTAGTAGTAGTAGTAGTAGTAGTAGTAGTAGTAGTAGTAGTAGTAGTAGTAGTAGTAGTAGTAGTAGTAGTAGTAGTAGTAGTAGTAGTAGTAGTAGTAGTAGTAGTAGTAGTAGTAGTAGTAGTAGTAGTAGTAGTAGTAGTAGTAGTAGTAGTAGTAGTAGTAGTAGTAAGATTTAAGAGGGCACAACAACTGAGGTCATTAGCGCCCGACAATATAGAAGGGATGCTGGGAATCAGCAGTTAAAGAGCCTATTTAAATTAAAGCTTGGTTTCATATTCTGAAACATTCAGTGTATATTACAGCTAAGTAAGAAATTACTTTGGGAGATGAGAAAATGTTTAGGGAAGCAAATTCGATCATTGCTTGCTATAGTTAACAAAAAGAGCTAATGTGTTACACTCACATGAGTTTCTCTACTTCAGTAAAAACTATTCATATAAACGCTTATGCTTCCTTCTACTTCATGTTTATCGAGATAAACGTTTGAATAAATTATACTTCTTTTATTTTTGTGAGATAGGAATATGGGAGAACAGTAGACTTAAGCGTCAGTAAAATATGTTAAAATCTAGTCGCTATGTGATGTGATGTACGATTGCCGACCAAGGGTTGTCAATATGGATGCACCTTATTTTTACGTTGTCAGGTTTGAACCGGTGTGGCCTATTCTTAGGGTGGAGCAAAGAGTTCCGTCAAAGGGTATGCGTGGATATGTATGGGAGTAAGGATGGTTCCAATGACACTGGAATGAAAGTTTCAGACTGGTTTATTCACTGCTTCTATTTATCATCACATCAAACTCGAAGTTGCCGACCAAGGGTTACCCATATATCACTGTTTAGAGTTACCGTATGTCAAATGCATATTACGCGATAACACTTAATTCGTTGTTGACGTAGGAACCGATCTTTTCTCATCGCTTCTGGTCGTCTGCCTTCGCCCAAGACGGAACCAGATGACCGTCTTAATGGGTCGCCAGCCCTGGACTGCCTCTCTGGGGCACTGCGTGTGACTTTCACCTATCGAAGCCCCTTTATTCACACCATAACTCCTTTTGTGTCTACTTTTTCCATTGTGATTATTAGTCTCACTCATGCCATTATTAATGATCCCAACAATGCCTTTTCAAACAGAGTCAAGTGTTATGCACTTAGGATCCCTGCTAAGAAAACCCTCTTTCTTACATTTATTTTGTTAAATGACTCAACCAACCACACTTCTTCGTGGTGTAACAAAAATATACAATGTTCCTTTGAAATCCATTACAATTCTTTATAGATTGCATCTCTTAATTTCGGTATCATATGGCTTTAAAATTCTGTTGTCTTTGCTTGGACAAGAGAGGAGAAAAATACATTCATATCTAGAAAAGTATAAGAATTTGAAAATCTAAACTAATAGCAAGGAATATCATGAAAGTGGTGTGTCTTGTTACAAATATATATAATAAGATTTTGTGTATTTCTTAGGATTCGGATTGCAACGGTGGCAATTCGGTATTGCGATCAGTCTTGACCTATTGTAGCTATATTCCCAAGTAAGGCATCCTCTGGAGGAAGGGCGAGGTGATAGAAGACAGACGGCGTCCATCCCAAGGAGCCACGATAGTGAGAAGGACAGAGCCCCCACAGTTGACCAGTTGGAAACTCCCCGGCAGGCTAGTGCAATTGGTATCCCACTCACGTGGTCCTGAAAAGGCCCACTAAGTCAACCCGGAGACCGGACACCGTTCTATCGGTGGAGGAAGCTTTTACCATGAGTAGGTACGAGAGCTGTTAAATAAAGAATGATCAAATTACTTTTTTGACAACGTACCTTTACTCATCCTCATAATTTTGATGGTCCTTCTCAAAATAGTCTCCCCTGAATGCAATGCACTTGTCCCAGCGTTTCTGCCAGTCATCAAAGACATGCTGGAAACCATTTTTGAGAGATACTTCAAAATCGCCTCCGCAGCCTTCACCACTGCTTCTGATGATGGATAATGCCTCCAACGAAGGGGTTTCGTCAAGTTAGGGAATAGAAAAAAGTCATATGGGGCTAAATCCGGACCATAGGGAGGGTGAGGGATGTACTTCACATTGATTTATGCAAGATATTCAGCAACAACATTGACAATATGCGGCCGCGCATTATCGTGGTGCAGCATCCAGCCTACTTCACGGAAATGTGGTCTTTTGCGTCTGATATGGACTTGCAATGTTTTTCAGGACATCCCTGTAGTATTGTCTAGTTACTGATGTATGTGCAGGTTCAACATGCTGATAAAACATTCGCTGAATATCAAAGAATGAGATAACCATAACTTTCCCAGCAGAAGTAACCACTTTTGCTTTTGGGGGGTTGGTGATGAAGGAGATTTCCTCACTGGGCTTTGCTGTTTGCTCTCAGGATCAAAATGATGTAGCTAAGTTCCATCAGCAGTGATTAAGTTTGAAAGAAACTCTGGAGCTTCCTCTAATATCAACTTTAACTGCATGTTACCTCCATTGCACCGGTAGCCGATACTGAAAATGTCTGAACATACCTGGTTCTCACAGGCGGGAACCAGGAGCACCAACAATGAAACTGTTACGGCGTGTTTGTTTCACATTAACCTAACAGAATATAATAAGATTGAAATTTAGTGCTAAAAATTATAACCGTGAAAAATTATGATCATTCTTTAGTGAAGAGCCCTCGTATATCATCCTGCCATGCACCGAAATGCCTCCCGCCGATACCTCTTCCCCGAAAGAGACCACCAAATGAGAGATGATATGAAATGATAATGGAGATGAAATAGAGGGATAGGAAATTCGGGGGATGTGATTAACCTACCCAGTATTCCCAGGCGACCCGGAAAAACCACCAGAAAACCCTTGTGTCAGGTGGATCGGCCACAGAAATCAAACCCGGGTCTCCTGAATGCGGACCACAGATAAAAACGCCTGAGCCATCCCGCAGGGATCTGTGTATTTCTTACGGTTTACTAGTTACGCATAGACACACAAAATAAAGAGTATTTTAGAGGTTGTCCCGAGAAAATTAAAGATATACATTTCATTTGGCATTAAAACATATAAAACACATGGTACTATAATCAAACGCGCTAGAACCATTTTTGAAAAATAAATTGAAATATTTAAAACTGTTTCTTGTAAAGCATAATTTGTGCTGGAATATATTTTTAAAAATCTACCTCTTTTGTCCTTGGCAGACCCCTGAACTTGAATACCAGGTTTGGTTTTTAACTGACTTTTACAGGGTGCCGCACAAAATGTCATACATTGAAATTGTGTAGTAAATAAGTTAACTGCGGATCGGCAACGCTGGAATGATGTGACAATTAGCCGTAGCTCGTGCTTGGTTCAACAGATTGTCAGTATCGCGCATGCGTGATTCCACCGCTTCAGTTTAGTAAAGGCCGGTTGACGCTAGAACAAAAAGTGAAAACTATATTGTTTTACGCGGAAACGAACAGCTTAGCAGAGACGCAACAATATTTTCGTGTTCATTTTCGTACGTGGTGGCCCCCCTGCAGACAGTATATAGACTAACCACACAATTTGAAACTGACGGCCATATTTTAGAGCAAAAACGACCTCGTGTCAACACAATCCATATTCCAGAGAATATAGAGGCTCTGAGAGTGGTTTTGACACGAAGTCCCAGGAAATCCACAAGATGAGCTTCGGTCGAAATGGGCATCTCACGTCATTCGCTTCAAAGAATAATTCATGCTGGCGTAAAATTATTCTCATACAAGATGACAGTGTTGCACAAGCTGACGGAACATGACAAGGTACGGCCACTTCGGCTGTTGCAAATGATGATGCCTCACATGGTATTCTGATGAGGTTTACATTCATTTGAACGGTAGCGTCAATAGGCAGAGTATCAGATAGTATGGGGTGCCATACTCAGCCATGGAATCATTGGGCCAATCTTTTTCAACGGCAGTTAACAGTGCTTGGACATGTTGTAGAACCATTTTCTTCCGCAACTTTATGCAACAGGGTTACCAATGGAGACTCAATGGTTTATGCAAGATGGAGCTCGTCCACACACACCAAACGTTATTCTGGATTTCCTGCACCAGCATTTCGGGCTCCGTGTGATGTCCCATCGATATCCTGAACGTTTTCAGGGCGGTTCAATATGGCCGCCACACAGCCCTGTGATTATTTCTTATGGAGATATTTGATGGAGACAGTCTACCGCAACAAACCACGCACTCTAATGCAATTGCGAGCGGCTATCACATTTTTCCAGAGAATAACAGAAGACATGTCGTAGAGTGGTCGACAACGTCACACTTTGTCTCGAAGAGGTGGTATGTCAACAAGGCGGACATATTGGACATGTATACTGCACGCTCACTGAGCATACACATTCTGATAATTAATGTAAAAAATATATTGACATGCTTTGGTTATTAAAAGTTATATCAACAGTTTTCAATGTATGACATTTCGTGCGCCACCCTGTAGTTTTGGAGATATATCATTCACAGACAAATTGATGCACACATAGGTACAGGCCTTTTTCCTAAAAATGCATTTTTTACGGCTTTTATGTCTCAAGACATATATATCTGGTGAAACACAGATGTAACATTTTTGACTGAAATACAATACCTTTCCCCATTTATTATAAGTAGTACTGAAAGTAAAAGTATTTATTTGGAACTGATAACTGTTGCTGACGCCTTTAGTAGATATTCAAGAAGCGTAAGAGGAATACTCAAGTGGTCCTTCTCACCATCCGGTAGTCAGCGGCTCCAAGAAAACTAAATGTTTCACAATAGGTATGCAGGAAGATAATGTCATTTCTGTTCGGTAAACGCGCCTGCCTGCCTACGTGTAGCATTTTCGATTGGAATTGAGCCGAGTCGGCAATTTGAATACCACAGGTTGACCGCGGAGTACTACGTGCAAACATGTGTGTGTGGGATGATGACAAGGGTACCTTAGCGCTAAACTAACATCACGTACCATAGTGAACTACTGTGTGTAGCACAGGGGTGTCACCAACAAACATTCCACAACTTGTAAGGTAACTGTACCCCATATGGCCTACCTAAGGATAATTATCTTTTTGCATTTTTGTGATTGGCAATAAATTATTGCGTTTGCTTACAATATAAAGTTCATCAAACTGGACATGTAATATTATGATGTGGAACAACTAAAATGATTACACAAGCCACAATAACAAATATACAAAAAGATTAGTTTTGGCAATATGGAGTGCACTGTATTCCCAATATGACCTATTTAATTTCTGTTAGTAGCACATTTAAAATAATGGAGACTAATGAAACTAAGAAAATATGATTTAGAGTATGCATTATGTTTATTCTCACCAGATAATACAAACTGAACTTTCACCTCCGGCTATGGTCTGATCCCCCATCTTGATCCATCCATCTTGATAGAGACACTTCTGACTCTTAACCCATTGCCTGCAGGCCTAGGGTTTGCGCGGTTCAGAAGGCCCTATGCTCAACTTAGGAACCACAGGAATTCAATCATTGTATACTGAGATTCTTTATGTGACAAAGATTTTAAGGATTATTTGAATAGCTGCTCCTGTTGCAATTACACAAGAGACAATAGTTACATTTTGTCTGTGTTCATTGCCAATTATGTGCACTCTGCGTGCATCCTTTTTTGCCAGTACCCATGGTTCTTTGTGTAAATTTAGTCTGCAACCTTTCTCATCCAATGTTAAAAAGTCCGTTAGGATTTCCAAAAATACCAATTTCTTCAAGAAGAGTTTTAACCCTTTGAAAATGTTCTTGAACAACTACTTTGTTTAACTTCTGTGTCCTAGCTGGATTAAGAGTTTGGGATTTTCTGATATAAGTTTCCTTGCCCACTTGCGGCTTGCAATCTGCTTAACATCAGAACATTTATGAGTAATATTATTTTCCTTGCAGTATCTGTAGACACATAATCTTAAAATGTTAGTTGTTATTGGATATCCCACTTCTGCCAACCTCATTATACGTGCACAGAGTTCATCAGTTTGTTCTTCAGACAAAGTAAACTTTTGCCCCAATTTTGCTTTGATTTTACATCCAGATTTAAAATACCTACGGAAAGTTCTTCGTAGAATAGCAAATTCTTTTTCTGCTTGATAGTTCGACACTTTTGTCTTACTGAGGTCTTCCACAGCTTTTGTTAGGTCATCTAGGCTCCTTCGACCGCTATCTTATCGTGATTTGAAATCATTACTACAGAAAATAAATAATAAAGTCATCAGTAAAAGTCTATACCCAATATGACCTGCTATGGCTAAAATGTATACTCAAGATGACCTAATAGGCCTTGTTGGATCCACATTACAGGCAACTCTTTTCACACATATAGCTACACAAAGGTTTTTGCATTCATAAAAGTTATTATATAATTTAAAACCGGATAGTTACATGAAGTAATTGACACGGTAACACGTTTGTAGAAAAATTCTAATGTATCAGCAACACAACAAGCTTACCTGCATAAAATAATAACACTTGGGCGGCAAACAAACGAATCTCAACTGTGAAATGGCTGTTAGTCACTACACACTGGGTGTATAATAATAAACCATGGCGCGACAGGCCTACCAGCCCGACTGCCGGCCTCACGCCCACTTACGCACCGCAGAGGTGGACGATCATCCAGCCGATACGGGGAGGATATGTGGTCAGCATCTCGGCATCCCTCATATTGGGTGTAACATAGAGATAATTGAAATAGCTTACCAAACGTGAATGAGCAGCCATCTAGCAGATTACCACAATAGTTACCAAGAAATAGCGACTAGGCCATATTGAGTAGCAGGCCATATGGGGTACAGTTACCTTATTTAATTTAAAAAATGTTTTAATTGATTAATTCTAGTCATTTGTCTAATTACAACGCACAAATCTGTCATATACGAGGGCTGTTCAATAAAGAATGATCACATTTTTTTGACAACGTACTTTTACTCATCCTCATAATTTTTGGTTCTTCTCAAAATAGTCTCCTCTGAATGCGATGCACTTGTCCCAGCGTCTGCCAGTTTTCAAAGGCATGTTGGAAACCATTTTTGAGAGATCCTTCAAAATTGCCTCCGCAGCCTTCACCACTGCTTCTGATGATGGATAATGCCTCCCAAGAAGGTGTTTCTTCAAGTTAGGGAATAGAAAAAAGTCACACGGGGCTAAATCCGGACTATAGGGAGGGTGAGGGATGCACTTCACGTTGATTTTTGCAAGATATTCAGCAACAACATTGGCAATCTGCGGCCGCGCATTATCGTGTTGCAGCATCCAGCCTGCTTCACGGAAATATGGCACCCAGTGAAATGTTCAGTATTTCAGAAAGTGATCTTAAGGTAATTCGTCGATCCTCTCTCACAATGTCAGCAGCAGTGTTGATGTTTTCTTCCGTAAGAGCAGTAACTGGAGCACCGGGTCCTCCTGCCTTTGAAATTGATTGCCTCCCCTCTTTAAACATTTTAAACCACCTTCCAGCTGTGCTGTAGGGAAGAACAGACTCTCCATAGACCTCCTGTAACATTGTATAGGCCTCAACTGAAGATTTGTTGAGATGAAAGCAGAATTTCAAAGCTGCATATCGTTCCTTGCGTGTTACCTCTATTGCAGTGGTAGGTGATACTGAACATATCTGAACTTGTCTGATTCTCACAGGCGGAAACCAGGAGTATCAACAATGAAACTACTACGGCATGTTTGTTTCACATTAAGCTAATAGAATATAATAATATTGAATTCTAGTGCGAAAAATTATGACCGTAAAAAATTATTATCTTTCTTTATTGAACAGCCCTCGCAGTTTTGTTTATCTCCCATTATAAGAAAAAACTCATCATTATACGATACTGTTGTTACTGAAAAGTAGGCCTTTTACTGTTAGACATGAAAAATCTCTGCAAACAGTCGAATTATTTCTACCAATAGCAGAAAAATAAAGCTATAACTTGCGAGACAAAACACATTATTCTTCAGGAACGCCTATTCCAATACAGGAAGTGTCAAAGACATTATATTACAATTTCTTTGACTATCCTTTACCTTGTAGATGTCTTAGTCCAATGTCGAATTTTTCTTTGGGTATCTGAAGAACAAGAAGCAAAATCACTTCCTCGCAAAGATTCATAACACTTTTTGAGCTGCACCATTTCTTAAAACATACATATTCTTTGTCATAAATTGCAGATGACTTTTGTGGCAGCAAACCAGGACCAGCAATTCGACCATCCTCTTCAATTTCTTAAGGTAGAAAACTTTCGTTGCCTGAATCACTCATTTTGACAAACAATTTACCATTTGTTATTTTTGTATCATCATTCTTCGCTATTCAGACCTCCAATATCATCTTACAAATAGTAAAAATATAGATTCTAGATCTTCAGTAAAAAATTGCAATACTCTTATAATTCACAATTCAAGTGGATTTTTTCTTAGAAACGTATAAAATTGCACTCGGGACTAACAAGGTTTGACGTTAACGCCTCGGGCGTTACATTTTTTACTCGCTAATAAATATTAACTTACCTCGCAAGTTCCATAAATATTTACTATCTTTAGCTCCAAATATAATTTTTATATTCCGTCATTTTAAATTTACAGTTTTCTGAAAATTTGAATAGGTTTTAAAATTAATAACTTAAAAAGAGTCCGAAAAAAGTCTCTAAGACACTTAATTGTTTGTGGTTTGGAACATATACGTACATTCTGGCATAGGATGTGACATTTTGAGAAAGGTATGTATTGAGGAAGGTAATTTCCCCAAATCTCAAATTACAATGCTTTTATCCTAGATTTTTGACATACATTACATAAATATTCCTAGATATTTTAGTATGAAAAGTCAAAATACATTTTGAATTTATGACCCCTAACTACTTTTAATCACGAAATAAAAATATACAGTAAGGCGAGATTTACACTAAACCTTAGTCTGGCATTCTCGGAACGACAGCACTACATTAATTCGACTATTTCACACCTACGTCACTATCCTCGTATAGCCTGCCTCGTTAGTGTAAGCGTCTCTGCCTCACGTTCAAGAGGTCCCGAGTTCGAATCTCGGTCAGGGCGAGTTACCTGGATAAGGATTTTTCTGGGGTTTTCCCTTATCCTGAAAGACAAATGTCGGGTAACTCTAATCTCTATGGGCTCTGGGATCATTCGAGCATCATTTCACCCATTTCATTTATCGTCCGATATGACTTAACGTTGGAGGGCGTAAATTACAACAACAAAAAGTCCTCGTATAGAACAATCAAGCACTAGGAGTCGTCACACAGACCAATCGCTGATCTCTAAATCGATAATTGTACACCATGCACAGTTATCGCTCAACAATTATCGCACGTTCCTTTGCTGTTGAGTATAACGATCACATGTGCAGCGGGAAAAGCGTGGTACTCAAACAGTAACATGGTAGCTGAAGGTTTTTTTTATACAAAACGAACACTGAATTTAAATAATTGCAACTTTATTGTAATTTAAAATAATTGAAGTCTGTTGTTTGAAAATAGAGATTATGTCACTTTAAAACTTTCTTACCATTAATCAGCGTCACCTGAGGGCCTAAGACCAAGTCGCTTTCACCAGTATTAAACTTGTGCACGGCCTGTAAGAACTATTAATCTTGTATGCTGTGATTTGTGAGGTTACGATTCATTCATGGTCTATGTAATTTAGGGAATCAACAAACTTGTTTTATTGGTTTTAACAGTTTGTTTCATTGGTGAAATAGTCTCTACAAATGCAGAATATAAAATCCATACAAATGTAAAATATCATTAACCATTTAGGATAAATAAGGTGATCGGGCTACCCTCTATGGTTGACGAACGCCGGTAATTGATGCAATAGATAGAAACCTTGCCACTACACTATTACAATGTCTTGCAAAATTGTGTGCTATAATCCTGTTGTGGAAAATAAAGTGGTAAATCTAAGATATGAAGGTTTGGACATTTCACTTTTGCTGTTAGGTGGAATTGCAAATGTTTTATACGCTCTATGACCCAACGCTTCTAATGAATGTTCATCTATGGCATTCCATGATGTACAGTGCGATCCATATAAACCTGAACCACTCCAATAGGCCATAACTTTTGAACCAATAATAGGACACACGTGCAACTTTGGGAGAATATAATACACAATTGGGACATTACATTACATTATTTACATCTCAGAGAAAATGTTGGAAATGTCCTCCACCAGCATTTATGTTTCCATACATATTTGCACTCGTTTCACCATATTCTCTGAAGTTTTACGTAGAGTATCCTCGCCAATGTTACTTATTTTGGTTCGAATGAATCCCTTGAGAACATCAATTTTCCGTGGTCTTTTCTTGTACACTCTATTTTTAAGATAACCCCACAAGAAAAAACCCGGCGAGGTTAGGTCTGAGGGACCACAGACCTTTTGAGATTATTCGGTTATCAAATAAACTGGACACAAGTTCCATGGTGTCATTAGATGTATGACACGTTGCTCCATCTGCTGGAAATAACCTTTTCTCAATTCGATATCATCTGCGTAAAACTTCACAAAATATGGCGAGACGAGTGCAAATATGCATAGATGCTGGTGCAGAACACTCCCAACATTTTCTCTGACATGTACATAGTGTAATGTAATCTCCCAATTTTGCACTATTATATTCTGTCAAAGTAGCACGTGTGTCCTATTATTGATTCAAAAGTTATGGCCTATTGGAATGGCTCAGTTTGATATGGATCGCACTTTGTTTCCCTTAATAAGAGGGCTGTTCAATAATGAATGATCATAATTTTTACGGTCATAATTTTTCGCACTAATTATATTATGTTAGCTTAATGTGAAACAAACACGCTGCAGTAGTTTCATTGTTGGTACTTCTGGTTCCCCCCTGTGAGAACCAAGCAAGTTTAGACATGTTCAGTATCGCCTACCGCTGCAATGGATGCAACGTGCAGTTAAAGTTGATATTAGAGGAGGATCCGGAGTTTCTTTCAAACGTAATCACTGCTGATGAACCTTGGCTACACCATTTTGATCCTGAGACCAAAGAGCAAAGCTCAGTGTCGAAATCTCCTTCATCACCAACCCCCAAAAAGCAAATGTGGTTGCGTATGCTGGGAAAGTTATGATCATCTCATTCTTTGATATTCATGGAATGGTTTATCTGCATGTTGTACCTGCACACACATCAGTAACTGGACAATACTACAGGGATGTCCTGAAAACATTGCAAGAGCATATCAGCTGCAAAAGACCACATTTTCATGAAGCAGGCTAAATGCTGCACCACGATAATGTGCGGCCGCATATTGCCAGTGTTGTTGCTGAATATCTTGCAAAAATCAGCGTGAAGTGCATCCCTCATCCTCCCTATAGTCCGGGTTTAGCCTCATGTGATTATTTTCTATTTCCTAACTTCAAGAAACGCCTTCGTGAAAGGCATTATCCTTCATCAGAAGCAGTGGTGAAGGCTGCGGAGGCGATTTTTAAGGATCTCTCAAAAATGGTTTCCAGCATGTCTTTGAAGACTGGCAGAAACGCTGGGACAGGTGCATTGCATTCAGGGGAGACTATTTTGAGAAGGACCATCAAAATTACGAGGATGAGTAAAAGTACGTTGTCAAAAAGAATTGTGATCATTCTTTATTGAACAGCCTTCGTACTTACCTCAAATGGTCTGGAATCCTTAATGAAGAATCTTTAGCAGATATTTAGATACCATCCAGTTTACATTAGGGATAGGGACTAAATATGGAGGGGGTGGGATTTCATTATTGCGGTCAAGCTAGGAATGTTATGCCTGCTAAACCACCGGGAGGAAGTAATATGGTGAAAGTACGAAGACGGTGAGATCTGAGCGCGGCAGGTGCAGCGCTTTTCCTGTGGTTTTCCGACCGAGCATCGCGGCCTCTTCAATGTTCACTGTATCTTCTTAAACTGTTCGTGCAGAGGATTTAGTGCCAGGAAAGAAAGGGTTCTCCCCTCGAAGCGCATCCACAGAATAGTCCATCCCGACTGATCCTGCATTCCTGATACCTGAGGAGGGAGATGGATTGAGACGAAAGAGGCATAGAGAAATTCCGAGCGAGAAAATCGGATATAAAAATTAAAGTCGGGCTGGTCAGTCCAATGAAAATTAAACGCAAAGCTTACCGAAAATGAGCCTCAGACTCTGCCGCCTGAGTCATGCTATTCGATCTAGGTCTCCTTAAAAATTACTTGACTTGTTTAAAATAAGCTTCGAAATGCTACTATTTGCTTTCTTATTAAAACTATTTTATTCAGTTAAATAAGGCTTTCCATCAGAATTAGAAGTCACCATATCAAGGAAAAGCGTTTGTTTTTCTGACAATAGTTTCTCTAATGTGCACAGGTGTCTGTCTAATTGTATTGTGAGGCAACTATTGCATTTCCATATCTACCATAACAATCATTTGACAGTCTTGCGTATACCTACAGAAAACGAGTAGATTCTTGGGTGTTGCCAATATAACAGCAAGGCAAGAAAGCGGCAACTGTCCACGGCGTTACTACGTATGTTATATGGCCTGTGAATCATGTGATTGCCTAGGGAGAAGGGGTGGGGGAGTGGTCCATAGTCTCCATAGCTCTAGGGAAGGGAAATGGTCTTGTAAAAGTTGATGACTTCCGGAAGACATCTAAATAATGTGATTACCAACAATGGGAGAGCATTATTGCACCATTCAGTTTGCAAGCCTGCGGGGGAGAGGGAATTTTAGCGCAGCACTTCCGCCCATTACGGGATTCCCCCGCCCGATTATTGTGTTTTCCCGGCGCGATGCTCTACTGTTTGTTGTTGACTCTGCCAAAAGCCGCGTGACAACGCCATATTTATTGTTCCTGGCTTTGTGGCGCACGAGGAGAACTTCTGTGTTGCTTTATAAAAACATCCATCAGAAACAAAAACCAAGACGCTGCTCTGTAAACTACCGGTTCCGAAGCATTTTAAAAAGTTCTGCTATGAAAAACGGTTTGACAAAACGATGTAGCAACACGCTGCTACCGTAACTTGGCCGTTTAACAACATTAGCGCAATAAATAAGTGTGAAAACAGAAGAGTTGAGTACTGAGCTGTGACTTCCTGTGTCCCGAATAAATTACATTGCCCAGACAGAAGAAGCCCGTTCCTCGCTCGCTAGATGTACTAGAATTTTGTCAACAAACATTAACACGTCATTCTAGAAACTATAAAGATGTTATTGTAATCAAATAAAAAGGAACTTGAAATTTCCTGTAAGAAACGCATTTTACTACTTAATTTCTTAAATACAAAATTGCAGTCAGTAAAACAATAGAGGTACACAGCAGTTTCATTCAATCTGCGTATTTCTTATCAATAAATAATAAATGAACTTACAATTCTACTTCATTACTAAATGAACTAGAAAAAATGTTCCACATGCAGAAGGAAGTAAGTATAAGACTCAGAAATGAAGGAAGCCCTCCTCTGTGTTTGCGATTAACTTGTGAGTCTCAAGCAATTCAATTCTCAGAGTTCGAGGAGGACTTTGACATGACCGGCCGACCAAGCTGCTGGCAGGCTGAAGTTCAACCTGAGTGATTTTGTTGCGTGCCCACCTTTAGTATAGTTTTACCACAGGGTTTTGATCGTAAGAGGATTAAGCGTATCTAATTTCTGTTTTGGGATTGGTTGAAATAAAAGGAGATGTACTTTTAATTAGAATGCAGCGGACCTTCTGTACCCTGATGGAAGTGGAACTTCGTAACTGTGGTTCATGTGACTTTTTGTAACTGTGTTCCACACAAGGGGGCATCCCGGGAGGGAGAGATAAGGAGAGAGGAGGAGTCCGGCGGTGTAGAGGGCAGAGTCTAAATGATTTCCAGTTTAAAGCTCCCAGGCAACTAATGCTAAAACAGACTCCCCTCTCCACTGCAGGTCTACATGTTCTCCTGGGAGGCTCGGCAACCGGAGAAATAACCATTCTTAATAGCTCGTTAATAGTGTTATCAAGGTTTAATCCTTAGAGATCTCTTAAATTCGTACCAGTCACTTGCCAGTGCTACACTGAGCAGCGGTTAATTATTCTCAACAAATGATGAAGACATTGGAACATTATCTTTTATTTTTGGCGTTTGAGCTCTCTTCTTGCACTATGCAGCCTACTCTAAGGGCATTTCTATAACTGTTCTGACGGCCCAATTCCTTAACGCCAAAAACTGATGTTCCAGCGGTTATTAGTCCAGTTCTTGTCATGTTATTTTTTTCTTCGTCTTTTTAATAGGTCCGTAAATTTTAATAGGTAGAAATGGCGGGATTTGTAACTAAGAACGATTGGCCAGTGCAATAACACTACTGCACTTTTTCTGAGGTCACATCAAGTCCCTGTTGTGTGAAACACATATTACCTGAGGACCTAACTGCCCAAATAATAGCAGCATTTGAGGTTATTCAACACATACAAGGAATTTTGGACAGAGTACGACAATCACTCCTTCACCGCTGTCAACTTTGAATTGAAAATGCACTGCGACAAGTCTTGGTCTATAGTACCTTATGCCCCCAATGGGGCATTCCCGGAAGGAAGAATTAGGCGAGAGGAGACAGAGGGCGGCCGTCCCAATGAGTCACAACAGTACAGAGGGCAAGGTCCCTACATATTACTTAGATGGAAACCTCCCCCGACTGGTCAGGACAAAGGACATTCCCCCATAATGTGGTTCCCCCGTGGTTCGAAGACGGTCCCAGCAGTCGGCCCGGAGGCCGGCAACCGACTTACCGGAGGAGGAAGTGATTCACTCAGAGCATATCATCCTGCCATGCTCCGCCGAGACTGCCGCCGACACTTCTACCCTGAACATACCACCAGATGAGAGAAGATATCACATGATAATCGAGATGAAATGGAGGGACAGGAAATTCGGGAGATGTAATTAACCTACCCAGTATTCGCCTAGCGACCCGGGAAAACCCCCGAAAAATCCCATGGGTCATGTAGATCAGCCACGGGAATCGAACCCGGGACTCCCAAATGCGGGTTACAGACGAAACCTCCTGAGCCTCCCGCTCGGAGACGTAAAGAGCTACGTTTACCTTTATTTTATGTATATTCGTTCACCCTTTAAACCACCTTCCATTTAGACGTACAACATTTGAAAGTATTAAGCAGGATTCAGCCTTTGCTGGAAATAATTGTAATCAATTGCACTGACAAGGTGAAATTACATTGTAAAATACATACATTTATACAATAATTAAAAGCTTAGACCAAATATTAAAAAAAAAGGACAAAAACAAGTAAAGGTGACTAGAACACCGTTACCTTTTATTTGAAAACTAATGTCAAAAACCAGACATCGGATCATATACAACTTAGCAATCAATGTACGCACAGAGGTACTATACAAGGGAAAGCGTGACATCAACAAACGTCCGATGTCAACAAGTAAACCGAAGCACTGTGTGTGTGTGTGTGTGTGTGTGTGTGTGTGTGTGTGTGTGTGTGTGTGTGTGTGTGTGTGTGTGTGTGTGTGTGTGTGTGTGTGTGTGTGTGCACTCCGGTATAGATACAAAATGTAACCTACGTCACAACATGCCATCCTCCTCAATGCTTACGATGCGGGAATTACAGTGAACAACCATGTACATTCGTAAATTGTCGGATGTGAATTTCCTGCGCCTCTCACTGAAACAATATAAAAATATCGGGAGAGAGTGCGTTCAACGTCACATCACGTTAATGGTGCATATGTGTAGTACAAAACATTTTCATGTGATTGTCCGAGACTTACTTTATTTCTTTATTACGTAACACTAAAAATCCATTATTTTTGTGTAGAATACTGGACAATTTAGGATTGCTCATTTGGTAGGTGGTACATTCTGTATATTGTTAATTTTTGCAGACGCCTCCTCGACCGCTTTTAGACAGCTCGAAATTATATTCTTCAAGCTGTTTAATGGTTGTTGATAATACCCAAAACATTTTATTTATAAAATGGAGATTGTCTAATAATTTTGTGAAAGTAATGATATTAACACAATATGTCAAACATCTTGCGCTCCCTGGAAGGCAGGTCTACCTGCGTGGCCAGCTGTAGTTGTAATGAAACTAAAGCCACGCGTTGCGAACCGGACTATCTTTGCGTATTGTCCTCGGGACTGACGTCAGCAGTTACATATTCGAGACTCGTAAACATTCATATCCCTTTAAAGGTGTATGGCATCCGATGCCTAGTTATAACCATTGGGCCAGAGAGAGTGCTTCGACAGATCTCTCCATTTTCATGTGTTCCGTACTCAAATTGTGTAATTAGCACTGGTGTACTGGCACTTTAGAATCTTAAAGGCACGACTTCCACATTTGAACCAACAGGCCTTAAGTCTCCTTTCTGAAATTAATTTTTTAAGATATCTCCACTTTCTCTGAAAATATTTCGATGTAGTTCATTAACATCCTGTATTTCAAATAATTATTTGGTAATATCAACCATTCCCAAGATATCTGTTTTTATTTCTTATAAATATTCAATCTTTTATGATTTTACTCCTTCTACTATTTACTTAGTAGGTGGAAGAAGATTGTATTCAACGAACAAATTCGATATCCAGAGTTCACGAAAATACATGTTTTGAGGCCCCTAATCAGAAAAAAAAACATTTTAGGAAAAAGTTCATGCAAGCCCGAGTATATAGGGTGTACGTGCGTGTTTGTGTTTGTGTGTTTTGTTAGAGAGAGAGAGAGAGAGAGAGAGAGAGAGAGAGAGAGAGAGAGAGAGAGAGAGAGAAAGAGGGAGAGAAGGAGAGAGCAGCATATCTCATAAAGGAAATGTAGACGAAATGGTATTCAAGTTCAAATATCACGATTTTCAAAAAAGATTCTCTCTTTAAGCTTCGTTTATACAAAAAAGTATTGGATAATGCTTTTATAAAGTTCTTTAGCGATTTGATTACATATTCAAGTTATTTACATGAAAGTAAGTTATTTTTCTATTGAATATTTTACTGTGACTATCCTTACTTTTGGATATAATTTATTTGGATGAAACCAACAAACCTTAACAAATAGGTAAAGGCTTGCGACACTAAGCCTCAAATACATTTTTTGTGCCATTAGTCACTTCCGAAATATTTTGAGTTGCTGTCTAAATACTTTAACTCACAGTTTTAGAAATGTTAACAAGCTACTTTCTTCCCCTTCTCATGATGTAATGAAAAAAAACTGGAATTTAGAGGTTATGATATTCACTTTTTTCTACAGCGAAACCGTACAAACTTTTTTTTTCCTGGACTAACAAAACAGATGTATGTAAATGTAGCCGTTTGTAAGAATAGTCTGCAGAAGAAATACAGATGCTCTTGGGTAGAGTAAAGTTGAATGCATTTTACTAGTTTTTGTTAATCTGTTAAAATATTTCTTAGATTAAGTTCTGGTGAGAAGAAAAAGCTTACACTGGATAAACTTTTCTATTTAAAAATATATTTAAAAAAATCCATAGGATTAGAGTGAAAATAAGTATGATGTTGAGGAGAACTAAAACAAATAAGGGTGCAAATGACTTTATTAAAGAGTATATCTGTAAAACGTCATTGTAGAGCATCAAAACATGTTTACTGATAAGAACTGACACCGCCGTTCGTACCCGCCTCGGTAGCGTAGATGGTAGCGTGTCAGTCTCACGTTCAAGAGGTTCCATAACTCTAAGCTCCAGGGACCCTGGACTCATTTGAGCATAATTTCACCCAATTCATTTACCGTCCGATATGACTTAACGTTGGAGGACGTAAAAAAAAAAAAAAAAAAAAAATAAATAAAAAATCGCAGTTCCCTTCCATCAAAGAAGCAGGAATCATCAGTACATCCGCCAGACATTTGTACCGTCAATAACGGTTTGAATCATAACTCCTCACATTGTAGATCACATAATTCTTTCAGCTTTTTCTATCCAGCAACAACTGAAGTGACAACTATTACACCAATAAGCTTTGATCTACTTAATCTTCATCCATACTGTAGGTGTATAGATATACGAGCATGGTATGATAAGTCTGCTAAATTTCCGTCTAGGGATGGACATTTTTGTTGCAATTTTAGGGTGGTGAGCTTGAGTATTCAAAGGATTGTATAGAAAATTTGAATGTGCTAAATATACAGTTAATTGTTGACAGCCATCTGAACTGGTCAGTGTGATAGCTGCGAATTAAAATGGAAAACAGAGTTTTGTGCTACTAATAAACAGTTTCTTGAAGGGCTGACTGCCGCAGAAGTCAAAACTGAATTGGAAGAAGTTGACGCTGACTCTGTAACAATATTGGAGGCCATTTACTTTTGGATCAATGGATTTAAACGTGGTCAGAAGCACCGAAGATGAATTGCGGTCTGGTCACCCAATTCAGGTCAAAATAAAGGACACCGTTGAAAAAATACACGATCGGGTTATACAAGATCACCGAATCAAAATTCGTAAGATTGCTGAGGGCTGCATGCATCTCAACTGAGCGAGTGTACAATGTCCGACATGAAAAATTGGCATTGCAAAAGTTGTGTGCGAGATGGGTGCCGCGATTGCTCACAGTCAACCAAAAGCTCATCCGGAAGAACACTTCTACCGAGTAGCTTGCGATGTTTAATCGCAGTCTACAAGAATTTTTTCTCCGATTTGTAACTGTGGACGAAACTGGATTCATCATTACTTACCAGAGTCAAAACAACAACCAAAACAATGAACAAAGGCTTGTGAAAGAGCACCAAATTGACAAGGACCATTTTGTCAGCTGGTAAGGTGATGGCCACTGTTTTTTGGGATTCTCAAGAAATAATTATCATAGACTACTTGGAAAAAGGCAGAACCGGAACTGCAGCCTATTATGCTTCATTGTTGGGTCGTTTGCAACATGACTTGACTGAAAAGTGACCAAGATTGAAGCGCAAAATAATGTTCTTTCACCAGAATAATGCACCATCGCACACATCAGCAATCACAATGGCGAAAGTGCTTGAGTTGGGCTTTAAATTGGTTCCTCAACCACCTTATTCACCAGACTTAGCCCCAAGTGACTTCTTCCTGTTCCCAAAGTTGAAAATTTGGCTTTTTGGTAAGAAATTTTAATTAAATGAAGAAGTGATAAGTCACCGTCAACGAGTATTTTGCAGAACTTGACGGAAACTATTTTTCCGACGGGATGAAAAAGCTGGAACATCGCTGAACCAAGTGTATAGCCAACAATGGAGAACAGGTCGAGAAATAAGATGAGATGTTCATGGGGAAAAACATATTTTTTATTTTTTTACCAGACTTATCAAGTGACCTTCGTAAGTTTGCAATTTGTAAACATTGTTCACTTGAAATACTAAATTTATATGAAAGTACTAAACAAGAGTCGCTTTTGGGATATGTCTGCGCGCTTTTCCTTTAGAAATCACGTTTAGTAACAAACACCCTGTAATTTTGATTGGCTGCTTTACATATAAAATAATCGTATTATTAGTTTTTGTAATTATTATTTTTTCTTTGACTCGTTTTTATTTTACTATTTCTGTGCGCCGGATTAAAAAGAACTCTTTAACTAAGCGTAACTGCATTATCAGTTGAACACCATCTCACAAACGTACGAGTTAACACAATTAAATCGCAGTCACTTGTTTTCTATTGTTTTTATCAACTCCTCCATGACCGCCCAAATCCCTTTTTAACGCGAATTCAAAGGAAACCAAGCGCATGTCCTCTGTTACTTTTTTGTATCGCCGTTACAGTATACATTATTATATTATACAGTTCAAACTGCATTATGTACGTAAAAATCATATATCATACAAGTAATATACATCATCTCCAGCAAAAGTTTAAGCGGACACTCGCGTGGAGATAAAGTTTTTTTTGAGCACATATATTCCGAGGGGCAGATTATAATAGTAATAATGGGGGCCACTCTTCGGCGCGGAAGGGTCGAGCGCTGCCAACTCCCGAGTTGGGCGGTGGCAAAGTATTAGCATGAATTAAATTTATGAAGCATGCATAAAAGTTTCCGTAAGTTGGGAAAATGAAGTTTTAGCGGTGGCTGGACCAGTAGGGGCTTTTACAACCGCTGCAGAATAAGAGAGATGGGGAGAGGGGGTTCTGTGGTGACGAATGGAATTGATTGCCTTCTCTCTCTTCTTCCTAGGTTTCGAATTACAATTTTTCAAAAACCTATAAAAGTCTTCTCTCGCCACTTTTCCTCCCTCTAGCTAAGAGTTAACAGCAGTAATCTGGACCACTAGAATCTTACTACCGACAAGAAAACATCGGATTTCGACCTGATGTTTGTTCTTCTGTCACAATCGACATCAATTGTATCACTTAAAGAAAATCTATATAAGGTTAAGAATGTCAGTACACTTCCTTTTTAGAGCTGAATCATTGCATTAAATCAAAGTGCATTTATCACTATATATCACGATTATATATTATCTATTGATTTTGCTTTTACCACTTTCTACCAAATTTGACGTTCTCACTCAACTCTTTTAGCATTTTCGTGTTTTCTAAATAATCCAGATGAATTTGTTCGTAATGAAAATAGAAAAAGTGTTCGTTTTAGAGATGCAGATCACTTATACATAAATAAATACGTTCCTCACAGATGCAACTACAAGAACTTTAAGCATTTATTCCATGAAAGCACTGTTAAATAAATCTGTAAAATAAAACTATAGATTTACTAACTTATCACACTATAACTCAGTAATCAAACGAGTACAAGATGTTAAATACTGCACACAAGTTTTACAAAGAATTTTATAAAAAAATATAAATGAGTTCTTAATTAAGATAATAATATATTTCTTAGTAATTATTACAAAGGGAAAATATTTTATTTCTGATATGAAATGCACATAAACTACAGTAATCTGTCCATACATCACGTTTCTGTCATGAATCGGATCATGCGTGAGGAAAACAAAATATAAGCTTTTTTTTAACTATTAATAGCTTCTAGTACAACAAAAATTTTTAACAAATATTTGGGAAATGACAAATATAACGAAAGAACTTTCTGTTAGCAATAAGCTCTATAGTTTTCGTGTAGCAGATTAATTCTAGTAATTGGAATTTTCAGTTTCCTAAAAGAGAATTCCTATCTCTTGATTACGATAACTGTGCACAGTTTATTCAGTATGTGCATGTTTTTTGTTACCCTTATAATGAAAAAGTGCTAGGAGTATCCTTTGAGAATTTAAAACATGAAAAAGTGATTTGATTTCTCTCTCGTTCTCGCTTTGCCTTAATCTCATACACATAATTTACAATGATCAGATTTGCAGCTTTAAACATCTAACATTGAAAAAAACATTTTAACAAGATGTTGTCTGATATTTGAAGTTCAGTTTAAAAGTTAATTTATTGTATAGGAGTCATATACATAACATCAAATCTAAGCCTTAAAATCCAACATTCCTGTTCATTCAGTATTTTACCATTGGTAATAAGCTAAGGTGTCCTGCGCCGTGGCGTAGCGGGCTAAGGCAGCATGCCTTGGTCCCTGGCCACGGAAAGCGTTCCGGGTTCGATCCCACCCATGTGGTGGGTATTTCACGTCCCGGGTATAGGACCGGTGCCCACTCAGCATCGTGAGGAAAGTGAAGAGCTTACGCTAGGTAAGCGACCTTGGTCACGTAAACCAACATTCCGGCTGGGGGATGTAGAGATGCTGACCACATCTCCTCCCCGTATCGGTTGGATGATCGTCCACCTCTGCCATGCGCAAGTGGGCGTGAGGCTGGCAGGCCCTGGCACTCTAAGGGCTGTCGCGCCATGAGTTATTATTTATTATTAATAAGCTAAGGTAAAATATTCTGAGATTGTGAATAATGTTTTTATGAAAGTGCTTCCATATTTTATTTGAAATGAACGTTAAAGAAGATTGTTAGTGATATGACTTTGGTTTTCATTGAGTACGATGAGAACGGACGGGAGTTGAAATCTACAAGTGCTTTCGCATAATGCTAGAATAGAATAATGACAATAGCCTACTTATGAACGCATCTGTCATTGTTGGTTAGTACTTCTAGTTATATTCAGATTCAGCTGTCATAAATAGAACATTCTGTATCATACATCCTGTACAAATACATGAAATTGCTGACCTTAAGATTTACTTGCTGACTCAGTCCCCTGGCCATAATGATCAGCTTGATGTCATTTCTTCCTGACCTTCGCTTCTTTCACCCTAATTCACTTTTCTCTTATCCTATATAAGAAATCTCCTATACATTTCTAGTTATATATTATGATGAGCTCTTCTAGATCGCCCGCCTCCGTAGCGTAGATGGTAGCGAGTCTGTTTCACGTTCAAGAGGTTCCGAGTTCGAATCTCGGTGAGGGTGAGTTACTAAGATAAGGTTTTTACCGGGGTTTTCCTTTGTCCTTCAAGACGAATGTCGGGTAACTCTAAGCTCCATGGACCCTGGACTCATTTGAGCATCATTTCAGCCAATTCATTCACCGTCCGATATAACTTAACGTTGGGGCGGACGTAAATTACAGAGGAAAAAAAATGACTCCGATTTCGTATTATATTATTTAATTGTTTAGTCTGGATTACATTTTGCTCGAACTTTTTTCTTAATCCTTTACTTTAGGTTACCTCCAACACATCGATAAATCCTTATTTTCAAGTTAATATATATAATTTAAGTTAATTACTTAAAATTCATTAATTTTGAACGTCCTCTGATCACTAGTACGAATACCGAATAACTCATTTTTTTTTATTTTTTTTTTGAAGGTTATTAATTTTCCGTTACAAAACTTTTATATTCATCGCAACATTTTTCCATCGTCATGAAACAAGACTAAAGAACATATATCTATCTCAAGATTATTGATTTTTCCATAACTATCGTTACTCCTCTATTGATTTTGTGATTGGCCGATGTTCTGCTACGTCAGCGCTTTAC